>JAODKT010001744.1:47776154-47798654 GCA_027576195.1 Cossypha heuglini
CCTGCCTGCCATGGGAAGTGGTGAATTAATTCCTTGTTTTGTTTTGCTTGTGTGCATGGATTTTGTTTTCCCTATTAACCCATCTCTAGCTCAGCTCATGAGTTTTCTGGCTTTTGCCCTTCCCATTCTCTCCCCTGCTGGTGGGGGACTGACCAAGAGCCTGACTAGGTCTTGGTGTTGGCTGGGGTTAAACCATGACAGAAACCCAAACAAGTTGTTTTGAAATCCCTGCTTCCAAGCTGAGGTAGAAGAAACAATGTTGTGACTTTGGTCAAGCTGAAATGTTAAGCTGCTGTCAGGTGGAGTTGTAAAATGCAGTGTTCCCATTTACCTCTCAACTTCAGAGAAAGAAGCATGCTGTGACATAGTGAACATTTTGATCTCAGAGAACTTTCTTCAGATTTCAGAAAATAACCGTGACCTCTTTGGATCTTTAAACTACAGTCTGGATAAAATGAAATGAACATGGAGTTGAATTTAATTTCTGATCTTTGTCCAGCCAATCTCAACATTTTAACCTTATCTCTGTAGTTGAGACATCTGAAGAAAAGTGTCTAGGGAAAGCTCCCAGGTGGTGACTCTGTGCTGGCACTTTGTGTGCCCTTTCAGTCATTTAGGTCTCACAGCTCAGCTTATAGCAGAATATTATCTAGACTAGAGCTTCAATGCAGTTTTCTACCATTTCCTTCCTCCGTTTCTTTCATCAGAAACCCTGCCACGTATCTTGTATGAAGTGTCCTTTGCAGTGTCTGTTTTGCTCTGCAAAAAATAAAAAGCATCATCGAAATTAGTTTCCAATTTCCACAATAAATTTCTGTGGTCATTCCTCAGTATGCTGCTTTTAGTACACACTTCCCCAGTAGTAAGTGGCAGAGAAGATTATTTGTAGATTGTTCAGCATTTATTTCTTTCCCTGATTGCTTTCCTGACTTTTCTGGCCGTAACTAATCACTACCAAGAGATGCCAAAAATTGTGTGGATACCTGGCTTTTGACAAAGACACTTCTTTGTCTGGGTGGAGGGAGACTCCTTAGTGTAAAGCCAGAAAAAAACTAAAAAACCAAAATAATTCATCCCTTACCTTTTCAGGGTAGCCCTTTGTTTGCTGTGAGCTCAAATGTGTTTCAAAACAGCATTCACTTAGACCTGTCTTCTGCCAGCACTGTTTTTCCTTCCAACACTGAGCTCCTCTTGTCGTCCTGCTGTTGCCACCCCTCTTTTGACTTTGCCTGTCTTCCTATCAGTGTCTTCTGCTAGAACATAAGAGCTAAGCCTACATTTGTATTTATAGCTTGCATTTAAGTGAAAGTTTTGGATGTTTGCAACGAGAAACTGAAAATTAAACAGCTGTGTCTTGACAGCTTTGGAAATGCTGCTCATTGAACTCCCTGAGCAATTCAGAAAACACTGCTGAAGAACAAAACATGGCTCATGTGGCTATGTTACAGCAGTTGGAGGAAAGCACTAATGCTACGAAGGCTCCATATTACTTTGCATAACTGGCATCACAACCTTTGTTTAATATTCAAGCAAGATTATACAGATAAAGAAGGAAGGCAAGAGGGAGGAAAACTTAAGCAAGCTATGGTTAAGACAGTCTAAAGGTCAAAATTGTAATATTAAATAAATCTTACATGCTTTTATAAACCTTAATTTATTGCCTACGTGCAACTGACATTTTAGCTTTGGGTTTAATACCAAGTACTTCAAAGTATTCTTGTAGAAGAATGGTCGATAACCCTCTTACACAGTATAATTGGAATTCTGCATGTTAGAACATTTGGTTTCTGAAAGATTTTTGTAAATGTTAATAGCTGTCTTTTAAAATGGTGTAAGTGTGAAATGCTATGAAAAGCAAAGGTTTAAATGTCACCATGTCTATAATTTTCATATTGTAAAAACTAAATAAGCTTTTACAATATGAAAAACCTAAAGGCCTGCTGCAAGCTTGAAGATATAAGCTAGCTCATTATTAGTTTTTTGAAACTGATATGACAGACACATTTTTTAAAACTGTGCATTTTAGTCTAAAATTTAAAGTTGAACATTTAATTGTCTGGAAGTGTTACTACTGCCAAGTCTTCTATTTCAAGTCCATGATCTGGGTCTGGCAATAAAAAGGATTTACCTGGGAAGCCTCCTAAAGTGTTACCAGAAGTATTCTCCTCATACAGACCCACTGGAACTCAGACTGAAAAGCTACTCATATTTGTCTTGGTTGAACATTATGATTTGTACCTATTAACAGGGTGCCCTGGCACATCAGTAGGATGGGAATGGAAAACACAGATGATTCAAGGTAAAGTGTGCAAGCTTTTGCATTCCCTTGGGTAAAGCATGGTGCCATGAATTTTGGAGTGCTAAAACTTGAAAAAAATTATTTTCATAGCCTCTGCATTCTTTGTTAATAAAGTCAATAACACAGCAATGCTATAAAAAACAAGAGATAGCTATTTGTGACTTATTTATCCTGTCATATTTCAATATATTTTAACAATAAAGAGGTGGCACAAGACAGTCACAGTCTCAGCACGTTTTGGGTGTTAGCAAAGGTATCAATTTATCTTCCAACCTGCCTAAATCAAAAGGACAATAGTATTTAGGAAAGAAAAAATCCAACACATTATAAAGAGCAGATAACATAAACAGAAATCACATGAAGAACACCTTGTCCTCTCATGTGGGTTTTAGGAAGCCAAAGCAGTCTTTTTCTAATGTACTGTAGTAATAAGGATTTACTCTAAGCAAAACAAGATAAGACAATTTTTGTGAGTTAAAAGAAGGAACTATTTAAAGTCTCATTGCAAAGTACGTGATTCCTCACTCCCTAAGCTTATTTCTTTAAATAAACTTATGTACAAGACTTTTATCAAGAGAATGCATGAAGAGTTTCCACAATTTTGGCACTTACATCCAGGAATAAAACATGAAATGGACACAGACCACATCCTACAGCAAAGAGCCACAGTGTAGGGGACAGGAGCACATACCAGGAGAGATTGTCTCAACTGGTAGTTAGTAGATTTATCACAGCAGAAAAACTTCTGTAACTTGAGTTGCTGAAGGTTGTTAAGTACCTCCAGATCAGAAAAGGCATGTGATGTGTTGCAATGGTTTTTATTACATTGTGGGGATCTCAGGTCTGAAAATTCTGGGAATGGAGGGGGAGGCAGGGAGAAATCTGGGAATGGGTGGTAGGGAGCAGAAGAAGAAGAGAGCATGTCAACCTTCACATAGATAAGTTACCATGAAGGGTTGGACAAAAAAAGACTGTTCTACAAGACTGGAATTAGTGCAGCATCATAAGGTCTACAGTTTAGAAGAACAAATTTTCTGATATTCTTTTCCATGGTTTCTTATTACTGACTGCTGTGTCACTTCTATGGAACACAAGAGTCTGGATCTATTTTTGTGCTCTTCTCATAGTCCTAAAAATTAGCAAGAAATAATACAAGGAAAACAGGTTATAATTTTGCAAGGTATCTTGTGCCCAGCTGCTTTAGAAAAGTGAAACTCTGTCAGACAGAAACTAGAGCATGGTTATACTAGTTTAGGTTTTTTTAACAGATATTGACTAGACAATAAGCAAAAATCTGAGAGTTTTGTTTTTCCATCAAAGAATGTTTAGGGCATCAGAACTCTCAGCTATTACCTTTATATACATATTATTGTTAAAAGGGATTTATGGTATATTAATTTATAATTTGCAGGTCTTTAATTCTCCTATTCTGTACTCATATTATCATTCTAGAATTTACAGCACTTGAAAATATATTACAAGCCACTGACCTTGTATAATGGCCCATTATCTCCTGCAGGAAAATATTTTTTTTAAAATTATAGGGGCAACAAGAAGGCAGCTGCTAGCGCCAAGTTTCTTATTTACAGTAACAAGGGAAATCTTCAACATGGGCAGAATCCAGTAGGTTGATAGGAACATGCAGTAAATGTTAGCTAAAATGTATTATGTTAGAAAAGGACATTTGTTCCTTTCACATCCTGAATGATGCATGATTTTATGATGCCATCTCTCAGTCTTTTCATTTTCCCTTTTTCTGGTCCAAATTCCATCTTTTCAGTCAAAGGAAATCATCAAGTGACCTTGAAATCTGCACGGGTATTTTCCTGGCAGAGAAAGAAACTCACTTTTCTCATTTGCAAAAATGAATAACAATTTGATCATTCTTAAAACTTCTAAAAGGTTAATTATGCTCTCTCCATGAGCACTGAATAAAAACCTGCTTTATCTCTGCCCAAATGAAACCCACAGGGCTCTCATTCTCTCTAACTCTGCCTGGAGACGAAATCCTGCAAGCTGTCAATTAACTCCTATCAGCTCATAGATCTGTGCGAGCTGCAGATGATTTTTTCATCCAAAAACTATGACAGCTCTCATTTGCCAGAGCTGTTGGGTGACTTTAAAAAATTCACAGCAGGAAAGTGTTATCTGGCTTTGGGCTTGCTGGAGAGAAAAAGAGTGAGAAAACGAGAGGCAGAAAGGTCCTGGGTTATGGAGAGTTCATTTCTAGCTCTAAGATTTCCATCTGGTTGCAAAACCCCACTTGAACTTGAATTGCATGTTTTAGACAATACTAGAAACTGAACATGCACCACTGAGACGTTTCCTTGAGTGTTTGGGTTTGGTTTTAGATTTGGATTTTTTTTTGTATTGCTGTAAAATAACAGAGGAGCCACAGAGGAGATGATAATGGCAAAGTACAGAATTAGTAGAACAGGCACCCCAATGTGAAGTATTTAGCCTGCTGATGTTATTTCCTGCTTGAAAAATGGCTTTTTAATTTGGAATCTGAAAAGGAAAGTGTGAGAGACCATAAGAGTACTGTTTCACTTACCATGCAAGATGGATGCTGCTTCCAAATGAATAGAAAAAGAAAAAATTACACTGAGCACTCGATGATCACTATATTCCTGCCCATCTACTTTATTTTTGTATTGTGGGATAAATTATTGAAGAGCCAGCTATAGTAACAAAACCCTAGGGACAGGGGTTGATGGCTCTGTTTGTGCTAGAAACTGGAGTTAAAGTGATTAATTTTAGATCAATTATAAAGTGATTGTGTTACAACTGCACATGCATGGGACTTGGAAATTTGGGGTTTGCTCCTGGCCCTGCTTCTTTGGCCTCTGGAAAGCTGCTCATTCTCCCACTGTGATATAGTGGGTTAACCATAAATATCAATGCCTGCTCTTGTAGACAGACAAAAAACAGCTCAGGTGTACCTCAGCATCCACTGCTAGGCACTTAGAGCATTCAATTAGCAACTTCAAAGAGCAATGGAAACTACAAATTCTTACTGGAAAGAAAAATAATAGATCCATTTCTTTCTTCTCAATTTCTGTAAATTACAATGGAAGGTCTTAGGTACAGACACATTGAGACTTTCTTTTGGAAGTTTTTATTCTAAAAACTAAAAGAAGGCAGGAGTAAATTCCTAACTCTTTATTAATTTGAAAGACAATTTAAAAAATAAAATTATTCCGATGTAGCTCCACATTTGTAAAATCTTTCTTTTCTCTTTCTGTCTTTTTCGAACTTTCCTGATGTGATGAAGCTGCCACCAGGTGAATTGTTCTCAAGATTAGTTGGTAGACTGATCTCAGCACAGAGCAGGATGTATTTTCCACCAGAAGTATCTGAGTTATAATGCAACTTTACTCTGAATGTACTAGGAGAGTCCCACTGTTGTTAAATACACCAGGATTTCTTATCAGTTCTAACAACATTAATAAATGAGAGATTCCTGGACACTCTACAAGCCTAAAATCAGCCTCAATTAATTAACAGAGAGGGGCAATCAATAGTAAAACAAAATGAACTAAAGGATAACTATATGGAGAATAACTTTTGAAAGAACAAATGTCCCTACAGAGCTATCTGCTAATATGGTACCTGATTTTGGGGATAGTATGGGATTCCTGTACAGCCTTGCAGTTTATCTTAAAAAATTATTAGTAAAAGTACTCTGATGTTTTTGGCTGTAATATAATTAGCAATGGAGAATGAAATGATAGATCATTTATTTTTGACAAATTTCTGAAACAGACTTCAATGTAATGTATTAAAACATCATGAGGCTTTATCTTCTTCTCATAAGGCAGCAGAACAAACCAACTGTCATGGAATATATGTTGTTTATAGGGCAATATTCTTCAACTTCTTTGAAAAGAACTAATGAAGGCAAATTCACAATGATTTAATTACATTTTAAATGCACCAAGAAGCTGTAATTAAAAGATTTAAGCATCTTAATTATGCTATCAATATTACCTAATGCAGAGAGAAAAGGAAAACCTACTAGGCAGTAACTTAACTGCCTTAAATAATGTGAAATATTCAAGCATTATCTGATTTCACTTCCAGGTTCTAAAAAGTAACCATAGAAATTTTCACCTGAATATTCCCTATAGCAACACGTATTTTAAATTTTCAGAAAAAGTCCTGGACAACACAGCTAAGAGCACAGTATCTCTTAACAATGTCACAGCAGTAGAATAAATATGAGAAATTGGAATCCAATGTGCAAAACCTCTGAACACCTAGTAAATTATTACATATTTTCATTCTTTGACCTGTTAGTCTGTGTATGAAGCAACACCTATTCTTGGTTTTTGTCTGTTACTTTACTGAAAGCTCTGCATTCCCTTCCTTTCTGTTTGTTTCTATCACAGTTTCTCCAGTTGCAATGTACTTGTCCCTGGCTACTTTCTTTGAGGTAAGCATAGCTTAATTTCTGCCTAAAGTAATCAGAATTCAGAAAGATTAGTAGTTTTGGTTTTTTTTTTTTTTTTTTAGTTAATGAACTAAAAAAAGTTGACAGGAATAAAATAAACTAGTATGGGAGAAACAACAAATACTTCAATGAGGTAAGTGTTTAAAAGTTTCATCTGCCAGAGGTGCATGGCCCATCACTATGGTATATGCAGCTTGTTCATTAATGATGTGATTTTGGGATCCATCAAGTAAACAAAATCAAAGGTAGCATGATCAGGACAGTCCAGTCAACTGAAACAGGTGGCTTTAGTCAGACTGGGAGCAAATGGACTGGCTGAGGGTCCAAGCAGTTCATGGGAGACTCAACAGGACACTTCATGCCATGGGTTAAGCTGTGCCATCCAAGAGAAGACCTGACCTCTGCCTGATGTTTTAAATGTCAGAAGGAAAGAATGTGTACAGGAAACAAGTGAGATGCTTTTGTGCAGAGACTAATTCTCCTTGTGGCGTTAGAGATCTAAAAATTGTCTTCATTATAGATGAACCAGTGTCAGTCTGGAGTTCTCAGTGTGGACAAAAAGACATGAACAGCCCACATGTGGGAATGCCAGCTCCTATTCCCTTGTCACCAGTGTGCCTCATTCCTCCATTTAATCACTGGACTTGCAGGTAGACTCAGATGTCATTTCCGGGCACTCATAGGACATTTCTCCAATAGCAAATGCAGTTGGAGCTTTTAGGGAAAAAAATTTGAAAAGCTGCTGGGAGCCAAAAGTAGTGTCAACCTACTACATGTCCTATGGAATTAGCACTTTCATGTGCTTTTATCTTGAAAGGTGGGGCAGAATTTGGAAACAAGGGCTTATATTCAAAGTTTGCTGTAACAGGAGATGCTGTGCATCTGCAAAGCCCTGCACTTGTATATGACTGCCAGGTGCAAACGTGGACTTGTGAGAAGGTTTCAAATGTTTCCTGTTATTTGCCAGTTCAGTGTTTTTAGCTATATGCCAGTGCAAAACAACCTTTAATGCAGAGCTCAAAAATGCTGGTGTATATTCAAGTTTTTATTTTGAATTTGCATACCTTTTTTTAAAAATGCAAAATAGGAACATATGTACCCACAGAACATTTCTGCAAGTGCTCATAAACAGAGCTAGTGAGTACATTCAACTCTTCTGCCAATGACAAACTGGTTTTCCTAATTTTCTATTTTTCTTGTTCTTGTGGGGTTTTTTGTCTAAAGGCACTTTGCATTCCAGATAATGATTTAGCCAAATAATGATTTATGTAGTACTCCATGTTTCCAATAAATAGCTAGATTTGTGGAATATATTAAGGATGTGATCATGTTGGTATTACATTTCTTTCCAGTTTCCATTATAATCAGGAAAAAATTCCCTTTGATTTCAAGGACAGTTCTATCAGACCAGGAGCACTTAATTTTTTAAAGCAATGTTAAGTACTGCTGTTCTCTGACATTGTTTCCCAAACACCAGCGATTGTTCACTGACCCAGATGTGAACTTGGTTTTTTTCTGCCTCTGTTTATAGACACCCTTTCTCTGTTGTGCTTATCTACCCTACTCAGAGACCTATTTGACTTGCTGGGATGTTGCGATGGACCAAATTAGAAAGCCTGTGAAAATTGTTTATAGCTGAGTATGTGAAAATCAAGATTAAAAAAGGCACAAAATTAATATTTACATAGATCAGGGACCACTACTTTACATTCCTGCCATTACTCAACTGTTGGAAAGAAGCATGGTACTTGAAAGAGGAAAAAAAAAGCAGCCCACATTGTAATGCCTAGACTCTGGAATGGATGCCATTCTCTGCAGCTCAGTACTTCAACCTGACAAGGCAATGCACTAAATTTCAGGAAATTCACGGTCTTTTCCAAATGTTTGTCCATAATTGTGAGCAAAGTTCCCTCTTGCAAGACACAGAGACCCTCTTGCCTAGCAAACAAATCCCTTTTTTCCCCTTTTACTTATTTATTTGTTTTGTGGGTGTTTTTGTTTGCTTGTTTTTTCAAGCTGACAAACCTGTGAAAGCTGGAAAGGAAACAGAAACAAAATAGAAGGAGAGGTATTCCTATCTGCAGTCTGCTTCAGATGTAATGATTATGATTCTAATCAACAATGACTTTTCACAGTACAGTATTTTTGACCACAATTGGGTTCTGCGTTAACTAGCTCTTATAAACACTGTGAATGTGTCACAGGAAAGCTGAGTGATGTTTCAAACTTTCCATGCCAGATGTGTCTGCAACACAGTCCCAACATTAAAAAAGTTAAGTATACAATGATACTAAAGACCTTTTAACTTCAGAAGAGTTATTTTGCCTGTGTAAATGAGCATGTGTTTTTTCTTCTCTATTATTCATTTAATGAATGTTCAGATTAACTGTGGACAAATAACATTCTCAGGAAATAATCAGTTCTGAAACTAAAGAAGTTCCCATTTCTTTTGTTCACATTGTAACTATTTTTAAATTATCTCTGAGCTTTCTAACTAAGTGAAAATCTCAGAAAACTCAGAGCTCACTACCAGATAAATACTTTTCAGTCCAAACTCATCATAAAAGGTACGTTTTATCAGGAATGAGATAACAGGCAAAAAATAAAGTATGTGCTCCCTAGTGACAGATGATATGATGTCACCTTTGAGATCTGTCCTGTTTTCAGAATACTATAAAACTTATTATCATTGTGGTCAAAGCTCAACAGTTGTCTTGAATTTTTGGAGGGTTATCTTCAATTATGAGTGTTTTCCTGTGACACAAGGGACACAGCCTCTGTGTGGGGAAATCCTTCATTACTGCATGAAGGGTAGCAGTGTAAATCAAATCAGTGAAGAGTTTCATGGTAAATGTATGGACAAACATTTAGGGTTTATTTTCCTCCTATGAATCTTTAGACCAGATCAGTGCATACCTGGTCCTGTATGCTCACCAAAATGTATTGAGGAACAGATCTGGTGACTGTGCCCTGAGCTGCTTCTGTGAAGTTACCACACTTACCCAAATATATTTACTGGGCAAATCTATTTTAAAACATGTTGAGCAAACAATTGATCTGACATATTTGAGTAGTAATCTCCAGCAGGAGAAAGGAGCAGAGTAGAGTTGTACACTGAGATAACACACCCTCTGAAATTGGATCTTCCTCTACATCATTTCTCTTTTTGCAAATATCAGATCATGTCCGTACACGTAATTGATGTATGTGACTGGCTTGGAAGCATAAAAACTGCAAAATGTGAAAATAAGCCTGGTCATTGTCCTGCCTGGTCATTGTCCTGGTGCTTTCACTGACATAGAAATCTGTGCATTTAGAAACTGCACACTTGAAGGTACATCACAGCTTGTGAACTTCACAGATTTGTGTCCCACACTCACTCTGTTTTCTGTAGACTGGTATTTATAACTTCAAATATCGAGAAAAAATATTCCACAAAAAGATTTGAGGGATAAAAGTCTAAATTAATTGGAATAATTTTAGTCCTGAATTACATCAGACTGAACTATTTTCAACTTAAATATCAGTAAATTCTTTGCTGAAGTGTTCAATGCCTGATCATTTGTTGCCTCTGCAGTTAGCTGACTGATAATAGCAGATTAATATCTGCCTGATTTGGCCTGACTTGGTGCTCAATTGATTATACTTATTTATTATTACTTATTATTTCCTGCTTCTTCCATTTTTTTGAGATTATTTCAGGCAGATCTACTGCCTGAAAAACACAGGCTCAAACCACTGTCCAGACTGTGGGGATAGGGATAACTTAGAAAGCTATAGTGCTCTATCTTCATGCTCAGTAAAGTCAGCTGCAGAGAACCCTTACAGTTTCATGTCATTACCATTAAAGCTGTAGTGGATGGCCCTTCTCTTTTCTGTTTAGCATAAAGAATTTGAATATCACATCTCCCTAGTCTGTCTTGCACTCCAGTTTAGAATTCTGTTTCTCTCACTGGCCACAGAGAGTACCTTTCCCCTCTGCTGAGAAGTACAGAGGTGATTTTACTGCACAGCATCCCCCTCGCCCATCAGATGACTATTAATACACTTGCAGGCAGTCACTGCATGACATACAAGATTTGACATTATACAGCGCTATCTGGAAGGAGGTTTTAGCCAGAAAAAAAATGTTATAATGGATTTCCATAGCAACTTTCTTGCACAAAGGCTATTCCATGTGTGAAAGTATTGTCTTTTAAGAATAGGGAGGCTTACATTGTATTTAGTCTAGGACAAAGATAAATGCACCAGAAAGGCAGCATGGCCTCTTGGAAATTGTTTCTGTATAGGCAAGAGGAGAATGTCATGCAGTGTTGTGCAACTGGACAGCTTTGTGCTGTGCAGAAAATTGATTGCAGTCTTCTGAGTACATTTACAATAATATTTGCTGGCAAAACCATTGATCTGACTGTACTGACTATTGTGCAACATCTGCCTCTTCAACATCTGTGAACAGCACATATCATTAAATAACTGTGCTGTAAGAAACACTGTTAAAAGCAAATTTTAATGGTTATTTCTTAGCAGCTCTGAGGGAGCACTGGCAATCATATTGCTTCTTCACGGGGGCTAGATGGCTTGAATCACTCAGAGAGGCTTTGCAGCAGTGGAAGATAGGTTACTGAATTTAAATGATCCAGTACAATCATTAGAATTCCTGAAAATGTCTACAAGTCATTGCACACAGGTATTTTCAGATTACCCCTTGAATACAGGAAGATTGGCAATGAAAAAAAAGAGATGGATATGAAAAGACTGCTAGGCAGCCTTTCACTGTTGCAATAATAGACCCAGTTCTGGAGTTGCTAACTACTTTTTGCTGCTATTTAGCAGTTACAGCTTCAAGAGAAATAAACAGCACATACCAAGAAAAGCAAACCATTGTTGCATTCGTGACCTTATACCAAACATCCTTCATACTGAGCTCGACTGACTGGCATGCAGATTTGTTTCATAAACAAAAAGTAGTGTTTTCTCTCTAAACAATTCATTGTGAGCAATTTGTCATTGCAAACAGCTTCTGGCAGTTGACCAACTCCTTTCAGATAATCCTTCTTTAAACCAACTGGCCATTAAAATCTTGCCTCCCAACAATGGCACCAATTAGTTCCTAATGAATAATTTGTCTGGATTACTGCATTTGCTGGACGAGATGGAATGAAGCTGGTGTGTCATAAGCAAAATTGTTACCACTAATTTATCATTTAATTGCCTTTCTCCTCATCTAAATAATCCTGGGTCATTTTTAATTCTCTCTTTTTCATGGGCAGCAACTGAACCCGTAGCATTTATAAGGCCAGAGGAATGTGTTTGATGAGAGCTATTGATTAGGTGCTACATACACATACTTCAGATTTTAGGTAATTTTTTTTCTTGTATGGGGTGGAAAAACCATAGTCCACAATAAAATAAATTTACAGAAGCAGTTAACAATTATGATTTAAATTTAGTACAAAAATAGGGAAAGATCATGAAAGCATCACAATAAATATAACGTAATGAATGTTTCAAAACTGGTTAATAGACATTATAAGTTTACTAAGTTCATATTTCTGGAATGTGGAACTACTAATTATAGATTGGAACAGAAGAATATGAATATTCACATTTATACCACATTCTTAAAAATCTTAAAATTTGGCTTGTATTTCTTTCTTTTACCCTTTTTTCCCTCTCAATCAGCAGATTTTTATTTTTCTTTGTAGGTGCGTAGTGAAACCAATTTATATTAGCTGTATGTGTCAACTATCTCTGAAAAAAAGATTGTTAAAAAGAAGGGGTTGGATTGAAAAGTAGAACAACTGAAATTCAACTCATATTGTCATGGTGATCAATTTTTGTTCAGCTTCCTGTGCTCTCTGAGGTCTGAAAGAAGCTATGTCTGCAAGGTGTGACTCCATTTTCTCATCCGAGAAATGAAGACACTAATCTTTCTGATCTCCTAGGTGATGTCTGATGCTAACCTCATTGCTTTCTATGAAAGCCACAGGTAATTTGGAGTTGAGAGCAACAGAAAGGTCTATAAATAAGATAAAATAAAATTCGTGAAGGAAGCATTGATTTTCGTCAGGACTGATAATATTTCTTGTCAATACTGACATATTAGTTTCATTTTCCATTATTTCTAGATGTTTTAGTTAAGCTAAAAAAGTATAGCCTCTCAAACAGAGTTTGAGAGGTCTTATTTATCGACTATAACCAAGTTCCAATGGCTATGTAACTTCCAGGGTAAGTTATAAAGTGCTATAAATATACACAAGAGGTGTCTTTTTCTGTTTCAGCCTTCTAGACTACAGAACCAAGAACACAAACATCATAACTAGTAGATGATGTGAACCAGAGACCTCCCTTGTAGAGAAACATTTACCTCCCTTTGGTTGTCCATTCCCTTCCCTGTGCTCTATGACACTCCAGCTTTGTTTATGTACTTTTAAAGAAACAAAAATTGTATGAAAGGTACATTGCCTGAGATAATTAAACCTGCTATAATTTTCAGATTTCTCTTGCATTGAAAGTTAACAAGTCAGTAAGATTTTGGAAGGCTAAAGGAGTAGAGATGAGGTCAAGCCCAATGTTAATATACTGTTTCCTTGTTCTTCTGGTCTCATAATTTTTTAATAATTACTATGGAATGGATCAAAGTACCTGAAAAGAATTGCATTCTCACTACCAAATACTGCAGCAGTGACAGGGATAAAAAAAAAAAAGAGTATGGAAATGGAAAATGTTGGTCTAACAATTTGTCTTTCATATTACAAGCTTGCTCCTTGATACATTATTGTGCCTGTACCACAGGGACTATATTTTTATCCATGTCCATAATCCTTTCTAGCAATTCCACAAGGTTTCTATAGTAGAACAGTCAATCAAAAAAAGATCCAGAGAAAAACACTGTCTTAAAGTGCAAGACAGCCTTAAAGCACTTTCAACAAGTGCTAATTCTCAGACCAAAAGGCAACCACAAATCTGCAGGAACTGGCAGCAGAACTCACCAGGAAGCCAGCTGGTACAGTTAAAAACATGTTAGCCACAGTCTCATTGCTAGGTCCTGAGGAAAACACAGGAGTTACAACTTCTTGGGTTGAGTGGCACTAATGTATCTTCATGCATAAGTGGTCTTAAAATCATTTTCACTAAAGCCAGTAAAATCTACTGTGTGACAAAACCATTTGAGAGTATTTGATCCCAGAGGAATTGCACAGAATTCTCACCAGAATGAATATGTGCAAAGAAACATACAGTCTTGATGCATTTGTTCTACTTCTCAATTTTCTTATATATGCCTGAAATTAAAGGCCTTGTGATTAAGTAGAGATGATGTCTGTGGATATGGATGCATAAATGCATACATATATATATATATATATATATGTACATAAGCATTTCCATACCCATACCCATACACATAACTTATATTTACGCTTAACTACATATGTGGCTTCTTTCTGTTATCCAGATACCAATCCTGTATGCAACAAGACTCTCAGAAAGACACTATGAGAATAATTCTCTAATAAAGAATATCCAGAAGGCATATCCAGGACTAATTTCTTTCATTTTTTTTCCTGAGAGTAGTATTTCTATGATTTTGTAAATAATGTGGGGAGTTTTCTCTTATTTACCTATGTTGTTAATGTTTATTCAAGGATAAAAAGCATGTACTTTTATTCATATTTATGCAACGTCATTGAAAGTGATGGTTTTCTCAAATGTTAAGGACAATTGAAAGCTTTTTATGAGCACAATCTCTTTTAAAATAACTTATAATTATAACTTTTATATCCAAATACAGTCAACTGACAATTCAGAAGCAATTAGCAATAAAAGCTGATTATCATATGGTTTGCATCATGTCTCTGTGTGTTTTAAATCTCCTACTTCCTTCAGAATGATCAGTCTTTGGGGCTAATCTCTCCCACGTGAGTAATGCTATAAAATTGCCTTCACTACAGAGCAAAAGAGAAATTGTTTAAGTAAAGGTAGAGACTGTGTAAATCATAAACCACTCTCTCAGATAAAGGCCATTAGGTAGGTCTGTGTACAAATTTGGCACTTTGTTTCCCTGCCTTTGACAGCCATTTAGAAAGGCTTAAATATACAAGATCTGACTAAAGCTTTCAAAAATTCATCACGGAATATTTGTTAACCTCGTTCTCCGTGGTAGCTGTAGAACAAAGATAATACTCTTCAAATGGAGATAAATTACAGTCTTTCAAAAGATTATCACCAGTCTTAATCGAGTTTGCTCCTACAGCTGAACGGTCAGTGACCTTGTTACTGGCACAATAAACATACCTGCTGCTTTATGCTCACAGGGAGCGGGTTTGCTCCAGCCAGGCGCCTCAGAACAGCTCCACAGCCCTGCTGTGGCTCTAACTGCTGCACATAAGTTGGGAAATCCAGCTGGCTGGAGGACAATCTTTCAACGAGTTGAGTGCCGTGATTCGTGAGACCCAGCGGAATTTCTGGTGGAGGCTGTGCACACAGAGCAACCGCTCTGCAGACATGCAGGTGTGAATCAGCATGGCCCTGGAGGTCTCCATACCACACCTACTCCACTTCAGCTGACAGCCTGCCCAGGCAGCCAGCTGCCCTTTCCTTCAGCAACAAAGGAGCTCTGAACAGGCAGCGAGGGATTTTTAATCTAGCTACGTGCCTTTTCAACAACCTCTTTTTTGGTTTTATTTCAGCTAAGAGTACTTGTACACCTCCTTATTTGACATAAGCATTTCAGCACCCATTTTTCATATTATCACACATTGGCTTGACAGGAGCTGCACTGCAGGAGTTGGCACTTGAGTCAGTCGTGCTCTCTTTCTTTGCAGGGATGTTGGGCTGGAGATTAGATTTTCATTATCTTCTAATGGCATTAGCACTGTGTCAGTTTGGGACTGTCCATACTAGCTCATATTCAGCAGAATCAAATTAAACATCACAGGTTTAATATGCAGTTTTTGCAGAGAGAGCACGTTTTTTCCCCCCTATTAGCAACAGGCCCTTTATTGGAATCAGCACCTCTTGATGTTGCACAATGGCACAGAGAGGTAAAGGATGAAGCTGGGGTGAGGGAACAGCTCTGTCTTCTCTGAAGCAGCCTGTGCACTAGCAGGCAGAGCTGTCTGAGCACAGTTCAGTCAGTCCTGACATGAAAGTTAAGCCAAGGCCACTGTAAGATAAAGCGTTTGGCATTACAGCCACTACATACATTGGAGCTGTGAGACTCTCTGCTTTCTTCTCTTCTTTTTAGTTTAATAGCTATTGGGTTTACTGAGTATTTTTTTCATGCTTTTAGGGGGGGAAAAAAGGCCCATTGTGAATGCTGCTGAGTGCTTTGATGTCTAAGTGACAGTGGAGGTCACCCAGCATCACACAGAATCAGGCCATTAGCAAAGACATCCTCAAGAATTGAATAAAAACTCCAAAATCCCATCATCCCCAAAAATGTATTAAAAAAAACCCCAAAAATAAAAACAAAAAACCCACCAAAACCCCAAAACAAGAACAACAAAACAGGAGCAACAAAAAACCCTCAAAAAAAAAAAAGAAAAAAATAAAACTAAACAAAACAACAAAAAAACCACAAAAACCCCCCAATTATTTCTTAAAATTGCAGCCAAGGAAATAATAGTATTTTGCTCTCACCCTAGAATTAAAAAAAAAAAAATCTCAAGCACAATAAAAACAATAATAAAAATTAAATTTTACTGTTGTCACATAGCCTGATGATGAATTTTCATAAAAAACTGAAATCGTGTTTTTGCTTTCTGACATTCCTCTGCCCTCTTTCCTATCTAATTGGTCTCCCCCTTCTCATGATTTCTTTTGCTTCTGTGATTATTAAACCATCCCTACAACTTTTCCTTATACACTTCTGCAGCAGGCTTTCGATAAAAGAAATAAAAAATTCTTTGAAGCCTTTCACTCATTTACTCACCCTGCTGCTTCATGAGTTGATTATCCCAGGAAATGGTTAATAGTGCTAAGTGGTTTTATACACTAAAGCAAACCCCAGGATTTGCCTGTTGCTTTTGTAAGTGAGCTCATGTGATTTTATTTTTTTAGGGGAGAGGAAAGAGTCTGTTTTAATCATACTGCTATGAACTGAGCTTCATTTTCTAAGAAAACAGCACATGAGACTTCCTTCACAAAAACAACAGTAAAACCTTAGATCCACAGGGTGGGTTTTTTTGCGGGTTTGACACAAAATTATTTTGCATAACCTCAAAATTATGCTTACAAGGCACAAATAAGACAAAGCTAAGCAGATTCCAGTATTTATCTTTTTTTAGCTATGCCTTTGGGTCAGTTAGGCCCTGTTTTATGAAGAGATGGTTGTGCACCCTCCTTCCCTTGCTTGCTCTCTAAAACAGCCTAGGGCCCTCGGCAGGGCTGCTGTACTTACAAGAGGTCACCCTTACTCCACTTGTTTTGGTTTGTAATTGCCAGCAAACCCCACTAAGCTCTCAGGGTCTGAGGATTAGACTGGATTGCACAGCACCCATGCAGGCACAATAACCTCATGCCACCAGAGCACGGGGAGCCCTGGCATGTCACAGGCCCCTTGTTCAGCTGCTTTCCCCAGCTCACAGCCCCTTTCCCCGGGATGGAAATCACTCACCTGCAACACTGGCTCGGGAACTGCAGTGGAGCCAAGCAGTCCATCCACAGCTAGCCTTTGCTGACCCTTTCAGGCCAGTGCCAAATCTCTGATGTGCTACCTGAGGACTACAAGGCTGTCTTAACACAGGGCTTCTGAGGGCATCTGTGCTGTAGATTTTGGCTGGCAGATCTAGCCCGGTGGGGCACGTTAACACTCACGTTAGTCTGTGCAAACTGGGACTTGCAGACCCTAGCTAGGCTTACTGCACAAATTCTGCAGGTATCTGGAGGCACACACTCCCTTAGGATACGCATCCAAATCAGTTACGCTGACCACTTTTCCACATTTACTACAAAAGTCTTGTAAAATTAGGTCACTTAATTTTATAGAGTAAAAAAGCTGAGTGTTTTCAATTTTCAATTAAAACCTTCAGAAGAGAACCTTGAAGAGAGACCTCACATTAAGAAGGAGCTGCTAAAGAAGAAAACTTTGCTTTCTTTGCAGAGATAATCTGAGGACTTCAACAGAGCACATCCAGGCACTGTGATGGCACACTAACAGAGGGAGCCAAAAGAAATTGGGAAATCTTGTGTAGTGGTGAGGCTTTTATTATGCTGCACATCTATTGCTTGTGACACTTGAGTTTCTGCAGGTTTCCAACCAATACATTCTCTTAATCAGTAACCACAATAGTGCTACATGTTTGCACTTCCATATAAGAAATTGAAATACAGGCTAGAATTGTCTTTGATCTCCCTTACTCTTCTCCTGTAATTTATTCCCCCATTGTTATTCTGCATGAAAGGCTGCTACCTTGCTACAGCAAAGTATTTTGGGGCAGGTCATACACACGAAGGGTCAGACTCAGTGCTTTTGTGTCACCTGTAATCCCAACAGAGTGGGTGATGGCCCAGCTTTCAAGTTCCTGCCACTTTCTGGACAAGATCTTCCTTCCTAAAACACAGGCTGAGCACTCTGATTGTTTTAAAGAGTCAGAAATAAACTGCACATGAAAGCATGTATGTTCTCTAAGAAAACACAGAGTGTGTTAATTTGGTATTTGCAGGTGGGGAGTTATGTAATTGTCAGGAGGAAACTGCATGCAGCAAGACTGATCCACTCTCAGCTATGGCAACTCACAACAGGTTAGACAAGCTACCACACACAAGGTTTTTCTGCATGATTGCACATTTGACCTTTCAAATTCTAGCCTGAAATGTCAGTGATAAATATTTTTGTTTGTTATACAACTCTAGCGGTGTAATTGTTTTTTAGTACTATTCTCTGTTTTCACTACTGTATGTGGTTAACCCCAGGATTCTAGAGGAACCTTTTCTTGTTGTATTACATGCTAATTTTGCTTGTTGTGCACATTTTTCCCTTTGCATGACTCAAAAGTAAGGCACAGTGAATCTGTGGCAAGTAGCTACAGTTAAGAAAGAGTCTGTGGTTCCACAGAGCTGTTTGTTCAAAGGATAGCCAGGACAACATTGGTTTGCAGAGTTTTTTCTTTGACAAGAAAGCATTCTTTTACAGAAGCATTCTTGAAACCTGGACTTTAATCTGTCTCATGGAGAATGCTTGTTTGCTTGCTTGTTTGTTTGTTGGTTTTACTTCCTTCTTTGCTGCTACTTTCATATCTTTCCTTACTTAAGGGAGAAAACCCTTAGCAGAAGAATTTTCCTTTCTGAGAAGGGAGAAAATCTCCTTTTCTTCACTGACCTGTTCATACCAGGACATCTGGACCACACCAGCTTTTTTGCAGCATTCAAGTGGTTAAATTAAAAATGAGCTGGAATTTGAGAGAAGTTATATAGAAATGTTATACATCGCCCCTAGAACGTGGATAATATTGATTACAATTGTCTATAGTCACAAGCTATTTTAGGCCTTTCCCAGTCCTTCCAAAAGTCTGCAAAGCAAAATAAAATTCTCTCACTGCATTTGTGGCAAAATTTGACTATTGTTCATGGGTTTCCTCTTGAAAAGCACCAAAAAAATAAAATGACTGTATCATGATCCCCAAGGACAGGTCCTCATCTGCAATGAACATGTCTAGCTAGACACAATTTTACATTAAGACACACCTTCAACATTCCCTGAATCCTTGCAAATGCAAATGATAGATCATTTACCTACCTAGCCAATAAAATTGGAATCCTCAATTGGAAACCTCAATTTATATCTATAACTCAAGAATTCCTGCATGATTTTCAGCATAGACTATTTACAGCAAATGCATAAATTGCATTTGGGAAAATCTCATTGGTCATGCTATATAAAACCTCCATATATTCACAGGGTGATTTACTCAATAAGTTTTTCATGGGAAAATATTAACATTAGGACTTCCTTCCTTCCGCCAACATCAGCAATGTTCACCCCTACCTGCATTTGCTTACATGCAACTATGTTAAATGTTGCAGAAGAAAACATGATTCTATACCAAAGAGATATTGTCTCCTACTTCAGTGCTACTGCAATATCATATTAACACACTTCCTAAGTGAAATATGCATTTTCATAACTATGACTACCACTCTGAGACCAGCAGGTCAAACATTTTATCAACAAACTGACAATGGAATGTCAGTAGAATCTAATTCCCCAAGGTGGCAGAGGTTAAGGGCAGTATTCATTACATATTGTGCTGTACTTCTGCCAAAAGTGCCTAAACTGGAATGTTGGACTTTAGTGGGTAAATCAGCCTGTTTAAGTATCTGCTTTGTCAGGTAGAACCTAATTTTTTCTATGAGTTTGTTAAGGAATGCAGAGAAAATAGCTTTCCAAAACTAATTCAGGTTTTTTCCCCAAATTTTATCATGACACCTCTTCCACAGATTACTTAGGGCCAGATTTTCCTAGCAGCTCTAGCACAGCAGACTGCATTAAATTGCCTGGGGTGCTAGAGAAAGATCCTTGAGTGAGCTGCATGGTGTGTTTTTGTTTTGGAGAGCTTGGGGGAAGCTAGGCACATCCCAAAAGAATGCAACACTGCCAGCACACAGAGCACTGGGGTCACCATCCTAGACAGACAATTGGCACAGCATCCTTCTTCTGAATCTCCAGACTGGAACACCCTCCTGTGGAAGGCTATCTGATATCTTTCCTTTGAGGATCGTTTCTCTCTCCTTTAAATAGGAAGTGTAAAACTTGCACAGAAAGTAATCTCATCAGGTGTCTCTTCAGCCAGAGGGAATCACTTCTGTCTTCTCTTTCACCACCCAAATCACCAAATGATAGGGTATTTATGGTCTGAGGCACTCATAAGCCTTTTTTACTGCAGCTATTTTATTTAAAAGAAAATAATATAAGATTACCAGAACCACAAAGCGTGAACAGATTTCCTAGAATTTTTTTTTATTCTTTCTTCTATGTGCTGTGCATATAAGCATGGAAAGGGCCAATGATAGACACAACACATCTTATTAAACAGACAATTCTTTTATATTAGTCCACAAAGGCAAAGGTAGAAGGCTGCATGGGACTACGTAAGTGCATGAAATACTAATGTTAAAATGGAGAAATATAAATGGGCAAAGCTAATTGCAAACTGATGAGAGTACCAGGGAGCGTCAAAAGATATTTAGTCAGAAAGAAACGAGGACAAAGAAAACTGAAAAGAATACAGACAAGTAAAGCTATGAAGGCCAAAAGCTGTAAACAGCAAGAAAAGTGTTAAAGAGAATAGGAGGGTTGTTGTTGGATGCTGTTAGGAAACCAGGGAAAAAGCAGCCTTGAGACCTTGCCTTTCTCAGGCCTTTACAAGGTCAAGAAGTTATAATAATGATTATGCACCTGCAGGGTGCGTGAGAGACATGATGTTTTGCAAAAGTATGTTTTCAAAGAGGTGTTGCCTTCTTGGACCAATGAGTCTTTTCTATTTTGTTTTGCATGTATTACACTATATATATGTGTAGTGTTTCTTTAAATAAATCTCTCTTCTCTCTTGCTTCTCCATTATATGAGGAACTATGTTGCATTATCCTTTTCCCCAGTCCTATAGCCTTAAAATGCAACAGAGGGCAATTAAAACATTTATGAAAAATTATCAGACCATTAGTGATTTCACTGTTAAAAGAAGGATTGGCTTTGTCTTATAAAATGAGGCTTAGCTCCACTTGTTAAGCAAAAGAGCAAATGTGGATCATAATGAAAATGACAACACTTACTCTGTGGATGGATAATGATTCAGTTTTTTCAAAAGTCACAAGAAAATTGTTGAAAGAAATTGAAGAAATACCTTTTCACTCAGTGATTGTTAAAACTCACCTGAAAAAATTATCCTGAAGTTTCTTTTCTTGTCTTTCTGTCTCTTATATACTGAAGGGAGAGGAAAATCATCATTCCAGGTCCTTAGACTGAATAGCATCCATCGTAGACAGGTCTGTCAATGATGCCATTGAATCCAGGAGGTGAGGAAATCATGCCACAAGCTTGAATTTCTAAATGAGCAGACCAAGCTTCATTCCACATTGTTTGGTATATTTTCAATTCTACTTTTCCTCATGAGCAAAGCATAGAAAATTTGAAGATGGCAGATACACACAGACATTAATTGCTGTTTCAATTGCTTCTTGTTCAAGATGTTTCAATAATAGTCTTGTAAACAGCAATGTGGAACACAAATTCAATTCTGTACATTTTATTGGGAAAAAAACAGAGCAAATCAACATAATAAATTCTACTGTAGTATTTTCAGTCTTGAGAAATGCTTTAAAGAACCACTGAGACTTTCTTCAGACAATGTCTCCAGCATAGATTTGTTTTCCAAAAAGAAAAATCCCCCAAATTATTTTTAATAGCTTAACTATTGTTAATTATTTACATTTATATTAAGTAAATTGAAAATGAAAATACTTAACAAATAACAAATTAAATATAGTTATATCAAAATATGATCTACAAATAAACAGTAAAATAAAATGTTAGTATTTATGTCAATTTTATCTTTGTGTTATTCATTCATTGGCTTAGGGATTAGATGAATGTCCACTGAGTCTGAGAAAACCTCCCCCTCACATTCTGGAAAGCTCAGGATTCAATGCCCAGCAGGATACTCTAGCCTGACATCCAAGTCACACTTTTGAGGAGCCATGCTGAGAGGCACCTCTGGCCTTTGCACAAAAAAAGTGAATTATATTATTC
>JAODKT010001744.1:47802396-47816721 GCA_027576195.1 Cossypha heuglini
TTAATCTCTTCTTAGTTGTACAGGATGGCCTTTTCTTATTCTGTTTTAATAATAGAAACAATAAAGAATAAAGAGCATATATGGATGCAGGATCTCTTTTGTCAAGATTATCCCAGGTAATGCAGAGGTGAGCAATCAGTATATCTGTTCAACAGATAAGATTCTCGTCATGTAAATTTCTACTAACTCACAAAAATTCATCATAGTAGGAAAACATCTTCAGAAAGGGAAAGCATGCATCTTGTCATATTCTGAAAGGATCGTGTGCAATTAGTAGAACAGTAATGAGAAAGTTAACATTTATATTCCTGTATCTTTCTCCACACAGACTATCTAGCTGATTATAATTGGAGGATTGTTACCAGTGGAACATTTTTACAAATGCCTTATTTCCCACGACTTGTCCAGGAAAGACCAGGAAAGTTCATTTGTAATTAAGGGAAGGGAAAAGAACAGAATTTTCCATTACAATACCACCCTAAACCTTCCTTTTAAGGCCATGTCTTTCACTGTAATACAACACTATGATACACATTACAGAACTCCCACTCCATAATTATTCTTTTAGCAAATGGTAGCCACTGGAAAACAAACAGACAAACCAACCCAGCCAAACAAACAGAGAACAACACCACCCACAGTTGCAAAAGCTTATGTGAACCATTTGAATAGCATTTGTCTGTAGCAGATACCACTGCAATGATAGAAAAAATGGTGCCAATTCATACAACTGATTTTAACCACTGTTCCCAACGGGTCAAACATTGACATGGCCAGGGAGATGTCAGAGCTGGTAGGGCTAGAGCAGTGCAGTCCACTGGGGTGTGAACAGCTTCCACCACCTAAACAAATCTGTATTTCATGTTGATTCAGCTGCTCCTGCTCTTGAATCCTCAGTTTGTTTTGCCTTGGGAGAGTCTAAGTTTTAGGACCTTGCCTAGAGCAATGCTCTGTTTACATGTGATTTTTAAGTGTTGGCTACTAATTGTATGGTACTTGAAGAGAACTGAACTCAAAAGATCTTGAACAAAATGTTTATTCTCTTTTCATCTTACCATGCAACAGTAACACCATAAAAAAAAAAAAAAAAAAAAAGTCCTGTTGCTTGTCATGGTTGATAAAATAAATATGTTTTTCAATCCGTTAGTGATATAGTGCTTTCAACAGAGGAGTGAATAATACCAGGTGTTCTGTGGGATAGAGACATTGTACTCACATTTCGTTTCATAGGAAACCATGGAATAAAGCCATGTGTGCCCTGGAAACAAAGAAGTGTATACTCTTTAAGTGGCTGCCTTCAGTGTGAAATGTGGAATGAGAGAGGCTTTGTTTACTGTGAGGAATGTCACTACCAAGTTTCTTAATCCTTTGTCAACACCGAACTAATTCAGCTTTCATAAAGACAGGGTAGGGCAATGAGTAAAGGGATCAGTTACATTCTTCTACTATCACACTACACTCACATTAGAGTTTACAGGTTGCTGTGCTGAAAGGGCTGTCTAAAATTTATGTTCCACAGGGATTTTTTTTTTTGCTAAATCTTTGGCAGACTGTGCTTTAGGAATACAAGCAACAAGAGAGGTACAGAAGATGTCTGTGAAACACGATGATTTTGCAATTATCTCAGCTGAGCAGTAATAGCAATTAAAAGCTAAAATACCTCAATGGTCACTACAATTAATGCCATTAAAGTAATTAGGCCCAGCAGCTGTAGGGTCAAATAAAAACAACTCTGTAAATGACAATATGGCAAATGAAAATTACTGACATTTTCATCTAAATTATATTCCCTAAATTATCACCTTAACATGAAATAAATACAGCTATGATAATTCAAAGACAGATTACAGATGGAAACTAGCGTAACTGCTTGCTGCAGAGTTGGCTAGTGTTAAAATTTAGATGTAATTAATAGCCTTTGCTCACTGTCTCTGGTTATACATGGCGTTTCTCATTTACATTCCTTTGCAAGATGCTGACAGCACTAAACATCTGAGAAGAAAGATCTCATCCACCGGAGGAAAATGGCTCTTCATGTTATAGTGCTTATAATGGACATGGTTGCTGCACTGTTCCAATAATAATGACCAGGAAAAGGAATGTGAGAGAGGGAGGCTCTATACTGTTTTCTTTTCAGTTTTGTGTTCCAAGCCTTTCCTGGAGTCAACGTGAAATGTAATTGCTCTTTTGACCTCTATCTTCTCTCTCCCCAGGTCTGAGGAAGAGCTACACTGGTTGATTATTGCAGGAATGAAAGGCTCTCTGACCTTGCCGACCGAACGCCTTGCTGCTTTCAATGTTGCCCATTATGCTGGAGGCAGGCAGCTCCTGGAGGGAGGCTGGAATCCACGGGAGCGCAGCTCGCCGGGCAGGCTGCCAGCCAGCGCACTCGGGGAGCCAGCTGGGGAGGCAGGGGGAGAGCCTGTATCAAAACATTGTTAGCACGGGGCATAAAGAGCCCTCAGATGCTGATGGCAGATTGCTTCTTCATTAATAAGACTTTACATCACCCACCTGAAAGGGAAAGGAGCAGGGACGTAAGGGAGAAAGAAGAGCACAGCGATAATGTTTTTGCAGCGTAATGTGGCAGTAATTAAACCTGAGGGGGTAAAAAAAAAAAAAAAAAGAAAAAAAAAAGAAAAAGTCAACAAACCAAACAAAAAACCTGAGCCCAAACCCACAATTTTCACAAGAATAGACAGACTGTTGCTGACAGAGTTGTATAAGGATCCATTGAAAATACTCCTCCAAAGAAAACTGGTCAAACATTCAGCTGCTAAAACTATGCTAAATTGGAAAGCATTCACCATAAAATCTTCCATAGAATATTTCTGGAGCTGTAAAAGACTGTAAAACATACCAAATTCTATGTTTGACAGATTCCCTCTCTTTTCATCCGTGTGTGTGTTTTTATATTTACATATATTTCAGAAAACCAAAACCTCAGAATTCACAGAAGTAATAAGATATTATTTGAAATTATTTCCTATTACTCTGACTGTAGCTTTCATTGCCCTAAGCCAGCCACAACGACTGGCTGAATGAGGTTTGTAATTTGACCTGGAGATAATATGGAGACTCAGGTGGAGCTCTTGAAGGGCACTGATAGTTTGAAGACAGCTGTCCAAAAAGATGTTCAAATAACATGAACATATCATTTAGAAGCTGAATTTATCCCAGCAGGTCACTAGTATTTCAATGTCATCATGACTTGAAGGCTGCCTAGTGACTTGTACAAAATGAATTGGTGCTCTTTTGTTTGGTAGTTTTTGTTTTCTTTTTTCTCTCAGTCATTTAGTTGAGAAAAACTCAACTAAAATGCAGGCAAGAAACATGCATGTTGTTTCCTCAGGATCCAGCAGTCATGGCCCACATTCCCCAGCCCTGCCAGGTCCCCCTGTGTACTGCCAGGCTGTGGACAGCAGCCCTGGCTGCTCCTTCTGTGCTGGCAGCCCCTGCAATGCCCCTTGCCATTCCCCATCTCTATTCTTGAAAGCAAGGCACGTGCCATGCCTTCACAGGCACCTTGAGAAGGGGGTTTTATCAGGTCACTGCTGCTCAGAAAGAGAAGACCTGCAGCACACTGGTGCTGTGCTGCTGACCAACAAGCCTGGAGGAAGAAAGCCAAATAAACTGGTTGTAAATCACGACCAGAGCTGGGAATATATTCTCCTCATTGCTTGGGCCAGAGTATTCAGACCAGCAAGACAGAATCTATCAATAGTCTTTGCATATGGTAAAAATAGTTAATTTTTAGAAGGAATGCTGCCCCTCAAGATGGCAAGATGTTTATCTAAGTTTATCACCAACATGTTCCACGCAGTTATGTCTCTAATGGAGCTCCCTATCATCAAATTTCTGATTCCTTATAGGAATTTGTGACTATGCTCAACGCTCTTATTCAGCCTCTCTGTGATGAATAAAACTGACTACACACCCCAAAAATTTCACAATGAGGCTTGTTCTCCAGTCTTTCAATTTCTCTTCTAATTCTTTCTGCATTTTCTCTGTAATATCAACAGCTTACTTGAACACAGTGCTCCTATACAAACTATTCTACTCAAAATATCTTGAACCTTATTTGAGAATCACCCAGCCTTGTTATTCAGTTGACTGTTCCCCATAGGCCTCCACTCATTTTCAGAGCTGCTGAAGTCTTCTACCCTGAAATACTGGTTTCTATTATTTGTCCCAAGCTGAATTGCTGTATGGTATGTCTGGTTCTTTTCTCCTTCCTTTTGTTGGATAAAGAAAAGCCATAGTCTTGTGTCAAATTGAAATAAGCAGTGCTTTAAAACACTCTGTGTAAAGAACCTGAGTGAGCAAATACAGGGGATCCTTTCATGCAGTTACCATACCTTCGCCAGCTTTTCCATTGAACAAATACAGATTATATTCTGTATTTATACTGTTATATTAACACTTCACCTTATAGAAAAAGGGTATTCATATTGAATACTATTTCTGCTATTATTTTTATTAATGCCCTGTACATTCCAAGAA
Source organism: Cossypha heuglini (assembly GCA_027576195.1). NCBI lineage: Eukaryota > Metazoa > Chordata > Aves > Passeriformes > Muscicapidae > Cossypha > Cossypha heuglini. The sequence goes on from JAODKT010001744.1 coordinate 47,806,900, forward strand.
GCAGCTGCTAGGATTAGTGAGGGAGATGGGAGCATATTGTCCAGGCAGAATAGACATAGTAACAACAATGAAGCCAGGTGAGCAGGAGTCTAACACACAAATGAGAGTAAATATATTTTCTTCAACAGACTAAGGAGCTAAGTGACTTTTTCCCCCATTCTTTACAGAGTTCAAATCCCTGGCAAACAGCTTGCTGCAGCTCATGTTATTTTGTTTGGAAAAATCTAAAAAGGTTAAGCCAACTAACACCATGAAACAAACGGATCAGAGGTATTTGAGCTCGAAAGTCAAAGTATTAAATAAATTGTAAGTTCATACTGCTCCAGTTCTTAGTTTTCATTGCTTTAATTTGAAGAATGAAGTAAAATACACCTATGTTAAATAAAAACATAACAAAATAAAAAGGTATGAGTAAAGTGGCATGATATATATAAAATAGTAAATAATTGTTTTCACTCAGTCAGTTTACATAGAACCTAAGCAAATCAGCTTATTTCTCTTGAAAGCAGCTCAAAGAACACAAGCTGCCATTTGTACCCTGTGATTTTTGCATTTTCCATGCCTGCTATCTAAATGCTTTGTATTGTAGATACAAAATAGGAGCTTTGACTGTGAACCATATTCAGTGTTTTTTGGCTGCCTCCATGGGTGCAGCTCTCAACAATACTAGTATCTGCTTAACACAAATGGCTTATGAACATAGAGCATGTACTTTCAAAACTAAATACTCCTGAATATTGAGTGTGCTTTGCACACACTGGCTTGAGGCACAGATGCTTGTTTTGCCTGCAAATCAGGCCTAATGGGTACTTAGCCTAGAAGTACATGCTACATCACATGTTCTCCTGCCCACCTCATCCTTCACTCTAAGAAAAAGTAATAGTAGGTGTCATTTTTCTAAAATATGGTGGTATGTTTGCCATGAAATCACTGGTAGACTAAAAAAAAAAAAAAGTAAATTACCTAGTATAGTTCTAAAAACAACTTAAGGAAGACTTTGTCTTGGTCCAGGAAAAAAAAAAAAAGTTAATAATAATAACATTGAAAAGATTAAAGTAATTTTCCAGTGTGTGTGTGCATTTTGGTGTACAGTCCATTTGGAAATTGCCTTTAAACTTTTGGGGAGGTTTTTCCCCTTTGTTTTGCTTGCCATTTTTCTTATACATATGACATTGTCTATGCTTAAAGCTCAAGCGAAGGGGTGTTAGTGAACTTCATAAAGATGACCAGAGTGAAATCCCTGAAAAATACATAAAAATGTTGATTGTTGTCCTATCTGTCAAACCCTGCAAGATGGCAGAGTTTTACTGCTGTCATTGATCTGATCTGGGGCAGATGATAAACTCCTGGAGAAATCATGCATCACTGAGGCCCAAGTGCTTTTATGGGTTCAACAACTGAGCTTGATGCAAACGTGCAATCTCATTCTTGCTCTTTGCTTTATCTTAAAGGTTGGAATGTGACATTTCAAAAACATAATGTCAGATAAGTAATAAGTGTGAATGTTAAGGGTTTACTGAATGTAAGATTTCATCCAAGGAGATGAGAAAGACATAATTTCTGCAATATTTGCTAGATTATGGCTTTTATTTTCATAGGAAGGGTGGCTGGCAGCTCCTTGTCAGCAGATGGGTAGGAGTACAAGAAGCTTCCTTGTGTTCAGTATCAGCAACTCCTGTTTAATTTGCATTTGAGGGAGTTTTTTCCATAGTGTATTCATTTGCCAGTGAGTTAATATGTCCCTGCATAATCAGATAAGAATGGAATAGAATTACTAATGATAAGAGGAGGTGGAATAAGGGCATGCCAGTAGAGCAGCCTTTCCTTCACCCACTTAATCTGAGTAGATTGTAATTTCAACTATCTCAAGTTTAGGTTGGCCTTTTCTTTTCCCAAGGTAGGAAAGTTTGTTGTCTGATGTTTGTTTTTATGTTTTTTTTTCCTCTCAAAGGTGAGTTCAGAAAATTAATTGCTGTGGATTGGCTATGTCAGCGACTACTTCATTCTGTGAAGCTGCAGAATACAGAACTTATACCCTCAGCTAGAAAAACACATAATTTACCTCCTAAACCAAACAGAAGAGCAAACTAATTAAAGCAGAGTAAAAAAAAAAAAAATATTCTCTGTGGAGCATGAAGTGAAAACCAAAAAACCCCAGAAAAATGTTAGTCCCAGAGCAACATATTCTTAATATATGCAAGCCAATAGCCACGCCTGCATTAGAGTGAATGGAAATGTCATAAGCCTTTCGGGTTGCAACGTGGGGCAGCCGGCACAGCCAAGGAAGGAGGACTTCCAAAGAGCTTTGTCAGCTGCTCTGGTGGCCGCGGGGCTGAGCAGCTCTGCTGTGAGCAGCTCTGCTGTGAGCAGCTCTGCTGTGAGCAGCAGAGCGGGAGCTGCCCCGCCAGCCCGGGAGATGCTCCAGAGGTGGTGCCTTGGCCCCGGCCGGGAGGTCACGGCTGCACTGCAGGGCTTGTGCTGCAGCCAAGGACAATCCTCCAGGCTGCTCAGCAATGCACTTGTGGGCCCCCCTGCAGCCTTTGGGAAGGGGCACAGTGACCAGCACAAGGCTGAAACGCGAAGCTGCAGCGCATTAAAACACCCCGCAAAACCCCACCAGTAAATTCATCCCCATGAATTTGCCACTAGTGAATTCATCCCTGCTAGTGTCTCCTGGACAAAGCAGCAGCACAAACACCCCGGAGTTTTATGTTGCATTATTGCTCCTAAGCTTCTGTAACTCCACATAGATTATCCCTTCCAGCTGAAATACTTTGTAATGTAGATGAAGCTACTTTTGAATCGAAGAGACAGGTGTTAATGGTCAAGATGCAGGAGGGCCAATTTTAAACTGGTGTATGATGTAATTTCATTTGGATTAACTCAACTGCTAATTTGGTTTTGTCTGTGCAAATTCTCAGGGAACTCAGTGAGCTACACTATTTAAACACAATAGCTAATGCAGAAGGTGGATATATCATATATTCACTAATTCTGCTTTACAAATTTCATTGTGATTTTAGTATAAAGCTGTGAGTATATAAGCCATGATATATTAAAAGTGTTATGAATATCCATAGAAGTATATAAGCAGTTTGAAAGAAAAGCAGAGGGGAAGAAGGGGGAGAAAAAGAAAGTGAAAAAAAAAAAAAAAAAAAGGGAAGAAAAGAAGTGGAGGGGTAAGGGAGAGAATGGAAGGGAATGGAAAGGAAGGCAAAGCAAGGCAAAGGAAACAGTCTCTAAACACGTATTATGTACCAAACCTTAAACAATTTCTTCAGCCTAAAGCATTCCTGTGAATTTTGCTTGGGCCCCTTAAAATTCTTAGACATTTCCTATTTGAATATCATCTGCTCAGCAGGACAGATATGCCAACTATAAACTATTCTGCCTAAGTGACATAAACTACATGACCTTGCACTGGCCTTTGCAAATGATTTGGACCAATGATGTGTTTAATTGGGAATTTAATGAGCGAAATAGATGTTCCTGTGCTCCTCCAATTCACAATTACGTTCTTCTGCTTTTACTTCCAGATAACTCTACTGACTTTGAAGAAGTTACAGCTAGAACACAATTAAAAAAAAAAAGAAAAAAAAAGAAAAAAAAAGAAAAAAGGAAAGCAGAGCAACAGGCTCATGAGAAGTTCACTGCTGAAAACAAGCAGGATTTACACCACCACGGAGCAAGCAAATCCTAGATGTAAAACAAAGCAAGTAACTATGGTGTGTGCTGAAACAGCCTCCCCAAACTCCCTCAGACCACTGAGAGATGTTCCAGCCATTGACACTAAAACTAAACTTTGAGATTGCAAAGCCTGTTGAGCATTGAAAAATGATTTATCCTGTAATTGAAATCACAAGCATCTCCTTCAGCCAATACATCCCAGGAATCACCTTAAAATAACAATACTGTAATCCTTTCTGAAGAAAGCCTACACCTGACGCTACCACATTCACCATTTCTAGTTACTATTCTTATAAACTCTTTCTTTTAGTAGCTTAATTGAGAAAAAATTATAGGTATCTCAGCTGAATGGGTTTTCTACACTTTGTCCATCACTGTAGTGCTTGAACATTAAGCACTGTCTTGAGAAATATAATATGGGGTTACTTGTTCATACAGAAATATACTTCAGAAATCACACTGAGAATTCAGGTTACTTTTTTTTTTAATCTAGCTTTGATTACCTTCAAAGTCACCTTATCATTAGCAAACCACAGAGAAGGTGCAATATGCATGACGAGTGAAGGTCTGAGATCCACCATAGGACATAGAGCAAGAGGGCTCATCTCAGACATTATTTAATGCAAAAGTGCTAAGCTAAAGACATCTTGCATCTAAGGTAGATACTCATACAGGATGAACAAAGTCATTGTCCAAGATACGGACAATGTGTTCAGATCACAGGGACATCAGGAGGAAAACGTTCAGGTTCAAGTACAATGTGCTGTGAACAGATTTTACTTTTCCACTGACTTCTACTGGTGCCACTGAATTTAATTTAAAAAAAAAAACAACAAAAAAAAAAACGTGCTGGCAGTGCCCACACTAGTGTGACAATGACTAATTGCTAATTCTTCGTTCACTCACAGTTTATAAATGGTAGGCAACTGATAAAGTGACAAGAACTATATGCCTCTGATTTTTAAATATCATTTTGTTCCCTTTGTACTGAAGATTCTTTTCAACATCATTTAGTGAATCACTAAACTTGTAAGAACCTCGAGTCCACACAAAATTTTCCAAAAATAGGTGCAACCAGCTTTCATACTTCAACCTTCCCTCAATCCCCTAAGGGACTGGTGTTGCCCTTCAGGTACCCAGACAATGTCTGGGAATGTCTGTGATCTTTAGAATATAAAATTCCAGCTCCACCGTATTTGTACGGAAGCCAATTCTGCATTTTTCCCTAAGCCACAGAAAATGTCAAAAGCCGTAAGGCATAATGACAGAGCTAGAGTCCCTGCTGCATTATTTATACACATTAAGATATGTCACAGCAATTGTCCCACATAAAGAAGCCCAGGTAGTTTGTATTTTTAAAGGTCTTCAAGTGGATATTTACATGACAATGCCTGTGAAGAACCAGTAGGTGTGTCCTGCTAGGAAAACCTCTGTGAGTCACTTGTTTCTGCAGCTGGCAAGAGTTGTTACAAAGTGCCATAGGAACGTCTACAAAATTGTTGTCAGCTAGCCAGAAAAAAAAAAATTTAAAATCTGTATTTTAAGAAGGATTTATTCATTCGCATAACTAGACTTCAAAGCTGTAAGTGGCTGTGTGCTTCCATTGGCCCCAAAGCCAATGCATGTACTTATTGAATTGGCCCCTTACAGCTTTTAGTGCTGGTCAGACCTGTCCAGTTTTTAGTGCAAAGCGGAACAATTAATTTTGTTTACACAAACCACTAATTTTACACAAACTATTAGGGTTCCAAGCTCTTGAGAGCACAGGTCTGTGTTTAGGATCTATATTATCAAGTCTGTTCCCTAAACTCCATCAACAACATAAAGGCCATGAGAAACAGAGTCTTCAAGAGAGTTATGCCAAAGCCTCTGAGCCAGAAGGATTTTGATCCAGCCAGGAAGATGAACATCTATTCCTGCCTATCCATAAACCACCAGAATGTTTCCAAAACAGTGAACTTGCTTGGAGAAAAGCCACAGACTAACAAACTGGATCCTCTGTGGAAACAGGATCATCTCAAATAATTGGGCTACGGTTTCTGGGACTGCACAGTGAGGTGGAAGGATCAGACTTCCAGTATGTGGGCAACCCTCTATGGCTTTGTATCTGATTGTTGCTGCCCAGGCAGCTGCAGGGACCTGCAGGGCTGCTGAGCAGGTTGTACAAGAGGTCCAGCATTCCTGGGGTTGAGCTTCATGCAGTGTCTGGTGGAGCCTCTGGGAATGGAGACCTGCAACTCCATGCTCTCAGGTGGCCATGCACAGCAGCAGAAAAGAGTGAGGAGCACTCAGAAACAAGATTCATTACCCTTCTGTTTTGGTGAATTTTTACCGAGTTGTGAAAAACAGATAAAGTGATCACCTTTAAAGCTTTTGAAATGTATGTGGTGATGAAAGACGTACATAAATCCTGCCAGCAAAGTTAATTTCCCTTTTTCTGCTTTAGCGTGTCATGGTGACCTCTAAAAACATCCAATGGGCAACAGCGAAAACACTGGGAAGAAGAGGAGACGTTGTTAGCAATCAGGTGTTCAAATATTTGGTTTTTTTGCTCCTTGGTTTTGTCAAACAACTGCAACTCAGAATTAAAGCATTTGATTGCAAAGTCTTGTGTATCATTCTGTATTACTGGTCCTATTGTATTCCTTCAGCAGGGCGCAACAGACAACAGTTACTATTTGCAGGTTTGGAGATGTATATATTTATTATATCTTTCCTGAAAGGCTTGAAAATAAAAGCATTTTCATTTAGCTTATTAACATTATGCAAATGACAACATAACTAGTCTTGATTTGCTGCCACTACCTTGGAAATATTTAAATATTATTATTACTGAGCTCAAGCTTTCAGCTTTATCTCGGAAATTTATGCTTTTAGGCTCAATTTATGCTTGTCAACAAATAATGATCATAGATGTGAGCTGGTTCATAATCCAGAGGTACTAGGTTACAATGTGTTGCCATGGAAACTGTGTTTTATTGCGTTTTCTCTACTTGATTTAAGACATTTGACAATCATAGCAACTGTTTGCCTGTCTTCCCATATCATAAAATATTCAAAAACACAAACAACCTATAGGAGACATTCACACATTTCTTAGACCTCACCATAAAAATAATAAGAAAAAAAGGAATTACAATCTTATATTTAATAGGGACCTTTTCTGAATAGTTTATCTCACAGAATGTCAAAGAGTGTTGGAAAATTCAATCAGAGGTTAGTCATCGAATGGACCTGTCTTGCCTGTGGTTCATTTTGTTTATTGCATCATATATCTTTTATGATCACTGGGGCTTTAGCCTGAAACAGCATTTTCTTTAACAAGAGCCATGTTTCCTCTAACGTTGTTTATTGCATCTGAAACATTACTCTTTGAAACCACAGTACATTTTCAATTGAGCAAAGGTCTGTAACAGAATACAGCATGTCTGTGTTTATTCAGGATCGTGAGTAAAAAATATCCCAGTTCATGTAACATTAATCACTTTGCCAGTGTTCAGCTGAGGTCATTGCCACATTCCTAGCAGTATTAAGCCAAGTCAAGATTAATCACGTACATTAAACCCTGCAAGGAAAGCATGTGCAGCGGATCTGAAATTAGACATTTGGTGAAGGACTAAGAGAGCACTGTAACAAAATATGTTAGCTGTGTTGTAGCAATCTTTTAGAACAATTTGAGATTTTTACCTCCTATGTTCTTGTCAGCTCTTCTATATTTAAGGCTTTGTTGCTGTCTCCTTCATTTAGCCCATTTTTAAGAAGTTCTAAATAAAACCATTAATCCTTTCTAGATTGTAAGAATGATTCCCCCTTTTTTTCACTCATTCATATATTTAAGAAAATGCATTAATGGATTCTTATCTGACTGAAATTTGGCTTCTGAGATTTTTAATAAACAGATAGTAAAATGCCAAGTTATTTTCAGATGGAAAAGTTAATAATCAAATGGCATTTAGTATCAATTTTCCTTTCATACTTTCACTTATTTTTTGTATGTGCACATACATCGTTCCAAAATGCTTCATATTTTGTGCTGATGTTGCTGGAAGTGTAAAAGATGCATTTTACACTGCCTTTATGTTCTCCACGGTAGACACTTAGAATTCCTTTGTCCATTCTTGTAAACTTCCATTATAATTTTTTTTTATTTTTTTATGTCACACAATCATAAAAGGATAATTGAAGGACAAATAATTTCCACTCAAAATCTCAAGGAGAAAACCCTGTTGTGACATGAAATTTACAGTCAGTTATTTCTGCCTTGAGAATATATTGGCATGTCAGAAAGACTTGATTCATGTTTTAAAAAAATTAGGAAACTCGGCAATTCAGCAACATAAATGGGAACTAAACTGCTGAACTATAAAATTAAAGGAAGCAGATTAAGAGTATTTTCCATTCTGCAATTGCTTAGCAATGGCCTTCAATACCAAATGCTTTTTTTTTTTCCAAGGATAACAGAAAGTATTTTCATACAGCAAACATCCAAAATCTGGGCTTGCCATAACTGTAACTATGTCCTTATACAGCAGTACAGGGTCACAGAAGTGTATAAAACACAGTCTCACACCACCAACCCACCAACAAAATGCTCCCAGCGGGGGATGGATGGATAGCACATTGAAGGCAATCCTTCTCTGTTTGGAAAGTTCTCTACTGCCTGCCTGTCTTCTGTGATCAGCAGGAGCAACATCCTCGAGGACCTCAGGGTCCTCAAGAGAAAGGCTGTATTCTACAGAAAAGGTAAGTGGCATCTCATCTTGTCAAAATCTCTCTGGAAAAGGATGCCTAGCACCAGTTTCTGCAAGGGTTCAGACACTATAGCACTTTTTTATCTCCTTCTTTATGAACCTTTACTCAGCAAGAGTTGGCTTTTTGTAGTAGACCAGCAAAGAAAACAGTGAGAAAGTTTAATGCTTCCCTGCACTTAGAGAACAACATTCCTCTTGTGGATCATCAGAGGCAATGGTCACAGCTGAAGGCAGGAGATGCTTCTAGTAGCAATGACATTTATGAGACATCTGTGTCATGTGTGTTTGCTACAACTTTATGCTAAACTGATATCTGGAAACAATCCTTATTCAGATCTAACTGGCATATATTCTTGATGTTCTTCCACAGAATTAATCTTTTTCCAGTGGTTGTGTGTGAAGTTCCTCTCTGCTACAGAGGCTTACAACATAGGATAAAAAGTCTGCTGCCCTCCTTGGAAATACCAGAGCTTTGTCTTTCCAAATTTTTATACAGATCTCACATTTGCTGTAGGACTTGGGAATGAGTTCTGTGGCCTTTGATATTTCAGTAGTGTGAAGAATATATATTCTGTGAACCTCCTAAAATACTTATCGTAAGGTTTTCTGCTATGGCAGGGATTTGGATTTCTTATACAGTGTCCTCTCCAAACTCATACTCCAGGGATTCACTGATTTTGACTGTTTTGCCACAGATGTTATGTGTGACATTTAATCTTGTTCTTCTTCCACACTACTTCTGTCTATCTAGCAGTTTGTCTACTAGGTGTCTGTAATATTTTGGCTTCTGATTCATATTCTGAAAGAGTATTTATGAGAAATAAACACCTCTTCTCATTTTTGTAATCCTTTGTAGAAAATAAAAGTTAAGAAAACTTACCCCAAAAAATCTAAAAGACAACATAAAAAAAGTGCTGGACTCTTTTTTCTTGTCTTTTGCATCAAAAAACTTTATTATTGCAAGTTAACTGAAAGTCAACTGAAAGGATCTTGCATGCCTGCAGTTTATCTAACTGCATACGTTTTCCCTGGAAATCAGTTTACCACTGGCTTCATTCAACATCAAATTCATAGACTCACAGAATATGCTGATTTGGAAGGAAGCCATGAGGATCATTGCATTTAGCTTCTGGTCTTATGCAGGACACCCCAAGAGTCACATCATGAGCCTGAGATCATTGTTCAAACACTTCTTGAGCTCTCTCAGGCTGGTGCTGTGACAGCTTCCCTGGGGAGCCTGTTCAGTGCCCAACCAACCTCTGGGTGAAGAACCTTCTTCTAATATCCAGCCTAAACCTCCCCTGGCACAACTTCAGGCCACTGTCTCATGTCCTGTCCCTGTCCCCACAGAGCAGGGATCAGTGCCTGCCCCTCCTGTTCCCTC
>JAODKT010001744.1:47837112-47856466 GCA_027576195.1 Cossypha heuglini
CGATCTCAGGACGGGCGAAAAAAATGCCACTTCCCAACTAACAGGCGGAATCCAGCCCAGATTTTCAGTCCTTTCTTCTTTTTTTCCTTCCTCCCTTTCACTAATTTATCCCGATGTTAGCACATTCTGTCTTGTAACACCCGGGCGCCTGTAGGTTTGTTTCGTGGGATCATTACTTACTGATCGGGATGGCTCCCAGGTCCGGGGCTGAAGACGGAGTGTGAAGTTGGGGAAACATTTTTTTTTTCTTTCTTTCTTTTTTGTTTTTTTTTTTTTTTTTTTTTTTTTTTTTTTTTTAATATTACTGTGATGATTATTACCTCTCGGTGCTTATTCAGGAAAAGCAAACAAACAAAAATCTGGTCCTTGGTGCTTCACTTCTGAATGTGAAATATTACCTCCCAGCTCGTAAAGTTGTGAGGCACAGCATTTTTTCTTTTTTTTTGCTTTTTTCTTTTATTTTTTCTTTAAGCAAGGACGAAAAAAACCTAAACAAACAAAAAAAGGACTTCTGATCCGTGTGCCAAAGTAGGGGGAGATATGTTATTGACCGATTTATACTGGCTGAGATGATACTTGCTTTCTACTTCTTGATCACTTGCTCTTTAAGTAAAATGAGACACAGAGTTGTTGCTGAGACGAGTGGGAACAGCATTTTGATTTGCTGGTTTAATTAAAAATGATAAAGGATTAAAGGTAAGCATTATGCATATATATGTATAAATATTTCGGCAGCCGACTGTAAAAGGGAGAGATCCCTTTAAAAATCGTTTTAACTAAGCTTTGTCAAACACACACTCATTTGCGGTCACTGAGGCCACCTTGGTGCAGATCACTTAAAGTGTATGTCTTAATCAGTTTCCTGTACAGTCAGTAATACTATATTTAACAGACCTAACAATTGTGTGACCTAGGAATACATTAGAGCTGCTTTTAGAACTGTTATCTTAAGGATATTTTTTTAAAGAAAAGAGAATTTTTATTTATTCTCATTTTTTTAAAAAAAAAATTAACCTACGGACTTTAATATTTTCCAGTAAACATTTGAGTTTGTAGGTTGTTGTTTTTAACAGAAGGTGTGTTGTGGTAGGGAAAATGAGGTTTCCCACTCCCTTAGCACTCTCCTCCCCCACCTCCCCCAAGAGATTAAGTGGAAGGGGGGTAAAAGATAATACAGGAGAGTCCCAAAACTTCAAGGATCTGGTTTAAAGCCACAAAATCCATGGAATGCAGCGAAGAGTGAATCCGTGTCCTTCCTTTTCTCCTTTTCGTGCCTAGGTGGTGGTCCAAGGGCTTAGATTACAACATGTGCTCCAACAGCTAGGCACCACTTCTATGACTGTATTTCCTGAACTTTGTGGATTTAAATAATGTAGATATTGCTTTTCTTCAATTTTTTTTTCTTTAATTTTTTTTTCTTTTTTTATGGATGTGGCTTTGTGGATGTTGCTATACAACTAGATTAAAAGTGCTCCTTACAAAAAGACCACAGCCACTGCCTCTGGCTTAACGAATTCAAGAACGTGGCAATGGTGAATGTTTTTGCTCCCCCCTACCTTGCCCCCTCTTTATTGAGTGACGTGGTATTGTGGTAACACCCAGGCAAGAAATACTTGACTATTTCCCTCCTCACAGGACAACGTGGATGTGGACTGCAGGTTGTGAGCCTAGACACACCTAGGGGAGGAAGACAAGAAGAGTTGAACTTAAGAGAGAGCCCAACGGAGATAAACGAATGTCCCCACATCTCCAAAGGAAAGTTCATCGGATTTTTACTCTAGAGATCTTGTCTTCAGGATGTCATTGAACACTTCCACTGCAGGAAAAGGTGTGGATCCAAACGCAGTTGACACCTATGACAGTGGCGATGATTGGGAAATCGGTGTTGGGAATTTAATAATCGATTTGGACGCCGATTTAGAGAAAGACAGACAGAAATTTGAGATGAATAATTCTAATACCACCAGCAGCAGCAACACCAGCTCCAAGGATTGCGGGGGTCTGGCTTCCAGTGGGGCTAATGCTACCTCAGCCTTAGCTGATGGCCTAAAATTTGCTTCTGTTCAGCCCACTGCTCCCCAGGGGAATTCCTCTCACAAAGAGACTAGCAAATCAAAAGTGAAAAGGAGTAAAACTTCTAAGGATGCTAATAAATCTCTGCCTTCTGCTGCCTTGTATGGGATTCCTGAGATCAGCAGTGCTGGCAAAAGGCAGGAAGTCCAAGGGCGCCCTGGAGAGGCAACTGGCATGAATTCAGCACTGGGTCAAAGCGTGAGCAGTAACCCAAACGGCAATAATAACAACACCAGCAACACCACCACCGTTGCCTCTTGTGGGAAAAACAAAGAGGAGAAACCAGGTAAAGCCCCAGGCAGCAGAGGCTCCAAGCGGGATAAGGATGCAGGAAAATCCAGGAAGGACAAGCAGCATGACCTGCAGCAGGGCCACCCCAATGGCAGTGGGGGTGGCAATAGCCAAATTCCCTCTGGGCACCTCTATGGCTTTGGGGCCAAGGGAAACAGTGGTGGAAGCAGCAGCCCCTTCCACTGCACCTCCTCTGCTGTGGGGGAGGTGAGCAAAAGCACCCCGGATTCAGGGTTAATGGGGAACTCTGTTTTGGTAAAGAAGGAAGAGGAGGAGGAGGAGAGCCACAGGCGAATCAAGAAATTGAAAACAGAAAAGGTAGGACAAAGCTCCTCTCCACCTCTTCTGTGTTTTCCCATGTCTATAATAAGTGTCCCATGAGTGTCCCATGACTGTATGTCTGGCTCCTTTGTCCTCTTTGCTGTGTATTTGTGACATGCGTATGTCCTTCCTCCTTCCCTTACAAAAAAAAAAAAAAAAAGAAAAAAGAAATGACCCAGAGACCTCTTCCCTATACGGAAGATACCATGTTTCCAGCTCTTCCTTGTGCTTTCCTCTCCCTGCCTTCAGAGCTGGAGAACGTTTTTGTTTTGTCTGCTCGTTTTAACTTCTTGCCCAGAAGGAGACACACAGAGATGGCCCTGGCTGAGCTGTGCCCAGTTTTAGGAGAGGGCAGCAGTACCAGTGGGAATGGCATGTGTTTGCAGGCTGGGGGTGCATAGTTCAGGCTCCAGGCGCAGCAGGTCTTGTATGTGCTGATTCTCCCACAGCATCAGCAGCCATTCGTGGCCATTCCTCTCCCAAGGTCTGAAGGAGCCCCTCTCCCTTCTCTGACCCGCTGCCTAGAGCTGAGGTTGTGCCTGGGGGAGGAAACGGGAGCTATGGGCAGAGACCGGGGCTCCGCCGCTGCGCCTCGTGGAGAAGCAGGATGCTCATTGTGCTGGGGGCTCCCATGGCACCGCAGCCCAGAGGCCCCAGAAGCTGGTGTAGCCACTGGGAGGAAGGAGCCAGCAGACAGGCAGTGCTGTTGTCTTCCTGGAAGGAGGATGCTGGGAGGAGGGAAATGCACCTTGCGCTGAGAATCGTGTGTGCAAAACAGCTTTTGGGACAGAGTGGAGCAGTTTGACTCCTGTCTTTCCTCTCTGAGCCACGCTGGCTCGTGGATTTGAACTGCTTGTTTGTTGGGCGGTTGAAATGTGTGAAAGAAATCAGATGGGAGTGTGTGTTTTTATTCCTTTCTATTACAAGGATGCTTTCTGTATGAATAGATGGCTGCTACTCTAGTCTTCGGGAAAGGTGGAGGGAGACCTTGTTGTCTTTTGTCAGCTGCTGGCTCAAGGATGTTCTGGTGTTGGTGGGAGTTCTGTCCCTCGGGCAGAAGCCGTCTTCTGGGGGTCCAGAGGGCGAGCGTTGGCCCAGGATTACAAGTATGGTAAATTCTACAGATTGTTAAACAAAGAGAACCTGCTCTGCCTGAAAAATAAAGCAAGCCAACACCCTCTAAATGAACAGTCTCAGGGTGTTAGACTGTGATTGTATTGTCAGCTGTTGGTCCTAAATTACCTGCCTTTACAACTTCCCCGAGTGAATGTTCAGCCATGGGGAAACTTTCGGGTTGGTCCGTGTTAACTGTATGGTCTGCAAGTGCCTGAGAGGTCTGAAGGTCTCTAGGAAGGGGGAGTTATGTCTTCTTATGACTGGCTACCAGCTTTTTATATTTCAGTCATGAAGTTTTTGTAATACTAAGTCGACTGGAGAATTAGATTTGGGTGTTTGTGATACCAGATATTTGTTACTACTGGAAGATAATTCCAAGGGATTCTGTTCAAAGCAAGGAACAAATTAAATTTCATATTGTATGCGTATTATTGCTTTTAAGATAGCATATCTATGGATGAATTTGAATGAGCCTTATGACCTTGTCTAAATGCAGATGAGAAAACCAGATCGCTGTGTAATTCATGTGTATATGTTTGCATTTTGATTTATGAAAAGTGCTGTTCATGGCAGAAAGGTGTCCAAAAATCTCATGGTCTCTTTATTAACTTAGTACAGTAGGCATTTACTTCTGTTGCCAATAGTCTTCAAATTGCAGTTCTCTAATCTGTTTTAACTATCTAGATAAATTGCCCTAATCCGGTCTTCACAATGGCTGTGGTTAAAGAGTCAGAGCCATTTGATTGGATTCAGTGGCTGCCTGGAATGTGGGAGGTACTGCCCTTTTGCAACCCCCTTAGCCTTTTAATCTCTCAGCCAAATGTTCACATTCAACAATTTTGTTTAGCTGGCAATCTGAACATTTCAGTATCTCAAAGGCTGCTGCCATGGCAACGGAGATTAGAGGGTGGTGTGGTTTCTCCCGTTGTTGTGTTCTTTCAACTCTCCAGTCACACAGGAAATTGTATGAAGAATCTATATACGTACGAGCAATCTTATGTGCAATGTAAATGGGACGGCATGCAAATCCAGAGCAAACACGTACGGAGGAGTTCGGCGTCAGTGGCACGCTCTGTGTGTTGTGGATGTCGCTCCAGGAGGAGGTCTGGAGCCTGCATTCCCAGCGACAGCCGCCGCTGTTGGCACCCACCGACTTTAACACAGGCTCTGCACATCAGACTCGTGCAGCCCTGGCCATTGTCTGGCACGATGGTGTGCTTGCTTGCTGTCTTAAGCAACGTTCCTTAGCGGTTTTATTATCCAAGATTGTTCAATTTTAGATAATAATAATAATAATAATAATAATAATAATAATAATAATAATAATAATGTAGATTGTTTCTGATAGTGGTTGATACTTTAAGTCCAGCCAGTGGCAATATTAGTAACATTCCAGTGTTTTATGTTTGTTTTTCTGCTTTTTTTCCAGCCCCCTCAAAATGATTAATCGTCATTGGAAAGAATTCTTTAAAGGTTTTAGATTGCTGAAGTGCTACTGCTTTGACTGTTATATACTTGCACAAAGCAACTTGTATCTGTAGATAAATACATAATTTTCAGCCTGCATGTTGAAATCAATGTTCAGTTACCTTACTGTTGTGCAAGACATGCCTCATGAATTTGGAAGTTTCCTTTTAGAATCAAATGAGTTCATGACTGCTGATCCAAAATCTACATGTTTTTATATGTAGTGTGGAATATAATACTGCATTTGTTTACTATTTGTGAAAAGCTTGGAGCAGATTCCCAGGAATTGTAGTCGCTGTTTAGCTTTCACGGCATGCTTCAATTCTATTTTTAGTCTATTTATTATGTTTCCTTGCTGCAGAGAGTCATGTAAAACATGATAAATTGGATCTTATGAAGCCTAATTAAATCAATGACTGTGTTCTGCTGGCTCTTTTATGCAGAAACCACAAGTATGTTATAAAAGTCACCACTCCCTTAATATGTGGATAAAGTCAAAGTGTGCTGTAATTCTAAGATGTTTGAGCTATATTTGTGCAGTCCATTTTGTGGCTAAGCCACCAGTGACATGTCTGAATAAGTAGCTTTGACAGGTAGGCTAACCACTCCTAAGATTTTTGGTGTTAAAACCTGTCTCCATTTTCCATTTCTCATCCATACTGTTTTTAGCACAGTTACTGACTGTTTGTCAGCATGAACTCTTCATCTGTTCCAGCTAAGTTTTTTGCATTTTTAACAGCTGTTACATTGAAAAGTGTTCAGAATAGCTACAGAATTTGCTTTGTGTGCATTGTGAGGAGATTTTGGAATTCATTCAGTCATAATTTAATCTGAGATATGGGAAAACTTTATTTGGTATGTGAAAATCAGTATGTTTACATGAAATTAATGCAGAAGATACAAAGCTGTAATCAGAAGGGTTTTGTTACTGTTCTAAATGTATCAGTCTAGTGATACTCCGGGCTGGATTTTTTTCTCTTTTTTTTTTTTTTTTTTTTTTTTTTTAGCTTAGGGCTTCTCATTAAGACTGCATTTCACATATGAAGGTTGTCTAGCGAATTAACGTGTTGCTAGTATTATTTATTTTATCTTCACTTTCTTTGTTTCATTTTAGCGTTAGGATTTGAGAGTGTTTTGTACACCATCAGGAATCTCTGGGTGAATTTTACCTATTGATGTAAATCATTTAAGTACATGCTTTGATTAATGATGTTATGGAGATATGCTACTTCATGTACTTTTCTTGCTGGCCTTGTGTGTAGTTTATTCACTGTGAAATAAAAGGGCAGGGAGGTCACTTGCTGTAATTAAAGAACAAAGTCTATTGTTGTTTGACAGCAAACTGTTTTGAAAGCTACATAAGGGATTTAGCTGTTAAAAACATTGATAAGTATGGGTGTCTAACAATAAGCACAGCTCAGGGTTCTTAAAGTTCTGTAGTGCTGTCTAGTAGTGTGACGGTGCTTTTTGAGCTGGGTGAAGAGGTGCTGCCCTTTGGCCGAGGAAAGCTTTCCGTGTGAACCTGCTGACCTCTGCCAATATGTATGACCAGATCTTCTATTGAATTCCTGTGCAAAGCAAGAGTTAGTGTAGCACAATGGAGGCTAGTCTAGAACATCTATCAAACAAAGTAGGGAAGCTGATAACCATATTCGGAACTACTGGAAAAACATTTCACTTTGGGAATTAGTAATTTTACAATTTTAATAACTTCATAAATACCCAGTAAAGAGGAAAGGATTGATTGTCCAGATGTCATGAGGTTAACCGTGTTCTCCATGTTAGAGGGCTTTCCTGCAAGACTGTTTTAATTATAGCTATATAAAGACTTGTTTTTCCAAAGTAGCATTTTATAGTCCAATAAATGAAATGTATGTTAAAAGTGCTAAGCAAAATCTCCCGTAACCATAGAGGTGTTCAATAACCAGATTCAAGCAACATGGAAAGTACCATCTGTTTCTAGTTTTCAGCATAAACCCAGGAATTGAAAAGCTGAGATTTGCTTGTATTTTTCCGACTCTCTTTCTTTTTTTAATTATTATTATCATTATTTTAAAAAGTTCACCTGGCACTTTATAGAAGCTTTCTGAAATGCAATAATACAGGAGAGACTGTGAAAACACATGTTCGTACATACAGTTAACCAGTTCCACTTCCATTTAAAGAGATTTCCAGAAGCTCAGTCATTGAAGAATTTATAATAGTGAATCACCTCCTGCAGGCAAACACAATAAGGGTCAGTTCTTCAAAGATCTTACTATTGAAGTAGGACCTGATTTACTCTGTCTTTCCTTATGAAGTAAAACCAAGGGGGAAAAATCCCCACAACCCCCCTCCCACAACAACAACCAAAAAAACCCGCCCCAGCCTCTCAAAGGATAACTTTAGCAAGCTCTTATCAGACACTTAATTGCATATGATAAAACCATTGACTAAATTTTTCCATGCAGACTTTACTGCTGTTCAGAGAAGTGTTCTAGAATTGTTGATAGGGAGAAAATCACTCTTTTAAAGATAAGTTGTTCTAAACTGTTAGGCAATGAGATTCTTGGCTGCAGCCTATGAGCCCTGGATAAAACGCCATCCGGCCTTTGTTTGAGGTCTTTTACTGAAGCTAATGACTGGTCTTGTGCCGCCCTGAGATAAATGACATTATCTCTGAGTGGTCTGACAGGAAACAGACATGTTAATGGTGAAGCTGCGGGGAGGATCTGCTGTAGTTCTGACAAAAGAGTAAAGCTTGGACCCCTGGTTGTGATCATTAACACAGAATGCATTCCTTCATAATTGGAAAGCTATTTTATCGACAACAACGTAAATCACGAATCTGAAATCCTGCAGGCTTGTTTTTTGGTTTTTTTTTTTTTTTTGCGTGCTAAGCCTGGTGCCTTTTTTTGTCCACCGTATAAGCAATGGGTTATCTCCATAGCACTGACATTAGTGGGAGAGCCTGGGGTCTGCTTTCTGTTAACTGGACACATCCTTTGCACATTGAATGCAGGTTCCCCTTTATGTACCCTGTGTTATCCATGCGATTTGCATTTCTGAGAGAATAAAATAAAATCCTCTGTGTTTCTTCACATCTTATACTCTAATTGGTACATGTGATATTGAGCATATTTTACAAGCACCATCAGGAGTATCATGGCAGAAGCACTAACATTTCAGCTATCCTTTACCTTTATTTCCATTTTTGGATAAGGATATACATATATTTTGGATTTCTGTTATCCACCCTTGAAAAAGGTTAGATTTCTTCTGCAGCAGTTTAAGCAGTTTTGTGTTATCGCCGCATGGTCCGTATTTCTCAAACACAGAATTCACTTTTTGAATGGCATGTTCCAGATTTGTTCCATGGTATACAGTTGGAATTGCTGAATGTTAGAGTTTACTGTGGTCTGAGCCAAGATATTTTGCACAAATGATCCAACAACCAGGTTATTATTTTTATAGCATTCTTAACCTATCAGCTTTATATTGTACCTATATGATGTTCTAATGCACATAGTGATATATTGCTATGTTGCCTGAATTGGCTGGAGATTGTCTGACTTCTTAACTATGCTTCATTTTTTACACCAGAAATGCATCTTGCTGGAGTCTTCAGATAGGCTCACACCTGTGGATTTGTGGATTGCTTTCAACTGAAGGGCTGGCCATATCTTTGCTAAAAACTAGCAGGTTTTTTACTGTGTTTACATATCAAGGAGTTATTTCTTATTTCTTAATTACAGAATACATATGGATATTCTAAAAAAAAACAAAAGTGGTCTAGTACATAACATTTCCTGTTGGGTGAAAGACAGCAAAACAGTCTTTCATGAAAATTTCTGATGATGTCAAAATTGCAAAAAGTAAATACTTTTCTAAAAAATCAGTAAAGTTCATATACATATATATGTATTTTCATAAACCTTTTCCTTTTTCTCTCTTTGTACCATTATTTCTGCCTGGTGCAGCTCTTTTTCAGTGCAGACTTTCATCAAAGTGAACAGTAACACAATATGTAATTTTTTTATTTGCTTAAAAATATGTTTGAAATGTGATAATCTTAATAAATATAATTGCCAGTTGTTATAGCAGGATTTGAGGGGTTTTCTTAAGTGAGATTTTAAATCACGATATTTAAAAAAATTATTATTCTGTTCTTCATTTAATACCACAATTTACTAAAGGCAATGAGTAGCCATTTGGGGAAAGAGGTCAGAGAATGACTTTTGGTTGTGCTGTAGGATTTCAGTAAGCACTCTGTTGTACTTTCTCTTTTAACTCTGACAAAATGTTCTTGGCAATTGGAACAAAGCCTTTACATTTGAATGAAAGGTTGTAAAACTATTCAGAGTGACTTGACTGACAGGCAGGTCCTTTGTAATTTTTTTTTTTTTCTTTTTTGAGAATGCTGAGAGAAACATCAAGGAGTAGAAGGGTAGCTTGCTCTGAGGCCCCATGTACATGTATGCTTCCATAATATATATGCTTATGTATGTATAACACTGCTTGATTAAACAGTTTGAGTGAGTGTTCAGGGCAAGTTGCATGCAATGAATTAGGAATCACATCTGTATAGATAGGTTTTCCAGCTCTAGGGTCACTGTGGTGTTAGGAATTAAATGTGCAGCTCTTTGTTTCACTAATTTTGAAGTGAAATTGTGCTACATTGAATTGTATGTCTTTTATGATAAATTGTCAACCTATCCTCAGAAAAAAACCCAAACATTGGTTCCCTTATCTTCTCACAGTTTCTGATTCTTTCTAGCCTAAATCTCACTTTTGTGCACAAACACAGCTTGGCTGAGGTGTTTGTCTCCAGAGAAACTCCACCAAATAATACTGGAAGGAAAATGACCTCATGAGGATGTTTGAAGTGTATGCCAATAGTGGCATGTGAATGCAGTTTTTGCAGTCAAAAGAGCAAACTAAAATCTATGGATTGTGGTTCCTTGGTGTTTTCAAAACACTAGCATTCTAGTTGTTGAGTTGTCTTGTCATGTTAACCAAGAAGCAGATGGTATAACACCACAGAAGTGTATTTTTGAAGAAAGTTTAGAGGTTTTGATGTGTTTTCTTTTCCTCTTATTTCCCTGATGGCTTCTTTTTATTGAAGAGTAACATGAGGAGACCTGGTAGCAATTTTATTGCTTTCCCATAACAGTTTGAAATAATAGGTTGGTCTTTGGTTGCCAGTCAAATTTCTACCAGTCAGCTTGATTCTGTTTTTTATCATGTGGCAGTGGAATATAAAAAGTATATGTTTGTAGTTTGCCCTCAGAAACTGGCTTTTTTTTTCCATGCTTCAATTAGCAACAGAAGACTAAGCTCCAATTGGTCACACTTTTGTAAACTCTGAGAGCTTGCTTTCTTCATTCTGATGAAAGAAAGAGCCAAGTTTAGGCTGTGTTTCCCAGGAAATTTTGAGGCACATCTGGCCTCTTTAACTGTGTTCACTAGACAGTTTGATTTTGCACACATTTAGCCATTTGCATTATCCATTGAATTAATTCAGGGGTTTTGTTAAGCCCATCCCCCCCGCAGCACAAGTTCATGCTATTCAAATGCCACCTTTATTGATGAATTTCAGTGATGCTGTGCTGAACTCTGGTAGAAATAGGTCTGTGGGTGCCACAGTTGCTTGTTACGTAAGCATAGCTTTCATAGTTTTCACCGCTTCCCTCAACCAGTAAGAAGAGTGAAAAGCAAACTGTAATCTCCTTTCTCATAGTGCACAAGGCCAAACCAAATTATTTTTGGATTTCCTGTCACCTCCTTGGCTGATTTCAGTGGATGGCTTATGTTAAAAGCAACAATAATGTTTGAATTGGAAGGGTTTGGTCTTTGGGTTTTCATTCTTCATGGAGAACTGTTTATTTGAGTGTGGTTCGCCGCACTACACGGATAGTGCTATCAAATCTGTGCTTTATTATGGGCTCGTAGCAGTGAAGTAATGGCAGTATTTGCATGTTTCAGGGTTTCATGTTCTTGCCAATTCTTTCTTTCTGAAGGAGGGAAATGAAATGAGATCTGTATCTCTTCAACAAAAGGTAATAG
Source organism: Cossypha heuglini (assembly GCA_027576195.1). NCBI lineage: Eukaryota > Metazoa > Chordata > Aves > Passeriformes > Muscicapidae > Cossypha > Cossypha heuglini. The sequence continues at coordinate 47,848,426 of JAODKT010001744.1, forward strand.
TTAGAAGCAAATACAATTAGAAATGTACCTTTAACCGTTACTTCGCTGAACTTTTTTTTGCTGGTAGGAGTTTTAAATCTGATTTAGTAAATGTTGAGGCAATTGTTTAGTTGGCTTGCACTGGCTACAAGGATCTAATATTCCAGGAGTATTTATGGATACAGTGAACATATTTGACATGAAGTTTGATGGTTAATTTTTGTTCTGGGTTTAATGTTGGGCGCTGTATGTTGTATTGCACTGGAGTTCTGGAATTTGAACGAGAAATACTGCTGCATTTTGAGAACAATGAAGGTTGTTGTTCCACACTCGGTTTTACTGAAAACATAAATTGATGTTCTTGCCCACTTCAGCCAATAATAAGGTGCAATATTATGTAGTAGTATTACTAGTTGCTGTTTTAGGAGAGGGTTATGCAAACACACGTGTGTGTACCTATATCAGTATAGATATTCACATATATGCTGGAGGTGCGTGTGTATATATATATATATATACACACAGAGACACACATATACATTTACTTACATACACAAGAAAAAAGAGCTGCTACTGTTTTATAAATACAGCAACTGAGTTTTGGCTAATAGTTTTATTTACATTTCATGTCCAGATCTTTTAACAGTCTTTCCTGTGACGCTGCAATGGATGCCAAGCACTGAAGGAGAAAGCTAGCAGCTGTTTCCATTACATTACAGCATTGGTACATTAGCCTCTGCACTTTATTTTCATTTTATGATCTCCTCAAACCTTTCCTAATCACCCCCTAAAAAGGCTTTTCCCCTTCTGCCTCTGATTTATCTGTCTGCAGGGTTCTGTGTTTTTCTTAGTTTTAAAAATGTAAAATCTGTGTGTTGTTGTTTTATTTTTTTCCTAAGAGCTTAATGCTTTGACTCTTACTCACACTGAGCAAGGGCTTACTGTCCTTTTTCAACTCAAGTAAGTAGTTCCTTGTGTTATGTCTCTGTAATCCCTTACTTGAGATGAGTCCAGGCTGCAGAACAGGACCTACTATGACCAATTATATTATTCTTGTAACAACTTGAGCCACTGTATGATTTATAGTTTTTTTTGCACGCCACCTGAATGGTGTTTTGTTGGTTCTTACTCTTTCCTTCGCCTTCTCTTTGAAAAGAATTGTTTCATGGCTGTATGCTCTTATTGCTGAGATATGACTGAAAACTGCATGCAGTACAGTGAAGCACATTCATTTTCATCTAGTACCCGTTTATTGCCTTGAGCACTGTAAATCTGTCAGCTCTTCACGATGCTTTCACCTCTTTCTTCATTTGCTCCAGCTTCTAGTTTGACAATGTTCCCCTGAGGCAGAATTCTAATCTGCTTCCAATTAGTTGCAAAATGTGACTCAAATTTCCACATTATGGCTGCTGTTTTACTTGCACGCACACATCTAGAAACAAATTAATGCTCTTGAATATTTATTTTTGAGCCTTCAGATTTACTCTAGGTGGAAAAGTTGCCAACTACATTCAAACTACATCCAAGGTTTATATTTTTTCTCAAACTGAAATACTTCTTAAAGGTTTCAAATGCCTCTTACTGTTAATTTTCACAAACCCTTTTGATTGATAATTATTGAGGGTACATTGTGTTGCGATAAATTAAACAAGTTAACAATACACATAATTAACGTTTAAATATGGATGTGATTGCTGTGCCAGTTCAGGATAAGAGACATTTCTTTTCTGCAGGGTGAGCACGATTTTTTTGGGAACCTCTAAGTAGTTTTTCAGGATGAGCATACGCACCTGACACCTGTCTGACTGCCACCGATTACTTGCAACTTCAGAAGCTGTCATTTGGCTGGGGGGAGGGACAGGCACTCATTTGATCTCTGGTGAGTCTTAATAGATACACCTAATTAAAATTTTATTGTGTATCCTTTTGTATGGACCTGTGCTTGTGTATGCATCCATACGCATGAGTGCATGGGTGTACATTTAAAATATGATACCTTAAATTAAGAGGGTTTTCTGGTCCTGTTAATTCTCCTGTGAGTAGCTACAGTAGGAATATGTGGTATTCAGTACGGAAGAAGTGATTTTTAGTGGAAAGTGTGGAAATCAGGACTTCATTCCTTATTCAGGCAAAACTAGCATCAGGTGCTCCGTGACAATTCTGCTCCATTGCCCATCCACCTCTAATGTCTTATGTCTATAGTTGCCTATACAGAGAAACCCAGAGTGTTTAATTCAAGTATACCAGTAGCTAAACTTGTAGGTGAAAATCTTCAGTGGAGATTAGCACTCTAAAGCCTGGCAGATTGATGTCAGCAGCCGTAATAGACTTTAAATAGGCTTGCAGAATTTCGTTGGAAGTATATTGCTGAAATTGAAATGGCTAAGTACCTGTCATTTCTAAATGAGATTTACACCTGTAAATTTATCTATCCACTTACAATACTTTACTTATTTAAGATATTAAGCTTTAAAAAAATACAGACATGTTTTTAAAAAAATACTTAATTGCCTTTACTGTCATACATTGAGGTGGTAGCCATGTTGTAAGTAGAAATATCTCCATGAAGGCAAATATATATATGTTGTGTTCTGGGTTTAATCCCTGAGAATTTATTTTCCAGAAAGAACAGAAGCTTAAAAATAGAGATAAAGGAGAATTTGTCTCGATGTTATTTTCTCTTGAGTCATCAGTGACTTTTAACTGCAGAGATGAAAAAGCTAATGTTATTTATTTCTCTGAAGGTTTCACTTACTCTAGTAGAGTCCTGTGATTCACAACATCGTTCTATAAAGAAACAATATTTGCAAACATCGTGAAATGCTGCAGTAGCATGGCTTTTTTTCCCATACAACATCAAAATATTTCAGGCTCAGCTTTGTAGCTATGGTGAATCACTGTTCTTGTGATTGTCAGTTTTTGATAAAAAAGTACACAGTCAATTCAAATTCAAGTGAAACGTATGTATTTGTAGCTTACAATACTGGCTTTTTAAAGACATGCAGAGTGAGCAACCAGGCCAGTATATAGAAAAACCACCCTCACACATCATCCACATGTATGTGTACACACATACAAACATGCAACCACACATTACTAATTTTTCAGGCTAAAATCACAGTGCTTCAGAGAAGCATTAAATGCTTTTGTTGATAGCTTATAGTTTTATAAACTCTAAATGAGCTTATTGCCTTTTAACCAGCACTAAATAATAGAAGAACCTATGAGTCTCCACACTGGACAGCAGCCAAGCAGCCAAAGAAAGAGAGGGATGAAAAAAAAAAAGAAGTGAATAGCTTAATTGTAGAGCAAATCATTTGTTTACAGATTAAGACCTATTTGGTAGCTAAATCCTATGGACAAGGAGGTGAAAGAATGAGGCACTAAGGTACAGGAAATGAGCTTTATATTTTGTGCCTAAGTCTTGCTATTTTTGCCTCCTCCTAAAGCGGAGGAGGCAAGGAAAAAACGAATTGTTTAACAGCAAAGGCTGCTGAACAAACCGCACATATTAAGTAGGAACAAAAGAGTGGGAGAAGGGAAGTGTTGGTGCTCTTACGTGCTGACAAGGAACCTGACAACGGGAGCTGCTTCCAGCTAAGGGGCACCAGTCTGTGGCAAGAAGAGCTGCCCTATTTTGTTTTCCTTTTGAATGGGGTGGGGGAGAAATGCTTCTGTTAATTTGAGCAAATATAATGCATTTTCTGAACCTCTCTCCCCAATGTGCTGTTTGGTTTCCTCACTAGACCTGCCTACCCCCCTTTCTTCTCTCTTGCCTTTTCTCCTCTCTCCTTTTTAAGAGCAAGTTTTTTTTAATAGGCCTTTGTTTCAGTATCATAATTAATTAGTTGACAGTTCAAATGGTTAAGAAGTGCTTGTGATTCGTGCTTTATTGTTGTACAACATTTTTTTAAAGACCCACTTACTGGTGGCCTATAAATTTGAAGATATCATGTTCATGAGTCAATGGTTTAAAGATCAAAGCCACGAAAGCATTATAGCAGAAATGGAGTAACCTCTGCGATAAATGTTGTTTAAGCTTCTTCAGTTAAAACTCACTTTTTCAGCAATTTAAAGCCTTTCAAAATACTTCCCTTCTGAATTGAGTTTTCTATGACTTCTTCTCTTCATCACTGCTGTGAAAATGAATTTACAAAGTCTGAATAAGGAAATGGGTCCATAGATCACGGAAAATAAAACATTTTATTTTACAGAACATCCCTGCTGTTGGTATCTTGGTCGGCAAAGCCTTCTGAGAAAACAAGTCATGATTATTTTGATTTGATCAGATTATAAACTGTCTGAAGAATATGTTTGGCCTATGTAAAACAGCTATTCCATCTTCCATCTTCACTGGCTGTAGTAATTTACTTGGGTAAAAGAGTAGATATAGCTGAGTTTGGTAAATTGTGCCTGGTTGTCTCTAGTCATAAAATACTTTTTTAGTTTGATCTCCTTAACTTATAATAAAATGGGCATTTTTTTTTCTCCTTTGGCTAGTGGCAAGTTTGTGTAAAGAAAAATCAAAAGATACAGGGAAAAAAAACAACCCAAAACTTGTCAGTTGTTCTTATTTGAAATCCAGTATAAGAACAGGGAAGTTTTTAGTGTGTAATTATGCTCTGCAATTTTTGTAAGGGGACAAGGAAAAAGTTAATGAGCTTCAGGTGTGACCTTTTAAGTGCTTGGCAATGCTGTGCCTTGTTTCTTTACATATTGCTATATTGAAATGCACTGATGTGATATAAAATGTTTCTCTCTGCTTATGTACAAACAAGTGCAGAATGTGTTGCCAGTAGGTTGTGCTATTAAGAATATATCTCCCTCAAACTAGAGTCTACTAAGTAACTACCTCGAGGAAAGTATTCTTAATAGCTTTTCTTGCTTCAGATTCAGTTTCCGCTGCATTTCCTGACAGCAAGAATGAGAGAGAGTGCGGAGAAGTGCTCCTAGCTCATTCCCTAGTATAGGCCACTTCACCCATCCCATTTAGGCACAGAAACCAATTGCTTCAAAATGAGCAGCAGGATGAGCACTGACATCTCTGCAAGAAGAAAGCTGCTGTGGAAGTTATGTAAGAATTGTCTTTTATATGCAGACTAATTATAAACATATTTGTGTATGTTTACACCCCTTTGTATTCTCCCTCAGCTCTGAAATGACTGTCTGTGGGAACATTAAACCAGCCTGTTATCTGATATCTGTTTGGTGAAGTGAGCATTGACATATTTGAAGTGACTGAAAGCAGTGTTCTTAGTGACTATTAAAGAACTTTACATTATGTGCATGGTATTGTGATTTTGTTCACACTGTACTTTAAAACCTGTATAATGTAACTGGCAGAATTATAAAACCAGAAAGAAATTTGCAGTAGGAAAATTTAAGGCAAAACGGTTGTAATTTTTGCATCTGTGTTCTAACAGATGCACAGTTGGTCTTCAGACTCCAAAAATTAGAACATTGAAATAACAAGTGAAGTTTCATAAATTTTCAAACAAAATTACTTTTTTTGTGTGTATGTATGTGGGGCTTAACTACCAGTAGACAAATTCACTCCAGGGTAAGTCTTTAATTTTTGATCAATGCAGTGAAGTAGGACCATATTTTTCTTTTTCAGTCGTACCTTACCAAGTGCTTGATGGGCTTAATAAACTTGTTTGTGTCCTTGGCAGAGTAAAAACCAGTGGTTAAGCAATGTTGCCCTGAATGGAGTCTTAAGTAAAGTCAAAAGGAAATTTGCATTCTAAATCAACAATTAGACAAAGAAATCACTTAATCTTAGGATTTGGAGAAATCTGATAGAAATTCATTTTACTTTTTTGTTATTGTTGTTCTTTTACTGGTAGCCAAGGGGCTGGTAAAAAGGAGTTGCTGACACTTCAGCTCATTAGGATAGCAATAGCTCTGGATAATATTTATGGCGTCACAAGAGCTCATCTTTCTTATAATTATGTTTATCAACTTTTAATTCTTTCTGGAAGAGCCATGCTAATACAATATTACTTTCAAAATGGGAAGTGAATGATATAACTTGCACTAACAGATTTCAGTATTTTGTAGGGAGCAAGTCTTTGATAAGTTTAAGTATGGAGGTCAGACTACAGTTTTCTCTGTCCTGTTGGCTTGCCATTGTTGCACAGTAAGTCACTGTGTTTGCTTTTGTGAATAAAAATCAGCTCCATGGATGAGAATTGTGATAGTTTTGTGGTTCATTCCTGTACTTTCAGTATTTTCAGTGTTTCAATGTTGATCTGGAAGACTGAAGTCAGTATACCAGGTTTGTCAAGTAATTAGGCTAATTTCTTTCAGTCATTACTAAATTTGTAAAGCTTTTGCTAACAGACCAGGCTATGAGCAGAGAGGAAATATTACTTAGAGGTCAAATGACTCTCCTTTTAAATTGTGGCTTTATTTAAAAGCAAACTTGTCGCCCACTTTAGAGTTGAATTACTGCATTTGTTGGTTTGGATGAGAGCAAATCATCATTACATGTCTTTAGAACAGGACAACATATTTCCTTTGGTTTGGTTTAAGTTAGGCTGCACTTAGAGGAATCAGTGCAAGTTCTTTACCCTGGATGAACTCCTTTTACAGCACTACAGCTTTTCTACTGTGGAAGTAGGCTATGGTAAATCTTGTTTTCTTCAGTTCTGGACACAAAAAGTCATGATTTTGGTCAGTTTTCCCACAAAAGGTTTTGCCCAGTGCTCATGCAAGAGTGTCTGCACAGATCTTGGCTGTACCTTAGTCTTTGCGTCTGGAAAAGCAGTGAAGCTGTATCTGTGGTGTGTGAAGGAATGGAGCAGTGCCAGTACAAGACTGGAAGCTGATGACCAGAGCATGCCTCAGCCTGCAGGTATCAGTGGAACAGTTTTGTTAGGTTTCTGGAAATGAAACTTTTGCTGTAGTCCCATGCGGGATTCTAACAGCCTCTACCATGAATACTATCAATACATACCACTGAGGAGTATTTCTGCAAGGTGGGACATTCCCTAGCCTGCTTCAGAAAAAGGTTCAGGTGATCCACAATAGTGTGCTTTTTCTAACTTAGCGTCCAAGTTGACTGGGGTGAAAGGGGAGGGTACACAGGCAATGTGAAGGGAAAGCAGTGATCTCCAGAATAGGTGTGTTGGGGCTGGTGATGAGTACCTAGCTTTGATACTCTCATTTCTGTTAGTCTCAGCTGTGAAAGGATATGTGACCGCAACCTAAATCTGTTGAGTTTATTTGGGCATTTAGACTGAGGTTTGGAATCTCCTGGATAAACAGCAATTTATTTAAAAGAGTAAGCCTTACATTGCATGCTTTCTTCATGAAGGCCATCACTACTTCGTGTATAATTCTTTCTCCTGCTTCCCATGAGATGAATGATTATTCAGACTTTTTCTTAAATTTGCGAGATATTTTTGTTCCTTGCACAGTGTAGTGCCTTTTAATGTTTTCCCCATCTTATTCCACATTCAGTGTTAGTAGAAGAGGTGGAATATAAGAAGAAAAGTTTCCTCAGGACTCCCCTGTTCATTTGACAGGTTGTATATGAAGTCGAGTCTCTGGTTCCATGGTGTACTGTGTCTTTCTCCCCTGTTGTTTTTGTGAACTTATCAGCTGGTTACTGAGAAGAGAAAAGTATTTCCAAATTAATAGGAAAATGTGTTGTGAAACCGCAAAAATGTACAGAAGTCTCGAGGGTAAGCTGTGTATCTGGAACACTTTGTCAGGGCTTTCCTTTCTAAAAGCTTTCATTAACCTGCAGGGACAGCACTTGCAGAAACCTAATTGCTGAAATCCTTGTCTCTGTTTGCTGTTTGGAACTCTCTATCTCTTCAGCAACATTTGAAATTCTTATTGGCTGTCTGATGGCTAGGAGCTCTGGATATAACTAGGAAGAATATCACAGATGGTGAGAAGGACAGATTTTTCGGGCATAATGGTCGGGGTTGGAACTGAGTCACTTGATATAAATGAAGCTCACTTAGATGAAAATTCACACAAGTTCTTCAGGGGAAGCTTTTTCTTTTTCTTTTTTTTTTTTTTTGTTTTAAATAGAAGACCAATGTATGCT
>JAODKT010001744.1:47856566-47882387 GCA_027576195.1 Cossypha heuglini
TTTTGAATGCGTTTGGGGCAGGGGTGGAGAAGGAACAACATCTGTTACCTGATCATGAGGAGTTTGGTTTGGTTTTTTGTTGTTGTTTGTTTGTGGTTATTTGGTGTTTTGTTATGGTTGTTTGGGGTTTTGTTGTTTTGTTTTGTCTTTGTTTTCTGGCCACTGTTTTCACACCACCAGACTCTGGAAAACATTTGCTGTAGCTGGCTTGAGATAAGAAAAGCCTCCTCTTTATGTTTAATGGTATTTTGCTCCTTCATTGGTCTGTTGATTGTCTTGTGTACCCAATGAATTAATTTATGATAACCTATGGAAATAGGTAAGCATACAAATCCTAATGCAAGTGATGCAATTTGACAGCTTCTGTGTTTAAGTTCAAATCTCTGCTGTTAAGGGAGCCAGGTGTGACATTCTTTTCCTCTGCATTTAATACACGTCAGGTAGCTTTCCATAAGATATTCAATGATGAAGAAATTAAATATCACCTCTTTGTAAAGGAATAGGAAGCAAGTGAGTGTAATCCTTTGTCAAGGGAAAGACAGTCTCTCCACTGACTGTGTTGCCCATCTTGTAGCACAAAAGTGGCTCTTGGCTCCTTTCTCTCTGTGGCCTAGGCGAGGTGCTATTGATGATTGTGTTTAATGCTGAAATGTAGCTTCTCAGTAACCATTATAAATCAACGAACATTTGTAAGTCCTTCCTGTTAGATGTTTTTTCTCGGTGCAGAAAAGGCTATGGCACTAATTGTTGAGGAGTTAGTTTTATTTTCAGTATGCGAGTATTTCCATATAGATGCTTATGTGTGCAGTTACTTGGATTTCCAGCTACTTGCATCAAGAGAAGCCTAAGAAACACAAGAGATGTATATTGACTGAGGGCTGAAATCAAAACACTTTCTTTGCTGGTTACAGTTAACCTCTGGTTGAACTCTTAACTGCTCAAACTGGCACCAGCCCCATTTTTTCCAGAGCTTCCTCATCCAAATTTGCACATAGAGATATGTGGGAGTTACTAGGATGATGACAGATGCCATTTACAGGGCAGTGGAGGGCTAGCTTGATTGACCTGATCTGAGAAATGTGCTTTAAGCGTTGTAGAGTCAAAGGTATTTAATGTGTGAGACAAACAAGCCTAGTAATGACAATAGCTTCCAGACTGTTCTCCTTTGTCTGGCCTAATTAAAGATCCAGAGAGTTGTTTTGTAAGCTGTGTATTGTGCAGGGAGCCATAGCTACTTCCATAAAACTAAGCTTAAAGAAGTGTGCATAATAGGAGGAAAGATTTTGGTGGGATGGGTGTGGCTGCAGATCCTGAGCATAGAGAAAGGGAGGCTGGCTGTGGTTTGCCCGCAAAATCTGTGGTTAATCGAGAGGATAATAATGCAGCCTTTGATTCTAAATTTCAAAGTGCGGTGACATACTGTTTGTTCCCAAGCTGTTAAGTTTCTGAAAAGTCACTGTATATCTGAGTTAATTAATGATGTTTATAGGATCAGCATGTTGTTCAATAAGCAAATCTTTCACATTAATTAAAATGTGAGTGTTATAATCTTAGAATGCAGTTATCTGACCTTTTAAAAGAGCGGCTTGTGTGCTACTCTCTGCCACTGTTATATTGAATTAGAAATAAAATCTAATAATGAGTATGTTTTCTCTCTAGTGAAACTAAATGTGGAGCTCTTTTCCCTGTGTGTGACTGCTGTGGCAGTCAAGGGTACTGTCAGTATTAAAATTTAAATACCACCTCCTCCTCCTCAGTGTGATGACCCGCCTTTAAGGGGAAGGTGGGTCATCATCACATTCTCATCACTGCTGAATAAAGTTGTTTTTGATTGCAACTTTGCAGATTAGCAGTTCCTGAGTTCCCATACTGCTCTCCAAAGCACAGGGGTAGCCTAAAATGGCTGCAGATTATGATGTATGACTGCTCTTGTGAAGCTGCAGCTGTGAATCTCAAAGAGGATGTAACCATGCAGAATCGCTCTTTTAGATGGTCATTAGCGCTGCATAAGTACAAGCCTCTTTTTCAGACAGCATTTATTCTTCACGGTTCTTCTACTAGTATGTGATGGCAATGTCATTTGCCAAGCATTGAATAACAATGAATGTTTTATTGAAGTACAGTATTCTGAACCAGTGCTTTTTTAAGCTGTTTAAGTGCTTAATTTTCGTTTGACTGCTCCTTTTCATGCAAATGTGAGTGTAGCAGAAAAATCCAATACATCCTCCTCCCTTGTGCTTGTGTGATGTATTGGACTAAGCTGAAGGCTTGTGTGTGGCAAAAGAAAACAGAGCATAATTTATCAGTTATCTACTGGCATCCTATCCTATTCCAGTTTTAGCTGTATTTTCTTCATTTTGTTTAGAACAAACATGTGCAAAAAACCAAACCAAACAAAAAACACCCGACATTTTCCTGTGTGATACTAAGGAAAAAAACAAGTCAAGAAACTGTCGCTTCCTTGCTCCTAAAATTGCCCTCAAACAGAGGAAAAATTAAGCACAATGTTCATTTTTTGTGAATGAAAAGTGGAATTTGTTCTAAATATTTCAGTGCGTGGTTATTTCACTCATCTTCCAAGGACCAAATTGCACTTGGAAGCATTATGATTTCATTTGTGAAAGGCAGGTTTTTAATGTGGTTAACACCTACAACTTTGGCAAGGTTTTTTAAAGAGGCTAGCACCTCCTTTTGCCATTATGAGGATCAGAGGGAAAGCTCATGCACCCAGTGTGCTTTGTCCTTTTGAACATCTGGCCTCTTGTTTTGATTTGTGAGCTATCTTGAAAATCTGGCATCAGTTCTGGGGCTTAAGTTCTAATTAAATAAAGTACACCGTCTGGCCATAAGCTTTGCAATACACTGAGGAGAGGAAGGGGGGGGAAGCTATCTTCATTTTATAGTCAGTGACACTGAGATGGCGGGACCATAGAGTTATTGAAAATGATCAATATATTTTGATACTGCATATTTCCTTCAAAAGTGGCTTTCAGTGCTTACATACAGACCAAATGTGTCTGTGATCTCAGAATTCTTAGGTTTTAAGACCACAAAGCAAGTTCTGACGTTATGGCATGAAAATTAGCCAGGCCATGCCATAGTGCAATACATGATTGTATCCATTCCTGTACTGTCATCAGACTCTTTACTGTGATTTGGGAATGCAAAATAATTTTCAGTTGTTTGGGGGGCAGAACAACAGATACTGTGTTTGTTCTATGGAGCAGTAAACAAATACTCATCAGAATTCAAGTGCTGTGACACTAATTTTAATAAAACACATGATTGTTCTCTTCTAATTATAAACAATATCGAAAACAAGTGGTCAGTCTTCAGGAGATACTCAAATTAATCCAGTCTACGTGGCTTAAATATGTATTTCTTTGCTATGTAAGAGAGGAGAGCTTTCAATATCATGCTTAATGAGATCAGAGAAGGCTGTGTTTATCTGATTCTTTTTGCTGTTTTTTCCTCTATGGAAAAGTTAGGTTGAGATGTAAGAATGTGTTTGAAATTCTTGGCTTGTATTCAAAGATCCACTAATTCTACCTCTGTATCTTGGGTATACGATTTTTCCAATGTCTGTGTGTGTATGCCTTCTTTCTCCATCCTCAAACAAGCAATGCACCTTCAGATCTTTCATCCAGTCTTTTCTGGTTGTCCATTAGTCATATTGATTCTCCAGTGGTAAAGGAAGCTTTGTTCCCAATGCAGTTTTAACAGTTCCGTGTCAAGGTCTGTCACGTAAACAATGTTGACATCAGAGAATTTCCAAAACATGTAATTTTGCAAAAATACAAACTCAGTGATATTTTGCCTTATGTATTTGAGCTAAGGAAAGGAAAACTGAGCAGGTTGGTTTAATGTCCGAGAGCAGGGAAATTCCAGAAGCAAATAAAAATGAAGCAGCTCCCTCAAAATTGAAAAATAAACATGTCCTCAATTTCAGTCTCTGAAAGTAATATTTGAATTACTTTGTTCACCGGTAGGCTTTGAACTAAAATACTGTTTACATACATACTAAGAACTGTTGTCAACTGGTGCACTTTTTATATTCCTGCTTTAATCCATTTAATCCATCCAAGAGTCAGTGCAATGAGAAGGAAAGGAAAGGCAGCCAGAGGTGTAATAAACACTGATTTAATTTTTACAGCACAGTACATTATAGAACTATAAAATTGTGTGATTAGCCAACTCATTAACACTGTCTTAAAGCAAATAAGTGTTTAGAGCTTGAGACACTTAGTGCTGGAAACCTTTCTAATAGTAAATTTGAAAAGTAACCAGTGTTGCTTGGAATAAAGATTGTGCTGCTGTGCATCATCAGGAGCTCTGTATTAGGGCTGTCATCTAATTATTCCATTCTAATGCATTCCCTGTTTTACAGCACTCCTGTCTATACTGTTTTGACACTTCCTTGAGAGTGGAGCTGTGTAGAACCTGCAGAGCACTTTGTACAGGCCTGCCACGAAAATAACTTAATTGATTTAAGTACTGCCCTTCGCTTTATAAAGGGGTTTCTTTTCACTTGCTCTTTTGTCCTGTATTTATTAGACATGACTTAGGAGGCATAGTAAGAGCCAATAAGAGTCACTGCAGTCACCCAAAGTCTGCTTTTCTGGTAGAATCCTATTGATCCAGATGCTGTGTTAGCTATTTATGTGCTTAACATTTTCAGTGATGATTTAAAAGATCTAATAATCTGTTATGAGACATCTGAAAATTCCCATATTTTTGTACAAAGACTGCTCATGGAGTGCTTTCTCCATGATGTATTTGAGCTGGAAATCTGAAAGTCTTCACCCCTTTTGTAAGAGTCTAAAAATAGATAAACCGTGTCTTTGTAATTTGCTAGATACTGAGGGGACACTTCTGTCAAACTAAACTGATGTCACTTGGTGCATTAACTTCAGCATTTGATATTAGTTTGAATTGGTTTATTCAAATTTGAAAACAATGTTAGAGAATTCTTGGAAAACAAATTTACTGTCTCAGCCAGCTTAACAAAAACATGGCCTCTTAATAAATTTAACTTCTTTGAATCAGATTTTTTCTTTTTTGGTCATTATCGGGTATACAGTGATTGAATCTCTTATTTTAATGCTATGCTTATAAAGTTACTGCTTTGGAAGAGGTCTGCCTGATAAGTGTTTCCTCAGGCTAGCTTTTAAGCAATTGAATTGCAACATCCCTTCAGAGAATGACAGAAAGAGGGTCCACATGGAAATTAAAATCTCAAGATGTTTTAGGGTGAGGCTTAAAGCATGGTGTTCTTTTTTGAGTATATTTTAGAGATAACTTTTTAAACCAGATCTATTCCAAAAACACATTTAGGACAAGATAAAATATATTTCTAAAATTGTGGCAGCCGTTAAGTTACAGGTGATCTGTCTTTAAGGACCTGTTGTGTTTGAGACATTTCTTTTGCTATGAGAAAATAAGTATTCACCTGAGTGAGCGAGGGGACTCACAGCATTGAGCTTTGTGATAAAGCTCATTGATGCTTAATCAAGTGAGTAGGATGTTATATTTCTGTAGCAGCAGTTGCCATCTGCATGTGCTGACACAGAATGATTGTGGGAGAGGGTTCTGTCCCCTTTGGTGCGGGGCTCACGTGGAGGATGTGGTTCCACCTCTGCAGAAGCTGATTTCAGACTGAGCTGCCACTGCCACACTTTGTCATGGACCTTGTACAATGACCTGACATGTCAAGATGAATAGCACCAAAAGTGTAAGATAAGCTGTAGGATTTAGGTCAGATCTTACAGGATGCAAGACTATACCTTTAGTTAAAATTGTTATTAGAGGCATCCCTGGAGCAGTAAAGCTGTGGAAGGTAGCACTGCCCTGGCTGCCTGAGCAAACAGTGTGGGACTGGCATATCCTTAGTCCAGCTGTTTACTAAAGGAGGAGTTCCACAATGTCAGTCTGTTGCTTGACATACTTGGTGCCTTTATGTGCTTCCTTGAGTAGTTAAAGCCCTCTTAGCTGTGTCAATTTGACTAGCAGTATACCATCCTGAAGTAGGATACAAGATGTGTGGTAGTCCATGTAAGAAATGTGAAGGGAAAGATTGTCTGGAAGACCACAGCAAAGTGGAAACCTTTAAAACTGGTTCATGTCAGAACAGAATATGTATTCTGGAGCTGTGCCTAAAGCTACTGGCTCTGGGACAGTGAAGAGTCAAAAAGGTTCCTGCTTCTTGCTTCCTCTTTGCTCAGAGGTTAATTACTGGCAGTAACTGAGATAGCTTTTATAAAGGTAGCTCTGGAAAATCCCCATAAATAAATTCTCTCTTCCCTTAAATACACAGTATTGGCAGGATTGGATTCAGGTTGTTTGCAGCCATGCTGTGAAACCTCTCTATTTTTAGACCCTTGAGTAGAGTCCAGAGAGAGAGGACAGTGATGGGACTAAACCAGCCAGCTAAAAGTGCTGCTTTTAAAATGTCAGCAGCAAGTTGTTTGAGGTTTATCTTTATGGGCATGTTTACTTTTGTACAGAGGAATAACTGTTCCCTTTGGACTTAAATTCTTGGCTTGTTTCCATTCATTTATATGGAAGAAGAGTAAACCTCTAGTCAACCACACTCCATAGAAGTCAATAAGAAAGGCATAATTGTGGATTTTTTCCCCCTCCACATGTTTGAAGACACACATAAGCCTGAAAATGAGTTGGTAGTATTTCTGCTTCAGCTTTTCAAAATCATTAGCAATACAGAGTAAATGCATGCCTTGAAGTCTGGCTAATTTGTATATAATGGTAAATAGATCTGGTTTTGAGGATGAGAAAAGTCATCAAACACTTCTATATACGGATGTTCATTTCCAAATATCTGAATAATAGTTGCAGGAGTGATACATTCAGGAAAGGAACACAGGACTTGTAGCCTTTGTCCACCAAATAGAGCTTTTCCAGCCTTTCACAACTTCACATATGTTAATGAAAAACATTTTCTGAGAAATTGGCAGCTTCATGCTTTGTAGCTAATGCCAGCTTTTTTCATGGACCAGTTCAAGGCAGAGCAAAGGGAAAAATGGCTTGTTTTAGTGCGTGAATTACTCTGACAAGCTTTCACATTGCCCCTCCTCTTATTAATATTCTTTTTGATGTGAGCTTGTAAAACAGAGGATTGGCTGTTAATCTCTGGGATCTCAAGGGCTTTTGGCAGTGGCCCATAATTGATGTGTTCACATGGCTGTTGTCTGACTACTAATGATTAGACAGCAATGTTATCTCCCAGCTAAATCAGTGTTGCTTATAAATCACACTTGATACAGTGCAGTTTCATTTCTTCAAAGGGTCTGTACATGTCTATATTGTTTGATGCAACTGCCAGAGCCATTTCATGATTTTGTGGCAGCTTAGATTATGTTTATTTTTTTTGAGCAATATATTTGGATTTCTACCAAGCATTCGAAAATGTTTCTTTCTGTTTGTCTTTGTTTTAAGTTTATTATGCAGTGGGTAGAATAAAAGGATATGCACAGTTAGGGCAGATCATCCTAGAAGGCACAAGTAACTGGAGAAAATAACACATAAAAAAGTTAAATACGTGGACTGACAATTTCTTCTGCTTTATTTGAACAGAAAGAGAGCTTCCTTTGTTTTATGTGTTGATCATGCTGTTGCACTATAAAAATAGTCTATAAGAGTACAAGAAAAGACATATGGAAACACAAGGCATTTCAACAGTGGAGTCTGGGATTTTCTGGATGAAATCGAGTTGTTTGCGTGCCTCCCTTCTTTTTCTTCAGGACAGAAATGAAAAATCCTCAGTAAAACTCTTCAAATACAAACTTCTGTCTGTGTTTGGGTTCCTAGAAAGCATGCTAACAAGGATCTTAAGGCAAAATTAATAGGTAAAAATGTTGTTGCGATAGGGACATGAAAACAGAGATCTCAAGGTGACCTGAATTCTGAGCCACTGAAAGGACAAGATTACAGACAGACTTCTGTCTGTAATCAGATAACTTGGATGCTGATAGTGTAGATGTTCTCATGAAAAATAACTAAGAGAACACTAAATCTGGGTTTCTCCTCTCTGCCCAAATTGAATGGCCTCAGAATTGAGGCAAGTAGGTAAGCAAATTTTGGAAGGTCTTTCTTGCTGACTCTGGTTCTTGTATTTGCCTTCACATTGTAAAATTAAACGTCAGTCTCATTGTTAAGGGTTATTGGACACTTTGGGTCAGAAACTGGCACCATAATTGGCACAATAATTCAGAGGAAACAGATATTAGTGGCTTCGTCCCCTCAAAGATTATTTTTCTTTAAAAGATCTTTACTGTACATATATTCTTTTTGGAATTTTTTTAGAGCTCTCTTATTTGAAGTGCTTTCTACTTTTCTCCCTGCTGAAACAACCACTACAGTTGCCCACAGTTATGCTTCAGTGGACCTACTCTGGATTTATACCAGTGAAAGTGTACACCAGTTGGGAGAAAAAAAAAACACTTGTCATAAATTGTCTTTCCTGAAGACACTGTAAATAGATCAAATTGCATTTAAGAATAAAGATTTTAACTAAATATCCAGCAGTGGGTAATTTCAAGGAGAGCAAAACAATGGTGCTTCAGCTCTTTTTTCAGTTGAACTGTCACAATGAAAAGGAAACCTGAAAGGTCATTTTAGAAGTCTTTCCTTTAGTGACTTGCTAAATAATCATGAATGTGTACATCCCATTCCTGAAAGTAATAATACTGTTGTCTTTTTTAAATAAAATTAGGACACAATATCCTATACTTGGTAGTGTTTGTAGCTGATACCGTGAATATTTAAGGTCTAAGGAATAGAGAAAAAACCTAACTGATATGGCTCCTATGCCCTATCAAAAAGTATAAGAAGGAGACCTCCAAGGCAATAATATAGGAATATATTAGTCAAAGACCCACATGTCTTACTAAAAAGCCTAAGGGCTTTTTAAATTAAAAATTCTAGGGCCTGTAGACATCAATGAATATGGGGCCACTAAGTCAAGTGCTCGATTTTCAGAACACGACAAAAGTGCCGTCCATAAGAATGTAGTCAGGCTCATAAAGGCTTTTGGTATACATATACCATCAAGGAACTTCAGTTCTACTTCCTGAGGGTTACAGAAGGTCCTTCACAAGCTTTTGAAAGAGAAATTATTAATTTAGACATTTTTTCTTGACAAAAATTCATTGAATTCAGGAAGCAACGGCCTCAGTCATAATGTGGACAACTTTGCACTCGCAAAGTGAGTGGTCAGCAGATGGGTAAAAGGCAAGAGTGGGATATTGACGTGCAAGTGGACAAAAAAGTACAAAGAAGCCATTTCTCTTCTGCATTTTGTTGCCACTTTATTATATATTGTACTGGAGCTCTGGAAAAACTCACAATGTTTTATTAAATGTCTTCTGTACTCCGGAATGGCTGACATGGCAGCGCTTCCACCAGACTGTGGTCACATCATCAAGTAACCGAAACCATCTTTTGGAGCTGGTGAACTTCTGCTTTGGAGTCATAGGGTCATTATTTGGGAGGACATTAAGAACTAAAATTTGCAGTGGAGCAGTTAAATGATGATGCAATCAAATTAAACATTATTTTCCTGTGTACAATTGAGAATGAGAAAATTTTCCTTGGTCGCTTGGAGTCTTGATGTGTCATAGAGCAACCATACTTCTTTCCTCAGGTTGAAGTCTCACATGTATTAGAAATAAACATAGGAAAACTGGGGATAATATTTTTTTATAATGCTGTGAGACCTATGTAAGCAAATATCATATCTATTTTCAGGCTCAAAAACCTGAAAGGTTGAGTGTAGCAGAAACTTCAGAATAAAAAGAAGCGATTGCCAGTGTTTAAATGAAAAGCTTCCAAAGGTTCATATAAGTTCAAAAAGCAATATGTAGCCCTCACTAAGAAGTAAGTGGACATGTCTTTTTTTTTTACCATATTCAGTTGCATGACACTGACAGGTACTGGGTATCATTATGCAGTCTATCTAGCCCCAGACAATACAGAGAAATTTCTTCCTTTACTATTCAGAATAATTCCTTTCTTGATTGTGGAATTATGTACCTCTCTACACAGGAGAGGTGTCTTGAGTGAGTTTTAGTACTTGTTTATTTTGTATTAAAGCTTAGCAAATCTTACTGGCTGACTGAAGAAAAGTTTAGAAGTGCAGACTGGCCAGGGAAATCAGGATTCAATGCAGTAAGGTATTCTAGAGACAATTTTCTCAACGAATGTGATTTACGTAGGCTGAATGAGGAGAAATGTCTCTACCAGAAACTTGCAGGTGGTGATCTGGGCATCCTCCCAGAACTCTGCCAAGCATTAGAGTTGACATACAATTTTTCACAGATGCAGCCTTGGCAAAAGGATGTCACTGGCAGCTGTCAAATGCTAATCTTTCTCACAGTAAAATGGGTGAATGACTTGGGAAATCCCACTCATCTGAGCTAGAATAGAAGATCCAGGAGAGGACAAGGAAGTTTCCTTACCTGTTGTTCAGCACTGTTGTGCTGCATTAGACCCTGCTCTGAACTTCGACTTTTCATCATAGTCTTCATTAATAGTGTTCTAAAAATAAAATACTATCACTATCATGTCGGTGGAGGTGCTGCAGCTCCATAATGTCACATAAGGTCTGTGGAGGTCTGGAGGTCACCATATAAAAAGACCATGCAACTATCAAAAGATGAGTTTGCAGAACTCTATGTGCTGGTTAATGTGGCTGATGTGAGTGGCAAAGAATATCTTTGGTACAAAGGGGACTTTTATTCTGCTACTAAGTTTCCAATACAGGGAACAAGGAAATAGAGTTTTAAGTGGACTTTTTTTTCTTAATAGCAACTGTTCAGAATATTCAAATCATTTCAGATGTGAGTGATTTGAGGCTTTACTAGAAAAAGAAATTACAGTTCTATTAATGTCTTTTTTGCACTCTCCAGCTACTCAGTTGATTGAAGTGGAGAAGATAATGTTAAGAGTAGGAAATACTTGGAAATTGCAGGTAGATGCTACTTCTGTTATCAGTTCAACACAATTATGCATCAGGTTTCTTGTTCATGGTACAATATTTGTAAAGCACAAACATTTTTTAAGAAAAATATTATTCTCGGAGAAAGGTTTCAAAGTGTGAAATTTGGATGAAATTTAGGCAGTTTGAATAATCTTCATCATTCTTTTACATTTAAGCTCTTGTGATTCTCAGCTAAGTTCACCAAAATAAGTAATTTTCTTAGTACCTCTGACCTTCTTGAGCTTTGAATGTAAAGTATGCAAAAGATATGTCTGTCCTATGGCAGAAATTCCTTTCTACCTCTGTGTCCTACAGTATTTCTTTTTTTCTATGCTGTCCTTTATGGCACTGACCTTTTTTCCCTCCAACAATTTGATGCAGAATATTTGAGGGAAAAAAAATCAGTTCTGTTAAGCATTATGCCACAATGTTTCTGAGTTGGCCTCTGATATGATTTATAGGTAAGAAATACTAAACTGAGATAAAAATGAGATCTTTCAGACAAAATGGAGATTCTTCATAGTGGCAATTCCTGTTGCATGTTAGAATATGAAGGAATAGCTTTAGGTTTTGAATATATAAATTCTCTGTGGGGCAAGGTTTGTAGCAAGAGGAGAGTTAAAAATTGGTGAGATGTCTGGTAGTGCAGACATGCTTCTGAGCACACAGACATTTTTCTCATGTCACATTCTCCTATATTTCTTCTCTTCCAAAGCAGTTAGATTAATTTCATTAAAATTGCTTCTGATTTATGATGCTGTGCATGAGATTACAAGGAGGTCTTCTGGGGTCACTGTTGCTTTAGAAAATTAAGATAGAGGCAAGTATACTTTATGATAAATAAGCCAGTCTCCTTTTCACCGTAAAATCTACAGAAAGCAGGATTGTAGGATTTTTTTGTAGGATTCAAAACTTCCAGATAGGGCTGAATTCCTTTATTTCCTGTTTTCCTTTCCCAACCCAATGATTCTGTGAAGTATTAATTCATAACTCCAAAGAACTTGTCAATGTAATTTTCAAGGTTGGAAGTTTCTTAGTCTTTTCTGTCTTTATGTTGCTGTCTTTTAGATGGAGGATTTAGATTTGCAAAGGGCTAGGCTTGGTTTTTCAGTTAGATCCTATAATAGGATTCAGATCTTCTTTTCACATTCTTTCTATTAGGGCAGACATTCCCACTGGGAATGCTTACAGTAGATTTTTCTTTTTTTCTCCATTTAAAAAGCAGTGCTTTCTGGGAAGAGCCTGTACTTAGCCTGAAAGCTGCTCCTCTGCCTTTCTCCTGTCTGTGTTGGTAAATGGATTAAATGGCTTTTGGCATGTACATTTCAAAATCACCTGGTGGATGACACTGCCGTAGTGTATGACCCACTTTGGTCTTAGGTAGACTATGTTATTGTTGAGATATATCTTCAAAGACATATCTTCATTAAATCATGAAGGTGAGTTTTGCTACACAGAACTTGATTCCAGCATGCAAAGTGCCTGAGTAACTGAATGTACTAGAAAATCTTGCCAATTTCTTGTTGATATTTCCTTTCTCTTTCATGTGTGCTTCTTCCTATTGATGAATGTTATACAGCCACCAAATCAGATCTTTTTTTTTTTCCTTTTTTTTTTTCTTTTTGGTAAATGTTCAGATAAAGGATTGCTCCAAGGAGCAGTGACTACATTGCTTGGCAGGCGGTCTTCATTTTCTGTGAGCTTTCTGCTACTAAGCATAGCTCCCTGATACCATCAAACACTTGGCAGTGGAAAACTGCCATGAATAACACTGCAGCTTTGTAGCCTTTGTCACCAATCAGCTCTCAAAAGCTCTTGGAATCAGGTGAAGAAAATATTGCTTGAATATTTCTGTCTTTTTGTACTCCTTTGATTGTGTGTCTAGAGAGCATCTATGTAAATAACCTTCTTCAGATTCAGATTTTCAATCTCATATTGGAATCTCTTGTGTGATAAACAGCAAGGCTACTGCTCAGTATGCGCCAACACCTGGGAATAATAATGAAAAAATAACAGTGAGAAACTGCAGAGCATCTGTTCTTGACATTAACTTTCCTCAGTTTGACAGACTGCCACCACCAGATGTTAGTCTTATGTGCCTTTTTTTGCACTGGAGATGGCGGCCTTCCTGCCTCTCTTTGCCTCTAATAGCTTACATCAGTGCCCTTTGGAGAATTCATGAAAACAATTGTGTCACCACAATGATCTCTAGGAACCACCACTTTGCAGTGCTGTTACGATTATCAAACAGGATGGGATAATTTTAAAACATGGAAATAAGGAGCGATGTTTAAGCTTAGTATATTTTTTTTTCTTGTGACTAAGGTCATGCTTGTGCAATGAATATGTACCTCAATGACAGTAAGTGTCCACTTATTTCTCAGCCACAGGTTTAGCATTTTAATTCACAGAGAAACATCCCCATTTAGTGCAAGTGTCCCTATTTGGCCTTGTCCTGAGTGAATGTTTCTAGTGGAAAACATGAACATTTATTAGTGGGTCTAAATAAACCAGAACTGAGCACAAATATTTGTAACAAAGAACTTAATAGGATACACTGTCAGATCCATGCTTTCATTAGCTCCCCTAACTGTTTATAATAGTAAAAAACGGAAAACACATCTGTCAATTTAGCCTACATTCATTTAAAGCATTGGCTACGTGACCACAGAAGACACTTTGGATTTTTCTTCCTCTGGTTTTGTGATGAGTCTCTTTTATGGAAGAATGATGTCGCATGTGTAGAAGGAGGTTTTGCACAGCTTTACAGAGCACCATGTAAACTGTCAAACAGACTGTTCATCAGCATTTTTTGGGTTTATAATGGGATGTGGCTTCGCTTTTCCTAAGTGCTCCATTTACCTGCCAGTTACTGATGCCAGTTCTCTTCTGGTTGGAAGTCAGGTGTGTTAAGAGCTCCTGAACTGTGGCTGGGCGGATGCTGACGCGGTTTCCCTGACAGGGCAGCATTACCCCGCCAGTGCCAGGGAGAGGGGCTCTGTGCCATCCCTCCGTGTGCCTCCACTTGGCACTGGGCAGCAGGAGCTGCAGAGAGGAGAATCCGTGCCTCCCCCTGCTCAGCACACGCAGTTGTGGCTCTGTGGGATGTGTGCTGTTGGGTGCTGCAGGTAACAGCTGCTGCTGGGGCTCAGGTGGTATTTGGCTTTCCTGAGCGTGTTCAGCTCCACTCTGCAAAGCTTTCCGCCCATGCTTTAACTCTGCAGCTCTGATGGCATAAAGAGAAGAATAAAGACATCATTGCTTAAGTGCATTGTTCTATGCCACTGGAACTCTGCTTTGACCAGTAGAATTTTGATGGTACTAGTAGGTTTTTAGTCCTTAGGGATGCTTTCAGTTATTTATGTTTTTGCTTTGGTTTTGGAGTTGTGGGGTTTTTTTGGTGGTCGTTTGTTTGTTTGTGGTTTTTTTGTTTGGTTGTTTATGTTTTGTTTGTTCTGGTTTTGTTTGTTTTGTTTGGTTTGTTTGTTTGTTTGTTTACCTTTAACCTGAATATTTAATTCCAATAAAAAGAATACCCTCCAAATGAGGAATACCTTGGAGAAGACTGTGGTTATACGTCCTTCCCCTCTCCTGCTTAGTTCTGATGTAACTGAGATTAGAATCCAGGCTGGTCATACAAAGATCATGTAAAACATTTGTACAAAGGTATTGAGAATTATTTAGCACGCATAAGGCTTGCACACATGATTAAAAGCCTTGGCTGTCAGTTTGCATCTATGAATAATGCTAAAAACGACAGAATTGTTATGAAGGCCAATGGTAACAATTGTTACAATTTTTAAAAAGTTCTTCCTAATTTGTAAATTTATTTTCTCATTATGATAAGTGTCCATTTGATGAAGTTTGCTGATCTAAGATACATGTATAATGAATTTAGTCGGTCCTTTTCTTTGTATCCCCATTTTGCTTTACAAGAAGGCAAAATGAACTTTGATATGTTATTTATTTGATAACTTAAGATACATTTGAGCAAAACCTAGATGATGTACAGTGAATCATTGTGAATCATTATGCCTTTTCTGTTGAGTCTTCTTGTGAGATCCAAAAATTAGAAACAGCATAGTCTTGAAGACATTTGATCATCTATTTCAATGCAGCTGAAAAGCAGCTACATAAAAAAAAAAATCATTAGGTTGAAGTGTGATTTTTTTGTATATGTATTTCTTTCTTGTGATATCTGTGATCCAGTGGGCCAAATGAACATGAGTTCCAGGTGGTTTAGCTGGTTGACTGGGCATGCTCATATCCTTGTCTAGCAGTCTTTTATGGGACAAGGGACCTTGCAGCCAGAATGAAATACCATATGGATGTTAGAATTGTTCCAACTACTAATTTCTCTATGATACACGTGAAATAATAACATTTATGTTGTTGTACCTGTCTTTATAAATGTCTTTCTTTAAATAGAAAATTAAGTGCCCAGTTCACAAAATTAATTTCCATCCACAAATCAGTCTCTGTCAGTGCCAAGAAAAAAGTAAACTTACTCATTGTTTTAAAAACTTATTATTTATTTCATACTAACAGTCTATGACAACAGGGAATAGTCTAGTAGAAACTTAGCAAGTTGTGTTGTTTAGCATGTATGATAGGTACTTTTGTACTTAGTTTTTCCTCAGCAGCATTTGGGCTAATGACAAAAAATTTGAACTCATAAGACTGAAATTACGTGTGATACACCAAATCCCTACATAAAGAAATGCAGTCTTGGCAAACTGGGCTATCTATTACTTTTAAAAAATTTATTTATGTTTTTGGGGTTTTTTTTAATTATTATTTTTATTTTTTTAACACTCACAGCACCATTATAGTAAGTTTGTCTGTTGTTTTCAGGTTGATCCCCTGTTTACAGTGCCTGCACCTCCACCTCCGATTTCCAGCAGTATCACACCTCAGATTCTGCCCTCCTACTTTTCCCCATCTTCATCCAATATTGCAGCACCAGTCGAGCAGCTTTTGGTACGGACACGTTCAGTGGGTGTAAATACTTGCGAGGTTGGAGTAGTAACAGAACCCGAATGCCTTGGACCCTGTGAGCCTGGGACCAGCGTGAACTTGGAAGGAATTGTGTGGCATGAAACTGAAGAAGGTAAATTGTTTTTTCCGTTAGGTTTGTCTCTGAGATATATCGTCAATATGTGCTGTATCTGCCTGGGTGCTAGCTAAAGGCTTGCTGATCTGCTGGGGCACCGTTATACGCTGTGACAGTCTCAGCTTTAACAGTTCAGCTAGTGAGCTTTTATTTTAAAAACAAATGGCAGGTCTTTCTGTTATTTAAAGCAACTGTGTTTTCCAAATGACCTACCATGTAACCCCAGTTAATAATAGAATTGTTTCCTCTTGCTATATTAAGAAAAAGTATGAATAAATTGCTAATAGACTAGCATAAATGTGCTATTTAAATGTACATCATGAGAGGGTGTTTGTGTGATGGGAGTGGATATATGAACAGTTTAGATGAAAACTTAGAAAGCTGAATATTTCAGCTGATAAGAAATGCCACCATTACATAACAATAGAGGCCCCAGAGACCCTGGGAAAATTCAATTTGATGTGATTATTTTTGCATTTTAGTTATATAAAATATGCTTTAAGAGGAAAGGTTTCAGCCTTGAAGAAAAGTGTTCCATGTGGTAAAGAAGTGCTATCAAAACCAAATTGATTTCTTTAATATGCTTTGAAGACATTTGTCCAAGTAGGAGTGTTGGAGAGCTTTGGGGAACACTAAATGTTGATTTGCTATGATTTAGGACAAAGTAAGTAGGAAGAGGATTATGCTGTGATATGCAGATTTTTCCATTTTGGATTTCAAAAGCTCATTATTAAAATACCAGCTTTCTCCTGCTAGAAATACTGCATGTGTACACTAAACTTCTGCAATTTTTCATTTAATAATAGCAGATGTTTTCATTTATACCTGTGTGAAAATCTTCCTGTGATAGTTCTTACATTTCTTTTGAGGGTAATTTAATTTTTAGTGATCTACCTTCCTCAACAGTGAGAACAAGATTATTTACAAAAAGATATAATGACAGAATGCAGCAGTGCATGGCTTCATGATAAATCCTGACATGCTTCAGTCCGTATGCACAATGGCATTTCGTCCTCTGCAGTGATATATAAGACCTCACCAAAGTGCTCTACGCTGTCCTCTCAAAAATCAATAGAGAGAGTCAGATTTACTTGCTTTTATATGCTTTCATCCATCCATCTTTCTCTCTGTGTATGTCTACAGCAGATTCCTAAGGTAGATTGATCCTTTTAGATTGTTTTTAAAGCACGGTATAAATTCTGTTTTAAAATATCCCTTCAGAGATGACTGCCCTTAGCAACTCCAATCTTTCTTGACTGGCCTGTATTAACCAGAGTTGGAATGTGTGGGTGTTAACTGTGTTGACATGAAGGAGCAGTAGCTGTTAATAGTGTTATTCTTGCTGAATAAACTAAACTTCTGACCCCCACTGAATTTAAGAGGCCTTCCTTGCGAAAGGTTTGGCACCAGAAATGAAGTATTAAAAAAAGTGCATTCTGGTCAGGGTGACATTCCAGTATCTCAGCACTCTAATGGTTTAAAAAACTCTTCTTAGTTAATGGAAATTAACTCCCTTAGCCTTTTCCTAGTTTGTCTAAAACAATTTTCTGAAACTCCTCAATTCATAGATGGCATGTTTGAGCGAAACTGTTTTCATAGCTTTACAAACACTCTTTGGGAACACTACAGCTATGAGTGACTACAAACATAGATAAAACAGGATTCTAAAATACTCCAGAAATATAGCTAGATTGTAGATTAAGAGACTGAAGATAGTTGATATGATATCATATTGTGTGGTTTGTACCATGCTCTTCATGTTTGTGTGTTTCAGACCCTGCTGACTGATCAAAATAACACAAATTTGACTGTTTTATCCTAGAGCCTACAATCAACACTGTATTAAGAAAAATTATTTCCTAATGATGATTTTTGCATTTTAATTAGGTTTTGATGTTTGGAGCACACATATATATTTATATGTTTTCAAACTTTATGACATGTTCATGAAAGCAGCTATATAGAAGCTTGCATGGAGCCATTTCAGCCAAATTCTAGGAAACAGTGTACAGATGGGTTTTCTTTTTACCTTTAATAGGAAAAAAAAAATATCAGATACTCATTTTCTTGAGTTCTGATTTTGACTTTAGGGCAGAACACAACCTTGCCTAAACGGGTGCAAATTCAGTTTACTCTAACCAAAGTCTTTGTAACTAGGCACATCTAAAACCATCTTGATGTAAATAATGACATATAAATTCCTTTTGTGATTTTCATGTGTTTCTTTAGTTTTCACTCTCTTTACTGGTTTCCAAAACTTAATAAAAACAAGCATGCAAACTGATATTTCTCTGGCTGTCTATATATCCCATAGCTTCTCAACATAAAACAGTTCGAAGAAGCTAAGGAAGGCATGAAAATTTCTAATCCTGGCTTGTGTTTTGAGATCTTTGAATTATTTTCTATCTAGTTTAGCCACTCTGTAAAATGAGTTGTGAGGTGATAAAGATAGGCTTGTAGGCTGCTGAATACTCATAGGAACCAAATGTGCTGCTGAGCATCTTTGGTGTGCTGCAGCAACTAGTTGAGGGAATGCAAATACAGAAAGGATGTGGTGAATCACAGTTATTACAACAGGAATAGTAGCCTGAGTGGAGAAAGATAAAATCAAATAGTTTGTGCAGAACTCATTATTAGCACAAATGTCATACATGCTTTATAAAATAGAAGGTATACACTGAGAATTCCTGTTATGATGGTATCTGATATAACCAGTTTTCTTTCATGTATGTTGAGGAAGTTGTCACATTCTGTTGCATTTGTTCTTTGAGATCAGAAAAAGCATGATATTGAGGCTTATGAGTCATATTTTCAAGTTAATCACTCCAAGGGTGGGGGACAAGGGAAGAAAGCAATACTGGATTTCAGACAAAATTCTGAAAGATAAAAAGGGCATTGTTACAGCTTTTTTCATTACTTCCACACCACTCTATTTAGTTGACTTGATTTAATAAATCAGACATTTTTCCCAGTGTGTTTTAATCTTTAGAGGTGTAGAGGGAAGCTGGCATCTGAACTCTGTGATATTTAATTACAGGGGGTGGTAACTAACCCTAGGTGGTTACTCCTGCAATTGACAGACTGCTGGTTATCACATGGGCATTTCTCAGTTGTTCCACTAAGTTGTCTAGTGTTTAATTGCTACCTAATTATGCCATAGGCATTGTCATCTGCATAACAATCTAGTTTGGTTGTAACTTGGTGGCATGTCCAAAGTGGTGGCAATGGCTGTGAAACAGAGCACTGAAGGGACTATGTGAGGCTAGCCTGTGGGAGAGGAGAGAGAAATGATTATGTGGGCAAGTCAACCTGAAACTGGCAGCTGATGTGGATATTTGACACCAGAAGCTATCTGCAGGAAAAATCCTTCACAGAAAGCAGCTTGGTAGTGCTAACTGGAGTGTGTATATTGGTTTGGTTGGTTATTCTGACATTCTGGGAAACAGCTGCTGAAAGTCTCTATTGCTATAATGAGAAAAAAGTTTATCTTGAATCAGGTACTTGCCAAATTGCATGATTATCTTCTGGGTAAACAATTTCTAAGCAAGCAATATTATTTCTTCTTGCTGCCTGGAGGAAATAAAAATGACCCAGAAAAAAGGGAAACCACCAACCAACTTTCTAAATTGCTTAGAGCTCGCGCTTTTGTTCAGCTTCTCACACGCAGTTGCCCTGGGTCACGTCCTGGTTTTGGTTCTGCATCTAGTAGTAGTCTGCCTTTAGGTGGGAACCAGCAGTACTGATGATACCTTCTATTCCTGAAAATTGCATAGGAGACAGCCCTTGCTGCCTTTGTGTGCAGAACGAGCTGTCTGCATGTGGTGACATTCTTCCTCTTTGTGCAGATCAGGTGCAACCTGCTGCTGCTCAGTAAGAAATAATGGGGAAATGAGTTGTGTTTTTTAGTCAGGGTTAGCTTCTTGGTCTTTATAACTTGAGACTGGTTGCCAAATGGAAGAAACAGGGATCTGCTGGATCTCAGAAACCTGATGGGATCATTTCTAGGGTATTCCAAATTTATCATGCAGCTAGTTCTGACAAAATTTTGCAGAATTTTTAGAGAAATTTAGTAGAAAGGAGAAGGCTTAGATGACAAAGAGGCGTGCTGGTATTTGTTGTGTATGGGGTTTTCCACTGCCACTTTTGCAACTATGCAACATGCATAGTTTATTTTGAAAATGTTATCACTTGCACAGAGCCAATGTGGATTCCTCTCTGCCTTACTATGTGGTCTTAGTTTTGCAAAGACTACTTTGAAAGAACAGTCTGTGTTAAATATCTTTGGTTAGATATGTGTTTGTACATGTGTGTGTAAGTAAGGGTGTGTACGTGTCAACAGAAATAAAATTGGAAGAATGAGTAGTCTGGCTGCCTCTTATTCCTGTTAGCAATTTTTGTGGTTTAACAACCACATTTTCTTACTTTGACAAGTACAAAGGCATGATGAAACAATGAAACTGCTAATGGTGAAAGCCATGTCAAATATGTAAGGAAACAAATGTAGAAATTAGAGATTTTTATCAAAGAACATTACAACAATTCGTAGAAATTTATAGAAACATGTTAAATCACACTGTTGTCTTGAGCTCAAGCAAGGTTTATTGAGAGAGGCAATATGCTTTATTAAACCAAGTGATACACTTGTAAAAAAGAGGCTCACTTTTAGACTGGGTGCATTTGTATTTCTGTGTGATGTAGACCATTTACTTGCTGAGTACAGGGGTTGGGTATTGTTAACCACCGTATTTAGTTCAGAATTGTGGGTTTACATGACAGAAGCATAAAGATAACTACTGCTCAGAAATCAGGCTTTGTTATGTCTGCATTACAGAGAAGTGGTTTTTGGAGATAAGTAGGGTTTTTGGCTAGCTACATTAACAGAACACCTAAAATACAGTGGTTTCTTCTTGCTGCATGAGTCATCTGCTGACCCAGTATGAACATCACTCACTATCAAAATACCATCTGTCAAGAAAACATTTATATTTATATTTTACATGTTATGTTTAATTTTTGCTCCTTCTACTGTATGTGATGCCAGACCCAGTAAATCAGTGGATTTAAGGAAGCCTTAAATATGTGATTTTTTTATAGACTTTGGCTGTCTCATTGTATTATCTCAGGCACTTGGATCCTGACATGGATTACATGTTACATGGAAACTTGTAGCAGAAGAGATATGCTCTACATCTCACAATGGAAAGCCACAGCCTTGCATAAAAATGTTTGTGGTTTGTGGGAGCTCTACCTACTTCACAGAAGGAATCTGGGATTTACTCAGACTGAAACAAGTTTCGGGAGTTGTAGGATTCACACCACAAGATGGATTTAGCTGTAGTTAAACCAAGGTTTTTCATGTCTGAAGGGGCCATTTTGAACATTTCAGCTGTTTGGCTGACTTTATCAGGGCATGCACTTATTTAGGGGCATAAATTCTGGCATTGTCCTCTAACTGGCTTCTGCAATGTTTCTTGTGAACTTCCTTGAAACATAGAGTGCTGGCCAATGTTAGAGCCAAGAAGTGCCTACTACTTGCAGCCTGTTTTATACAATTTTCATCTAAAGTAAATGAAGCAAATAATAATTTTAGAGTATCCACAGATGCCCCTC
This sequence comes from Cossypha heuglini, assembly GCA_027576195.1. Lineage (NCBI taxonomy): Eukaryota > Metazoa > Chordata > Aves > Passeriformes > Muscicapidae > Cossypha > Cossypha heuglini. The sequence continues at coordinate 47,878,283 of JAODKT010001744.1, forward strand.
AATTGGTTTTAAACCATTGGGACTGACTCTATGAACCAGGTGCACATGGTTGTGATGTAGCTTCAGTGAGTTGCCCTGAGTCAGCTGGGTCACAATAACCAAACCTTTGCAGGCTCTTTGTTCTCAGTAAACTGTACATAAATCATGTCAGTATAAACATCACTGAAGCAGAAATTCAAAATACCTTATGGCTGGTCCCTGCTGGCAGAGGAAGGGAGATGGGAGATACTTTGACTTTCTTGAGCTTTAATTTTGATTCTGTTGCAAACAGCTCCTCTTCCCGAAAATTTCAATTAGTCATTCATAAAACATAAATTTAAGTTTGAAGCTGTTTGTCTAGGTAATGTAAAGCACTACAGAGTAGCGAAGATCTGTAAAAGGAAAAAAAAAAAGAGTTGAAAACAGAACCACTGTTAATTTCCAGGCTAAGTGCAGCAGAGGAGTTAAGCTATCTCATCATCCTTTCCATTTCTTCCCAATACCAATGCTTCAGATTTTTGAAGACTGCAGACCAACACTGAAAGAAAGGCACTTAGGAAATTTGTGCTGTTAAATGTTAAATTTGGTAGTTAAATGTTAGAAGTATTTGGCATTCCTCCTTGAACACAAACACCCCACAGGGTCTAGCCAGTGCCAGTCCTACAGATTTGTTTAGAGAGGCTGTATGCCCCTGATGCATGGAGGAATGTGTGACTGCTTTACAGCCTAGTGCTTCTCTTGTTGGTTCACTCTCATTACGCTGATGTAATGCTAAGCAAAGTGGAGCCACAATACAGTCACAATAACTGACCAAAACTATCAGAACTGTCTTAACTTACCCTGGGTACTCACAGGAAACTTATCTAAAGGGACCTGGCAAATGCTGCATTTTCCAACTGAGTGAGAATCTGGGTGTAATTCTCTTGGTATAACCCAAAGCAGAGAATGAAAAAACTTAACAAATTCCAGACAGTGCTTACATAAAACTCTACATATTGCCAGACTCCTACAGAGGAAGACTCCCTGTGCTGCTTGTACATACATAGAAAATTATCCCTTTTACAAACAAGCATATGGGGGCAGGGAGGGTGCCTAGAAAAAGGAAGGAGGATAATTGAGATTGGAAACATTTGCTTGGAGCTATTTGAATGTGAAACTGAGCTTGCTCAAGCAGTAAGGTTATGAACACTGGAGGAGTTGCTTCAAGAAAAGCTACAGTTTTGAGCGTTTATTGCTCAAAAGCAAAATCTCAGTAGTAGCAGATTGCTTAGAAGTGAGACTGTTCCAGTACGAAATATTTGGAACATGTGATGTTTGGATTTGTAGATAGCAGGGGGAGAGATGACTGCTAATGAAGTGTGTGTGCGTCCAAGTGTTTCCTTACTAAATAAATACCATTGGAGTAGGGAATGAAAGCACAACTGAAATTGCATCTTTAGTTGGTGTGCTTCAGGGATTAATCCACTTATATAAAGATGTTCCCTTGGTCACTGTTAATTTTGTATGTAGTTTAAAAAGCTAGGACTAAGCTGTTGTGTTCCAGTTTTGCTACACTCCTAATCAGTGCCAATCTTGTGCAGTGGTGAATGAGAGTTGGTAAGACTGTATATTTTTACTAATATAGATTAATATAAATTTAAAAAAATAATCCTTTTTTTCACTGTTTGAGGCTACATCATGAGCTGCTTTTGGCACTGGGACTAACTTTCCAGTATAAGATCAGTGGCTGGCCTAACAAGCAGCTTTTAGTTTTTTTAAGAAATAGTAGACACTTATATTTTGGTATCCCTTTGTAATTCTTTCTAGTTGCTACTGATATAGTAGTAACTAGCTACTAATCTGGAATTTTTGGTGGCAAGTTGTAATCCAAAAAGAAGAAGGAAAAAGTCAATTAAAATTTTTTAAAATTACTGGTTATGTTTTTGTTTTAAAAGAGACAGGAAACACAGAGGTTGAAAATGTTGAGGCTGAGGGAGAAGAAAAAGAATATATATAAAGAAGAAAAGCTCAAGGGTTATAGCTTTTTTGATTTAGTCTGAAAATGTAGGTCTGGATTTACAAAAGCTAATGTTGCAATGGAAAGCACAATTGAAGTTCATCAATTTTATATCCCCAAGTGCCATGAAATTTAGGGTAATAAAACCCCCTAGAAACATCTGGGATGAAGAACAAAAGGCCAGTATTAGAGGACTTTGCTTTAATTTGGGTTTTCTGGTGGTTTGGGGGTTTTTTGATTTTTTTGTTTGTTTTGTTTTGTTTTTTCTTTTGTTGGGTTTTATTTTTTTTTTAAGGAGTATCAACTAAAGCAAAACACACATCCATCAAAATTAGCACTGGTTTGTGTTTACTGGCTGTAAATTTAAAGCTCAATAGAATTTACAGGGGATATGGAAATAAAATGCTGTAGAATTAATTTTTAAGGGCAGATTTTTTACCATCCTTGTTAAAGATTTAATCAGAATAAAGAAGAATATTTAAGAAAAGCCTTAAACGCCTTCTTTTTCCTTTTTTTTCCTTTCCATCTGTTTTAAGATGTCAGTTAGGTTTATTTACTAGGCCTTCACTTGGATCAGTACTTCATATATTTAAGGGATTTTGTTTTGTTTGAGTTTTGTTGTTTCTGTTTGAGTGTTAGAGGCAGATCAGGCTATTTGCTATTTCAGTAGTAACTTAGCTAATAGTATAACGATTAATAAAATGGAAGTGAACATTAGTTGTCAGGAGATGGCAATTCTGTAGCCAGTCCCTAACACTGAGGGTAAGCGTTGTGGAAAATCAGTTTTAAGTGAGGGTAGTTCCAAATGTATTTTCAATTAACCTAGAGGTGGTTGTTTTTTTTTTTTTTTTTTTTTCCCCATCACTTAAAACTTCTTCATTTAAGTAGGTTGAAGCAAGTAATTATGTTTTACTGCCTGTTTACTTTCCCCTGCAGTGACCGAACCTGTACTCCTTAACCTTGCATTCATATTGAGCTGGCTCTTGTGGATCTTTGAAAGCCCTGAGGCTATGTGACCTGCTCTAGCTGGGATTTAGAAACAGTAAGATGAGTCTCAGGTTTCACTAAAGGAGCTGTTTTCCTTAGGGAAGAGAGACACTGATGGCAATTTTTAGCAGAGTGTGACTTATAGTGTGTCACAGATTTTAAAAAGAAGGTTGCTTTATAGGTTATTCTCTACAATTTTCTGAAAGTCCTGAAAGTTAAGAGTGTAGGTTATATGGAGAAAGTTTTGCAATAAATTAATTCTGCTTCTTGAGAGATTTTGTTCAAATGTCACTCTCACCTTTGACAGTGAAGGCACTACAAGTTTGTCTGCATCCAGGCCAGTTTCATCCAGAAGAATCACTAGGTGCTGGTAGATTTCATGTAGCTGCAGATTAGGAAGAATCACTGGTTACAGGACTGAGCAATTAAAAAATGTTAAAAAAAAAAAAAAAAAAAAAAAAAAGGCTCCTGGGCTCCAGCAATTTTCAGCCAGACACCTTTATTTAGACGTGATACAACCAGAAGGCCAACAGATGCTACTGTTTATTACTTTAATGAAGATCAGATTAATTTTGCTGAATGCTGAAGAGTCAATGGCATCTTCACATAGTTGCCCATATTTGAAAAATTCTTTCATTTTTCTGTTATTGTGTGAAATAAAAAATTTTCCTTGATAGTCATATAAAAATTTAAAATTCAGCATTTTTAAGCACATGTGACTCTTAAGTGGAAAAAATTTAGTCCCTTGACAGTATCCAATTTCTGAGCTTTTTCAGCTTCATCAGTTTTTTGCAAACCCCATCTGTGCCCCAGTTCTTTCAGGGTGCAGGCTACTTAAGATGGGAGTGAAAGATCTGAGGTCTGAAACATAATTACATAGAAGTTTATTTTTCATTAAACTGCATAGTCAAGGTTGGTTAAAAACAGATTTATCTGGGAAAATGTCGAAGCACACTTCAGAGGTAGGAGAAAAGGCGGCAGCAGTGTTGGTGGTGGAAGTGTTGCTGCAGAGATCTCCACAGCACTTGGGAGGTGCACACTTTCTTTGGCCAGTTGCACATCCTGTTTGAGAGCAGTCTACTAGATTTCTTTTTTGATTTCTTTTTTTTTTTTTTTTTTTTTTTTTTTTTTTTTTTTTTTTTT
>JAODKT010001744.1:47896049-47906545 GCA_027576195.1 Cossypha heuglini
GAGGAAGGATTGAGAACTGGATTGAGGAGCAGATCAGGAGGAGGAAGGATTGAGAGCTGGATTGAGGAGCAGATCAGGAGGAGGAAGGATTGAGAGCTGGATTGAGGAGGAAGGATTGAGGACTGGATTGAGGATTGATGTGTTCTTTTTCCACCAGGGCAAGGACATTCCAAAACGATTCCTAATCTTGTTCTGACCCTCGGGAATGAGCAGCAAACTCTCCCTGCCAGTGAATTTCCCCCAAAGAGAATTTTTGCCTCTCCCTTCCCCCTCTCAGCGCCGCACATTCCAGCGGTGATATCACACCCGGAGCACTGCGGGGATGGGGATTTACCAGCACAGCGTGTCCCGGGGACAGGGACAGGGACAGCTCTGCAAGAGCCTCTGGGGAATTCTGGTGGTGGGAGAACAAACCAGACCTGCCCAATTCTGCTGGGGGAATTCCAGGGACAGCCCAGACTTGTGATTTTTTTTTTTTATTTTTTTTGTATAGTTATTCTCCTGTTTAGCTTCTGTCTTCTGAGCAAGCAAAGTGAATTTTTTCCTTTTATTTTTTATATTAATTCACTCCAAAACTATCAGATTTTTAGTAAAAAAAGTGTTTCACTGATTTTTTGGTAGCAGCTCAGAGCTGTCTTTTTACACATGAATTCAACTACTTTTATGTATTTATTCATTTGATTTGTATTTAAGTACTACAGATAATTTAGTTTGCTTTTTCTAGGGTTTCAATTCACTTAATGAAGTTGTCCTGGACACATTTCTTTTCTAGGAGAGTCCTCTGGAGATGTTAATTATGTTAGGAAGAGATGGAAGGATCCTCAGGGATTTCAGGGAAGTGGAGAAATATGAGGAATGAGGTTTGTCCTATGAAACTCAGCAGTTCACTCCATTTATATTGCTGCAATTTGTCTAATTTAGAAGAGTTTAAATTACAAATCACCAACTTTATCCCATCCTGGGGAAAACTTGGGTGAAAAGAGCCTTTGGAGGTCACCTGAGAGCTGGGAATGTCCCCAGCAGGCACTAATTGGCAGATTAGTGCTGATGAAGTTCCTCAAGTGGATTTATTTCCACTTGCAGAATTCCCCAACCCTTCCCCAGTGCAAGCAGCAGCTGTCAGCCCCTCCTGTGTGTTCACAACCACCTTGGGAAGATTCCCTGTGGAATATTCCCTGTGGGAAAATGGAATTTTGGCTCCAAAAGAGCCGTGTCAGGTCTGGCAGTGTGAGCTCTTCACCCTGACTCAGCAGCACAAATCCTGCAGTGACTCAGCTCCCAGCTGAATCAAGTGATGGCAGCAAATCCTCCTTCTGCAGGGAACTGGAGGAGGCAGGGCTGGATTTCTGATCCAGAAATCAGTTATAGTAACAGCTCTGGAATTCCACTTTCCTGTTACAGAGCCTTCAAAGTCCAACTTCCACCCTTTTCCTTTCTTTCTTTCACCTTTTTCCTTTTTTTCCCATCCTCCAATTTGTGAGTGTGGCAACTTGGATTTGTAATTCCTTGAGGATTTTTTTTCCCCCCTTAGTGACATGGGAAAGCAGTCTCCCAGGATAGAAATATGTGTTTCTGTCATTATGCTGGTTGTGCTTTTGATGAGGGAGAGCATGCCTGTGATAATCCTTTTAGGGATGTTACACTGCCAAAAGAAACATAGAGATTTTTAGCTGATTATATTAGGTTTCCTAGCATCCTGAGTTTTTGCCTACATTTTATGCAACACTGAGCTGTCTTCAGTGTCTAAATAGTTTTGTTTCTAAACCTATGAGGGTCAAAGGTTGATCAGGTCCAGTGCATGAAAAAGCCAAGAGAAGCTGTAGTAGAGGCATAGATCACAGCAGGCCTGGGTAAACTAGCCAGGCTCCTATTAATAAGTGGAGAAATTGGGACAGCATGCACAAAGGATACTTACAGGAAAATTGTCCAACCAGTTGCTGACAAGAGAAGGAAAGTTTCACAGAAGGTATTCTCATCCCTAGTGGGTACTCATTTTGCTGGTAGCTTGCCTTTGCATTGCATCAGTATTGCTGAGCACCTGGAGTAAGCTAGCTGGTTAACTAGATGTTTTACTAGTTTACCAACTTGGAAATAATTTAAAACACAGGAAAGAAAATCATAGTGAACTTCTCTGCAGAATTTTGACTCCACTGAAGTAGGCTAGCTGACAAGTAGCTCACTTTTGTTCTGTCCCAGCAAAATGACCACTTCAGTAGATGCTGACAAAAGCCCTTTTACCTTACTTCTGCTCAAGGAGAACACTATTAGTCACAGTTCATTAGGCGTGTTTACAAAACTGAACTGGTATCTTAAGTGGGTAACTGAAACACTTTGACTGCTAGAGGCATCTTTCCACTACAAAACTGCAAGAATTTTATAATGGGAAGGATAGCACTGCCTAGTATTTTTCAAAGAGAAAACTAGTTTGTGGCATAAGAACTGCAAAAAATTATGTAGCATATAGCTTTGTCAATGTATAATATTTGTTTCGTGGTTTTCAAATCTAGAAGTTTCAAGCATAGTTTGGTTTATAATCTGTTAGCTATAGTAACAAAAGACCTTAAATTAGGCTACACAAAATCCTAAACCAAAGCAATTATGTAGGAAGAAAAGGCCCAGATTTGTAAGGTTCTTGATCTGCTTTTTATAGACAGAGGAAAAATGGGAGTGCTGGGCCTGGCCACGCTAAACTGATTCCTTTTTTGGTGCCTGAGTGGGAAAAATTTAGAAGAAAGAGAATTCATCATTCACATTTGGAGTTTTCATAGGATTCCTGTGCACACCCAATGCTTGACAATACATCACTTTAATCTCTATGTACTTTGCCATGAGGTTTCTTGGTGGCATATTACTGTATAAAGATTTTAAAGAGAGTTCATATCCCCAAATACAAAGGATGTGTCCCTATGAGTTCCACAAACTAAAAGAAAGAAGAGGTTTTTTGTCTCCTGTTAGCTATTGCAAGAAACCTAAGGGAGTTCTGCAGAAGAAATCCTAGATGTTTTTATTTCCCTCCCCTTTGTCTTGGATGTGTCTGTCTTAGGTGTTTACTTACCCTTTTCCCAGGCTGAAGACAATGAACTCTTCATTAAATCAGTGAAGCTTAATGCAAAGAGAGAGAAAGATGTAAAATGCAGTTCAGCAGATTTCAATGATTTCCGCCACTTCTTTAAATTGCTATTTTAAATTCCGGTGAGTGGAATAGTAGAGAAGTTATCATGTCTACTAACTGCAGTTGGCTTTTGTAAAGAATGACTTGTTAGGAGGCTTTATGATTTACTGAGGCCCACAGCTGGCTGCCAGCAGGGCTACAGGAGTGTGTTCTCTCTTGGGCCTGGAAGCTAGAGATGAAAAGGATCCAGAGCTGGCACAAAAGCAAATAAATGCTTTGACTTTAAATAAAGCATCATAATTTATAAAGGGCTCTGCTTCTCAGTCCCAATGAGGTACATGGATCAGCAGCAGCTCTTTGAGGTTGAGCAGAATTGTCTGTCTGGCTCAACTGCAATTCTGCTATCTGCAGTCTACAGATTTGGAAGAATTTTCATGGTTTGGGATTGGAATTGTTTCTTTATTCATGCCGTTTCTTTTCCATAAATTGTCTCTCTTCTGTCTTCCATGTCTTTATGTTTCATTAGCTACTCTACTGTTTGATAAATAAATGTACCAGTGTTTGCACCTGGCAGCTCTTTATCATGGAAACAAATCACCAAAGACACTTGAAGGTTTATAGGTGCATTTTGTCATCTGTTACTTGCTCATCAAGTTCTTACAGTAGCAGAGTTCAGAGCTGGGAGACAAACTTCTGTTGAGATGCCCTAATACATGCCTTAGGAAGAAAAAAAAAAATACTTGAGCTCTTTAAGAGGTTTTTGGGGTTTTGTCAGGTTTTTTTTTATAGATACACACACATGCATACACGCATAAATTTATACCAGCTTCCCCATTTCTGCAGCTGTTTCTCAACAGTCTGCTGATGAAAACAGTATTTCTGTGGTCTGGTGTCTGAGAAGAAGAATAGAAATGAGGCAGATAATTCTTAAAAGGAACTCCTCAATGCTTGTCTGGGTGAGAAAAAATTGTTTTGGTTTTCCCTTTTTTTGGCCCTATTTCTTGCGTTGGAACAATAGCTCTTTCCCCCATGCTCCAGACTTGTTTTGCTTTGCTATTTACTTGCTTTTAAGGGAGAAAGAGTTTGGGAGAGAAGTAAGTAGCTGAAGAGTTCCTGTAATTAATATAAAGTGCAGGAAGCAAGTGTGACAGATTAGTTGAAAAGCCCTGTGTTCTGTTGCTTATCTCAAGTCACATATGGTCCTGGAGTGCAAGGAAAGGCAGCGGATTGTGGGGCTTCTTTTTCTTTTGCTCTACAAGAAGTCAGAAGAGTGTCCATGTGTTCAACAGGCCAGCAACATAGGAGCTGAAATAACACTCCTTGAGAAGCAAGTGGGAAACTCAGGGGATTGCAGAACAGCATTTCCTTCTTCTAAAATTGAGACTGTGGCGCTTTTCAGTGTCAGGCTTTGCGAATCACAGTTATGATTACTGGAGTAAAAAAGAAAAAAATCTGCTAGAAACAGAATCCTTTATTTCTGAAACAGATACGGTTTTCTTCAGAACACACAGATGTTAAATGATTTTCAACTTGCATTTTTAGTATCAGCTGAAATAAAGTAAGGCTGCAGTTTTATTCTCAAGCTGTAGTGAAACAGTGAAGTTGTTCAGTTACTCTGGCCAAAAAAAGGTAATGGCTGCACAAAAACTAGCTCTTTAGTTGTACTCCAGAGGTCAGAAGCCAATGGTTAGTTTATAATAACATTAATTGCACATTTTCTTGTAAACACTGCAATCATGTGGTCTGACATCCAAGAGGTGTAACAGCAGTTTGTCCAAAAATTTTCCCAGTCCTGCCAAATTCTAATCACTTTGATATAAATCTGGCAGGAGAAAATTATGTGGGTTGCTGTGGCTTCATAGTTTTCAAAATCACCAGTCTAAGTAGCTCATATTTTAGTAGAACTGTTGTGGATAAAGCAACAAGGCATTTGGGACCCAATCTGATGTAATTTCTGGGGTATTACCCAGTTTTCATTGAGTCTTTTATTGGTCTTTTAATGAGTGTGAAATTTAGCCTTATATTTGATTAGGACCATTCATATTTCTTTCAGCTCTCCATTTGCATTTAGATCTTGGCCACTGGTTATTTGTTAGGCAGACCGGCTTTAGAAGAAATATATGCACTGAAAAAAATAATAACTGTTATAACTATACTAATAAGGGGCATGAGCTCTGTCATTAGATGCTGTCCTATCTTCCAGAGCCAACCTGCCCCCAGCATTTCAGTCATAGCTTTGTCCAAAGGAGCTATCATTTCAGCTAACCTCAGCTACATGTCTTCCTAACATGCTGGGGTTTTTTGTACTAAAGCTGGAAAAGGGCAATGTTGCCAGGGAGGCAGGAAAAAGAAATGAAACCAGAGCTTCTTTTAGCTGACCGTTCAACTGAATATTGACCAGCTGTCTTCATGAGAAAGAAATAGATGGTGGTGGATAAGCTAGAGTCTAGTTTTCCAAGAAGTTCAATGATTTTCCCAAATCAATACAGCCCATCAGGCTTCAGAACAAAGGATGCGTGAGACATGACAGTGATGGAAGTAGCTTGTGTTCTTTTGTGTATTAAGCACATGGGCTCAGGGGGAAACAGGATTTCTTCAGTTATTGCAGTGTTTATTCTTTTATATGCACTGGGATGAACTTCTAGATTAAGAAAATCTATTACAGTAATTATTAGGTGGGATTAAAAAGATGTCTGCTTGATGGCCCAGCTCCATGTTTCCAAGAGCTACTCCTCACTGTATAATTGCTGCTTCTCTTTTGGATGCAAATGCGATTATGTAATGCAAGTCCAGGGAATAGGTTCTATAAAACAGCTATTTTTAAAATAAGGTGGTAGTTCCTACTTTCAATATTACCTTTATTTTACCAATGACTTCGTAACGAAAAGAAAAGAAAGGATATGACATTCATATAAAGTATCCATGGAATTTAGGTTGTCATTATCCAGAACTTACTGGAAATCACACAGATGTGATCTTGCTCTGTTAGGCTGCTGCAGAAGTTACTGTAGTTTGTAGCTGAGCTTTAACCACTAGCAGGGTGACATTAACTAAAATAGCAGGGTTTTGCCACTCAGCCCTATAACCTTTAAACTTGCTATGCTTTCATAAAGTACAGAATACAGAATTAACACCACGGCTAAGTGCTTCAGTGGTTTATGACTACACCAGCAGTATTTCATTATGCTTCTTTTCCTTGATGCTATCCAATCTTCTCATCTTCATTGCCATACAGTATTTGTTCAGATAAAGTCCAGTGCCCAGGATGACTAATTGCAGATCTGTGCTCCAGATGGTCTGATTACAGGATGTGGTTAAAGTGACTTTTCAAACATTCTCTGCTGCAATAGGGCTCTTAAAAAAAAAAAAAAAAAAAAAAAAAAAAATGGGCCCACCAGCAAAACAAAACAAAAAAAAAAACCCGCCAGTCTTGCATTTTCAGGCCACCGGACAATCATTACATTCTCAGGCTGGATGATGTTGATGCCTGTTACATGTGCACCTGCTGTAGATGTAGTTAAGTTCTTGTGCCATGCTAGACAGAGAGTGTGATTAAAGTAGTAAATAAACTCTACATCTCCCAGATCAGCATTCACTGTATAAGATGTGGCTTCATACATAGAGCGTTTACTGTTAATTTTAGATTGCATTCTGGATGGAAGCAATCAGGGAGAAACAAGCCATTTGCATTGCAAGTCTAATATAAAAATTGTTCAGTGTTTTTTATGCCTGGATGAATTGCAGGTGTATACGTGGATGTGGGATTGATGATGATGTGGCGGATATGGTGGTTGTGAGGCAAATGAGTTGTACTGCTTTTACTAAACCAGTGTCAACAAAAAAGCTTGAGATAATCCTAAGAATGTAGATTTTCATCTTGCAGCTTTTTGCATTCCATATATTTTAGCTATTGTTGGAAGGTTGTGTCAAATAGATACCTGTGAGACTAAAAAAAATTTCAGTGTCAGATGTGGAATAAAACATGTTAATTGATGGTGGTGGTGTACTCACTGATGACACATATGCCATGGTTTGGCTATCCCAGGCATGTCTGTATTATTTGTACTTGGCATGGCAGGGATAAAAGGCAAATCAAATTTGACTTGCAAACAAATTTGTAGATTCACTAATCATAAGGATACAAGGAATTGATTATGCTGTAGTGTTACATCAAGTAAGGATGTGATGCTTCTCCATACAAAGGATTGCATCTCAACCTTGAAGAACGACTATGCCACAGAAATTTTTGCTACAATAATAACCTTTTAAAGAAGTAGTCTTACTAAAAAGATTCTGCAAAGTGCAGTACACTTTAGAGATCTTCCTCTGACATCAGCGGAGGCTGTTTTAAAATTATACTAGGGATAGTAAAGTTAGTAGGCAGAACTATTAATTTTGGACTTTTGACCACAGAAGAATCCACTTATGTTTAAGTGTGACTTGTGTGGCTTCTAAAATGTACATGACTTTTTAAACATACATGACTTTTGATGACTGACAAGTAGACAAATCGTTCCTAGTTTTGAAAGACCATTTAAATATTCTTCAACAGTTCAGTTACAGAAGTGTTCAGAAAGACTGTGCAGATCTGGTTTCTCCAGAATTTTACAGATACTTTTGGCCAGATACTCTACTAAGAGCAGAGGGAGCATCTCCTTTTACAAAAATGAAGGCTTACCCACTCAGATAACGGGTGTGCTAAGTTCCTTGGTAAAATAATAAGTTTGCACTAAACCAGGATTTTGTAGCATTTGCTGTGATCTGAACACAAAAGCAGCCTATGCTGTAAAAATTAAGTCAGGCTTTCCTGTCTGATTAATTGAGTAGCATCTACTTGCATTGGAATTTGAATGTTTGTTTTCTAAAGCCAGTATTTTTAAAAGCTGGGGCCTGCGTTTAAGGTAGTGATGTGGTAATTTGATTCCTCACCACATGATCTCATTTTCAAAGTTTTGAATACAAACATAAAAATTCTTGGCTTATGTTCATTGCACAAAACAGTGAAGATAACAAAGAGATTCATATCTGTTTTAGACTAGGTACTTCAGGAGTTTTTTGTCTTTAAATGAAGGAACATCTGCAGGAGTGTAGAGGTGTCTGCTAAACATGCAGGACCGGAGTAGTCCATATGAAAAACACCCTTACTTGGTACTAAAAATGCCTTTGATTGTGATTTTTTTTAATGTCAAAATAGTACATCTGCACTTCTTAGCAACAAGTTTAGTTACTCCATTTCCAATTTGTGATGGCATATTTCATTCTGTGAGATATAGTTAGTAGTAAATAGCAGATTTTGGTTCTGGTCTTTATTATGCAGTGCTGAAAAGAAGAAGGGACAGGGGAAGAAGATTCATAAAAATTGAAATTCATAAAAACTGAGGTTTTTTCTGCAGGTTTTTGAAATTATTTTCTTACATACCATTTTTGTGACACGTGACCTTTCATTCCATAATAAAATTAAAGTACAAGTTGTCATAGTTGTTTCGTACATGTTACCTATCAGAGCTGCTTATATAAAATGGTTTTGTGCTCCTATGCGTTAGTTTTTCCTGCCTGAAAATTTTTTGCCATTAACATTGTGGTTATGGTTGTGATGAGTAAAGAAAAAGAGCTCATAATGGTACACATACTGTGAAGGAAAACAGCAAAACACAAAATCTTGTCTTGTTCCTAAAAGGCTGAAAACACTGAATGTTAGAGGAGGAGCTTCTATTGACAGTGGTGGGCACCAGATGACATCCTGGGTGTGTACCATTGTCATATATTAATGCTTTTGGGTATGATCCTGTCTTGGCTGATAATAGATTTCAGCAGAAAAACTACAGTGAACTGTAAAACTTCTGGGTAACATGACCCCATTTTCTTACATTATAACACCATTTTGTAATTCCCACACATAAAATGTTCTTTACTTACTGTGTCTACTCTTTAATGATGAAGAGTAACATGGGTAGTAACTTCAGAACATTGAATTTTCATATTCTTGTTTGCTTTAATGTAGGACATATGACACTGAAGATTGAAGAAAATATTGCTAATTTTGGGTATACTGTAACTGTTAATAGCTACATAGTTTGCAAATAGAATGATCAACCAAATTCAACCAAGAAATTTATATCTGTATTTTGGGGAGATGAGATTTTCTCTACTACATCCAATTCTTGTGAATTGTTCTGTGGTAATTCTTCAAACTCTTTAAGATGACACGCTTAACTCAAAGAAGCATTTGTGTGTATTATATATTCACTGTTGTTTGATCCAACCTCACAAGAACAGAATTAGATATTTGGCTAAGTTTCCTCCTGAAACTTAGAGATTCTTAGAGAGTCCAAATATGCTCAGGTACATTTCATTACAAGCACCTGAATTTTTTCCCATTCTTCAGTATTCAATTCAGTATTCAATGGGTATTTTAAAAAATTTAGCCTCTTGGGCTTTTAAGGTGAAAATGCATCTCTGTGTTCAGATAGTATGAAACCTGTAGGTTCGTCAGACTGTCTTTGCATTTTCTCTCTTGTTCAGACAATGCTAAATAAATTATTGCTACATGATATGCAGTCTAATTACAGTCATTACAGGGACTTCCTATGATTTGACACAGCCCCCAAGAGGTTTGGTCCTGTGTGTGATGTGTTCCTTCACAAGATGGAGAGGGTAGGTGGGCACACAGGTGCACAGAGAGGAGCTGGGATGACCCAGAGAGGGGTTAGTGCATCCCTGAGTGCGTGTCCAGTGTACTCAGAGTGATGCTGGCAGGTGAGATGGACACTGCTCTAGCATTGCCTCTGGGGCTGAGCAGGATCAGCAGAGGTTCTTGGGTTGAGCTTGAGTGCTGTGCCAGGACAATCCTTTCTCTTCAGCGCTGCATCAAGTACATTGTGTGGATTACCAGCTCAGTCATCGCCATTTTCATCTTCTGGTGAAAGAAGCAAGCGTCCACCAGTTGCACATTTCCTTAGATCAGTCCTACCTCCCATGTCACTTATATTCTCCTCACCCATTCCTGTGATATACTCTCCTACTTGCATGGGACCTCTGCTAGGCCTAACAAATTTAATGAGATGCTATATGTAGCAGACTTTAAGAGAGGAATTTACTTGTATTTGCTTTTGAAATACTGACTTTCTTACACTGGAAGATCATTTAAATATCTTCTTAGAATTACTGAAATATGTATTGATTTCAGGGGCTTCTATTATTTTCCGTATTCTGCGCCTTCTACCTTGCCCTCTTTTCTGTCAATAGGTAACAAACTATCCCTAGGTCTGCTATAGAAATAAATTAATGAAGTGCAGAGATAGGCAAGATTACAAATATCAAGGAAGATGGATGCATAGGTCGGCATAAACCTTAAATAATTAACACAACCCCCCCCCAAAAAAAA
>JAODKT010001744.1:47906645-47957382 GCA_027576195.1 Cossypha heuglini
TCCACGTGTATTCACTGCTTTGAAATTATCAGAGGCCAAAAAAAAAAAAAAAAAAAAAAAAAGCAGACCAAACAAACCAACCAACCAAACCAAGCCCCCCCCAAAAACACCCAAACATCCCCACAAAAATAACAATTGCTTTTTAAAAAAAGAGTAAAGGTGAACTAGCTGGTGGAGAATAAATGACAAAGATAGCTCTTCAGTAGTACTCTGTGGGATGTCAGAGAGCTCTCTTTGCTTGTTACTTTTTGGATACTGGACAAACACTGGTATGTGGGCTGGAGGGATCAACTGTGCTGCTTGCAGATAGACGGGCTGCACACTGTAATACAATTTACCAGTGAAAAATGCTCATGATTTTCGTTTGGAGGCTTACAGAGTCAGAGATGACAGACTGTTATAGTGGAAGAAAGGCATCAAGGCTGCCAGAGAAGCACCTTTACAATCTCTTTTCTCTAGGGTGTGAATGGCAAGTGGGAACATAGCTTGGAGTTGCTCATTGTAAGAAATCCCATTTCCACCAACAGATATTTCCTTTTGGATGTGCTGGGTTGTTCTCCTCTTCCTCCTCCTCTTCCCTGAACCCCAGCACACCCTGGCTTCCTCCATGCCTAAGCAAGGGACAACGTAAAGCAGCCTTGGTGTCCTTGCAGGCTGCCTATTTTGCATAGGTCATAAAAATACAGCATGGCATTTTAACCCTGCTGACAGAACCAGTTAGTTTGGGAAGGATGTCTGAGATCATCGAGCCCAACCTGTGACCCAACACCACCCTGTCAAGTAGACCGTGGGACTAAGTGCCACATCGAGTCTCTCCTTAAACACCTTCACCATGGTCCTTCTAGGTACTGAAAGCCTGACTCAGACGCTGGCTGGAAGTGCAATTTGTCTTTCATGCTTCAGATGCTTCAGACCAGTTCCCCCCAGTGTACAAAATTCCAGTTGCCTAATCACAATGAAAAACCATATGGGGGATAAATTTCAAATCTGTTACAGAGAATTTTCAAGGAAATCCCTTCTTCCCTGGTACCTCTGCTAACAACATTTAAAATACTTCCCTGCTGCTAAAAGATCCCTGAGGAAATAAGCTGCTGCTTGCATGTTAAGTTCACCTCAGTGCAGCAGAGAGGGACAGTTTTAGTGCAAAATTAGAAATAGCGCTGGTAAGACAAAGCAAAAAGATGGGCTGGAAGCATTCTGGCACAATGCCATAACCGTATCTGTTACAGAAATGCTGCAGATAAAATAAGGGAAGTGTAGAGGAAAAACAAGGCTGTCAGCTGCGAGTTGGTGTCTTCACGCCTCTCATAAATTGGGAACATTTTGTATTGTGCCTTTCTTTGTTAGATAAAATGTATTTCTTATTTCAGTGTGTGTTCTAATGAGAAGAGATGTCTGGTTCAATAACATACCTTCTGTTTATCTGTGGCAGTTAATGAATTAAAGGGGTCATTACGCTGGCTAGTTCATAAACATGATGATAAATTATGTGAAGAAGCGTTTGAGGACAACCTGAAAACATTTGAATGACATGCCCCACATTTATTTTCTTGTTACTTACAGTAACCTTATCATTCACAAATTTTACAGGGATAATTCAAGTAAAACGAAATTAGAATTCTGCTTTAGGCAGGAAAATTTGCATTTAATAAAAGTCATAAATGGAAAAGCAATTAAGTTACAGTAGGTTTTTTGAAGGATCCCTCTTCCTATATAAATACTTACTGTAATTACTCTTGCCTTCACTGCTGTATGGTTGAAGTTTCATGTCTAGTCCCTCGCTTTCCACAGAACCGAAAGCAAGGCAAATAATACATTTTTTCCAACTATATCTGCTGAAGAAAACTTGCAGTGCATACATGTGTATGTTTGTGTGTTTGGATATGAGTAATTTCAAGTAAATAGAAGCATCATTATCATATTGTTCAAAGCAAAGCAGATTATTCTTCTCAGTCACCTTCTGATTTAAACACTGTAACTGGTGCTTAGTTTATGCTGGCTGGCTGCCAAGTGAAAGCAATTATGGGCAATAATAGCAAAATTAAGAGGTGAGTGTTGCTGTTTTACAGCAGGACATGGCAAAACCCATTTCCTTCTGTCAGCTGTATCTTGATTACACACACACAGTCACACAGGCAAGCTGTCTTACACACACACACATGCGTGCACACGTTCTTGTTCTTTGTCATTTGCAGTCTTTCCTGTGGGTTTTAACTTGAGGTCACCGAAACCAGAAAAGAGGAAGAATATAGACCAGAGTGTTTGAAAGCAAATGAGAGTAAATGTCTCAATTTTTGGGGGAAGGACAGGGAAAAAAAAAAAAAAAAAAAAGAGAAAAAAAAAAAAGAGCAAAACAAAAAGCCTATCCCAGTTATTGTTCTAACTGTGATAATACTTTATTTTTCATTCACTGACAGGTGTCCTGGTGGTAAACGTTACATGGAGGAACAAGACTTACGTGGGAACACTGTTGGACTGCACAAAGCATGACTGGGCCCCTCCTAGGTAGGCAAACATTCTGAGTCTGTTTTTTCTCCACTGTGTTTTAACCCCTAATCTCAGGCAAGAGACCGTACAGAGATTAACAAAGCACAACTAGTTATAATTGAAAACATGCACCAGTGAAACGAGTAGTTCTCTCTTCCAGAGTGAAACGTGGGGTGGAAGCTCTTCTTTAATTTACTTTTGTATTTTTGAGAGGGAAGAGGAAATACATGGGATTCAGTCAGAGAGCAGTTAATTTCAAAATGCATTTCTGCAAGTTAGCAAAATTTTTTGCTCCATTGTTCTAACCAGGTGGATATGTCCCTACCATTTTTGTCTTTTTTTAATGACTTTGCCTTTGGCACTGTTAACATTCTCATTTGTCAGAAGGACATCTTTCCTTTAACATGTGTGAGGGTTCTCTTATGGGACGTGGTGGTGGTTTTTGCTTTTTTAGTTCACGGCTCCTGCTGATGAAATCTATTGTTTGTACAGGTTTTGTGAATCGCCAACGAGTGACCTGGAAATGCGGGGAGGACGGGGCAGGGGAAAGCGGGCAAGGTCCGCTGCAGCTGCGGCTGTACCCGGGAGTGACGCGAGTTTCGCAGAGTCCAGAGGACTTCAGAATAAAAACCGAGGCGGTGCCAATGGGAAGGGCAGGAGGGGCAGCCTTAACTCGAGTGGGCGCAGAACACCCCCAAACTGTGCCATGGATGAAGTCAAAGCCAGCCCCTCGTCCACAAACAAGAGGAAAACTAAGCCTCCTATGGAGTTGGATTTGAACTCCAGTTCAGAGGACAATAAGTCTGGAAAACGCATTCGTACTAACTCTAGAAGCACTCCCACCACCCCACAGGGGAAACCCGAGACTGCTTTTTTGGACCAAGGCTGCTCTTCCCCAGTGCTGATTGACTGTCCTCACCCCAACTGCAACAAGAAGTACAAGCACATTAATGGATTACGTTACCATCAGGCTCATGCACACTTAGACCCAGAAAACAAACTGGAGTTTGAGCCTGACAGTGAAGACAAAATTTCAGACTGCGAGGAAGCACTGAGTAATGTGGCACTTGAATGCAGTGAGCAAAGCACAAATTTGCCAGGCTTTGATCCACTAAAAGCACCGACATCTCCTTCCTCCATTGCTACCCCAGGGACCCCCAAGGGAAAGAGGGAACTGACCAGCAATGGCTCTGGTTCAGTTATCAGTTCCAAAACTGGCAAGAATTCTGGCAAAAAGAAGGGTCTGAACAGTGAATTGAACAGCCTCCCAGTAATTTCTAACATGGCAGCCACACTGGATAATTGCTCAGTAGCAGATGGCAATTTGCAAACCGAGATGCCGAAATTGGAGGCTGAAGGGTTAATTGACAAGAAGAGTTTGGGTGATAAAGGCAAGAAATCGAACAATTGCAAAGTGGATAAAAACCTTTCCAAGCTGAAAACAGCCAGGCCCATTGCCCCAGCGCCAGCACCAACTCCTCCCCAGTTAATAGCTATACCTACTACAGCCTTTACAACCACCACTACAGGGACAATTCCGGGACTGCCCTCTCTAACAACTACTATTGTTCAGGCTACACCAAAGAGCCCTCCACTGAAACCCATTCAACCAAAGCCCACAATTATGGGAGAGCCAAGCACTGTAAACCCAGCTCTCACATCACTCAAAGACAAAAAGAAAAAGGAGAAGCGAAAGCTGAAGGACAAAGAAAGCAAAGAGACGGGCAGCCCCAAGATGGATTCTAAGCTGGGGAAGCTGGAGGATTCAAAAGGGTCTGGAAAAGATTTATCTGGACATTTTTTAAAGGACCATCTCAACAAGAATGAAGTGCTAGCTAATGGACTGTCAGAGTCTCAAGAGAGCAGGATGGCAAGCATTAAGGCTGAAGCTGATAAAGTTTACACATTCACAGACAATGCGCCCAGCCCTTCCATAGGGAGTGCCTCCAGGATGGAATGCAGCACTTTGGTGAATGGACAATCTGCCATGGCCCCACTGCACGTGTTGACACAGAATGGCGCAGACAGCACGGCCGCTAAAACCAACAGCCCTGCTTACTCAGATATTTCTGATGCAGCTGATGATGGTGGCTCTGACAGCAGGTCAGAGGGCATGAGGTCAAAGGCCAGCTCTCCATCAGATATTATTTCTAATAAAGATGGTGTTGTAAAAGGACATTCTTCAACCACAGCACAATCAGCTCAAGCAAAAGAGTCTCATTCTCCCTATTACCATGGCTACGATCCTTACTATTCCCCAAGTTACTTGCACTCTGGACAGGTCAGTGCCCCAGCAGCTGGGAACAGCAGTACCCCGCAGGGGCTGAAGATTAAAAAAGAGGCTGAGGAAGAGGCTGAAAAGAAAGAGAAGGCAGAATCGTCAGATGCCAAGAAAAGCGAAAGCACTTCCTCTAATTTGCAGCCGCAACATCAGTCGGTAATAACTCAAAGACACCCTGCACTTGCTCAGTCACTTTATTATGGACAGTATGCCTATGGGCTCTATATGGACCAAAAGTCCTTAATGGCCTCCAACCCTGCTTACAGGCAGCAGTATGAAAAATATTATGAGGACCAGAGACTAGCAGAACAGAAAATGGCACAAAGTGGCAGGGACTGTGAAAGGAAGAATGACCCCCCCTTGAAGGAGATTGGGAAGGATGACAACAAGCAGAAGAATATTCCGTCTGCCACTATTTCAAAGGCCCCTTCAACTCCGGAGTCCAGCAAAAATAACACTAAAATAGGGTCATCAGTTCCTAACAAAGGTGAGGAGACAAGCAAATCACAGATCCTTTCCAATCACCAGCAGCAGCTTCAGTCTGACACTTTCAAAGCCAAACAAATGGAAAACCACCAGCTTATAAAGGAGGCTGTGGAGATGAAATCTGTTATGGACTCAATGAAGCAGACAGGAGTAGATCCAACCACAAGATTTAAACAGGTGAGATCACCGGAAATGTAACAAGAGTGTCTTGGTTTATCTTCAAAGTTGTGAGATTTTCTTTCTGATTCTGCTACGTTCATTTACCTCTGCAGCCAAACAAGCTCCACCATCCTTTTTTCATGCTGGATGGTGTTGTAGTCTGTGAATAGACCAATAAACCTTCCAGATGAGCTATTTGAAAGGAACAAAAAAAAAAATTAAAAAGTCTAGTAAGGTGGTGGTAGAGCACAGGCTTAAGACTAAACTGACTATTTTAAATTACATGCATGAATAAAATAGAATTAGATTTCTCTTTTAGATGTAAATTCTAAGCAGTTTGCTTAGTTCAGAAATGAGAAATTTCAAGCAAAATAAGCAGCTCTCATTGTGAGAGGACTTAAAGTAGATTTGAAACATGGTTTGAAGTGTTTCTTTTTTTTGTTAAATGACAGTTGGCATTTACTAAAGATGGGTGAACTGGTTCTTTGAAGAGTTGACTTAAAGCACAGCTCTTTATCTTAACCCAAGGTGACCTTTCTGAAGCAGTTAAGTTCCCCTTCTCTCCTCAACCAACCTCAAGCCCCTACAGACCTACACAATGGATTAAATCCTCTCTCCATTGAAGTCAGCGATAGTTTTGCTATTGACTTCAGTGGAACCAGAATTTTATCCAGTGGCTTCATGCTGACCCTCGTAGATGTCACATTGCCTTCATTTGAGGCAATGCGACTGTCTCTGTGCTCTGAACTGGAGCCTCAATGCTTGATGCTTTCATGTTCTGGTGTGTGGTACATCCCAGACTTCACCCTTACAGGCTGTCTTTCAAGGTACAGTGGGATCAGGGGAGTGGGAGTAGAGAGCTCTAAAGGAAGTGGGATGGTACAACACTAAGTAGGAGAAGATTTCTGCTGATTCAAGTGAGTATTTGAACCAGGCTGTCCAAGCGTTTAGTTGCATGCTTATATTTCTGTGGCATGTGCCATAAGTGTCTGTCAATTGGGGAAAATGTTGACAGCTCTTGCATATCCTGTATTAGAAAAAGAAGTCTTCCTATTGCTTCTCCATGCTGATTTGGTGTGGTGTTGCAAAGAACTCCCTTCTCTAGTTGTGAAACATGTTTATAAACTGGTCTGTGTAATATATTATGTGAAAAAGTATTTACAGTGCCCAGTACATGTTCTCTAAACCACATGAACCTGGTCCAGTAAATACTTGCCCCTCTGTAACTTTACAAACTTAAAATAAGATTGTCAGCTGAAAGTCTGCTTTAGTGTTTGATTTCCACTGATTCCTGGATGTTTGTAATACCAGAGGCGGCATTAGAATCTTGCCAGCTAGATCAGCTTTTCATGTGCATTGTTCCAGGTATTCTAAGTGCTCTGGCATATCATTAACCAACTCTAATTTTGTGGTTCACAGATACTTTTTGCTCTCTAGTGGGAAAAATCTCTCTGTGGGCTTTAATTAAAATGTTTTATGAATAACATGGTCTCAGAACTTCATTACATTGCACATGTATTTCATGATTAAACTAGTTAAAGGCATGAAGAAGGATATAAGATGAAGCAATTGAATTAAATTTTGATAATAGACTCTTGCTCCTTCATGGGAATATTGGCTTGACTTTGAGCTTGAGGCACTCTGTGGCAAGCAAACCTCTCCTCTACATAATGGGGATATGGCATTAAAACAGCTATTAAAAATACATTAACTGAAATGTGGGAAATATCAATAACAAACTTAGTTCTATGTCTAAGTTCAGAACAATTTTTTTCTCCTCTGTATTAGGATCCAGATTCACGAACATGGCATCATTATGTCTACCAGCCCAAATACCTAGATCAGCAAAAATCAGAAGAACTTGATCGTGAGAAAAAGTTAAAAGAAGACAGCCCTAGAAAAACACCTAACAAGGAAAGTTCCCTTCCTGTCTCATTAGCAAGCATTAAAGAGGAGCCTAAAGAGGTCAAGCGTTCTGATTCTCAATCAGTGGATGAGAGCAAGATAAAAACCGATGATCAAAAGGCTCCTGTAAACTGGAAGGACTCTCGGGGTGCTAGAGTCGCAGTTTCCTCACCAATGAGTCAGCACCAGTCATACATCCAGTACTTGCACGCCTATCCGTATCCGCAGATGTACGATCCCAGCCATCCCGCCTACCGTGCAGTCTCTCCTGTCCTAATGCACAGCTACCCCGGTACGTATTCCAAAACCCGCCTTTGCACCCTCACCTTCCGTGAAGTCTTCGTTTTTAATGTTTCTGTTAGTAGCTAGGCTAAATTAGCAGCTTCATGGGTGACGTTGTGTTGCTTGTGCTTCCACTGGGGAAAGTTCTGTAGATGAAACTGATTTAATACAAGATGAAGATGTTCCTTTTATGAACTCTCAAGTTTCTCAACACTTGACAGTCTGCTGTTGCTGTTAGACTGACAGATAGTTTATTGCCTATAAAAATATTCTAAGCACTTACTGTCAGAACCATTATAGTTACTATTCCTTTTACTTAAAGAGGACCCATAAATGTCTGAAATGGCTATCAACTCAATCCTCTTTATAACCTCCATTCATCAGGGTAAATTAGGTGGTGAAATTGAAGAGCAGTGTGCCATTTGGTAGTCATGTGATCTACTTTTGATGTAATTCTCGGTTCTGACATTGTCTCCTCCTACTTTGATATAATCAAAATGTAAAAACAGTAACTTGATGTGGTATTATTGTTTACCCGCAGGGGCCTATCTCTCTCCAGGATTTCATTATCCAGTTTATGGGAAGATGTCAGGGAGAGAAGAGGCAGAGAAGGTCAATACTAGCCCGAGCATCAATGCAAAATCAACCACTGAGTCCAAAGCACTGGATTTGCTCCAGCAGCATGCCAACCAGTACCGCAGCAAGTCACCTGTTGTAAGGCATCGTCTGTTCTTACTGAAGAGTGTCACGTACAGGAAGGGGTAGAGGAGAATCATAGTGGTGGGAAGCACACAGTCTGGCATCAAGCTATAAGTGCATGATTCTTCTTTATCGTACTGCTTACAATAAAAACAGTTTATACTCAGAATGCTTCTGTGTCATGAACTGGAAGCAGCACATCTAACACAGTTCTGTACTGAGGTTTCCTGTCTTGAATGGACTCGTACAGAAATACAGATTCAGAGATACCTCCTGGTGCGCATATTTTTGCAGTTAAACAGGAACGTCCTGTTTGGAAACATAATGAAATGAGAAGCTGGGCTATGGGATTTGGTAACATCCCCTCCCTGTATTTGCCAAGAATCCACATCTTCCGAGTAGCTGATTACCAGCCCCCATTTCTGAAGATTTACAAACACAATTTACAAAGTTGGAACAAATACTTTCAGATTTCACTTCCAGATAAGCTGATGCTGGTCTTAATTGTGAGCAAGTCACTGATTCTCATTCTATTTTCTAAAAGGTTTTTCTGCTATTCAGTCAAACTTGATTCCCAGAGAGTTTCAGAAGGCTGAGGATTAATTAGCACCCATTTTCAGTAGCTTACCTAGTTTGTTCAGGCATTGGCAAGCCAGCCATGCTTCAGGGAGCCCAAAGCTGGAAGCCACCGTGGTGTCTTCAAGATGCAGTGTGTTGCCTCACAATCTTTGTGCCTTGGGAAATATTCCATTAACCTTAAGGATTAGCTTTAGATTGGAATCAAGTGCAAATATTCCAGTAGAGATACTTCTTCAGAAAAAGTTAGCTTCATCATTTGTACTCAAAAGGTTTTTGACAGGTGGTAGCGCATGGTTTTGTTGTGGTTTCATCCCTTTTAAAATTCTCACATCAATTTTCTTTCACTTTCTGTTACCAGCCTGTGGAAAAATCACCAGCTGAGCGTGAGCGGGAAGCAGAGAGGGAGCGAGACCGCCATTCTCCTTTCAGCCAGCGGCATCTCCACACACACCACCACACACACGTTGGAATGGGCTACCCCCTTATACCTGGACAGTATGACCCATTTCAAGGTGAGCAGAAAATTGTCAGTGGGTGGGATTAGCTTGCCTCATGGAATTGTTGCCTTGACACTGGAAATTGTGCCAACATGAGGCATTTTGAATGGAGGTCCCATTGTTAGAGCAGAAGTGCTTTACATTTAGGAAGAAGGCTTGAAGAGTCACAGCATATACAAGCAATAAATTAATGCCTGAGAAATACCGAGTTTTGTTTCCAAAACTGGGTGTCAGAGCATTATTAGAGATGTACAAGTGAGGCTGTCATCCACATGAATGTTTTGATTCCTCCTGCAAACTGACATTAACTGGCTGAAAGGCAGTAAAATATCCAAACCAAACAACCTCCTTTTTGTATAATTAGAGTTGTGTAAGCAATGGAGGAAGTGTAGCAGAGACAAAAGCTTTTTATACTGAACATATTTTATGTACAAGGCATTGCAGTCACAAGGGTTTGTGCTTGTTATAATTTGACTGTTTGAAAGAGGACTCTTTGTATTCTGGCAAGTGCCGTGTGCAAAGTTGCAGTCAGGGAAAAAAGCAGCACCAGTGAGATACAATTTATTCTCCCTAGGTTTTATACCAGTCTTTGAATGTTTTTTCACTAACCATGGACTCTAGCTGAATTAAAAGGAGGTTTCCTCCTATGCAGCAAAGTATGTGCTACCACAATTGGTGGCCAAATGATATTTCTTTTTTACGTTGACTTGGTACCTCAGCACTTATTTTTCCAGTGTAAAAGGTTTGACATTACTCAGTGTGATTCAGTGATTCCACATGCCTTTTGGGATGTATCATGCTTGTTCAGTAGCAAAACTGTAAAAATGGAAAGTTGTTATGAAAGTATTGTATCCTTAGCAGCTGGCATGTAGTTTCTGTAATTCACTGTGACTTTTGATTCTTGTTGTTTCCTGATACCTATTATTTCTACTGAGCTTCCTATTCATGAACTCTCATACATACCACTTAGCATCACTCAGTGCAGTATTTGGAAAGGAATGCAGTGAGTAGAAATGTTATAATTTCTTGCAGAATATCTATCAAAGACAATTCAGTTTATTACAGAAAGGTATATTGATCATACTGGGCAGACTGTCTTAACAACGTTACCCCCCATACACACATTTTCTGGTTGTTTTCCTTAGAGATCCTTCCTACCATTTCTCTGACCACAAAAATCCATTAAAACCAGAAGTACATCAACATTCCTTTGTTTCTTCTTTCCCTCAGGATTGACCTCTGCTGCCCTTGTTGCCACTCAGCAGGTGGCTGCACAGGCATCTGCATCTGGTATATTTCCTGCACAAAGAAGGTAAATAGCCAATAAATTATATATTGTAACATAGGGAGGAAAAAGAAAATCAGCCTGATGGTGTACATTTCCTTGTATGTCACAGTTTTTAAGGTTGAGGAAAAACTTGGTACTTTAGTTTAATTGCAATTTTGTTCTCCTAGAATAACATTTTGTCCTTAGTTGTGTTCTTTAATTATAACGTAGTTCATTAAGAAAGAATAAGTAGTCTGTCTTCTGAGATTTTCTTCTGACACGTAGTCTGTCTTCTGAGTGTGTTTTAAGAATTGTTATTAAGATAAAACAAGAGATTATGAAATATAATTTAAGATCTAAATTTTTAATAAAGTGAGTTTAAAATTAATGTTTGGTTGGCTCCATGCATGACCAGAAAAACTTAGGATTTTATCTGTTCTGCAAGTCTGCCTGGCTTGCTGATCTTGCTTTTAGAGAGGTTTGTTTGGGAGCCCGTTAGAGATGGCTTTGTATTTAAGTTGCACACCCATGTCATACATTTATATGCATTTATATGCCTCTCAGTTATTTACTAGGTTGTTAAGAGGAAAGCTTCTGTGTTATGATCATCCCATATTGAGTGAAAATTCCAAAGCATCTTTTAACATTAGGGTTCTGTTCGTTGCTGCCATGTTAAAACTCAGAGTTTAATGTGTTAAATAGAACTGTGAAGTTCTGTGTTACAGGTGTCTGTCTGAAAGCTGATGCTGAAACTAGCAACCATTAGCTAGAATTATTTGACTAAGAAAAGTTTGTAGCCCTAGAAGAGCTGATGGATGATAGGGTATCAGAACCCAGAAGAAAAATCCTGGTACAGGTTACTTCTTAGGATGTTGTTCCTGGAAGAGGATGAATGAGGACAGGGCTTACTGCCTTTTCTTCTTGGGTTTGAGAATACTTGTTCAGATTCCATTTCATGACGTGTTCAAGGTGCAGAAAAAAAGTCTGAGGAAAGGATGCTGCTTACTAAAACCTTCTTCTTTCTCTTTGCAGAGAATGATGAATTTGGGGATGAACATTGTCATGTGACTGGATCACATGAGGAAGCGCTTTATTACAGACATCAGTTCCATGGTGTTAATTTGAAATGCCTTAATGGCAGGCAAAAACCAGTCATTTCATTTTTGTAAATTGCAGATTTTATCACAGAGTAACAAATGTTGCTGTAATTAGACTTCTGTTTTTATATATATATATATATGCGTATATATATATATACATATATATATAAAAATATATATATATTCTTTACTTTTTTTGTATCAGTACCAAGGCTCGCACACAGGGTCTGCTGCTAAGTTGCGAACCACACACTAAATGGAGATATGTATTTGTCATGTTTAGAAGGCGTTAACTGCAAAAGGATGTTCCTTTCTTTTCTCTTCTTCTTCTTCTTCTTTCTTCTTCCTTTCCTTTTTCTTCTCTCTCTTTCCCTTTCCCGTTGTAAATAAATAATGTTATGTATCAGTGTGCCTGAACCTTGCATACCCTTCTGGTATTTCCCACAAGCTCTCAGAGAGGCTAACTGTGATGACACTTTGGTACAATGTAGATGTCTATTTGGTGGTTCCTATTAAGATGCATCAGTGTAAAATGTTGCTGTATTCACTGTTTCATTGTAATTGTGTATTGTGAAAAATATACCTTTGGAAGGCATGGGGATTCTAGTACCACAAAAACTGTGTTGTATATAATGTATAGATTTTAAATGGAGATAATGAGCATCTGTGAATAATGAAATGTCTTTTTTGATAATCTTGAATGGCAGATAACCTAATAGCCTGCATATGAGAAGACATCTGTGATTGTTCTATTACTTGAATAGTCCTGCAGTCTTTTTTTTAATGTTTACAATTACCCAGATTTAGAGGAGAGACTTTAATGCCATTACCTGTTTACTTGTTTTATGCTGTAACCTAGTTTATTTTATGTAAAACCTATATCAAATGCTTTCATTTTTTTTACTTGCCTTAAATAATTTGGCAATCAGAATAATGAAAAAACTTTGATTTTTCTTAATTTTTTTTAATTTTTCTTTTGATTTCTGGGTGTTCTTGAGCCACTTTGAAAGATGTGTCGTAGCTGTAGATAGCAGAGAGTGCAGCAATGGCACAGCTCCTAGTCGTGCTCCTGTTGGGCCTGTGCCATTGTCCTCTCCCAGCAGGCAATGCAGGGTCCAAGCCAGATGGCAGATGGACCTCTTTCTGTTGACCCTGATAGGCTCAAAAAAGGCCCATGGTAACACTTTAGATGGTATTAGTGGAACTGAAGTCTCCAATACCTGTTTTAGAGCAGCTCTGTATGCTATAAATTATAGGCAAATTTTTCCTATTATATGTGTATTGCCCTTCCTCCCAAAAATGAAGAGATGCCTAAAAACAGAGGACCTGTCAATTAAAAAAAAGTAAAATTCCTTTGCTGTGTCTAACTTGCATTACCATAAGATAAATACTTTATGTGGCTATACCACCAGTTTTGTTACAATGCAGTTAACAGAGTACACAGTAACATGAAATTGCTAATTGTGATGTGAAAAAAAATCAGATTTACTGGTCAGGTTTTTGAGGCTTTAACTTTTTTCCTTTTCTGCATATCCCAGTAACATTGATTGTCAAAACTGGTTTTTAAAGTTTTGCTGGTTTTTTTGTTTTGTGTTTGTTGGATTTTTTTTGACAGGGTGAATTACTACAAGTTAAAGGTTGTTCTTGAAGTTGGTTCCATTTCTTCTACCTTGTGAATACTTAATACAGAAGGATGAATTAAAGATTCCCAACAGACAAGCACACTTGGACTTTTATATTACTATGATGAATCTGCCATTAATATTGCTATAATTGTTTTATTTTTATAGGCATAAAATCAGTTCCCTTAGTGAATAGTTATAAGGTTTATTGATTTTTACTACACATCATTCATCTGTGGCTTACTATTATTGTCTTGTTCTGAACACATTCAGAAGTCTCACAGTGGTGACATACTACAAGTTAGCCTCATAAAAAAAATGGGAAGGAAGGGGTGTTTTCTTTGAAAAAGGGGATATTGTGAATGCAGGGCTCTTGAAATAATAAATGCCTTATTACTTCTATAGTAAAGGCTCAGATGGCTTTTGTGTTGAAACATACCATTGACTTTTGTTTTTTTCCGCCTAAACCATTAAGGGTACCGCAGCAAAAGAGATCTTACAAATTCACACCATTGGTGATTTTGATTTAGTGTGGTTTGAGTGTCATAAGTAACTGGAATGAATTGTTCTGATTGATACAGGGTAAGCAACAAAAGTACAATTAATGTTGTAGTTTTATTGTATCCCTGAAGTCCATAAGAGGGGCTAACATCTTGCCATTTATTGTCTTCCTCCACTTAAGATTATTGCGTCTTCCATCTAGCTTCATAGCCTTCTTTTTGGTTTAACACTCTCCATACTGACCTCCCTAAAGGCTGTGCCACAGTCAGTGTCACTCTGGTTCAGCACTCCCCACAGCCAAAGGGTATCCACCCACGTCTGAGCACTCATGTGCAGCTCCAGGGTCATCTCACCGCTGTGTGAGCATCCAAAGGAAGAACCAACTGAAGCAGTAATACAGGAAGACAATTTATATACCTGGGAGCTAAGAGCTGCAGAGGCTGGTCCCTGAAAAGGGGCGCCAGAAGCATCATGGTACAAATACATTTGCACTCTGTTTTCCTCAGGATGGAAAACATTCTGCTACCTCCAGATGACCTCCACCACCCTGCCCTTCCAGCAGCAGCTAACGGTGACCTTGCTTCTGTCTTTCATCCAGATGTTGCTGGATGTCTTGCATAGGTGAAGCAGGGCTTAGGCAGTACACTCCTGTGGGTTTCTAAGTCTGTCCATGTAAATGCAGCTAGAGAAATGAAAGGTCTGTCAGTGCAAGCTCATCACACAGGCTCAAAAAGCCCAGCCAGGGAGCTACTACCTGTGATGCTTGCAGGGGGAAAAAAATGTGAACAGCAAAGGAGGGTGGGGTGCTTTTTGAGCCTGGCTGGCTACCAGGGCTGGCCTAAAGCTGGTGAAAATAGAGGCTAAGATAAACATAACATCAGTCTTGTAATTTTAGAATACCCTGGTGGCCTTGGGGAATACCTGAGAAGTCACAGAGAAAATTCTGTGCTGTGCATTCCCTCCTTGATTCTGGTTGGTGCTCTGGTTGGGCTTAACCGTTTGGTTTCGAGTCACACTTGTCACTCTGCTGTCAGAACAAGGACCCCCAAAAGACACGAATTTAGAGAATCCCTGAATCCATCCTAAAACACACACGAGGGATTGTTGATGGCATAAAATTTGGCATAAACAAAGGACACTGTAGTGCCCTTCTACAGCTCTCCACCCTGGCTCTTCTTAGAGAATCACTGAGAGTCAGGCAGCTAGTCTAATTCACATTTTGTTCCTGGCATGAGAGTCTTGTCACTGTCACAACTGACAAAAGTACTGTCCTCATGTTCTGTCTCAGAATCTCACTCTTGTGTTTGCTTGCCACCCTCTCTCCTCTTTTCCCCTCTCCCCTCTCTGTGCCACTTGCCAGCTTAATGAGCCCTCTTACATCCATCTGATACCATCAAAACTCTATTTGCACATCTAAAAGCTTTCTGCATACATTTGTGAGCTTGACCCTTGATTAGTTCTCTCTCTTTCATCACAATTCCTCTGTTGACCTGCACCTTTTTTCTTTATCTTAGATTGTGTTAATGTATCCTGCCTCTCTTTAGCCTACAGTGTTTGGGACAGAGAATGTGTTTCACTTCAAATTCATGTAGCACAGTTCATATTTATAGCTACCTCTTAATAGTAGCTACAGCCCCTCATTGATGAAAGCACAAGATGCCATGAGTAGCTAGGACAGACCACTGTTAACAAGGAGCTTAAGGTAACTGACAAAAAAAAATACAGTTTTCAAAGGTATTTGGAAACCATCCAATGACTCTAAATTGTGAATGATACGAAGCCCACATAGGAAGTCTGAGCCTTTATCTCCCTGCATCAGAGGGAACTGGAGACATACAGTCATTACTTAATGTGCCAGCTTTGTTCTGCTTTAGAAAGAGGGCTCTGATTCCACTTTTAGCACTTTATGTAGCTCTCTGCACTAAACACCCTATAGCATTACTGTGAACTACAGTTTTCCCTCGGGAAGTTTTCTTTTTTCTCCGTCAGTATTTCCTAAGTTCTCATAGCTTCAGCCTTTTTCCAAAGTTGGCTTTTTTTTCCTCTTTTTCTTTTTTCTTCTTTCATTCTTTCTTTCTTCTTTTCTTTTGGAGGGAGGATGTTGAATCTTACTGTTACCAAGAAATGCAAGGGATTTTAATTAGGGAGAGGAGACATCAGCTGAAGTTGTGTTCCAGTTGTGGGGAACCATTAAAATTCTTACACTGTTAGTGATTTCTGTGCAACATATGCTAAATAGGGCTTTCAACTTCAGTTGCAGCTCTGAAATTTCTCATCTGAACTGATAAATTAGCAAACTTAAAGGTTTAGCAGAGGTAATTATTACTTGCAGGCTAGAAATATTTGTCATGAAGAAAACTGAATCTCCACCTTAAAATGATAGAAAAATGTTCTAAGGCTATGAAAGTAAGTTTTGTTATAAACAAATGAATTGCTGCAGATCCAGCTGATACCTGTAGTCCAGTTTCAGTAGCCTCACAGATGTTTCAGCAGCATTCTGTAGTCATTTTGAGTGGTATAGTGATGTGTGTTAATTAATTATATGATATCTATCATTTGAGTTCACTGACAGTAGGACACCACTTGCTTACTGCTTTGAGCATAATGTTACAGGATTTCCTCATGAAACAGTGCAGCAGTGCCTGATAAAAAGTAGAATTAGGTCAGTAGGCAAAGGCTCTCTGAAAGCCTACTTAAACCCTTAATATAGGAGTCTAATTTTAAAGCATCCATCTTGACAAGTAAATGACTTCGGTTCTTTTCATTGTTTCCAAGGCCCTGAGGGTTTTACCAAGACTTGCTCTCCCTGCCCAGCCTCCCACGGAGCTTCCTCTCCCCAGCCTTTCTCAGTGGTCCAGGATTCCCATTTCAGTCCAGGCTGTTTGTCTCTGGCTCAGAGATACAGATGCCTTGGGCTAGAGCTGTGCCCTTGTTGTCTTGCCTCTTTTCTGGGATCAGTGGAGTGGGACCTGCCAGCCTCCAGGAGCCCCCAGCCCTGGCTGCATCTTTAGAATGGCTAAGAATGCGCAGTTTCTGCTCTTAAGGGATTTGTGTTTAGGCTGTTTCTTACAGAATTTTATGCAGGAAAAGGGCTTCAGTAAGACCCCTGCTAATATTTTCTTTAATAGACAAATATAAGGTTAAAGAGGAATTTTGTCTTTATATGTTTCAAATCAAACAGTGGAAATGAGGTGTGGAATAAAAAGCCCCAGACTGAAGAGCCCCCTGCACAGTTAACAGCCACCATGAAAAAACAGTCCTTTTTTCCCTTATTTTTTTTAATCCTTCTTTCCTCAACATTATGTCTTGTGTTTGAGAGTCCAAGTGACACTGGAAATAACTTGAGGGTACAGGAGCATTTTTTTTCCTCTCTCCTTCCAATGAGAGTGACTGAAAGGGACAATTAGCTGTAAAAGGAGCTGGCTCTTAATACATGCACTCAAACTAGGCACCTTCTATATACAGAACATGTTTCTCATTAATGAGCTCCCTATTCAGCAGTGATCAGCTCTGCTGCCTCTTCAGCAAGCTGACTGCCTTCTTCCTTTGGGGCTCTCTGTTCCCCAGAAGAGAGTGGGAGGAACCACATCAAGGGCTACATGGACTGCAAAAACAGCTGAAATTTCTGCTCTTCCTTTGTTTATAAAAGCCAGAGCAAGGCTTGCTTTTTATATTCCTTTTGTTCATACCTTTCCCCAGTCTGTCACTAAGCCAGCTTAAGTATTTGCAGTGATGAGCCTCATCAAGCCACTGATTTTCAAGTAGAGCTCCAAACAGAGAAGGTCGTTAAAATGTCAATGACAACATGTTCCATGCCGTGCATTGGAACATAACAATTTAATACCAAGCTATGCCACAAGTATCTGCAGTCCTAATTCATGATCTTCCTGCTTGAAAAGAAGCTGATTTCCTTAAACAGAGAAATCACCAAATCCTCCGACTCTAAATGGCTTGTGGTTTTCTTGAAACCAGTTGACTGTTTTCCCTTTGATCTGCCAGGTTTATTTCCCCAAAAAATGTGTAGAAGAAACTGCTAGAGAAAGAAAACACTGAAAAAAGCAAGGCGGAGCCCAGTTCTTCATTCTAGAACACCTCTCATTAGGCTTAGGCAGGCTCTTCTGCAACTCTCATAAGGATTTGGTCCCTTGAGGCAGAGCAAATAATTGCTATTTGGTATAGCTCCTTCCTTCTTCCTTGAGGACATGCGCATGTACTCTCTCAAATGCTCAAGTACTCACTCTCCCCTTCATTACAGGCTCACATAAATGCTGTATGCATGATTTGATACCAGTTTGCTTAGGGGTTTCTTTTGTAGCCCACGGGCAATAAAATAGCTGTCCAACAGCAATGACTGCTCAGCTTTGGCATTTTGTATCTGTACTCACACTAGGTCACAAGCTTTTAAAACCTATCCTACTTCTAAAAGAGTTAGCGAACACACACTAAAATCCATACTAAAAGTTGTTTTAAAGGAGAGCAGGATGTGTACATCAGTGTATTGGCCTGGCAAATCATTCAATGTGCACTCAGAAAGGGGAGGGACGATTAAATCTGGCCCTGATATGTAGGGAGGACAGAAGGCATTGGCATACAAGCAACTTGGCAGAAAACTTCTGAGTCTGCTCTAAAAGCTTGAGTGCTGTGCTCTGTAGTAAATACAGGGCTTTGGAGGGTTGTGGGTGCAGCAAGGTCGCCCGAGCAGCACAAGGAGCAGTGGTGTCACTGAGCAGGGGCAGGTGAGTGCCCAGACACTGACACTGCAAACTTCAGTGAGTCATAGTAAAAGAAAGGTCTGGCACAGGACAGGCAGACCTTCACTGTGGAGGTAAGATGTAACAAATGCCCTCGGGGCAGATCTGGCTGTTCTGAAGCTGTTGAGTGCTTGCTGCATGTGCTCTGCTTTCCTCAGTGGCACAGGCCTGCAGCATCAAGGGACAGGGTGCTTACAGTTCAAAGAGAGGCGAGTTTCCAAATACATCTGAGGAACTCACAGAGGATAAGATGGGATAAAGCATGGGTCAGTCCTAAAGTTCAAGCATGGCCTGGCAAAAAGCTGTCTTTAGAGAGCGCTACACCTGTCGCCTGACTGACGCAACTCGCATGCCCCAAAGGACATGATTTCTCCTGGACGTCATTCCAGCTGCTGTGCAACCAGAATACACCTTCCCTGTCTGCCATCTGAAGGCAGGAGTAAATTACAGAGAAGGAGAGCTTCATTGCAGAGTAGAAAATTATCAGTCAAGGGACTGTATGTGGCAAACCAGAAGTGTGTGTCTCCAGTTACACTTCCTCTCGTGGCAGTAAGGTGAAACCTTTGGTACGGTTCTCTCTCATTGTTTGTTTTCATTATCAATTCTTACATTTTTTTGGACCCTGTTAAATGGCAGTATTAGATTACTAGTCACCAGTGTAAAGGGCCCATATCTCCTCATTAACAGGCTGATGTGTGTTTAAGAAGCCATTTTGAGTATTTTTTGCTGTAAGAAGGATATTTCCATCATGGGATATGATAATTTTGTACGTGCTTTTGTTTTGGCTGCTCTGTTTTCAAATATTAGCACGTCAGTGTGCAGCTTAGATGAGCTCAGCTGAATTTTCAGGAGGGAGTATTTCATATGTTCCTAAGCTCAAAATTGGTACTATACTTTCATATTTAGTGTCGTATATATTTAGAAGTGCTTTACAGTCTTGTGATTTTGTTCCTTGTTGTGGTTTTGTTTGTTTGCTTGTTTGTTTGTTTGTTTATTTGTTTGCTTTAATCCTTGTTCAATTGAAAGAGGAAAAGAAGCTTGCAGGAATTCAACTTCAACAGTTTGGGGGCCTTTCTCCTCATTTTTTTATAAGGACAAAATTCCCAAACCATTCAGATTCTTAGCAGGATCTGGTAACTGATGAGGGAAAGCAAATTTCAAAACAAGTTATTGATTTAATGAAGACAACATTTATCAATAATATTATTATCCCTCTGACTCATGCTAAGACTCATTTGACTAGTATACAATGGCCAGTAGGATGAGGATTGAAAACCTTCAAGATTTGGAGTTTGGAAGGCAAACACAGGACAGTTTTCAGGAGGCTTTACCAGGGTGGCTAAGAGCAGTTAGGATGCAGACCAGACTGCCATCTCCCTTTCACAACCCCAGAGCTCTCTGAGATTATGCTTTGCCCCTGGGTTGCTGTGTAAATGTAAATTTGCTATGCATTAGTCCCTAGTGATAGCATCAAGGTCGGATGCTCTACTGGAATCAACAGCTGAATTACCCATATCTTCTGACACCATCAAGAGCAAATTGCTAGCTAATCCGTCAGGAAAGGAGACAACAACAAATAGTTCTGTGACCAGTGAAGCTAATAAAGACCAGTTTTCAGTTGATCTCTTTTCTCTTTAGACTCTCAGATGCTCAGATGCTAAAGTGTGATCTTCTGTTTTCCTACATGAGTTTTTTCTGCATGAGGCCACTAACAGGCCATCTCTGCTTTGCTTTTTTAGCAATACTTGCCAAAGTAGAGACTCTCTTCAGAGCATCCAGTTTATTTGCAACTGGTCAATGAGCTTAAATGTTTTGTGCTAGAGAAGGGCTGTAGGCTTGGTGTGGTCACAGGAGCTGTAAGTGAGGGCTTTGCAAGGGTCTCCTCTGCATGGCTTTATTGTGTGTGTCTCCTGAGCAGTCAAAAAGCTGAAAGGTGGCAATGTGTCTGAGATCATCTTTTACCCTCACAAAGATGGGAGGCATTCAGGGCCAGGCATGGACCCTTTCTGTGACATTATTCCTCTCCACTGTCTGGCACCATGCTCTTCACATGTAAGGTGCAGAACCTCTCTGGTTAAACAGCTGTTGTAAACAAAAGTAACTGGTTCAGAATTTATTTAGTTTTAGGGTAAAGTTATGAACAAGGGAAACTGAAAAAAGCCCAGGTCATGGCTTTGAGCCTTAAATCCATCAATAATCATGAGAATATATAACTTGGAAGTAGTCCTTTATATTTATGCATTTAACTATAGGCTTTTTGTGTTGTTATTATATACACACAGGCAAAAAAAAAAGGAGCCTGGATTTAAGAAAAGCTGTAGTCTCTTTTAAATGTTTTTGGGTGCCAGCAAGCAACAATGAATTTTTCTAGGTTAATAATAAGCTAGTTAAGATACAAAAAAAAGAACAAAGTTATTTTTGAAAGCTCTGGATAATAAGGACATAATGGTTTCTTTATCTAAAGTTCAGTCACAACAAGGACAAAGAAATCCCTTTTATGTATGCTGAAGAGCTTTTCAGTTCTGAAAAAAAATCAATACTATATTCACACTAATGTTGGCTTGCATAAAATATTGACTGTAGTCACACTGCTGGTCTTACATACAGACTTAAAAGTAATTTTGGTTGTCTGAAAGATTCTAATTGTTTTTTCCATTTCCTGAACGAGTAATGAAAGGACGACTAAAAAGCAGAACTATATAGTTATTTTATAACTGGCACTAACAAATTTCACCAATTACAGAGTCCATTCTGTAAGCAATGAATGTGTGGCTCCCAATTAATCTAGTGTACCTCCAGGCAAGGTCTAAATCAGCTGGATACAGCTAAAGCAATTTGCACACAGCTAAAAGCAAATTGGAAAATAAGTGTTCCACGCTACTGCCTATCTTTTCAAGCCAAATACACAATCAGTATTCTGGCAGCAGCACTCTGTCATGTTATTTGCAACTATCAATTTTAATTATAACAATTATTGATTAGTTGGGAAAGTGAATAATCTAATGTTCAAATGAGGTTGGCGCGGCTGCTGAGGATCATTTTTCGCTTTCTTGCACTTGTACATTCAGTGTTAGAAAGCACCATGCAAAGGATATACATGCAAAGAATATACCTGCACCACTGCAATGAGCTCAGGTAACTACCATTGAAGGTGCAGCTGTGATTTCTTTTTTTTTTTTTAATGTGTTTACAACAAGCATCCAGTTTTAGGATTCACCATTCTGCTGTATAGAAAGGGTAATGTGAATTGAATTAGGGCGTGAGACGAGTTAGTGAGGAACACAGGCAAATGCTTTCAAACTTGGGCACCTAAAGCCAAACTCCAGTTTTCTTACTTAACCACTCAGAGTGCTCCTGTTGCCCATTGGCACGGGCTATTTTTCTAACCTATTTACGTTTAGACTCAAGCTGTTCCTTTGTAGAACAATGCTTCTCTTGGAACAGAGAAAAAAGAAATATCCAGCCCTAGCTGAACTAACAAGAACATTATGTGTTTCAGCTAAATAAATAGCTGGGGAAGAGGGCATCCTGACTTGAGCAGTTACAGTCACAAAGGCTGAACATGAATTCTCTGAATCCGAGTTCCTGGTACAGGTTCATCTCCACTGCTAATCAAATGCCCTGTGTAGTGTTTCTGAAGACATTCTGTTTCCATCTGAAGTGACCCAGTAAACACTCCACTAATAATTACTGTGCTCCAGAGAAGCCTTTCAAGTGCACAGCAGCCTGCCTGTGAGGGGCTGGGGAGAGCAGGGAGTTTCCCATCATCACACGAGCTCTGCTTGCCTCGTGCTGAGGTGTCTGCTGGGCTGGGGACACGTCCTGGCACAGAGCTGACCACAGCCACTCCGCCTGCCTGGCTGCTGCTCACACAACCAAGATTTTTGTGCTTCAAAAAGATAAGCAGGGTAGCTGGTGGATGCAATATCCCAAAGCTCTGGGCCACCACTGAGGTCAGATGAGAGGGATCAGATCCAGAACCATAACACTGCCCATTTACCTGCTTTTGAATTTAAAGCAGTAAACGTTTTTTGTGCAGTTTTGCAAATAATGGTCAGTGGATAACTGGCATAGTAGGTGGTGCATTGCACTGTTGCTGGGAAACTGAGGATGGATGGATGTGAAGCTAGGAAGGTCAGCTACAGCAATTAGTTATCAAGAGACAATAATTTCAAAGACCTGCACAAGGATTTAGCTATGCAACACCCACTGTCTTGGCAAAGCCTAGTACAGCTAATCATCCGCCTTGAAAATGCGAGGGAATGCGTCCTTGAGTTGGAAAGGAAGATCTCTCTGCCTATTTGCCAGCCAAAAAAATGTGCTTACAGTGCCTTATACTGAAATAGAAAAAGAGAAAGGGGAAAAAAAAAAAAAGCAAAGGCATGGAAATGAGTCCTGAGTGTGCCAAACATGGGAATGTCAGTGTCTGATAACAAAAGTGCTCTCTGAGATTTAAAAAGAAAAAAAATAAAAAAAAAAAAGTGAGATGCTTGGATAAATATGCATACTTGTGAGATCATCTGGTGATCAGGTGCAGCTTTGCCACACATGCACACACAGTGAGTGTAATACTGTTCTCTGACATGCTTCCCGCTCAGTCTTTTGCCTTTCTGAACTCTTTTGTTTGGAGTTTAAGTTATTTTATCCTGCCCACCAAAGCTTCCAACTTGCTCAGCTTAGTGCTCCACAAACACACTTGCAGGGAGAGGCCTGTTCCCAATATTTTTATTCTTCTTTCCTTTCTGTTTTGTTTTGTTTTGTTGAGGGAAAAAAAGCTCCACATATGGAAATTTCCTGTCTCGTAGCATTTCCCACTGCAAATATTCTTGTAATAGAGAATCATGAAAAGTTATATACCACAGTCCTTTAACCTGTTGTAAAACAGTGTGATTTGTATTTTGTTAAGCCATAAATTGATAATGTCACACCTTCTCTATTATTTAAAACATGGTATTAATATTAAAATTGCCATGCCTGTCTATAACTTTGGGATCAGGTATGTACCTCAAGGGATCCCACTCCATCTGCAATAAGTGCTTTTCACTTCAGATTAATATATTTCCATTTTCCCTGTCAGACTATGCAGATGGAGCAGGCCACAAACCACATGGGGTCAAGCAGGAGCCCAATTAGGCAGGGTTATTTTTAAGTTCTGGAGGGCACAGAGTCAGCACACTGGAGAGATTTAAGCACCTAAAGATGTAGATGGGTGTCTCATGTATTTTCAGAAGTGCTATCACTCTGCAGTCAAGGGGAGCTGGCATCTGGCAACCATCTTGAAAGGCACATTTTGAGATTCCTGCAAACATCTTTAATCCTTTTGGAAATCCAGCTTCCCCTGCCATAGGGAGGTTCAGGCCATGTAGTTGAGGCCACCAGTGGTTCCACGTGCCCAGTGCCATCATCTCAGGTCTGCTGAGGTTTATCCCCATGGCCAGGGCTCCTGCAGCAGCCCCTGGAGCTGCTGGAGTTGTTCAGGAGCTCACGGGTGCACTGGCCATCCCAGGAGCCCGGGGCACTGTGTGGGCAAAGAGGGAAGCCAGCAGCCATGGGAGAGTCAGCTGCACTCAGGCATGGTTTGGGATCCCTGATGGATCTCTTTCCTGGCCAAAGGAGATGGGAGAACATAAACTCAACCACTTTTCAGCTAGCCCAGTCATCAGAAGAGACCACCATTAAATGCCTGGAGGAGAGCAAGAGCAGGGAATGTTTCAATGCTAATGCTGCTCTATATTCTGACAATTTTCAGTCAGGGGGTTTCTAGTGTAGTTTCTCTGTGCGATAATTAACAAACATTTTTTTTTCTTTTTTTACTGCCAGAGGGCTTTTTCAATCTGCTCTTGAATTCAGTACGAGGTTTTTGTATCCACGGTGCTCCTCCTTTGCCAAGGATTTTGCCACATGTATTGCCAATCACACAAAGACCCTCTCTGTGTCCTGGATATAGTCCTTCTTACCTTTTTTTGGTGACCAAGGATTCTTGTAGTGGAAATAACAGAAAAATAGTCTATTTCCTAGTTATCCCTCTATAGATATCATGATTTTATGGTCTTCAACATACCCCACCTTAAATCATCTCTGTTCCACACTAAAGACTCCTAGCTTAATTTTTTTTCTTTTTCCTATACGGAACTTATTGAACATCCTTGCCACTCTTGTTTGAAACTTTGTTATTTATAATATATCCTCTGTAGATCCCTCCTCTGTAGGGATTCATATCTATCTTTCTGCTGTAGAATAGCCCATTTATGCCTGCCTTTAACTTCCTAATTTTAGCTGGTTAATCTTTCCTACGTGTGTTTTTATACTTCTCTAAAAGGCATGGTGAAGGTGCCCGGTAAATCTTTGTGGAAAGCCAAATAAGAGCAGTCTGCTTGAATCATCTTTTTTCATATACACAAGTCCCCTGACAGTCAACAGGTGTGTGAGGCAGGACTTCTCTTGCCAGAAATGCTATACAGGAACCAAGCTTAAAATGTTTACAGCATGAGAGAGAAGTAGTTACTTTTCTACTTACTTAAAGCTAGAGGCACTTTGACATTTTAATCTTATGCTGTGAATTGTCCTGGGATTTTAGACACACTTGGAGTACAGCAGATGACACACAGTCCTTAGGATTCCTTTTAGGAAACAACTTAGGAAAATGATAAGCATGTACCCTCAGCCATATTTTATTAAATCTACCTCCTTATTTTGCTCTTAGAATCACAGAATAATTTCTCCTGGAAGACCCCTTTGAAGGTGTGTAGTCCAGCATCTAGCTCAAAAAAGTTTTGATTAGAAGAGGTTGGTCAGGGTGAAGAAATTTATCTTAAAGGATGGAAATCCCACTCCCACTCCTCTGTAGGCTTCTGCATTTCTCTATTTCACCACCATCATGGTGAAAATTACCTAGTTGAAATTTCCCATGTTCCATCCCGTATCTTTTGTCTTTTTGCCCACCCGTGTCTAGCTTTGGGAAGGATCTGGCTCCACTTTCTCCTCATCCTTCCACCAGGTAGCTGTAGCCAGCAGTCAAATCTCCCTTCCTCCTTCCTTTTTCAGGGCAGAACACCCTCAGATCTTTTCAGCCATAGTGACCTGATGCACTGGGTTGACACCACCAGCAGCAACAGCATGTTTCAGTTCTTGTTCCTAATAAGGAATGGGATAGGACCAGGATGCAAATATTACCCACTTAGAGTTGGAATAAATCCTTAACAAGTTTTTTAATTAGGTTCCTCAAAAACAGGCAGTTAGATCTAAAGAATTTCACTGGAAGTCAGCAACTAATTAATTCCTTGAGCATTAGCTGAATGAAGTAATATGTACAGTATGTACCAGAGCAGAGAGCATGTGCACTACAAAGTTAAATCCTAATAGAATAATCACCCCAGAGGGGGTCATCAAAAGCGAGTAGAAATTAAAGCAACACAGGATGCTCCAACTTAGACTAAAGTGATTTCCATCAGAGCAGATCTGCAAAGACCAGATGAGGTTTTAACTGCTGGTTTGCATACTTGGGGTCTTAAAATAACCAGTAGCTGTGTGTGTTGCTCTTGATATTCCAGCAGAAGGGATGGAGCTGTACAGAAGAGAGGCAGAGAGAGCCTTCACCACAGTGCTGGGAGTTTCTGTGTTAGGAACTATCCCACTCAGTTGTCTGCCATTCCATTATTTCACATCTATAACCCTAGCAGGGAGTAAAGTGGCAAGGTGAGTCTTTTCAGTCTGCTGGTGATACAGATTCATCTCTCAGTTGCTCCACAGAGCACACAGAAGTGCATATCCTAGAGTCCGAGTGTGGCATGGGTAGGTAAAGGCAAATCAGCTGAAATCAGTCTGGAGGATAGCAAAAATCCCTCTCCAGAACAGCTGCTTTCATAAAATTGCTGTTATTTTTATAGGAAATACAATTGGCAACTCACAAGACAATGACCGCAGCAAATCCAACTTTGACTGTCTGATTAGATTGGAATCCAGGTCTGAAGTTTAAAATATTCAGCGACAATAATTTTATTCCAGCTGTGTGTCCTCACATCTGCAGTTCTGAAATTTACTGCAAATCTTTACCATTTCCAGAAAAGTGTATTTAGTGAGTGCCAAAAGAGGAACAATGCTGCAGGTTACACGCCAAGCTCCAGGTCCAGGTTTGTTTGGCAGTCAGACACACAACAGCAGCTTGGTGCTTGCTCCAGACAAGAGGGTCTGCCTAAATGTATATTGATAGCTATGGCAGGAAAAGTGGGAGAGTGCTCACGTGTTTGACATACTGTTTGGTGACCTTGACACTTTTAGGTGTTATCATCCTGTTCTGGCTTCTTCTCAAATTAATTTTAGCCTTGACAGAAGTTTTGTGAGGCTCCTGGGCACACAAATCTCCTTTAAGAGAATATTAGTATTAGATGCATGTGTGTATGTGTGTGTGCAGAAGAAACAGTTCTGCCTAAAGGGACCAACTAGGATCTGATCCACTAAATATTTCCAGTGTTGAATATGGCATTGTTTCCAAACTGCTTACACTTCACATTTTTCTTTGTTCATATTTATTTCAGAGTTGATACGATTAATCTGGTGTAATGGTTCTTCATCTTGGTTTTCAGAGATAACAGTGCCAAAAATGCAAAACAATATCAGGCAAATCTGGACAATGTGAAAAACAAATAATCAAAAAAAGAGCAGCCAAGGCTGACCTTGACAACATTATTGCTGAATGTGGCTCAGTCTGAATGATGCATCCATCCAACCCAAGAATTTAAGTGTCTTACAAGTGAGTTTGTAATATGACAGAGTATTAGTAAGATCTTTTGAAAAAGAGGAGAAAATGGACTCTGATGCAAACTTGAATGAACAAAAGGCTCATTAAAAAGCTTATAATTAGACCAAATTTCACAGTCCAGTGTATATCTTCCTCTGTTTTTCTTATTTTTAATAATATATGTATGGATACATATTATATATAAATCTACTTTTAAAACTTTATATGCATGCACATAAACATGTAAAACTACAACTGATTTTCAGACATTTAAATGCATTTTATGTTTTCAAAGGCGTAAGTGAAATAATTCACTAAGTTTGCCCTAAGTGCAGAAGCTTTAAAGGCTGTTTTTGAAATAAGCCAGTTATTTTTGAATTAAACAGAGAAAGAATGTGGATGCAGGAGCTGGAAATGCTGTTCCTCACCAGCCCAGAGTCCAGCCCAGCCCTGGCTGACATCTGTGGCAGGTTTCCCTTCATGGAAGCAGCAGTGGCAGGAGCAGTGGGTACCACCACTCTCGTCACTGCAGCGAGGGTGGCACTCTGCCTGCACACCAGGCACAGTGATCCACTGGGAAGGGGATCAGACAGCACGTGCTTGTGGGCAGCTGGGAAGCGAGTCTTTATTTGGTTGGAGGACATTTTTTATGTTTTGAGGGCTATGTTGGATTCTCCTCATTCATCACTATTTCTAATTTTTCTAGAGGACTTTAATATGTGTAAGATAACATGCTGCCTTTCAGCACATGGTTAGCCAATACTCCAGGG
Source organism: Cossypha heuglini (assembly GCA_027576195.1). NCBI lineage: Eukaryota > Metazoa > Chordata > Aves > Passeriformes > Muscicapidae > Cossypha > Cossypha heuglini. Next base: position 47,934,769 of record JAODKT010001744.1, read on the forward strand.
AGGTTCTGCTGCTTTTCCTCCCCCAGAAGCATCACTCAGTCTGGGAGGGCAGTGCCAGTCGAGGGCAGGCTTTGGGACAGCAGGAATGGCATTTTCTTTGTACGCCCAGCAGCCTCCTTTTGGGTACTTTATGTCCTATCTCCCAGGCATCTGCTCATCATTTCCTTGAGTGTTTGGATAATGCAGTGAACATTTTAAGGTAGAAGCTGCCACCACCAGTGAGGTTCAAAGAGATGATGAAAATGTTATGGTAGCCAAGTTTATTTTCTTACACTGACTCTTTCTTTCTGCTACTTCAGCTCCACTCCACTCTCAGCAGGTAAATCGTACAGATTTATATTAACTGTGTCAGAGATGCTGACCTCCCCAATAAATTCAAATTCATAGCTGTCAAAGATATAGAAGCAACTTGGCCCAGTGGATAAAATGGAGTGTAAAAAATATTTGATTCCCATAGAAATTAATGGAATTTGTTTTCACTTAAAGCAGGGCTGACTGTGGTTCAATGACACTGAATTTCACAGATTTGCATTGATTTGCTAATGAGAAATTTACACCACCGTTTTCTTGCCTTTAAATTTGACCCTTTCACTTCAGCTTGAATTGATGATTACTGTGGGAACAGAAGGAACTGGATTCACTTCTCTGGGGTGAACATAATTCAGTGAGCAAAATATAAAAGGGTTTGACGGGAAAGTAATCCAAGGATTAAAAAAAAGTCACCAAAGAAACGGCAGAAGAAAGAGTGTCTGTCTGGTGAACGGTCGCTGTGACTAGTACGTGATCCCAGCACCCCTAAATGTTGGGGTGCTGCCCCCTGTCCAAAGTGAATGCTGTGGGGGAGGGCTGGCACACAAACGTGATTTTAATAAACTCCTGAGAGGCGCTCCGAAATCCAGCCTGCTTCCCCCGGTGCTGCGGGCTGCCGTGGGCCTGTCAGCAGGGATGTTGGTGGGAGCAGCGTGGTGGGCTCCAGGCTGCAGGAGCCTCCTGGAGGGGCTGCAGGGTGGGCTGAGCCCCGGCCCCAGCGCGGACACCCGGCCTGGGACGCGGTCCGGCCGGGCACGGCTGACCTGCTTCAGCTGAAAGGAAGAAAGCCACATTAGCATGTAAGCAAAGGAAGTCAGAATGATCTCATCCACAGAGCTTTCTCCCATCCATGTCAGGGGAGTTGGTCCCCACAGAATAGCCTGTCTTTCTCTGGGCCACACAGGGCTGTCTGCCCAGTTTTTTCCTCATTCTTAACCTTTGCCTCTCCATAGTGCTGCGGTGTAAGACAATGCCAGGGTGCTGCATTCTTCTCTTATATCTTAGCTACAGTGCTGAGGGGGTGGCAGGGTTAGAGCTGTCTGCACACCCATGGGACAGCTTGAATTCAGGGAGTTGTTCTGGCATTGCTTTTCTGAGCTGCAAGGACTCACCAGCTCGAGTACACGCAGCTCTGCCTCAGCTTCATTGTAAGCTTCAACTGATGGTAAAAAATAGGTTCTAAATAATAAAAGTCCCCAAAGCAAAACTTTCATCTAATACTACTAATTGCCTTTGAATTAGCTCTTCTCTATAATGCCACGTTAGCATAGCGGCACGTTAATTATTAAGCAATATTTAAATCATTCTGTACTAAGTAATGCATTCATTTACCACCTCTATTAGATAGGAAATACCTCTTGTAGTATGTTACATTTTCAGAATCTTTATTATTTAAAATAACATTTTTGTTTGTCTTTCCACCTTACATAGTTGTGAATTTTTGTGAAGACAATGCTGCAATTGAACTGCAGGTTCAGGAAAAAAAAATATTTCTCATATTTTTAATCTAGTAACTAATATTTTTTAAACAGTATGTCACTTACCAAAGTATTTTTTTCTGTATTGTTGGACAGCCTAGTAAATTGCTTTTTAAAGGAGTCTACCTGGATTTAATTAATTATATATGACACTAATAAACTAAGTATTCATAAACCGTATCGATTGTGCCAACATAGACCTTGAATCCATCTCACCATTGCATAGCTAATATTTACATTCCTCTGGAAAAGAATGTAGCCTTGCTGTGACTTTATGAGCTAACTGTACAGTGCAAAAGGTGAAATAACCTTGCCTAAAAGTAAAGGCAAGAATACACCACAGTAGAAATATATTAACCACCACTTAACTCCTTTGCTGTTATATTATTCTACCAAATCTATTTATTCTTTCAGCATATATTCAAAATATGGCTTTGTTATTTTGTAAGACTCTTTTGTCTTGCCCTGTAGAAAATGCACCCAGGTCTCTGTTCCACTGAATTTATCAAACACATGCTCTCCCCCGGGGTCTTTAAGGTGCTCGGACAAGAGATTCAGCTCCTGAAACAGAGACATCTTAAGATGTAAGTCACTACCCCTGGCCCATGTGGATAAAGCCTCCTAGGCAGCCAAGCCCCCCAAGAGCTGTGGGTGTGTTCTCATGGAGGGCAGGATAGTGGAGGCGCTGACCTCACAGGCACGCACCTACAGGGCTGTGCAGTGGGCAGCAGAGTGGAGCTGCTGGGAAAAGGGGACAGGCACAACCACTGGTGCTTGTCCTGACACATGGGCTGAAGACATCCTTCACAGTTTTTTCCTGAAGGATTTTTCAGACAAAAGACAGGTTTTTTATTTTCTTTTCACTCTACAGCTCTCCAGTTGTTCCTCGAGCTCACCCACAGAATCCTGTAAGACCCAAATTAACATCTGAAGAGTTTCCTAGGTGTTACAGAACCATCTACTTTTGCTGTGCCCATTTGCATGACCTGTCAGGTGCTACACACAAACTTTTGAGGCCTTTCCTTTGTGTCCTTCCACTACAGGGGTTGTTAGAGTGAAAACACTTACAGGAAATCACAATTAGATAAAAGCAGGAGCAGATCGAGGATGTTACAGGCTTTGCTACTCTCTCTGAGAAAATTAGGGGACAGTCCTCTTACAAGCTCTTTTATCCAGGCACGTGGAGGGAAAAAAGATGACTGGGAAAACCAACACAGATTTACCAATGATAAATGGTGCCTGACTCTCTTGTCACCACGTGAGGTGAAACAACTTGCTCAGTGGTGAGCAGAGAGCTGAGGATATCACTTACCTTGATTTTAGCAGGATGCTTGATGCATTTGTGCCATTGTGACCTGGCTGGTAACCCATTATGTTAAGAGCCATGAGCAGTATGAAAAACTATCTGACTGGCTGGTGGTAGTCAATGGCTCAAATTGTCTGCCACTCATAAACAGAGCTCCTCAGGGGGAATGCTGGGACCAGCAGTGCTCAGCATCCTAATAATTGGCCTAATAAGATGATAGCACTGAGTACACCTGCTGCTCCGTGTGTGACACGACAGGAAGAGTGTACATACTCTGGAAGGAACATCCACTCTACAGAGAGATGAGATTGAATTCTGAGGAGATGTGTGAGGCTCAACAAAGGAAAAGTGAATTCCTGCTCCTAGGATGCAGTAGTCCAAAGAAAAAGCACAGGCTGACATCTGTCTGGACGGGCCCTTTGCTTCCTGGTGGGCAACAGAGGTGAGCATGGGCTAGGAGTATGCTTCAGCAGCAAGACAAGGTAGTCATGGGCCAGATCAGGACCAATTTTACACTCACACCAGTTTGAAATATGCACAGTCAGACTCATATGCCATGTCAGACAAGAAACTATTTCTTAATTCCCAGATTTCTCCTTTTTAATCACTTGTTCCATTCTGATGCTTCTGATGCTTATATTCCAATTCTGGACTCTCACAGGACTATACTATCTTCCTCTGGATTCCTTACTTCATGCTGTTTGCATCTAGTTCTATGAAAAGCTCATTTTTTTTCACTGAGATGGTATTTTCCCACAGATACTTCTGACATTTAAATCTTCAGGACAATATTCCCTTTGTGAGAAAATCCTTTAACTTCACAACCTCAGCCTTCACTAATATTTGCATTCATGTTGGAACTATGCCCTTTCCCCCAAGCCGTACATTTCCCCAGGTGACTAATAACTGCAGAATGTTCAAGTGTTTGATGGATTACAAAATTGTTTAGTTGACCCTGTTGCAGGGCAGGATTGCAAGGAATATATGGAAGGATATCTGAATCTTGTGTCTGTAGTTTGTGATCCTTCAATGAATCTGTTAGTCTTATCAGAACTAATGGAAGGCATCATGATATTGCATAAACATAAAAGCCTTCAGCAGAACTTTCCAACACTAAGTGTGAGACTCTACAGAGCAGTGATGGATGATCTCAACACAGTAGACAGAAAAAATAATCTAAAACAGAATTTATAATTTTGAAGCATGAAATCGTCACAGTATCAAGATAGTAGCATCTAAAGAGGGTCAAAGATGGATATGTCTTTGTAAGCACAGAGGATTATGATACAGTATTAGAAGTGCCTAAAATCCGTCTTTAAATAAATTCTAAGTTCAATGATTTTCTAAGTATGCTTACACTCTTCAGCAACAGAAGGACTTCTGTGTAAGTACAGCTGGAAATCTTTGCAAAGCTTTAAATCTGTGCTTTCAGATGGGGAGTATGGACAACCAGCTGTTCTGCATTTGGCACTTTCAGAGCCACTATAGCCCACTGCAATTTGGGTTTGATGAGATTGGTGTGAGGGGACCTCACCTCTGGAGACCATCAGAACCTGGGCCACAGGCCCTAGCCAGGTTTTGCTTATTTTCTTCTGTTTTGTTGTTTTCCCACCCTCATTTAGTCAGTTCAGGGCTAGTTTTTCACTTTTGCCTCATGACTATGACTAATACTCTCTATGGGGATACTTCCTAGGTGAATTTTCAGTCTTTTATTTCCGGGGGGTTTTGAGAATTTACACCTGCTGGGACTTTGGTTCACACCTTCCATTTCTTTCCATATCTGAACTGCCTATGGTCCTCAGTTGCTTCTATTTTCTGAAAGGTATCTTGGAAGCTGGCACTATCCAGCAATGAGCAAAACGAGCAGCTGTGTCACTGGAACACTCAAGAGTTACTATTTTGTTCAAAATGAAGTATTAGTCTGAGGAGATCACCTTTTGGGTAGGAGAAGTATTTTTCAGGCATGAGACATGCTATTTCCAGTGCCTGTACATCACACATGAAGTAATGTCTATACATCACTGTGCAAGAAAACACGATGTTTTGTCTGTATCTCATTTCAGGCTGTGTTTCTGATCCACTGTCCATGACACTTTCCTTCTGGATTGTTTTATCCAGCTTGTGCTGTGAAACCAGATGACTAATTATTTTTAGCCTGAATGTAAGAAGTGGAGGAAGATGTTTTGTTTGCTGTCTTTGCCAAGAGCAGTTAGACTGCCTAATGAAAGCCAGTTGTCTCAGTCTTTCTCTGAGAATTGTCTATGAACTTTTTGACCAGGGTAACAAAGAGGTGAGTAACCTGACAGGTGAGCAAAAGCCTAGCAGGAGATATGTATCTTCTCCAGACCTACCTGCTCGTTGTCCCTACTTCACTGATGATCTTGGAAAGCAGGAGAATAACACAGAAGGAGTATAGCTGCCTGAATTAGATATTGAGCCTGCAGAGTCACTGTGGTAGGGATAAACCCTGTGTGAGAGGCAAACACAGGTATTCTTGTTTGTGATGTGTTCATTTATCATCCAAGAGTAAAGTGTTTTAAAAATTCCTTCTTTGTTATTTTCTTTAACAATGGTTTCTAAGGAGAAACACTTTTGACAAGAGTACTGTGAAAAGAGGAGCTCTTGGAAGATCGTATGAACTACCCAGGAAACTTTGTGATGGAGGGCTTGCTTCTTCCCTGACTTGTCCAAGACCCTGTTCCCAAGCCAGAAGGAGGCTCCCAACAAAGCACAGGCACCCTCACTACAAGCAGGTGGCTCACCATAGAAAATATTCAGGATAATTTGTGGGGAAATCACCAGGTGCAGCCGCTGGGTAGACTGTCAAGCATGTGGTAAGACTCAGCCTGTGCTGTAGTGTAAATAAAGCAAGAGGTGAAAGGGCAAGATGGGAGAATAGCATTTCTGTCAATGCAAACGTACCCTCTGAAGCACTACGGGAAGAGGGACCCCATCAGGAATGAGAGGGTGGGAGACACCATATGCTGGGTAGGAAAAGATGTAGATTAGGATGCAGGGAAATCCCCTGATGAGAAAGAGATAAAGGAAGGGATTCAACGGCAAGAAAAAAGAGACTTCGGGGATAAAGGATAAAGAAAAATTAACGTGGTAGGAAAAAAAAAAAAAAAAACGAACCAAGAAAAAAAGAGTAGAATGCAATGAAAAGAACCAGACAAAAGGAAATATGTAAGATCACAGGAAAAGAAGAGGAAGTGTGTGAGTCAGTAAAGGGTGATAGGCATAAAAGCATTACAGAATAAATGGAAAAGAAACACTCCTTTCAGAGAGAAAAAGAACAAATAGTTACTGAAGAGAGGCAAGAGAACAACATGCAGAACAATAAAAATCTAAGATAAATAATGCAGATGTGAATGAAATTAATCATAACTAATAAGAGAGAAAAAGAGCGAAAAAGACTGAAGAGAATGAGTCAATATTTGGGAAAAAGATGAGTCAATATTCGGGAAAAAAAAGATGATAGATTTTATTTATATGCTTGTCTCTAACAGTCTTTCTGTAAAAGGTGTATCTTCTGAGATTTTGGTACTAAAATCACTGGCTGTCTATAGAATATTGTGCTGAATTTATGATCTTTTGTCAATATAATGCTCATGGAATTGCTTTTACTAGTGCTACATTAATATAATCTGAGTAATAGAGGGAATATGTAGGAAAGGTTACCCTATAGGAAAAATGCCCCTCCCCCCAGATTAATTATTCTCATTTTTTTTCAGAGTAGAATTGAATTTAATTTGGCCTCTTTTAATTAAGGGCCAAAAAAAAGAGCTCACCTCCTTTTGAGTCACTTCTTTTTTTCTTAGAAGACCACTATTTACAGTTCATCTGAAATGTGAGGGTCACATGCCCTGCTCTATTGCACACACCAAAATCAGCAGCTTACATTTAAGATGTTTTGCTTCTTTTCTGAGCCTCTTGCTAGTGTACTTAGCAGAGAATGATTAAAACCTGTGCTCTGCTAGAACTGTTGCAGTGTTTAAACAAGGAAGTCTGTGTTTGTTTAAGAGAATGGGGAAATGGTTATCTTGACAGATTAGCCTGAAAAAACAGGACAGCCACAGTCTAGCACAGATGTCCAAATTTGCCACTTGGCTGGTTTTTTGAGGTCCTCTAAACAAAACTTGCTTGTGTGTTTGTGCTTTTGCTCTGTTTGACACCTGACTGAGGAATGTGGTTAAGCACTACTGCCAGGGATTACATCTCTCTCTCCAGCAAGTGTTCACAGGGCTGAAGTTTCCTCGTGTCTGTCTAACTGTGTCATAGCCTGCTATGGGAATACAAGAGAAACATCTCAAAATGGATTAAAGCCCCTGGAAAAAGGTTGGATTGTAATGAAACCACCGTTTTGGACAGAAATTCAGTGAACATTTTTTTGAGCTGAGTTTTCTATCTCCATTCACTTAGTGACAGAATACATGGAAGTGAGAAATACATAATTTGCCTGTGAAATACTGAAACCATTTGCAAGACACATTGCAGCCTCCCAGACATAAAGCACATTTTGATGGAGAGAAATGTTACATCCTTAATCAGTGTGAGATGATAATTTTCTAATACATTTTTTCTATTAATTTTTCTAATGCATTACTTCCATGATAAAAAAAGCACTTCCAAAGCCACTGCCATTTAATTCTTTTAAAACATGCTTATCTGTAAATGAAGTTTTGCTTGGTTTGATTAATGTTAAGTTGAAAAACAACAGCAAGTACTTGATAGATAAAGGCTATTTGCCCACCAGAGGAGCTCATTGCACTGATCAGGCTCGTGTGTGTGTTAGGGTTTGTGTTTCCACAGAGCGACGTGAGAAGTGCTTTGATTGATGTGCATGTTCTGTGTATCACATACATCCTGGCCATGTACACAAATTTGGGATACACTGTAGGTCCCCAGAAATATGTCATAAGTCTGGCCCAGACCCCAAAAAAGCCCAGCAGTGCTTGGTACCTGACAGTGGGGATGTATAAATAGCATTATAGCAATTGCCATTGATTCCACCCTTCAGAAGCACTCTGGGGAATTCCATCTTTACACATCTGTGTGATTACAGCAGTTTTTTGGAACTATTAAGAGTCTTGTTAGAATTAAGAATCTTAAGAATCTTGTTGGAATGAGAAAACCCTTTTTTGAGAAATTATTGGAGGTATGTTGATGGGTTGTTCAGATTCCTATGCATGCAAATCTTCTGTCTTCTTTTCAGACTATCATATATCTAGATTCAAGTAGTGTTTTACCAAGATTAAAGATATGGCCTAACATATGTACGAAGCACCTGATAAACACATAATACATGATGAATGTGAAATGCATGATAAATATGAAAACTAAACTTCTCTGGGATTCAAGCGTCCCTGTAAGGACCCTGTAAGCAATTTAGTTTTATGATCTGTAGAGTTGTTCCAGGGTTTTGATGAAAGATTTTGATACCTGCTTTGATAATAGTTTAACTTGCTTCAGCATCTGCTGAGGTATCATGACTCTATTTCAAGCAGTAATGAAATTGAAGCCACAGTATAGGTCCACCTTCAAACTTATCAGGTGTTTTAACTTTTTGCTGAGCAGCTGTGAGAGTTTTCAGCCTGGCATCAGAAGAGATGTGAGAAGGCCAAGGACCTTAAGGAAGAAGGTGTTTATGCCCAGAGACTCTTATTTAGTTGCTGATAGGCTTTTATTTGTTTCTTTTATCACCAGTTCCTGATTTTTGTTTTCTTTCCAAATCTTGAGCTTGAAAGTAGTTCTGAAGTTATGTGCCAAACATGCTGTGAGAGTAGAGATGAGTAAACTGCTTATGGTAGAAATTTTGGCTTGAAACCTCTGACTTGCCACGAGGTGCTTAAAAGGTCTCTGCATTTTTATTTTGTGCCTGTGCAAGTGTGAAAACAGGGATTCTTCACCAAAGCAAAATGGGAAACTGTACTATTTGGTTTTCTTTTTTGTGCCATAGTGCAGAAATAATTCCACCACCTTTGTGTGGTGAAGAAAATGGGAATCCAGGTTAGTACAGCTTGTTAGCTGAGGCTAGGAGATGAGTTCATATTTAAATTCACAGAATAATGCTATAACAAACACACTATGTAATTACTTGGAACAAGTGTTGCCTGGAATAAAAACTTTCCAAATGGTACTAAGACTGATAATATAAAAAACAACTCTTCAATGAAAGTTTTCAGGGGTACAAATGTGGCTCTGTGCACAGATGATAAAATATTTCTACAATTTTTATAAGGTTAATTAATAAGTATATCTAGCAGGTACATCCAATAGGAGATGAGTTTCCCCAGTAACCCATCCTTGGGCCAGGCCCTTGGAGTTGGTCCAGGGGCTTTTCTTAGTATGTCCCTTAAGTTCTGTTGTAAAACAAGATGTCCTTGTCAGAAATTCTCTTCTTAAGAATAAGACTAAACAGAATTTCAAGAATGTGTTAGTAAGGGTTAGCTTATTGTGAGAAAGGGCTAGAAATCATACAACTATGTATTAAAAATCCACAAAGGTACAAATATATGAAAAAAAAATCTTTAGGCATCACCAGAAGTAATGTGACTGTCAACAAAAAAAGAATAAATAATTATAAAATAACCACATCTTCTTCTCTGATAGGGCATTGGGAGAACAACGCCAGATGTTACCTGTCTTGACTGTAGTGAAGAGATAAACTGTGTCAATATATAGTTTGGCTGTGTATTACACAACAATACCAAACACGAGTGGGAGAATTGTGGTGTTGTTAAGCTGTTGTGAAGCAGGAGCAAATGTGATGAGTAGACTGTGTTTGGAGAGTAACTATCAACACTTATTGGTCAAACTAGTGTGTGGACTGAGAAGAGACTGCTCTGAGCAGAGCAGCTCCCATTCAGCTGCTCTGAGACCACTCTTCAATATATTAATCAACAACTTACATATTGAAATAGAGTACAGTCTCTTAAAAAATATATAGCTCCTCCCAAACTGGAATGGGATAGGAGTGGGCTGCTGAGTAATATTCACACACTGGAAAAGTACAGTGCAAGAGGTATGTGAAACATGATGCATAGGTGAGGAAAATCAACTTGTACGAGTAGTGGTTAGGTAGTGACTCTGTAGGGGTTTATCACGGATCAAAGTGAACAATGTCAACAATGTCATGCTCTTGTGAACACATCAGCACATCGTGCTGGGATATGAAGCAGCATGGAACACATTAACTAGCGATCCCTCTCCACTGAGGGGTGGGGAGAAGCCAGCTAGCTCCGTGCCCTGTCTGTCTTTGGGCCATTTACACTTCAAGCTGTGGTCTGAGTAGTGTGAGTCCGAGGGAGAATGGGAATTGCTAGAAATGGAAGATTTCAGTTTTGAGAGGATCTGATCAGAGATGGAAGTCTTAAAGCAAAGGAAAAAACCTCCAAAATAGGAAAGCAACTTTGCTTCATGGCTATTGTAGAAAGATTGGGAAGGCATGAGGCTCCAGCCTCTTACTCTTTAGAAAGACAGAGTGTTAAGGACTGTCTTAGAGAACCTTAGAAAAATTCTTGTAAACCAAACTCCTAATCATATAGGCCATCATATATAGCTGATTCTTGAAGCGTTGGTAAGGTGTAAGGTGTAAGCCCTGAAGGCAATTTCATGCTGAGATCCAGCTAGTACATATGTCTACTTTAAATAAATAAATAAATAAATAAATAATAAATTTTATACGTATATCTCTATATTAAAAATGTCAGGGTGATATCTACATATTCCTAAGGAGGCTTCTTAGTTTTGCATGACTTAAGCATGTGCAAACACCATGGTTACTTTAGTACACTAAATGATGGTGGTGATGAGGATGATGGTGATGATGATGATGATGATTATTCTCTCTTACCAGGAGAAGCGTTGGTGAGAACGTTGGACATGAACTTCCTGCTTCCACTGAATCATTTTGTTACATCTGCAAGTTTCTGGAATTTCATGGAATGGATAGGGCCGTTTCCCTTTAGCTTGCTATGCACCTATTGGAAAAATGTTTCTGTTCTTTTCCGGTATGTTTGGGTTTTTAAAAATTACAGTCATTTGTCATAAAGATTTATGCATACTGAGTTCCATGGGTTTTTGTTTGCAGTCCATAATTGCAGATTGCTGGGTTTTTCAGCTCTTTTGAAGTTGGATGATCTCTTAAGAAAAATATTTTACTGTTGAATTGCCCAATGGTAGCATTTAGTGCTCGTTGATTTACCATAGATACAATCCTTTTGTCACTCTGCTCTGGACACAGTTCTTCACACAATCAGGTCAGATAGGAATATCTGAACTGATTGCTCAGATTTTTCTCATCTCTTTTTTTCAACTTGATGACAGAATACAGGTTGCAGGGAAAGCATAAGGCTGTGAAAGGAATATACTAGTTGAGCTGGAAAAATGTGTAAAATATGATTTGACTTACTCAGATGTGGCTGTGGTGAACTACTACTTCATTGTATTTCCTGCAAGTTTTCTAAGTTAAATTAACACAGAGGGAGTAGATTTACTCCCCAGAAAGTTTCAGAAACATCAGAATAAGCCTCCTGCTATTTCTGCACTGCTAAATTAAGGAGACCTGGGGACCATGCTGGTCACTCAGCTTACCCATCCATACTGACACAATGCCAGGGCTCCTTCCTCCAAGTTTTGGCCCACAGCGTCTGCTGGATAAGAGATGGGCCTGGACCCAAGCTGTAGGTTTGGATTTGGTTGCCTTATTGTGAATGACAGCATAATTTAGAGGAAAGAATGTGTGCTGCTCTGTGTGGGTTGGCTAGAGAATGGCCTTGGGCACATTGAATTTACTACCATGTCTTAGGCCGTCTGTCCTGGGAAGACAGGAAGGAATTCGTGTTTTACTTCTAGCAAAGAGTTTATACTTCATGGTAAAGGTCACTGCAAGGTCACAGTGAAAACTATTGTCCTCTAATTGTTTACACAGTGACGACCCTTCCAGTCCCCACAAAATCCACCATCTCTCAACGTTACCAGTGCTTTTGCTGTTGAGAGCACAAGTATTCACTGGTGATAATGGCAGGAAAATGACATGGAGCTTTGTTCTTTTGTGTCCAGTACTTTTGAGCAGCACTAAAGACAAAGACATAGAAATTATAGCTGATTTTATTTCTCAGTAATCACTAGTACACCAAAACAAAGGAAGAATAGCCTAGCCAAAGTTTTCTGGCCCAGACATCCTTATAAGTTGTAAGTATGTTGTGAGTGGTGACTCTTATACAGCCACTGTCCTTCTGCATAAATAGCTGTCAGCATTGTGCTATTGGTAAGAACTCTTTTTTTTTCTTGATTAGAACATTACTAGGAACATTGACGCCTTACAGAGAGAATAATACAATCTCCATAAGACTTGGGATTTAACCTTGAAAGAATACACTGCAACTGAGTGGAAATCTGTCTGCACATCTTTCTAAGTAAGTGCAGAGGAGAAACAAACAAACAAACAAACAAACAAACAAACAGTCTGAAAATAAAAATTTGAATATTTCCCTATAAAAATGTCAATATAGATGTTCACATACTGGCTCCAAGGAATGTCCAATATGTTTGCTGACAAAAATATAATTTATGGCAATAACTATGGCATATATATTGTTAATAAAGCTTCAAGGAATTAAGTTAGAAAATTTCATATGAACTACTGAGGCAACCTCAGTCAATGCCTTGCATATTGCTCCTAGACTGATAACAGTGAATACAATATCGTGGCATTTATTTTATTTAGCAGCCTCCAAAAGATCCATGATAAAAAATGAGAAAAGCATCAGAGGTGGCTGTACCAAAGCCAGCAGCATGATCAGCCAGACCAGTTGCCACTTCTTCACCCCAGGATTGTACAAGTAGTGGTGGCCATGGGTGGAAGAAGGCAAAAAGGTCATGGGGAAGAGAAGGGAAGAGCTCATGGTGCTGTGAGGACTGCATCCCACCGAGAAGGCTGCCACATAATTCATGGAGTGAGAGTCTTTTTGCTTGTTTCCAAATATACTCAAGTCTGTCAGTCTCCAAAGTCCAGTTCAAAATCCATGCTATGTGTTTATCTCTGAGCTGGTGGCTTTAACAAAATAATAAGGGAGGGAGGGAAGGAGAGGTCTATCGAAAGAGAAGAGGGAAAAGCACGAGTGGAAATGTCCTCCTATCTTGTCTCAAACCAAGACAGGACTCAGTAAAAATAGTAGGAAAATGAAATTTTTCTCTGCATAATTAATGTTCTATTAATTCTAAATTCTTAAATAAATAGGATTCACATTGTTCATGTCTGTAGCAGTTCTGCCTCACAATGCTTCAGCACACAAGCTGCTTCATATTCCCGTAAAGAAAACCCAAACCATATGAAAATACTTAAATGACTGTACATTTTGGTATGTTATTGCCTCTTTTTGATTGACGATGTGAGATCGCACACCTCATTGCAAAGTAATGCTTTTAACTTAAATCAAATCAGTTCTAAGTGGACATGTTTTATGCATTTATGCGTGTAGTTTGAAAAAAGTGTGTCCTAAAAACAGCACTGGCTTTTAATTATCCAGTGAGCAAGTCACTGGAGATGCTTGCATGTCTCAACCAGTGAACATTTACCTGTATTGTCATGCAACTGCTACAAGTTTAGGGCTCACAGAGCTGCTGTAGTCTTAATGAAGCAGTTAATGATGTGTGAATTATAGATCCTGACAGCCTCTTTTTAATAAAATCAACAGGACTGCATCCACAGCCTACCATAGCTGCTAAATAATGATGATATTGTCTGCTTAACATAACGCAGCATCTTTAAGTAAAGTACCATTCTTGAATGCTTGTACTGAAAAATTCTCATCAACATAAAGAGGAATGTGAGCAATGAAGAACAAGCTGATACACATGACACCTCATTTCTTTCAGTTTGGGAAAGAAATGCACTAGTCACAGGGAATTCGCAAATTAAGCTTCATGTGTTCTTCATTGTTATTGTAACAGCATTTCTATGAGGTCCTTCACTGAAGTAAAGAACAACAGAATGGATAATGGACTTTACCAGTCAAAAGTTTTCAGGGTGGTTTTTTTGTTTTGTTTTGGGACTTTTTTTGAAAGCCTGTGAACTTTATCTTCCCAACAGCTTTCAATGAACAATTGCCTTCACGTTGTAGCTAGCTGGAATGTGATAGTTCCACATCTATATGAAAATAGGTACTATATATAAGTATATATATTTCAAGAGATTTTTTTTCCCCATACATTCAGCTAATAGGAAAAGAATAATTGTTTTAAGAATGAAAGGGCTCTTTTAATTTTTTTTTTTTGTGTGTTGCTTTTTCTGATCAGTTTTAGAGCTAACTAACAATTCAGGGAAAATTTTATATTCTCCTTGTGTCTATTTTCCCTAAATAATCTCTATTGCCTGGCAGATTTAAACTAGGCACAAAGGACATTGCAAAAATCAAGGCTATGTATGTGTGACTCTTGTTTATATTTTTTTCCACAAATGTTTCAGGCAGTCTTCTCTCACTTGTTTAGCACATACTGAAGTGCAGAAGAGGGAAAAGATCCAAGTCACATTCACTCGTGTAATCTCTTCCTTTGCTGTCTTGGTTCAGACAATATCAGAGCAGCAAAATAACAAAGCTAGAAAGAAACTGATGCAAAAACTCCCTCCAACACAACCCAGCTACAAAAGAAGGAATTACCTAGTCTGTTATGAACTTGTGAGCATATTCAGGATACAATAAACCGGGTCGCCTGGACTGAATTTACCCAAGTGAAATTTTTGTTGCCAGTAAAGAAGCTGCAGTCTGTAAAGCCTTTGCAATTATTGTGTGCAAACAAAGCAGGATGGCTTGCTTAGGGAAGAAGAGTCAAGCATACCCCAAAAGTTCAGATCTGTTTTCCTGCATTACTGCAGCCGTTTGTACAACAAACATTGGCCATTGCTGTACTCTTGAGCAAAAACCTTGGAAGTGCTTCCTGAATTAACACCTTTCCACTCCTCATCATCTTCTTTCATCTCCTGCCTCCATCCTGTGATAGACAGATGTGCACACATATTCATTCAAGCAGGTGTTTATAAGTCCTTTCTTATGTGCATCTCTTACTTTCCAGCATTTCATGCCCCACCTCTCTTCTATAATCTTTGTTCCACCCTTCAAGTTAATACCTTGTTTAGCCACCCCAAATAATATCCTGTATCCTCTGGTCCATGCAGCACCTACAGGGAAAACATGATTGCACATCCCTTATGAACTGGGAGACTGTCCCTGCCAGTGGGTCCATTTTTCCTCCCTGATCCAATCTGTATGCATGGCGTCAAATTTGCTTCATGGAGCAGATGCTGGAGGGAAGATGGTGAAAAGAAAGGCAGACCAGCTGTTAAGAGCATTAATCTTCCTACAGATGAAGACTTTTGGATGACAACAAGTCTTTCAATCATTTCTCTCTTTCAAAGCAAACCCAGTTTTGTATGCAAGAAAACCAGTGTGGAGAGGGTGGACATACCTCTTGGGGAAAAAATTATATATCCAGTGCTCTGGACAAAGTAGAGATGGTGAAGTAGCAAAGTGCTCAAGCACTTTTGGAATCATATGCATGGAAGGCTTAGAGTCCTAATACCACTCATTATTTTTGATATTACTACAGTAACAAAAAAAACAATAGTTGAGACTCTTTGTAAGACAAAAGCTCATCCTAGTAGCTACTGTACAGCTTCTTTCTCTCGCCTCATCATTAGTATCAGTGGCAGCAAATCTTGGAAAAGCAGCAGTCGTAAAACTGCCATGGAGAGAAGTGGGAATGTGTCTGCTTGGGAGCTGCAAGAGAGTAAATCTCCCTCCAGTGTAACATGCCATCCACTTCAGGCATCCTGAGTGGTGCCATATGCTGCCAATATTCCTATTCACAACAGTCACTTCCTTGGAGAATAAAGCACCACAGCTCCTGGGAAGTAAGGGAAGGACACAGGTCATGAATTAGTAGTCTCCAACATTGGAAAATCAGTAACAAATGTGAAAAAAACTTAATCTGTGGGCAAGATTGAAGCCAGCTTTATCTTTTTGGTGAGAAAGCAAAAAGTGCACTAACATTTTACTTATTTAAGATTTTTTCATTTAATATTAAGATAAATATCACAAGCAATATTAGTTTTCTTTTCTTTTAGACCACCTACCTACAAAAGAATAAGAGATCCAATCATGCAATGATCATCTGCTTCATTACCACACGAAAGAGGTTTAGAAAAGCTTAGGATAAGCAATGGGATTTGTGAGCATGTTTCTGAGTCAAACCTTAGAGATTTCTGAGGTTTTCGTACAATCCCTTGCCTTTTTCAGCAATCAGACCTTAGAGGACCTTGGAGAAATATAGGTCATTAAATGATTCAGTTCTAATCTATAATGGCTTCTACTGATATCAGCAAAACCTGTGCTTTCCATAAACCGTATCTCTAAGCAGGGTTCTTTAACTGCAAAAATACTGGCCTATCCTAATTTTCCAGTGTGATATTTTTTTTTTTTTAACAGTGCTACTTTTCTTTTGTTTCTCAGTAGTTTATGTACCCTACTATGGCAGCATTCAAGAGAAAATAATTGTTTTTTTTTTTTTTGCACTGCAGATTTCCTTAGCTGTTTCAGAGCTGGCAGTGTGACACACCTGACTACAAAGCTGGCAGTACTTTATGATCAGAACAGAAAGAGCTAAAAGATGAAAATCAGTAACACCCAATAAGCTCTTAAAATGCATAAGTGCTTTCATTGGTGTTTTTCAGGGTTCTGAGGAGGCCAAGCAAGTTTAATACGATTCAGGGACTTTTAAAGTGGCATCTCAGTGGCCTGCATTGCTGTTTTTGTTATAGCACAGATCTCATTGAGGCTGGTGCTGCAGGGAGTGTAAACTGGCATGATGCCACCAAAATGAATGCAAATCTGCTGCATTTTGCATTGAGAAGCTTGCCCTGAGATAAAGCCAATTCAATTCATGTCCCATAATGACAAGGTCATGGACCACATAGAACCGCTTTTAAATTTGCTTTGAGTAAACTCAAATAAAGAAAGGCGTGTATCAAAATAGAAAAAAAAAAAAAAAAAGAAAAAAAGAAAAAAAAAGGTGAAAAAAAAGCACCATTGAAAGGTTGGGTGAGTCATTCAGTCTCACCTGAGAATACATGTAGATAAAAGAGTGTAGCTTTGATGGAGGCACTAGTGAATTGGTTATGTTTTCATAATGACTTCTTTACATTATTGAATACAATGGGAACTTTAAGGCCAACTGCAATAACAGTTTCTCATGAAAAATTAACAAAGAATTTATGGAAATGTAGCAAAAGTCCCAAAGCAATTAGCTTAGATTCCTCTAGAGTCTGAGAAAAGCCTGGATAATTGCAGACAGAAACTGCATAAAGTGGCTATTTTCATTATCACAGGATACAGAAAGTCCATTTTCATCACAATGCGACATAATGATGTTAAAGCTAACATGGAGATGTGTTTAAAGAGGTTGAGGCACAGTTTACAGAATGGATTGATTTGCATGGCATTCAGATCCATATTAAAGATCCTTTGCTAAGCGATGTGGTGTTTTTTACCTGCAAGATAGGAAAGTAAAATAAATTGCAGTCTCAGGAAGCTAAATGTACATTACGAGTAGAATGCACAGGAATTAGTTTAATTTAACTTGAATGGAGAAAAGGGAAATTGGGATTCAAATCCATAGATAAATACAGATATGAAAGTACTCATTATATATTTATATTTATATGGTAGTGCTGCATAATTTTGAAACAGAGACTTTTTGCAGGCTAAGGTCATGTGAAAATCACCCTTAAAATCATAAGAACACTGCTGAGAGCACCTGTAACACCCCCTCAGCCTTACTTCCTGTTTTGTCTGCGAGATCCATTGATGCATTTTATTTTATTTCAGTACTCTGCACATGGTGTGTTCTCGCAGATCTAATTTCTCCTCACATGAACTGGAAAGTCATATTCTGGTTGGATGCCCATGCTCAAATGATTTATATTACATAACACGAGCAGCCTCTCATAATCACAGATGTCCTTTGCAATGTCAGACACTTCGATCTACAGAGTATTTCTGCAAAAGACCTCCATAAGTGGCTGTAGGTAAAAGTTTTCTGATTTCTACACTATTACACTACATCCCTGTGGCTGCTGTGCAGGTGAAGTTTACATTGGTCTCCAAGGGGATTTTGACTGCACATTCAGGCCTTATATGTTCTCACAGCTGAGTAGCACAAATAACATACACTTTAGCTGTTAGGCTTGATTGTTATCTTGTTCATATCAGTGTAAATCAAAGCAGCCCTGCCAGTGTTTTGCACCAGTGAAAGTCTGAAGTACAGATGGGCTAATTTTTTTTCCCACTAGTTTGCCAGTTTGCCTCTCTCTGAACACTGATACATATTGATATAATTATAATTTAGATCCATTTTAAAATAGACTAAACTTGATTAATGTAGGCTAATGCATGATCCTTTTTTCCTCCATGACTTTTTTGCTAATCTTTGTCTCATATGCAAGCAAGAAGGATAAACGGTTTCAGTGCTTTAATTAGCAGGGAGTTACCATCTTAAATCAGAACCCATGGGTAGCTGCTTATCACCTGCATGAACACAAATTAATTTATCTACACACCCATCTGATCAATTTTATCTGGTTTTGTGTTTTCACTGCTTTAAAAGTAAATATACTTCTGAAAAGTTATCTATTTTATCCTATTGTACAGCTGCATCAACTGCTATATGAGACTGATAAATAATAATGATGCAATGCTTAAATAATGCAAAGGGTTGTGATCTTGTTTTCCTCCAAAGACTGCTTTACAAAAGAAAAAGGAAAAACGACAGAAAAAGAGAAAAAACCTGCCATATTAAAAAAGAAAAACCCTATACAAAAATATTCCTATAAACCTGCAATGACCAAAAGCCAATTTGGATTCACTGAACCAAAAGCTTACTTGAAAGTGTGCTGAACACAAAACTGACATTAAACACCCTTGGATCTGAAACTTCTGAATGGTTTAGAATACCAGTAGGTCAAATGAAGTCATTGCTCAAGGGCTAGTTTAAAACTACTTGTAACATGTTTTGATTTACAGATTATCAATTCAGCTGAGCAGCAGAGGAACATATTCGGGGAATCGCATAAACAAATACATTCAACTGTACTGCAGATTAACCTAAAGTGACACATTTATTTAAAAATCTGCCTACTACTTGTCCTCATTGATTAAATGCCCTTAAGAAAGTGAGTCTGATGAAATAGAAGCCATTAAGATTCAGCACACCTCCTCCTCTCCTTTTGATGGTTGACACATTCCCTGGAGTGGGAGATTGGACGGCTGATAAGCTAACACTGAATTATAAGCACTTTGTGCAATGTCACTGGCAAATGAAAGATCTACTGTTTAGCTTGCAAAGCAACAGTGCAAGCACAAAAATATACATGGTGCAGAATTATTTCATCTGCTGTGCTGGGAATATAAATGAATGTATGTATATGCACCTATATACATCATATGTGCATTTATATGGCAGAGACCAGCTCACAGTGCAATACAGCTTGCTTGGAGGCGAGTATCATCGATCAGGAAAACAGGAGAGTCTGTTTCAGTGTTGTCAGAAAGCCAAACAAGCATGGTGTGATATCTCCATTGTGTGTGCCATGGGAAGATTTTTCCAAAGCCAGATCAGGGAACAAAGAAATGGAGAAATGTCCTTCTCCCTAAGTCTCCCTGGACTCAGAAGGAGATTATGCTTGAATTTTAGCAGGACCATATGAAAACAGTCTAGAGATTAGTTGTAAAATGAGCTTTGGCATTTGGTACAGGTCTGCATAACCAAACAAAGAACTACAGTCTTCAGTTTTTTTCCAGAGCTTGGTGTGAGCTCTGTCCTCTCTGCCACAAAAAAAACCCCAAACCAAAACTAAACCACTTGACTGATCTCTGAATTGTTTTAGCTTGTTGAAGTTTCAAGAATTACACAGATTTTATTTCTAGGTAGCTAACTGTGAGGTCCAACACCTGCTGCCAACTCCTGCGTTAATACTTTATTGGTTTCTCTTGACATTGTTTATTTGGTTTGTTGTTTGACACATCTGTGGTGCTGAGCCGGTTTTGACAGCTTCACATCAACTCACCTACTAATCTGGGTTATTTTGGGCTCCAGATCAGCCCCCTGTACTGAACAGTAAATATATTTTGAGTCAAGCAGTGGGATTTTCACGACTATTAAGAAGAGTTGTCAAGGAAAGTGTTCTTAACAGTTGTGAAGATCCTGCAGCATGAATAGCTCTGCCCCTGAAAACATCAGTCTAAACTTGCAAGAAAGGAAGGGCTAGAGGTGAAGGCATTTAGACAAATAGAATAATCAAGTACCACATTATTGTTAGTTCCATGATCTTACTGGTGATTTGCGACTGCTGTTTATAAAAAATAGTTTTGGCTGAATAGGAGAACTAATGAAGCCCTTTTTTCTACAGAGCAGCCTGCTTTATCCTGCACAGGGCCATCCATGTGGTCAGTGCTTCCCCTCTGCTGACCCCATGGCAAGGGGAGCCAGTCTGCAGGCTATGACTGTGTACAGCCACTCTTACCCTTTGCACTGGGAGTGCTTCTGTCTTCTACCCAGCTGCCAATTTTCACACAAGTTCTAGGAACTTTATTATCCTAGATTTCTACTCTGCTTTCAAATTCAATGGAATTGGCAGAATTACAGCATGTCTTTTCCTCCTTTATTACTCTACCTGCAAATTTCCCTTCTCAGTTTCCTCCTGGCAGTTTTATGCCTCAGAAATATACGGAGAAACACTCAACATATCTCCCCCCCCACACCCTATGCTAAATACAGCTATTTGGCATAGCTGTAAACCAGGACTCTAAATCATGACATTTTGGTGTTCATGATAGGGAGGACAAATAAAGAATGGACTAGCACTGAGGTTTGTGCAGGTGAGGAGTATTTAGGGTGGAGGGACTGATAAAAATCACAGATAAAGCACGTGCTTAATCACGTGGGGCCAGGTATGTGCCACAGGATGACTTTTTTGAGGCCACCACCTTTGCTTTGAAAGAGAATATCTCCGGATATTCAGGATTTGAGTATCTCCTAGAGTGAGTGAGCACTGATGGATACACTCAGCTGCCTGCACAAGGATGTCAGGGACATGGTTTTCCAGCTGCCACTCCAGAAAGCCACAGGATTCCCAAACTCTGACTTCACCTATTCACAAAGCTACACACGAAGGTCTGGGGATGGACATCTCTTAACAGCACCTGTAAGTAGGCCTTGGAAACTCATCCTCTGATTCGTAAGCAGTTCCATCAGTGTGGAAGGAAAAAGAGGGATTGGGGCTGTGGGGTAAGTGTTTAACTTGCAGGGTTCCACTTGTGAGACCACGCCTGAAACGCACTGTTCTGTTTTGGTTCCCCAGTGTATGACAGGTGGGTGGTCAGTGGGCTGCAGCATTCAGCATGCTGTGAGACCTGGAGGGAGCTGAGTAAAAACTGACTGGTTTTGGCCCTGAGCAGCCTGATCCAAACAGGAATGCATCTGCATCCCTTCCCTGCCATGCGTGCACATGAGACCCATTCAGGAAGGAGGGCACCTTCAGGCTGGACTCCCCATCATGTGGGCTGGCAGAAGAGCAAGCAGAAGGTTCTGGGCCATAAGCAGAGATACCCAGAGACACCCTGAGCCCTCCTCACGGCAGCCAGATGGCCTCTGGGCTCCCAGATCATGCTGCCACTTGGCCTCTGCTGTGGGAAATACTTGGCTATCCTGAGATGACAAATCTGTGGTGACTTGGGACACAGAGCTTGACCATCTGAAGAGCAGCCTTTTCCTCACATTTTGACACTATAATGTCTTGGTTTCAAATGTGATATAATGGAAAGGCTTTTAAGAAGCATCACTTTAATTCCTTAGCATTCCTTAGCATTCACAGGCAGGAGCTCTGGCACTCAGACCATTTCTTATCTAATAGCTGTCATGTGAGTGAACCTTATAATAATTTTTGTTCAGATGCTATTGCTGTTTTGAAAAGTCCAGATTTATTCTGTCTACCTCTTATGGTTTCTGAAAGGTACTGGGTTACGACGACAGCTCTATTATTTCTTTTCCATAAAGAAAGTCAGGAACAGCATAAAAAAAAAAAAAAACAATAAATAACAGACTGCACAACTCCAGCATGGTAAGCTTACATCATGTGCTTGGTTGATCTCAGAAAACCAAAGCCATGCATGCAAAAAAACTCAAACCAGCCCCACCAAAAGAATCCATTATTGTCTAATGATATGTCATGGTCTAACCCCAGCTAGCGTCCAAGCCCCAGGCAGCTGCTCACTCACCACCAGCAGGTCTGGGGAGAGAATTGGAAACTGGAAAATTCATGAATTGAGATAAAGACAGTTTAATAGGGAAAACAAAACCATGTACACAAGCAAATTAAAACAAGGAATTTATTCACTGCTCCCCACGGGCAGGCAGGTGTTCAGCCATCTCCAGGAAAGCAGGACCCCATCATGTGCAGTGCTCACT
>JAODKT010001744.1:47957599-47983295 GCA_027576195.1 Cossypha heuglini
TCAGCAATAACAAAAACATCTCTGTATTATCAACCCTGTGCTCAGCACAAATACAAAACACAGCCCCGTACCAGCCACTGTGAAGAAAGTTAATTCTACCCCAGCCAAAGCCAGCACATGACAAGAGCTGAAATATTCCATGCATCTCCAAAGATCCCTTTTACTGAGATGCACATTGCCCTGCTCATGATGTTGATTTAAGAGGTCTTTTGGCACAATAACATGTTTTAATCTGTTGAAGCCTTTGTAGATAGTGTCACAGAGAGAAAAGATGACCAAATATGATTTTATTTCTTCCTTCATTTCACTATATCTTTGATACATAATATATATATATGCTGCTGAGAATATATATTTTCAGAGAATAAGTGTGTGTAAGCACATATTTATTTGTTCTCGAAATACAATGAAAACTAGTTTATTCATTTTTATTGAACCAATATGGTATTTAATACTTACCAATATGAATTTCTGTCAGAATGTTTAGGATTCAGAAAATATGACTGTATGTTTTAAATTTTAGCTTTGATAATGCAGTGTAGGTATAAACTGCAAGAAATTAAAAAGAAAATATCTTCCATTTCACCAGTTTTATCATACAAGTTGAAACTCCTTTAAAATAAAACTCATAATGAAGGAAAATAATTCAAGCAGTTGTTTTTGCACCTTTAGACCAGACTAAAATTTTCCAGCATGTTCATTAAGTCTTTAGAAAAAACCCCAAGATTTTTAATTTGCATAAATATTTAATTACATGTTCCTCCTTACCTGTGTGTGTTCCCTTGAATAACCAATTAAACCTTCCTTAAAAACATGGAGACTCTGTGTTTGTGTGCAAACAAAAGTGATGCTCTCACACTTGTGCCAAATTTAGCACTAGGCATTACTTGACCCTTACTGATAAATTTAGTCACCATAGGCCAGATTCTCTGGAACTTAATCCACAAAAATAAAGTTTTGATTGAATGATGCCTCTTCCCTTTGCTTAGAATGCATTAATAAACGTTAGATAAAAATGAAACACCTTTCAAAAATATTAAATACTTCAATATGGCACTGTCAAATGCTTTCTTTCCATCCAAGGACATAGGGATGAGATGCCTGCCCAGTGCCCCAGCAGACAGTCCTAAATAGGGCAATGCTTCTGCTCTCTAAATCTTCACTGGTATTTAGCACTGCTCAGGGAAAATGTTTGCTCTTTCATTTATTTCAGGTGCATGTGTTCACAGTGCACTGTGTAAAGTAGTCTTAGTCCTACTTAATGCCAATTTTTTGCAGCTGTGATGTAATAAATCAAGAAAGTAAAGTCTAGTTTGTGAGCTTTCAAAATAAACCTGACCTTGCATTACTCAGGTTATAGCATACTATAGCTAGCTGGTTGTATTCTGTTACTTACACTCAAATCTGAAAATTCTGAAAGAGCTGTTAGAAAAATCTAACAAAAGACATAACTGTTAAATATTTATGGGCTCACTAGAAAGACATTTAAGGTATATTGCTTAAGAAAGTAAAATAGGACTGGTTTTTAGCAGCTGAATATGAAGTTCACGGTTGATACAAATAGGAAAGTTAAGAGCACTTAAATGAATCAGATATTCAAAGCTATCTGCATGTATTTGACTGTACCATTGCTCTCTGTGTGGATTGTTTATTATAAATTCAAAGGCACACAAAGAGCAAGTATTTGACTTGGCCTTCAGCTGGAGGTGCTCGTATTTCTTCCCAGCTGGACTATGTATACATAGCAGGAAAATGCAGGCAAGAGCTACAGGAACTGTGCATGCTGTTATAAGCACATAGCTCAGAAAACAGTGTCTCAAAACTACATTGATGGAGATTGTCTTGGTGTTAATGAGATGCCTTTCCTTAGCATGCACTTCCATAAATGCATATTAATATTTAAAAATGCCATCTACGACTGGAATATTTATTTTATGTTTGGTTAAACTTCATCTTGTTCTGACTGAAATATACATACTTAAAAGACAGTGCTGAAGAATGAATGCTGCAAATGAAAGACAATAGGTTTCTACCAAAAAAAAAAAAAAAGATAAAAAACTAAACAAAATATATTTAAAGATAGTATTTGGAAGAGTGGCCTTTCAAGAAGAATAGAGTTAGCCAAGAAAAGAGATAATATTTGAAAAGGCACTTGAGTTGTGGTATGTTACAGCTCTGTGGCATTGCACTGCTTAGCTAAGGAGAGGTTATGAAGAAAGACCCACACCCAGGAAGACACTGGATGTCTCATATGTGTTTCACTGCAGCCTGCACTGTCTCATAAATCAACAACAGCCTCTGGAAGTGCAATGCTTTTTGAACATTACTTTTGAACATGGCTTGGTGGCCTGCATTGATGGAAAAACTGAGATGCTGTGCATGTAGTCTCCCTATCACTTAATAGACCATGGTAAAGAAAAACTTATTTATCTTAGGTGGTTAAATATCCTAATGGATTTACTGAAAGTGCTATGAAACTGAGTGAGCATGGCAATTTCCCCCCCTTTCATGTCCTTTTATCCACCTTTTACCTTTACCTTCTTCTCTGTCTTCAGCTTTTATTATATTTATCCCTTGGAGGATCTGATTCAAAATGTACTGATGTCAATGGCAACCTCTCATTGACTTCAAAGGACTTTGGATCACCCCCCAAGTGACTCATTTTAAGTAATTGTGTTACACACTGCTTTTGTGTTTGCTGTGCGAAATCATTTTCTAAACACATAGATATCAGATATTTGCTGAAATGCAAAAATGAGTGATGACGAGAAAGAAATCATTCAAAGGTATTTCCTCTAGGCCTTGTCCAAGTTTAACCAGAGACAGTCAGTTTCTATAAATCCATTTACATTAATATTGGTGCAAAAGCTACCCCATATTTTAACACAATGAGTATCACTGTTATCAGTGATGCATGTACTTTCACCATGTAAAAAAACTCTGTACTTTCCCCTCATTCTCTCAGTAAGATTTTTTTTTTGTGGATTGTCATTGTGATGGAGTTTAATAACAATTGCTGTTAAAGCAGCATTACCTAATATTTTATTCCCATACACAATGACACCCTTGAAAGCACAAGAAAGCAGTGACCAGCAGTATAGTAGATTAACTGTGGGTTAAACTGTTTCATATGGGTGTCACTGGCTTGAACATAGTGCATTTGGCACGAATCAAGAAGCATCTGCTCTGAGAAACAGTGGATAATGCAGTGATAAAAATTCGGTCTGTGAGACAACACTACTTCTGCCACTGCTTCTTGGTCATCAGTAGGAGATCTCCCTAAAATTGGAGAGCCATTTTGCCTTAGCTCCACATATTTTGGTGAGATGTGCCAGAAGCTCAGAAGCATAACAAAGTTATTTTTACTCACAGTTTATTCAATTCATGGTTTATTGCATGACAGGGATTTTCACAAAGCAAATCTGAAATCTGCTTAACAGCGCGGAATTTCTCGAGCATTTCTCTCTGGCCCAACGCGCCTGGAAGAGAGGATGCATGAGACTGAATTACATCTTCACATGCTACAACAGCCAACAATTCTCCACAGCTCATGGTATCTAGTTTAAAAGCAGGTGATGGTGTAAATGGGTTCAGCATGTGCTAACAAGACATCATAAACAGATACTATGTCAATTTTCAGAAATTACAGTAGCTCCTCTCTTACAGCTATAAGCGCTGCCAAGAGGGAAACAATATACTGCATTGCACGGTTCTTAGGGTAAACTCATACACTGTAAAGAATTCAAATTAGTAACATGAAAATCAGTGCAGCTGGGCAGGAGTTAGACAATGTGTCTTTCATGTTGGAAATGATTGATAGGACTGGCAAGTGTGTGTGGCAAAAATGTGGGGATGAATTCCAAATAAACCATGTCACGCAATCAGTTATAACTCAGTAGTCAGTGTACACTGGCAAACTGCATAAAAGAAAGGGGTGCCCTCTCTGCTGGAGGAAAACAGATCTACTTATGTCAGGCATTTCTTAGCTTGAACTGGTTAGCAAATATTCTATTACATTTTTGCATTATTATTATTTTTGCTACTATTTTCTTTGCATGCTCTTGTTTTGAAAGAAATTGCACTTGATCTGTAACATTTCCTTCTGTGCTAAAATTAGAAACAGAAATTAGTGATAGTCTCCCATATTTATCTATCTTCTTGTATTGGCTATTTGTCAGAGAGACCACTAAATTCAAGGTTTTTTTCACCTGACTCTCTAGGGTTCTACTTTTCAATTTTAGACTGTGTATGGTAGTTAGCTAACTGTATGCTTTCAGGTCAAGCAACATCAAGACTAAAAAACTCCTAAAACTAAGTCAACCAGCAGAACTAACAGAGTTTTAAGCTAGAGGAAAAAAAGGTTGCAGTGTCACCATTTCCATGTTTGCAGGAAAATTACAATTGCAAAAAGACACCCTCTTCTTCCTCCAAAGTATCACAGAATGTTTTGGGTCGGAAAAGTTCATTGAGTTCCAACCTCCCACCATGGGCAGGGACACCTCCCACTAGCCCAGGATGCTCAGAGATTCATCCAACCTGATTTTGTACACTTTTAGGGATGAGGCATAACCTGTTCCAGTGCCTCACAAGATGATTTTTTAAATGATATTTTAAAAATATTTTTTTCACAATTAAAAGCTGAAGTTATGAGAGGCAGTTAAAAATATATCCTTCATAAAAAGAATATAGAAGATATATACATACATATATATATATATGTATATATATATACATATATATACATATATATATATATATATAACTTTTCCCTTTGCTCTAGCCTTGCCGCCAGCATTAACCCAACACTTCCAACACAAATCAGGTAAGAACATGATGAACCACCAACTGGGCAAAAGGAATGATAACATATGAAGAATTGAGAGCAAAACAAAGAAAAGGAGATGCTTCCCTGCTTTTCTGGTAATACCAAGAATAGGAAGGCAACAGAGAAACAAAAATAACTTTTTTCTCTCTATACCACTTACAACTAACATTTTCCTATTAATTGCTGCAGAGAACTGTGAAGGCCTTGAGCATAAAGGAATTCAAGGACAGATTTGAACAAAATCATGGAATTAGGTTACTCAGTGACTATTAAAAGCAAGAATCTTGATTCAACTTCCAATGAGAGTCTCTAGACCATGAGCTGCCAGAAACAAGAACTTACTCCATGCTGTAGGTCCACTGTGCTAAAGTGTGCTGTATTCCACTCTGAAGCAGCTCATGCTGACTCCTGCTTGTTGGACAGATGCTTGGTTTGACCAGTTGCAATCCTTTTTATTTCTTTATATGAGTAAAGACAGAACATGGAGCTAGTGTTTTGGTTTGCATGTTTTTATTCATTTCTTTGTTTTAAACCAAATGACTTTCATGGGATAAAATGTGCCACCAACTCAAATTTGCTACATATTGTTTCTTTAATGAAGAAACTAGCTTCATTCTAACCTAAAAAAAAAAAAAAAGAGAGAGAAAGAAAGGAGCAGTACATAATAATTGTGCTATTTATAATGAATAACCTTTTTTCACATTTTAATTGGAACAAATTGGCAAGGAGCTACTCACAGATTCACAGATATTAATCACAGATTTCAGGCGTTCAAAACATTTCTGACAACATGTTTATTATCTTTTCGTTCACCATTTTAATATTAAAAAACTCCTACAGTTAATTATGCTGTTAACAGCAATTCAATATTCACAGAGAACTTATAGTTATAGACTATATGGAAAAAAACCCTGAAATATCGAGTGACTCTTGTTTTATGTAAACAAAAGCTAATCAGACAGTAATAAATAAATACACTCCAAAGTATACGACATTTTGTTAATCTAAATTCTCCATAAAAGATACTTTTAGGTGATGTGAACTTTAGTAGTAGTACTAGTAGTAGAAATAGTATTTCAGCATATTGGAAATTACATTGTAGTTGCCTCTGCAGAAGAAGATGTAAAAGGGAAAAATCCTCCTTCAGTTTGTGGATCTGGGAAGGTAAGTATCAGATAGTGTATAAGAATATCTAACACAGATGATGAAACTTGCTATATATTTGCAGTGTCTCCTGGATGAATGTCCTGTTTTTGGGGAGGCCAACAGTAGTCCTGTCCTTCCTCAACTGAAGATCTATATGCATTGCAAAGGTGTTGTCTTGTGAAAAAAAAACTAGAGGATTTTTTACGTCCCTCAATTTTGTTATGATGTGTAATTGAATTTGTCACTTTGCCAAAAATCCAGCTAAGGAAATCTTTTTAGCAGGAATGAAAGGTAGAATAATTGTAAAAGCAAATCTTTAAAAGTATATGCAGCTTGTTTGGCA
This sequence comes from Cossypha heuglini, assembly GCA_027576195.1. Classification (NCBI taxonomy): domain Eukaryota; kingdom Metazoa; phylum Chordata; class Aves; order Passeriformes; family Muscicapidae; genus Cossypha; species Cossypha heuglini. The sequence goes on from JAODKT010001744.1 coordinate 47,963,914, forward strand.
TCATTTGTTTTTCCCTGGATAACCTTTATTTTCATTATAAATTACCTCTCTCACTTCACAAATGATGACTTTCGCTGTGTGAGGGAGAATTGAGGAATTATGCACACCCAGCTGATATGTTAATTGTGTGCTGTTTGTTTAACAGCAGTATCAGGAATAAAAGATCCTCTTCACTAGTTCTCTGAAAGCCTTAACAAATAACAACACTTATTTAAAACCTAAGGTCTGAATATCCTGGGTTTTTGAGTAACAGGATATTATCATATTAAAATCATTACTAAGCTGGTGCTGGAATATTTGTTCTGAATCCTGTCAATACTCTAATGGCAGTAGTCTTGGAAACTACACATCTGCTACAGGATTAATTACACACATAAAACATTATCATTGCCCTACATCTCCTATGAGGTAGAGAGGCTGCTAGAATGATTAATGGCTTTGTATGACATACAAGGGAATAAATGTAAATGTTACCCAGTGGATAGAAAAGTCTGTTCCTTGCTTATATTAAGCTGAAGGACCTTATTGGAGCAATATTATTCTTTAAGGTCTGTGGGCAATGTTAAAAAATCTGAATCCACAAATTCTACAATATTTGCTGTACTGTTGAGAGAATTTCTATCTGTCACGGTGTTTTGAAATATTTTAGACATACGGTGTGTGTGTGTGTGTGCTCACAGGTGTGTTAAGCAGTTTCCATACTTGGTGAGTCACTCTTCCTGCTTATTATAGTAGTGGTGATTCTTCTAGGGCTAGTGTTAGACCTAGGCCATTAGAAACTTCTGATTTTTGACTTAGAATAAATCTCCAGGCACAACAGGGAGAAAACATTTCCTTTAATAATACGTCAGGGAGGCATAGGTTCAGTTGTGACAGAAAAGAAGGAAAACTGGAGGAAATATTTAAAAGGCAGTCCATTGTTTACAATTAAAATTAACAGAGCAGAGTTCAAAGGTGACATACCAGTATGAAATTAAGGCCATGGGCAGACCCAAGCAAGCAATTAGGTGAAAATTATAACAAATGCAAACTGGAGCTAATCTATTGATCATGTCACTTCTTCACGCTTCATTATTTCTTTAGACGTCCTTTTATAAAGACCCCAAGTGGTCCTCCATACCTTTTGTCACTGACATCTGAAATACTATATTGCAAAGACTGAGCCCTTTGTTCATCCAAAACTATTTGTTTCTGTCCCTGCTAACTCATACTTCTTTCCTTTGAAGGATCACACCCTACATGAGGGACTGAGCGCTGTGGCAAATCACTGACACTGCAAAGCTGTTTGCCTTCAGCCACCTTAAAGCCCAAAAAAGTTCATCAGCTAAGTAAATCTCTGATGCATTTTGCAGTTTACACTTCCATTGGTATAAAATTATACAGCCTTCTCCGCGGGTGGATCACAACTTGTGTGTACCTAGCAAGCAGCATTCTGCAGGGGATCCATTGCAAAGTAATTGCAGAGAAGGTGGAGCCAGTGGAGAATTAACTGGTATTCTAATAACACAGCAGAACAAGGGAAGTGGATGCTGAATGATGCCATAACTTGTGTAATTACCCATCTTGTATATTACCATGGCAATAAGCTTGCCAGTGATCATTTGCATTGGGGTACACAGCACATATTGCCCAAGCTACCTGCCAGTGCAGATGGGAGCTCCAAAACAGAAACAAAAGGTGAAGGAGATAGTGATAGAAGAAGAGATCAAGTCCTGCAGCCCACAAACCTTATAAGATATCTGGTCAGTTTACCAAAAGGAAACAACCAAAACTTTTAGACAACATTTATGTCACCATTTCGGACAGTTAATTTACTCATGTCTGAAGTCCAATATACTTTAGGTCACGGAGCTCTTTAGACTTGCATGAGAAAATTATTACCTGTATTATAGAATGTTGTTGTCATTCATATAATTGTGCCCTTTTGAAGAACATGCATCATATTAGTGATGAGGTGTAGAGAGTATTAGTGGAGTTTGTAATTAATAACAGCAGAGATTATCAAATTCAGATAAACAAAAATTTGAGATAAGCTTCATAAGTACTAGCAGCATACACTATAAACAAGAAGTCTTGTGGTAGGATATAATGACCACATTATCCTAATCAGCACAGTTGTACTCATCGTTAAAATTTAATTAAGGTTTTCCCTTTGCTTTGTGCAATTATTAGAGAACCTTCCTGTGAAGTCTAATTGCCCTATCATAAACAAACAGAAAAAAGAAAACCCTTTTGTCCAACAAACAAGCTTTCTCTTTACAGCAGAAATATCACATAATAAAAAAATTTCAGAAAGGATGCAATCTCCAAAATGTATAATTAAGGTGCTGTAAGGGGAGAATCATCTACTGTAGGCTTGAGAGATTCTGTGCAAGCTCTACATGTTTAGAAAACACAAACCATCACAAACAAGAGCCGCTCTAACTTCCATGACTCTCATAGAAGAAACACACTGACCCAGGACAAAGGAGCTCCACCTACCCCCTCCCCACTCTCCACCCCTGACTAGACAGCAAAGTGGAATCTCTTTTTTGTTCCCAAGTGCCAACTATGCATCAGGGGGTGGATGCACCTCCTTTACATCCCATCAAACAGCACACAACTCCTGCTTTAGACAAAAAAGGCACTCTTGTGAGGAGTTTACCAGGGTTAAGTTTACCATTGTTTTTACCAACAGTAAAACAAGTCAGTGGAAGATACTTTTTTTCCTTGTCAAATATTAGAGTGAAATAAATGCAATGCACAACGGTTTTCTTTCTCTAAGAATTTCAGTGGATAAACATATTCTTAGTCTACAGTCACTGCATTGCATGATTTTCGTGGCTTTCCACACTACATCTTAACAATGAAACATCTTTGTCTTAGAGTGGCAAACAACACGTTTTTGTTTTGCAGAGAAATAGATTAAGAAATTGTGTTGATTCCTTGTTGTTATTCCACAGTTGCAGGATTATGCAGTTTCCTACATTTGTACTCTTGCAGAACACATGGTGTAGGATAATGAGTGTTTTGTGTGCAAAAAATGCAGAGGACATGTCCATCAATAGCTGGAATTTTATGTGTTTCAAAATGATTTTTGCCTTTCTTGCTTCCTAAAGCAATCTAATCTCATAAGTGCAGTCTACTTCAGGAGATGCATTAGACCATACAATTATATAATTTATGTAATTAAATTATGTTTAGGGTTGAAAGTGGTAGATACAGCCAAAGTCTCCTTTTTGGATATGGTGCTGGAGACTGAAAAAAACTCAAATGTTGTGAAATCATTAGAAATTCACATGGTTCCTTTTAATTTATAATCAATAAAATATAATCCTAACAAATTACATTTGCATAAAATCCTTAGGCATTCTCATTGCTTCAAAATTTGTTTAGGATTGAACCTGTGTGTTGTGGTTTCACCCCAGCCAGCAGCCAACCCCAGGCACCTGCTTGTTCATTGCATTACCAGTGGGATCAGGGAGGGTAAAAGCCTGAAAAATTTGAGGCTGAAATAAAGAAGGTTTGACTGGGAAAAAAAGGTCATGCACACCAGCAAAGCAAAGCAAGGGATTAATTCACTGTTTCCCATGGATGGGCAGGTGTTCAGGCACCTCCAGGAGAGGAGGGCCCCATGATGGGCAATGGTGACTTGGGAAGACAAACCTACCATTTTCCCATGCGTTATATACAGATCCCACTGATTTGCATCTCACTGAACCCAAATAAGAACATCTTAAATTGCCTGCTGAAATCCCATTAAGTCAGCGACAAAAGCACAGTACTTACAGTTGGCTTCACTCATTTTTTTACATGTCTTTGGCTACACTTAAGCTCGTGTTTAAATCTTTGATAGATATTTGTTTCCCTTGACAGGCGAAGTTTTCTTCCCCCTTGCTGGCTATCTGGTGCAGGATGCAGCAAAATAAGCAAGGCTCTTCCAAAGATGAGCTCAAATTCAAATTCTGCAAAATCAGGGCAGCTGCGTTTGGAGTCAGCAAGTAAGTCGAAGACTGATGTTTTTCAAGATAGGGTTCAAAACATAGAAAATCATATTGTCTCAAGTAGAAAACAATGTCTAGAAAGGAAGAAGACATGTGTCTTCTTCTGCCTGGCAGACTCTGGTGCTTGCTTTTCTGCTCATAGCTTGATCCTGGGGAAATCACTTACTCTGAGCTCACCGATCATAACTTTTGCATGTTGACTCCCTTAACAGCTTAAGAAATGCAATAATTAGATGCCTAAATATTTTTGTTTACAAAATATGAAAAAATATGATTTTAGATGACAGAGATAGAGTAAGAACACCTATATTAATGTTTGTGAGGGGGTGATGAGACCACCAGTGCCATACATGTGGCAACCATATGATTAGAGAGGAAAAATAAGCTTTCTGAATGAGCATTTTGAAGTACTCCTTTGTAATTTAAGAAATACAAATTATATGCAATACCATCACTATAAACCATCCATCTTTTAACCAAATGACTTTATGCCAAGTTTATAAGGTATATATCGATAAATAGATTTAAAATCAGATTTTTTTCCGGATATAAAAATAATAGTTGGTCTGCTTTATAAAAAGTGATACAGACTAATCACTATCAAACACACACGTTGCTGTTTTACACACAGTAGTATCAGCTGTGGTTAGCCTTGAGGATATCAGCTGTGTATCTGTGTGAGTGAACAAACTGAAGATAATGAGATCAATTTGACACAGAATAATGTTGCACTGCATATATTTGAACATCCACTAAGTCTAGTGTGACTAGCCTTTCCATATTATTTAGAAGACCCTTGATTAAATTTGTTGGTTTTTAGAAATTTGCAACTCATTATTTTTATAGACATTAAGCTGGGTAAAAATATTAGCCATATTAAGGGACCACTAGTTTCAAGATATTTCTACAACATAGACTCAAAATATTATTTTTTCTCCAACATTTTTCCCATGCTATATGTTTCAGAATAATTTGTTTTTCAGGTAAGCTAAATACAAAAAACTACATGAGGTTGTAGAGCTATAAAAATAAGCATTTCAAGCTGCCTGAAATGTGAAAATATTGAGCTACATGGCTGGAAACAATAAAAAATATAAAAGGGATAATCAGAGATGAGAACTTCGATATGAATACATCTTGAGTAGACTGAGAACCAGAATTTGTTACCACAAAAGAATGACTGAATACAAAATGTAACAGGAGCCTCTGAAATGCTGAATGACACCGAGTCTGCAGGTATGAAGTGAAGATTCACATTTAACACAACATAAGAATTAAGACCACAGAAACAAAACTATCAGGCTTAAAGCTGAAAAAGGTGTGAAGAACAGAGGGATTTACCAGGATACCCATTCAGAATTTAGGGCTATGTACAGTGGTCCATGTCCCACCATCAGTGAGCTGACAACAAATACAAGGAGGAAGAGCCATGGTAGCTTTGATTCTCACACTTCTTCCCATAGCAGATGTAACAGACCATGATCAGTAACAGGACACAGAACTCAAGGGAGCCTGATGGCACTACTGTATTCTTATAATTGAAGGACTCTGATATATTAATTTCTTAGACAACGTATGAAAATCATTTTGACAATGAAGCTAGGAATTCCAGTTCTACAAACAGGTTAAGGTTTGTAGAAACATCTGCAAATATTAATGTTTTAATAGAACCATAAAGTGCTGTACATTTCTGGCTAAATATACAAGTAGCAGAGTAATTGAATACATGACTTTTCCGTTTATTTTTGCATCTCCTTCTGAACACTGTGTTTTACACTTTCCACATTTTTCTTACATGCGAATATTTTGTTCCATAGCAGCTATTGAAAACAAACTACAAAAATCCATCCACATCTCTCTTTTGCCACAGAATGTTTTTGTATTAGTTGTGCAGGCACGCCAGTCCAGAAGGACCGAGCTGAAAAGGAGTGATTCCTGGCTCATACGAACTGAAAATACAAAGAAACATTTCAGTTTAATTTAGGCAAGATACATACTTGACCTTGAATGCAGTTTCCTAAAGTAATTCTTAGGGTGTGGTGTGGCTTATCTTTTGTTATGTTTGCACAGTTTCTCATACAATGATAGCCCAACCTGTTTGAAGTCTCTAGTAAAAAATGATCAAACACAGTACAATAATTATATTGGTCATTCATTGTGTCATGAAACACATCATAGCCTCAAAAAAGATAGATGTTAACCCTTGCTAACCTATACCAGCTAAATACACAGCTTGTTAAAAGGCATGGATATCAGAACTGAGCTTTTAAAGTTACATTTTCTAATCCCAGCTACACCTGCATGAGAAATTTTACTTTTCTGAATTCAAACGTGTGCTAGTTTGTAAGTGAAATCATATTACATCCTACTTGAATGTGCCACAAATTTTACAGCCCTTCATAAAATAAATCCTGTTGACTTGAAATGGCTGTGGACCTACCTGAGATTATACAAGCCAGTTAAGAGTAACATGAAAGTGGGATGAAAAATAAAGACAAAAGCCAACAACAACAAGAACAACAAAAGGAGGAAAATTAACTAAAATATCCCTTCTAAGTCCCTACTTACATAGGCTGATTTGGGGAAAAATAAAATGACTCTATGGAAATAAAAGTTAGAAATCAAGAGTTGTCATTTACCATATGTTCAAAGTCTTACGTGCATATATCAAGAACATCTGAACACTAATGGTTTAGAAAAGTACAGTCTATTAAATAAAAAAGACAGATGATAAGTGTGAAGATTTTTCAGAAATTAATAGCCCTTCTCTCTAAGGGTCAGCAAAGAAAGAAGAGGAAAGTATTTCACATAAGAATGAAGCCACTGAGTCTGTCAGGCATGCCACTAGGCAGCTGAAAGAAGACTGGTTAAAGATGACTGGTTAAAAAAATTTCTCACTTGTTAAGCAGCTTGCAGAAAGACTGAATTTAAGAAACATTACAGCACTAGGGACGTGTGAGGACTGGTGCAGTACTGACAATAGAGGTGAAAGGTTCACCTTTGGATATTGTAACACTGTTTACCCTGAAATATGAACTGCAGTGTGATAGCATCCACACAGATAGTTCAGGTGCTGTGAAAGTAGTAAGCAAAGATACAATTCTGCTAGTGTGGAACAAACTTCTTATTGTTTACATTCAATTATGGCACACTACACAAGAGCACAAGTGAAAGATTTTTCCTTTTGTCCCTAGTATGTAGGGTGTGCATAATAGGTATGGCATGCAAGTTGAGGCAAATTTTAGGGAAAAGAGTGTGAGCCAAGTGATTTGGTGTAATGATATGATTGTGCATTTGGATTAAAACCAATTTTAAGCAGAGTAAGTTGCCAAAAAAATTTAATACATGTACACAGACGTTGCAGATATGCCAATCCAGTCTTTGAATGTTCCAACCTAAGATTAACCCTCTCTAGAGGGATCCATACTCATGTAACATCTGACCGTCCTGGCTGAATGGTGAACTCAAAAGCTAAAGTTGTTACTGTTGTTATTCTGATTTTTAATTTCTACTTTGCAAGAATTTTGTAAGCTTTTGTAAGTGTGACAGGCATTGGTAGAAGACAGTTAATGGAAATTAAATAAAAATGAGAAAGACTTGGGGGTGTTGGTCAATAAAAAGTTCAACATGTCTCAGCAATGAGCAGAAAGTCCAGCAATTGCAGAAAGCAATGTGCAACAGCTCAGAAAGCCAAACGTGTCCTGGGCTGCACCCAGAGCAGTGTGGGCAGGGGAGGGAGGGGATTCTGCCCCTCTGCTCTGCTCTGGTGAGACCCCACCTGGAACCCTGCATCCAGCTCTGGAGTCCCAGCACAGGAAAGACATGGAACTCCTGAAATGAATCCAGAGGAGGCCTTGAGGAGGATAAGGGAGCTGGACCACCTGTCTTACAAAGGCAGGATGAGAGAGTCAGGACTGTTCAGCCTGGAGAAGACAAGGCTCCAGGCAGAACTCATGGCACATGTAGTGGGGTCTACAAGAAGGCTGGAGAGGGACTTTTTACAAGGATATGAGGTGACAGGAGAAGGGGAATGGCTTTAAGCTGAAGGAGGTAGATTTAGATTAGATATTAGGAAGAAATTCTTTACTCTGGGGATGGTAAGGCACTGGGACAGGCTGTCCAGAGAAATTGTGGATATGCCCCTGGAGTGCAGGGCCACATAGGACAGGGCTTTGAGCAACCCGATCTAGTGAAAGATGTCCCTGCCTATGGCAGGGGGATTTCAGACATAAATGGTCCTTTCCAACCCAGATCATACCATGATTCTATGACTCTGGGAAATCCTGTTTGGATCAGTAAAACACAAAATGTCTCCATCATGTCTTGAAGCTTGTTCAGAGCCACACCCTTATGAAGTTTCCCCATGTAAATAACAGAGTAAAATGACATCATGGGTTAACATAAAATAAAGCATGGCAATTACATGGCAATGGTTGCCTAATGTATAATTACCTGATAGCTGAACCATTAACTTATATCCCTACAGACAATCGAGTTATATCAAAAGTGCATATTTTTAAAGGCAGCTGATTTAAATTGGGTGATTTCTATACTCTCTAAGCCTTTTTTAACTTTCTGACCAAAAATTTACATTGAAATATTGTTAGAACAAGATACAAGGTAATATTGTGTAGTCTGATACAGCCCTGTCTAACACAATGGTGTGCTTCTCTGTCCTTTTTGTATGTCAGCTACTGAGGTTTTGTGTGTTTGCATATGAGGGTGTGTGTAACAGTTCCCTCATTTTTTGATGATAAAGCTGCTGCAGCAAGCGCTGTAGTATAAGGGAGAGCATCTGAAGTCTTACACAACCCTGGCTTGTCTGGTCCTCTGCTTAGCTGAGAGGTGCCTGGAGTGTGGAAGAAGAGTTAGTGGTAACAAAAAGCCAAAACAAAACAAAAGAAAACGAAAAGCTTTACAGAAAACAGCAAAAAAATTTTTTTTGAAATCTTTGTTTACATATGTATGTCTGCATGTTTGGCTTTCCTGTGTCGACCTTCAGCATAAGTGCAAGTGAGCCCAAAATGACAGCAAAGGTATGTTCAAACTAAAACAGCTCCATTTTAATTTCATCATCTCTTTGATAGAGACGAATTTGTTTCATCTAGCTTACATCTGAATAATTTGCTGAACCGTAGAATAAACCAACATTCTCAAGCACATGGACACATAATGGAGCTTAAGAACTGTTAGTCCAGCTAATATCAGCAAGCACAGACCCCACAGCTATATTCTTTTTTACTCACACAGTCCTCTAGCTGCCATCTGTTCAATACAGTTTGGAATAAATCCCTTTTGATGTGTGTTAACACTATCCCTGGATGCGCATGAAAAAAATCCCAACAAAACAAAAAAACCCCAACAAAACACAGTAAAAAAGATGGAATATTAAAGTGAAACTATAACACAGTGCAAATAGCAATTTTTTGATCTCAGTAGTTAGGATTGTGAAATCTTTTTGGCACCACTGGCTCAGTTCTGATGAATGGAGTGCAGATGTTTGCACCTGAAAACAAGTACAATTTATGATTTTGTTCTTTTACTATATTTTAACAGAAGAAATTTGATTAAAAAAAAAAAAAAAAAGACATTATTAAGACCTGTGGACAGTTATGCTGCCACTGGCAAACCCAGTACTATAATTTACATTGTCTTGCCTATTTGCTTAGTTGAAAGCTGATGAGAATGTATTTTCTCTCATGCTTTGTTCTCAAAGGTTAAGTGACAGCACTCTTTTACTTCAATGGCAGCAACATGTCTATAGGTATAAACATCTAGAGCAAATGTGTTTTCAAATAAGTAGGGGTGAAGTTAGCTGCAAAATCGTATTTCATGTCCTGTATGTAGCTGACAACATGCTAGGACTTTAGGACTTGGAGTAGATTACTGTGATGGTTGATACTGATTTTATTCTTCGACTATATTTTAACAGAAGAAATAAGATATTTACACTGTAAGAGATTTACATTGTCACCGTGTTTATTACAAACTCAATTGAATTGTAATGCAAATTCTATTGAGACATTAAAAATGATCCATTTCTATAGCAAAGGGGTCCTGGCTTCTTTTTTTTTTTTTTCTTTTTTTTTTTTTGCCTTTTTTTTGGAGTGGGGTGGGATGTAAAGGGAAGGGTTTGCCCATAGAGAAACCAGCAAAAGATTCACAGTGTCCGCTGGATGCTGGGATGTGCCTTTTTGGAGATCCTTAACAGCATTCTTGATTGAGCCATTAAAAATCTTAGCTAAATGTCTCATCATTAAGTCTCATTGTTGGAACAGAGCATTTTTCAATGAACTAGGACACAGAGCAACAGAGAGCTTGTCTAAATTAATATTGCATTTCCCAGCCATTTTGGTAAGGAAAACTGTGTGGGAGTAGGGGATAAGGAGATTGACGAACTTGCTTTTGTAAACTGTAAAGGGAATAAATTGTACATTGTACAGTCAGTTTGAGGTGGGTGCAGCCCATGAGGCCGATTCCTTTGTGCTGGAATGGAATGTGACATCTCAAACACTTCAAAATATTGCTTCACAAAGTATGAGAGAATCCAGTTCCCCAAATAAACAGCCTTGTTATTCTCTGATGAGCTTTCTTTGTGATATATATGGCCCTTGACCTGTAACATTTAACGTGTTTCTACAAACCTCCATAAGTCTGAAATCTGCAAAAGCCCAGTGTAGTTGGTCTTGAGATCACCGTGATGGGCTGTTAGAGAAGGCAGAGTTAACAACTTGAGTCAAAACCATACAATAATTTGACTTGTTTGTGTGTGAAGGAACTGGCTATTTCATGGGCATAGAAGCATAGAGGTCGGCTGCCTGCAAATGACAAGGTCAAAAGTTGACATTCCCATTTCTTAGGAAATTCTGAATTTGGGAGGTGAGTGGAAGAGGGGAGGGAATTGCCCCATCCTGAAACACAAATGATATATTTGAGGCTTTCCCATAGAAGAGGAAACATAATATTTAAAAATAACCTATAGATTTTCCATCTGAACCCAACCCTGGAAACTTCAGCCGAAGGCTCTCAACTCTCTATTTTGGCAGATTCGTGAGAAACCCAGAGTGCAGAAACCCTTCCTGTCTGGCTGAAACATTTGGCCCTGGACATTTTAAGCTCTTCCAGGATCCTAGACTCATTTCAGGATTGCCAGTGCATTCAGGACACAGCTTCATCACAGGAGACAACAAATTTCACCTGGAATATGTGGAAAATACCAAGATCGTCCAATCTGTTAGGTCACAGCTATGTCAAAATCAGCATTTTAGGCACCATCTAGCATGGAATGAATATTGTTTCACAGAAAAATTATTGACCGGGAAAAATAATAAACTGTGTTATTTGTAATTTTAAATATGCTTTAAATCAGTTCAAGCTAGTTTGGTTTGGCAGGCATGGTTGGCAGATCTGCTTTAGGATCAATTTTGGGAAATTGATCAATTTCAGGAAATTGTGTCCTGTGTTTCAGAAAAAGGCTGAAGATTTTTCTTCATCAGTGGCCACTGCTCATTGATCAGCAATGGTAAGCCTGCAGCTCCATCCTTGTGTGGTTCTGGGTAAGTCAGTGGATTCTCTGTTTCGACTTTCAATGTAAGAAGTGGTTTAAGAGTATTTATGTGCCCTAAGAAAGAGTTTGGATCCTGGCTTTGCATTTATCCATTAAGAGCTTTGGGCCTTGTGACAAACCTATAGAAAATGCCAGATTCTGAAAACATAATTCTGCTTATATTTTCCTTCCTTTTTTGTTTTTTTTATATTGATCTTCAGGTAGGTTTTAATTGATATTCAGGTAGGTTTTGGGGCATATTGATGCCCTTTGTAATCTTGTGATCAGATACAGACACAGTCAACTGATCGTATCAGAGAAGTTTCATTTTATTTTGGTTTAGTTTTATATTGTCTATTAATGAATTTATTCTTTCTTTGTGTTTTGGAATACCCCTTACACAGTCTAGCAGTGCTTGTGTCATTTCGCTCTACAGCTATTTCACACCTCTGCAGCAAGATTGTAAGAAAAATGTACACAAATCAATTTAAATAATATCATCAGTGTGTGGTATGAGATTAGCTTACTTCATTAGAAGACAGAAAGAAAATTGGGCAAAACCATGATATATTTACAGCTTGTGCATCACACAATAAGGAATTATTGCAGTTGAAAATATCGTGAAAAGAAGAGTCTTCAGGCTTTGCAGAATATTCTGCACTTCCTGTCTGGGGTTGATGAGATACACACACAAATTACATCCAAAGCCAAAAATCCCTTCAGTTTATTGAAGGATGATAAGACAGACAAGCTTTTTCTTTTGTAGATTTTTAACATAAAATTATTTTCTAAGTGGTAAGCAAATTAAATATAAATTATTATATATTCTTTTGATGGGTTGTATTCAAGTGTTTACCCAGTCAAGCAACTATGTCAACATCACATGATTTGTTTGATCAGCCACAGCTAGGCAAAGCACATGGAGGAAATACTGAGTGCCAAGTATACAGAAGCTTTCAAGGGGTACATTTTCAGAATAAATTAGAATAATGAATATGTTAATGGAGATTATGATCTGCTCAGCAATATTCAACAGTCAGGAAAAGAGGCAAATTCATCTGCTAAATTATTCATTGCAAATTATTCGCTTAACTCTAATAGTCTTGATTAGTGCTTGTCTGATCTAGAAGGAGAACAGCAGAAAACCATGGCAATAGGAAGGAAGGTGGAGAAAACCAATATTACTGCTATTTATTTGATTCATAGATGTCTGTCACTGGAAGGCCACAATGGGCCTCTTGCACACTCTTTGCAGGAGACCACCAACTGACTCAATCAGTAAGGGATTTTGCTGTGGTAGCAATAGAAAAAAATCCCTTACTATAGAGGGTCATATCTGACATTTATTTTCCAAGGCTTGCCTTGGGTTGGAAGCTCTATTTTCTCTCATCCCTGTCTTATATGAAAATCAGGTTGGTAACCAATGTTTTCTCCCTTTCCTCCCTCTCCTCTCAGACTTCAAGCTGGAGATAAAAGATTCCTTCCACTTCTACCACCACCATTCTTTCCTGGGCAGGAACCAGAAAAACAAATAATAAAATTATTATGGTTGAAAAAGATCTTGAAGGTAATTGAGCCTGACTGTTAAGCCAGCACTGCTGTGTTCACTGCTAAGCCACATCCTCAAGTGTCAGATCCACATGGGATTTCCCCATGGCAATCCAATGCCTGACTACCCTTTCAGTGAAGAAATTTTTTCCTAAATCAGTCTAAACCTCATCTGGAGCTGTCTTGTTTCCTGTCTCAGAAGAAAAGGAAAGAAATCTGTAAAATACCTGTAGCTCTAGTAATTTCAACAGGCATAAGAATGATCTCAGAGTTAAGTGAGAGAATGCCTGAGACAGACTTGCACTTGAACTGATGCACAGCAAGACAGGTAAACACATGGTTCTGATGTCTACAGTTCCTTTTTCTCCTGCCTGTAAAGCAACAACCACTCAAACAGACCCAACACATTAAGTGTACTCTGGCTTCCTTTTCTCAGAAAATTTATTTTCCATTTTCCTTTCTGTCATCCACAACACAAGGAAACAACTCTCTGTTTTCCTCCCATTCTAACTCCTAACAAATGTCTGCCTGCTTTCCCTATTCTTTCCATCCTTTCCAGTCCTGCTAGAGACTCCACTACTGTATGCCACTTCCATCTCCACAGCTGCCTACTTTGGGTTGCATATGTCTTTCCCAGCATAGTTGTGTCATTCTGCCCAGTGACTCAAATATAAACAATTTCAGAGACCTACGAAATTTAACCTGGGTGTGTTCACAGTTTTCAGCACAAGGACTTTGCAACATAATCTAGACAAATGCTCTGAAAACTCAACTTCCTTGGATTCACAAGTTCAGGGAGAGGGACTTGCAGAGCTGATCTCCAAGAGAGAAGGTGCCTGCTCTGTGTTTGTCTCTGAGGTGTGCTTGTCCCCAGACTAATGACTGCCTTTCAGCACATGGGCTGAACGGTATTTCAAGGCTTTATCATCATGATGCTGTTGCCAAATGAGTCAGTGGCACACCAGGAAGCTCACAGTGCATTAAAGCTGTAGTGCTCTCCCTAGCCATGATCATATATTGCATGATCATTGCATGTCAGGCAGGCTAAACAGCTCAGAGCAGGGTAAACTGTAAATATTAAAAGAGTACTAGTGGACAAGAAGCTTATTTCTATGTTCTAGCACAGTACAGGGCTTTGTGGTCTTTAGCTACTTAAGTGGCCTTGAGAAATGTTCAAAGTACAATTTCTTCCAAGATCATGCTTCCCTGGAGTACATAGGTCTAAAATTGCTGCTATCCAGTTTAATTATGCTTATTAAGTCCCAGTTCATTTCCTGTTTTCTGCACAAATGACACCCTAAAGCATTATTTGGTTATACAGTAGTCTGTTTAATGATTCTTTTTCTCCACTTCCAGATTCAAATAACAAATATTTGCCTTTAGCCAATAATTGAAGCTCTGTTTATGGTGCTGACATGAATGGATGAATAGAGCACTACATGTTTGCAAATATATATACCCAACATAGAAATATGCACTCATGTACATATATGTATATATGGACATTTAATTGGTTTAATTTCGCTTTATAGAAATCATGTACACATTCTACTCTGGTGTGATATTCTATTCAGATATTTTCAATTCAGTTGTATTTTCATTGGCATTCCAAAAGGGTTTTTTATTGTAAAGCCCTCCACTGACACTCTGCTCATGCTTGCCTATTATCCTTCCAGCTTTGCCTTCAGCTGAACATACTCCTTTTTTCCTCCTTCATATGATTACTTGCATGAGGATTTGCATTTAAATGGATGTGGAAAGTGCATTAACAACACCTACAGTAACAAAGCAAAAGCTGCTCAATACTTGTTACTGTCAGATATAAATTCAAAACAAATCAATTAATGTTTCGTATAGCTGTTTTCAGTGTTTGCATTTAGGTGGAAACTCTTCTTTGTATTATGCTTAACACAGACTGTGCATATTTAACACAGATTATGCAGAGAGAATTATTTATGTGTCAGTAGCCTGAACAGAAAAAAGAATGATGTTCAAGATCTAGACGTCATGGTTGAGATCTATTTTCTGTATAGATGATTTGGATCCTTAGAATCTCAAGATTAGATATCTTATTTCCATTTTATATGTCCATTTATTTTGTAATAAAACTGGTTTAAATTATTTTGGGATTTGTAAATCTAAGCCATTAAAGCATTAGTAATGTCTGGTTTTTGTTGTGCAGATCATGGAAATTTTGCAAATAGCTCGAATGTATAAAAGAGACACAGTGTGGTTATGAACAGAACTGTTGTGACTTGCATATAAAGTAAGAATGTAAGATGTTCTTTTAGTGCTGTAAGCGAGACAAATAAATCAAACTAGGCCAAACCATTCTATTGCAGAATAATGGTGTTTATTTTTAGTTTTCTTGTGCTTACAATAGCCTGCTTAAATGTGTATATTTTTTACAGTAACACAAATACATAACACAAATAATTTACACAACATATACAACTAATTTCTAATTACCTTTTGGATCTGGTGCCTTGTAAATTTGCTCCAGATAAAAGTTTCTGGTTTTCTGCCAGGACTTTGAGGGGTACAAGTCATCATAAGCACAAACATTAATTTTTTAATGTATCATTAAACTGAAAATGTGGCACAAAAGAGAAAAGGAGAAGAAAAGGTAGGCTGGGAGTCAACAAAAAACTTATATTTTTCCTTCTCCAGAGAAAAGGTAGAAGAGAGAAATTTGTCATGATTCTGAACATACTATGGTACTGAGACCTGAGACTCCTAAAATGCAATTATTGTTTATTACCTAAAATGGTTTGCTGTATTTTGTGTGTGCTAAAAGAAATCCATAGACATCAGAGGTCTAACACTAACAAGTCTTTCTTGTTTGTACAAAAGAACCAAACAAACATATTAGTATTTCTCTACCTATTGATGTGGAACAGGTCTAAATGAAGCTAATTCATTGTTTCCAATGAAACCTGCATTTCAACAGTGAAAGAACATGATTTCAGATGTCATAGTTAATGTGTTCTGTGTCTGTACTTTAAGAAATGTAATAAGTATGGCAGGTTCTAAAACTAGCCTTACAAAACCAGTAATTGGCTTGCAGGTTGCAAGAGAAAAAGTAATTTGTGAATGAAACTGTATAAGTGGAACCAGAGCATTAACAAATATTCCCTTTAGGTTCTGTTATGCCAAATCTCCCCCTGTAATATTCGTTCCAGCTTTTCATAGTTTCAAGGCAGCAGCTAAGAGGGAAGGTGAAGTGGCAATGGTAGAGGAGTGGCTGTGTGTGTTACCTTCACCTACACAGTGGAAGGGCAGGGCCAGGCTGTCCAGGCAAGACAAGATTTGGTGGCAAACGCTCATCTAATTCACAGACACCCAGGCTGCCTGCAGAGGACACATGCAGGAGGAAGGGCCAGCCCTGCCACAAGGGCCCTGTGTGCTCAGAGACACTTCTGAGGGGCTGCTGTACAAGGCACATGTGTTGTGCTGCTGCAAAGTAGATACTAGGCTGGCAAGCTTCCTTTGGTTAAATAAATAAAGCAAACGCCCCCTTTCTCCCCCCCTTTATACCAGTCTCTACCTCTCTTAAGCAATAAAGAACAGTTGGTTTAAACCAACCTAGATTTACTGAAATCACCAGTATTTTAGATCAGAGGCAGTTCTGCCTCCAATGTCTTGGCTGATGTTTTTATGTCCATTTAGTTCTCCTAATGTGAATTTAATGCCCAGAGTGCCTGAATCTCCTGCGCTCTTCCATCTTCAGAGCTGCCATCCTGTCAATAGACTAATTTAGACTGAGAGGAGTTCTGTGTATTATTCTTAATATACTTTCACAGTGAGCAGGGTAATTGCTCCTTTGGAGCTGATAATGCATTTTCATTGCCTAAAAAACAATTTGCTGTACAGTGTGGTAATATAATCCTTGGTTTATGTTGTGAATACGTGTCATATATAGTGGGCCAAATTACCAGTTAGAGTTTGTATCCATGTGCAATAAAAGTAAAGCCACAGAAGTAAAAGGAATCCACCTCATAGCCTAAACACCAAATTTAGAGGGACCTGGGGTTGTTTAGCCTGGAGAAAAGGAGGCTGATGGGAGACTGCCACTCTCTGCAGCTCCCTAAAAGGAGGTTGCAGCCAGGTGAGGGTCAGTCTCTTTTCCCAGATAACAACTGACAGGTCAAGATGAAACAGCCTCAAGGTACACCAGTGGAGGTTTACATTAGGTATGAGGGAAAAATTCTACATGAAAAGGGTTATAAAACACTGGGACAGAATGCTCAGGGAAGCAATATAGTCATGTGCCTGGAAGTGTTTAAAAGACACGTGGATATGGCACTCATCATTTAGTGATGAACACGTTAGGTGGTGGTAGTGGGCAGTTGGACTTGATGATCTTAGAGACCTTTTCCAACTCTAGTGATTCTATTGCTCTGTGACTTGTGCCCTTATATCTTAATAGCTTCTGGGTTGCACAGAAAGTGTGGGAAGCTGTGTGCCTCATTCCCAGCTGAGCGCACTGGGCCCTGAGCAGGGGTGCACCAGGAGATGAGCCACCTCCACCTGCCTCCTCTGCGGGGTTGGTTAGAGCTTTTCAGGTCATGTCTCACCTGGCCAAAGCCTGAGATAAGTAAAGGGTGGGTCTGAGCATGAGAACAAGTAGGAAGGACAACATGGAAGAGCCTAGCCTGGAAGACTGCATAAAACTTAAGTGCTGGAAGGCTTCAGATTCACCTGCAGAACTATGAGTGTCAGTGTCACCAGGATGCTGAATGTCATCATGTCTGTGGCTCGATGCTCAAGCCTTCCTCCAGATTCCATTTACTGGATGAATAAGGAACGAGATATGCATGCTTCAGAGGAAAACAAGGACCAAAGAAAATTATGAAGATGTGTTAGCTCATCTGAAGGCCTGATTAGAGGCAGATTACTGGTAAATGATTGCCAGCTTGAACTGAGCAGAACAGGGGATGGATTCATCCTCTGGTCCATTATACTCGGAATAAAGTAGGAAATCATGCATTCAAAGCAAGAAGCTCTGCCCTGTTCAAGGCTGGCAGTGGGTGCCAGGGTGGGAGATCTTCATGCCCTCTCAGCCTCATCAACAAAGTGAGTGAGTACTCTGAAAAATCCATTGTGGTTTTTTTCCTGACACTAGAGGAAATAAGAGGCAATGAGAGTAAACCTATGTATCTGCAATGGATTTTTAAAAATATTAGATTAATAAAGGAATAAGTATATGTTTTATTTGATCTATAAATGAAATATGTTTGATTGTCATTTATTGTCTCCTCAGAAAATAGCATTTTATCATAGCAAGACTGCTGTATTACAAAATCAAACAAAGAAACCTAAGAATAAGCAGCTTCAGGAAACATAAAATAAATAAACAGCAGTAGACTGCCCTAGGCACATGCTTTTACTAATTTTGGTTTGTTGTTGTTCATGTCAGTTAGGTTCAATAAACCAGCTTTCTGGTAATGATTTGCTTTCTTGTGTCACTTCAAGAACCAGCTGACAGTTTTCTGTGTTGTCATTAGATTTTCTAGTTCCATATGGGTGTGTAAGGTCCAACTTGCCTAATTCTGTTAGATTTCCTACAGTTAGTTTCAAAAGATGCTTGGAACAAGGCCAGCAGCAGAACCCCCTGCATGTAAGTGTTACTTCTGTGTTTTGCCTCACAAAATTTTCAAAGGGAAGTTGAAAATGTTGCCTGCTTCACCAGTTTGCAAAAATATGCTAATTAGAGCTGGCTAAAGTGTGACAAAAATATCAGACAGTAAAAAAAATAAAAAATAAAAAAGACACACAGAGGGGAAAAAAGAAAAAAGAGCGAGAGAGAAAAAAAACCTGCATTCCAATGTTTCCTTCTTTGGGGGATCAAGAAATGCCTTTAGAGTATTAGGTATTTAGAAAGGGTCCTGGTCCTTTAAAAGTGCACGTCCTTGGAAGATACTGTAGGAAGCTCATTTCATTCTTATACGAATTTCCCTCTGTTCCTGTCACTTTTTTCTCCCTGTATCAGTCATTTAAAGGAACTGTAAGGCCAAGGGGAGTTTTCAGATGTCCGAGTGCAGCCATTAAAATCTAGTTGACTGTAAGAGTGAGTAACTGGACAGCAAGGACCTTTATAGGTGTTTTGAATATGTCCATGTCTCTCATCCAAAAACAATGCTCTTATCTGTACTTTGTCTGGACACCAATTTTCACCAGAATAGATTTACATTCCTTTCTTCAAATCTGGAATAGTGTTTGCATTTACCTACAAAAGGAAAAGTGAAGAAAGGAGAAGGAGAAGGAGAAGGAGAAGGAAAAGGAAAAGGAAAAGGAAAAGGAAA
>JAODKT010001744.1:47985167-48007425 GCA_027576195.1 Cossypha heuglini
GGAAAAGGAAAAGGAAAAGGAAAAGGAAAAGGAAAAGGAAAAGGAAAAGGAAAGCCTGTGGAGGCATCAATTGATCAAGGAAATAAGCAGGGAATGCTTATTCTCTGTCTTGCAATATAGGGACTGGGGTGCACAAAGACTTTATGTAGCAACATGTTTAACATTAATTTTTCACACATGCATGGTTAGAGGGGGAAATTTTCTGGCACAGAATATCGTGGGGTTGGAAAAAAAAAGGGAATCTGCTCAGACAAGGTAATAGTGAGTAGGTTTATTAATGACAGCTGCATGCAACACTTCTGCTGAGGCAGTCATTCACCTGCTGTTGGGTGAATGCTTTCTCAAGCGAGTTAAAATTATCTATCTTAGGTGAGATTAGAGCCACAGTAAATTTTAAAGATCTTCTCAGGATCAATAGGGAGGTGTAACTGAATGAAAGATGTCATGTATTGTAATAGAAAGAAACTGTCCGTTGTACCACAACCATGAATTGTTAATTCAGGAAAAATGTGCATGCCACCATGCATGGCATTAAATTAAAGAAAATCTGAAGCAATGAGGGGAAAAAAACAGCAGAAAGCAGGGTACAGTCTTATGCAACTTCAGTGCACAGAATATTTTGGGTACTGTGACCCGTTCTGGCCAGCCTGTCTCAGAGAATATCATACTAGCTAACATGAGAAACATGAAAAAGTCCAGAAAATGGCAATGAAAATGGTTATGACATAGAAAATTCTCACTGAATGGTTATTTGTAAAGACTGTTTATGTCAGGAATAAAAGGCACAAAAGAGGGCATAGTAGACCTATGTGTCACGGAATTGATGGAAAAGGCTGTCTTGCAACTCCAGTTCATCAGAAAATGGATCAGAATACACAGAAGGTGATTAATTCTAAGCTCAGAAGAGCTATTTTTTCTGCCATTATTGCTTAGCCCACCTGACTGGGAACAGCCATATATTCAGTTAAGGGGGAAAAAAGGATGAGAATTACTTACTGAGTAAATCAGGAGAGAGAGAGTAATATCAAATTAACACATGTTTTATTTTTTCTCATGTGTCCTCTTTCCAGTCCTGTAGTGATGGCAGCAGAAGCAGCCACTTTAAACACCTGAACCTAAAGCACTCAAAGGAACAACCTTTTTAGGATGTTCCTCCCTAGTTGACTACTTTGTAAGGAATTAGATTGTCAAGGACAACAGAAGCCAACTTCATTGGTCTGAAGCTCTTTTTCCCAAAAGTAGGGACTGTGATGCTTAGAAAGACTGAAGATGGTTAAAAAGAGAAACAGTTATAAAATGTGGGTTGAATGGCTAGTAAAGTTAGTATTTTATTGGTTTAGAGGCTTCAGTTTTGTCACCTTCTCTTTTCAAGGTTTGCAGAACCACGTCAAATCTTTAGCCTACAGTTCCCCCATCCACTATGACAAAGTTGTTTCATTATTCAACCTTAACTGTTTTCTTCTAGAAAATTTTCTACTTCTGCCTTTTCCAAACTTTTATTGTAAAGAAACCTTTTGAAGGGATCAAAATAATAACCTTAGAAATAGATAGCTGAAATTCCCCCTGAAAAATGCAACTGATTACCTGCTTTGGACTTGGAAATAGCCTATCACTTGATAACATTCCACTTTCGCTGCTTCTTTTTTGTATCTTATTTTACATAATCTAATCTTAAAAAAATTTGGCTTTTGGAGTTTCTGAGTTTTGCGTGTGTGAAAACATTACATGTTTTAATAAATAAGGAGAAAAGTTGTTTCAACTTGATTTTTTTTCTCCTTAACATAACTTAGAAATGACAAAACTTTGGTACATGAAACTCAGGATGTAATTAGCCCCCAGTGAATAGTACATATTTTTGCTAGGTTGTATTAGAGTTGATTGTAAAATAATGAAGTTATGAACAATGTAAAGCATGCCCCAGAGCAAATGCAGTAGAAAATTCCATCAGTGTTTAAATGGAGCTGCTAACCAGAGATGCACATGTGCATAAAGCTGATCCTCTGTGCAACACAATAGTAAAGCTACAACAAAGGTAGCTTTTCTACAAATATTTGAGTGTTATTTTGGATTACCTCAGCAGGCTTTTTCCTTGTCTTGCACCTCAATGAGTTATTGATTGAATCCAAAGATATTTTTGACATTGTCTGCCGCACAGGACACAATGAGATGCTCTGGAATGAGCAGTGAGTAAAGACTGGTGAGGCCAGACACATGAGCCTGGCCCAGACACTGTGGGAACTTTGAGCTATGGTCTTCTGCTTGTGGTTTAGTGGAGCTAAATCTAAATATACATGACCATGAAAAAAAATTGCTGGTTTTGTGTAAATAAAGCAAAAAATATTCATTTTTGGCTAACACAGAACTACATTGCTGAAAGCTTAGTTTTATGTTCTATAGGTTTGATCTCATTTCCTTTGAAATCAAGGACCGAATTGAGGTCCAGATCGATATGCTGAAAATAGCTACAAGACTGTAAATATTTCATGAGGTGAATAAACTGTGATTTCCTTCTAATAATTTATCTTGATATGAATAAAAAACCATAGGGAAAAAAAATAAGCTCATTTTGAAAAACGAGTGAGTCTATTTCCTGGCGCAAAACTTCTCTTGCCTACACACGTACAGCTGAGCTACTTCATGCTGCAAGCTATTCAAGATTTTATAAGCTAATCAAGTTTGAGTCTGTTTTTTAACAAGATGGACAATTTCCAAAGAAAACCCAGGTGCTGCAGGACATGATGTTGATTAAATGGTAGGTGGCAAGTTTCTCTGCACTGCACCATAGGCCCTCACCAGCTTTAACCCAAACATATGCTTCAGTTCAAGCAGCAAATCTTCCCTCTGAAATGAATGGGGTTATTCACATGCTAAAATTTAAATAGGTGCATAGGTGATTTTCAGGTTGAGGTCTGAATCCTTGGAAAGGTGTCTGCTGCAGGAGATGTGCATTAGGAAAGGCTGGGAAAGAGTATCCTAACCATGCACAGTAATCACTTGTGTTTATGTGTCTTGTTTTGTAAAGAGAGGGTAAGTAGTACCACTTGAGTAACCACTTGGTTATCTAGAATTATTGTGCTAATAACCTATCATAACACTGGTGTAGGCTGCTCATGCTAATAAAGAGCAACATAAGTGTTAAGCCTATGAGATTGTCATGGGAAAAAAGTATTTCCACGAATATATTTGAAGTTGAGTTCAAGTGGATATTTTCTCTCTGCATTTTTTTTTTTTTTTTACTTCTTTTTGAACATTTCACTATGGCTTGCCCAGGCTTTGAAAATTCCTCAAGTATTTTTGCAGGGAAGAACAGGTATAAGATCTACTTTTTTTTGAGTTTGTGGTAAAGTTCTAAGTATGAATAAAAAATGAACACAGCATTCCTTTTCATGGTAATACAAAACTTGCTGAGACCAACTGCATCTGTGGAGTGAACAGTAAATCAGTATTAAAATTTAGAGAATTAATTATAAAATTTATATTATAAAATTAATAGAATAACATTACAAGCTGCTATATGATTGTAGGGACTATGTATTTGTTATACCTGATGTTAATGTAATCAGGCAATGTAAACATCAACTGCCTTACTAAGAGAATAAATTGGAGCAATATTTTTACTTATTATTCCAAATAAATATTTTTCCACTATCCTGGAAGAGCAGTAGCTAAGAATTTTTAAAAATTATCTTCTGCCCTGGTTCTCTGTGTTTTTGATTATAATGCATTTTTACTTGGCAAGAAACACAGCTTGGAACTGTATTTTATGCATATAATTTTGGGTTAGAAGAAGAAAACCCAGGAGTGTACTTTTGAGGACATCTATTTTTATTGTTAATTGAGATGTGTGCAATTGGATTGCATCTAGCATATGAAAAGATTTATTTGAAAAGATTAAGCTTTAATTAAAAAGGATGCCAGAAAACTCACCATGCAGAGTATTTGCAAAAGAAAGCAAACTACTATTTAACATGGTGGCAAAACAGCCCGTGACAATAAGTAATGCTAATTGATTGGCCAAACCAGAGTTTGTATGCTGGAGTCACAGCACACAGAGAACAGAAACAACACAAAAACACCCTGCATTTTGACTTTGGCTTTAATGAGGTTTCTTGATTATGTAGCACAAGCAATGACAAGCTTGATTAAGTGACTTTATTTCACTGAGATCTTTAAAAGGCAATTCTGTATCTTGCTCAGTCATCTTTGTGTTACCATGGCAGTAAAATACACACTTGAATGACATTTGACATTCTTTTAATTTGTGATTTGCAATCAAGACAGCTCTGTGGCTAGGAGTATGCTGTATTTTAAGTTCCCTTGAAAATAACAGAAATGTAAATACTATCTTCCCAGCACCTCTAAATCACAATATACTGTATGTGTTGGTTACGTTTGCTTTTGAAAACTTTTGCTTTTGTATATGGCTTGGAGTCACTTGAATAACTCCCTGTGGACATCAGTTTAATGGTTGGTGTCAGCCTGAAATGAAAGTAGAATATTTACACTTAATTGAAAAGGAGCTGGCAAGTAGATTGGAATCACCATGTTGATCATTGTCTAAATCCAATTTCTTGAACACTGCGCTTGAGTTCTAGTTGCTTTTCTTGTATAAGATACACAAACCCAACCAAGAAGGGCCATATGCATGATCAGCTGTGTGAGGCATTTTCATGTGCAAGTGAAATAGAAACTTACAATATCATGAAAAGCAGTGAAATTACTCATGGATTCTCAAAAATAAAAGGGCACTGCAAGTTTAAAACAAATAAAAGAAAGTGCTCTTTCATTGGAGACATAAAAAATGAGGACTATGGAAATAATCCCACACAAGACTGAATGTATAAATGGGTTCAAAAAGGAAGTAGGATACAGATTTGATGGTGCCTATTAAATGTAGCTTTCCATATACAATATCTAACACAGAAAGTCAGTAAATTGTTGTGGGGAAGAAGCTGGAAGAAAATAAGGAGGGCTAGTCATTTCCTGTATGAACTATTCCTTTTCCTAAAGTGTTCACTACAGGTATTTTTCAGACATTGAATACATTGACTACATATTTGACGCACCTTTAATCAAAGACTGTTTAGTAATTCTTAGGTATCTCATTTTCTAACAAAACCCTATACATTTGATATGTTAGTCACATCAAAATCTGCTCTAGACAATAACATTAGTTCAGCTTTTAAGGACACCTAGTTTTAGACTAGAATAACTCCTGCATCAGCATACCACATTAAGTGTGATGACCTGAAAATTTGCAGCATCCAAAATCTGACTCACTAAGTTCAAATAAGTTTTGCAAGGACAAAATTTTCAGTTTCCCATTTCCAGTTGCTGTCTTCTGCCAGAATAATGCTTAAATTTCCTTTGAGGCTCATCTAATATTTCTATGGGGATCATGATCAGAAAATATCAGCTAGAGTTTTTGACTCTGGCTAGTTATGTGGAGTATTTTGATTTTCCAGTCAGAAGTGGTAGTCTAATCAATCTACTCTTTTTTTCAGACAGAAGAATGGTCCCCTATGTGAAAAGTTGATATGGTCAGAGGTTTGGTAAACTAATTTTCCAGTAAACCAGCAAGGATCTCTGACTTCCAAGGTACTTAAACTGAACACAAGATCTGGGAAATTCTGGGAAACTCAATTCTGTGAAAATAGCATCACAGAAATGCTTTGAAATCCACTGTCCCATTCAAATACAAATGTTGTGATCATATACCACAATGAACTGAAACAGGGTTTCCTCACTTCAAATTTTATGGTTGCAGCTTGCCTTCAAGTACGACTTACATCTCCTCTTGGATCAGCCATTTAACAACAATGCTTAAACATCTAATTAGCTTCATTTGGTTATATTAGTGAAATGTGTTACTGAGCATCAATACCCTAATTCTCACAAGATACTTATTAGGCAGGTAAACAAACATCGGTTTCCCTCTGCTGCAGATGAAAGAAATGAATGTTTGAGTAATACGTGCAAGGCCATGCCTTGAAAAAAATGGTGAAAGATTATTTAAATGTGAAGATTCCTAAGGTCTTTGAAGACTTTCTCTGGAAAAGCGCGATACAACTGAACAACATTATCACACAGCAATCTTTGAAAACTAAAGTCCAGAAAAATCAATGTTACTCTTTTAAATGCAATTTGGAATGTGTTCATAAAGAAGAGACCTTTTTTTTGTTATTATGAGGTGCTCCTGTTTAGCATAGTACAAAATGATAGGTCGCTTATTGCCACAGCAGCACTACTCTGCAGTACTTCAGCTGCATCAGCATTTTCCTTAACTTTGCAGTCCATCCCAAGGTAAAGTTTTACATACTGTAATGTCAGTGAAAAAAAAATGTCAGCATTTTGTAATGCTGTCAATTGATATCCGATAGAATTAGAATAAGGAGGCCAGGGACTCATGGCTGCTGTCACTCGGACGTTGTCATATTCTAGAGCCAAGGAGGAAGAAGGAGGCAGCAATCCTCTTCTATATAGAGAACAGCTAAACTGCCTAATTCATTGCTACTAAAGGCCTGGCAGTCATTTCCAAGCATTTAAAAAGTAAATTTGGCAGTGAATTACTTAGGCAGATTTTCAGTCCCGCAGATGTCCTATTACTACAAATAATAGCCTTAAAGTAATTTCTGAACTCACTGCACTGGTGGGCATAGCCCTCTTCACCTCTCACAGGTGCTTTGATAAGGCAGATATATTGGCATTCAGAGAAGTTGAGTATAGAATTGACTGCCTCCATCTACTTTGTGATTACTCAAAAATAATTTTTGCTATCATAAAAGGCTGCATTCTTCCCAAAGAATCTTGAGACAAGAAGACTGCATAGAAGCTGGAAGGGAGGCTTAGGAGGCATGAAAATGGGGAAGGTATCTGGGTCTTCCAAACAAGGGAGGTTGTTAGTTTGGAATAACCAAGAAATACTGCAAAGATTATCTGAATTTCCTTTTTGGTTTGTATTTCTTTTTTTTTTTTTTTTTTCGTCTTTTCCTGGCAATCTCCACCCTTCTGCTACTTTTTCATATTGTTCTTACTAATTAAGCATGAGCTAAAAGGGACAGTGAAAAATGAACTCCAATGACAAGGCCAATATGCCAGAAAAAATGGACTTGCTGAGCTCCACTGCCATTCCAAATCAGGATACAAGAAGCAGCATGGAACATCTGCCACTCCCTCTCTGAGACTGTTCCCAAGATTTTAATATACCCAGTGATAACAGTCCAACAAACTTCCACACTGCCATCAGATAATAAAGATTAGTGAAGACAAATACTGCAGTTATATACAAGCAGTTTTGTATTGGGTGCTATTTGACACATGGCAGGAAAGGTGAAATGTCTTCCTCACCAGGACTCTGATGTGGAAGCTGTTACAGACATCGTGAGCAGTGCCTAATCACACACCACGCTTACTCATTCTTCACCCTTGGCAATAACAGCAGAGTTATTGGCATCTGTTCATAAAGGTGCTCAACATTTCATCCAGCGTTAGGTTGGGTGATATCCACAGCTTCTAGCAAGCTGCAGATGGTTAAAATGCTTACATGTAGTAGATATTCAACTTGTTGACCTCTGTTCTATAATGGTGTTCAGTATTAGTGAGAGTCTGTGCTCCCAGAGCCAATAACCAGCAGGCTGATGGAGTTTATGGGGTGAAGAAGACAAACATAAGCATGCCCTTCACAGCAGGGACAGACCAAAGTCCTAGCCAGAGCCTCGATACAGAGTTAATTTAAAAAACCAGGCAAACTGACTATTGCAAAACACAATTCATTTCTGTTCATATGAAGAAGGAAAATTAGTTGGAAGTCTGACCCTGACCTGAAATGTCATAATAAAACATGTTTTCAAGCTTTGACTTTTCTGTCAAATGTTATACCAAACGGTAGATTCAGAACTTCATAGTAACTGCTTAATCCTGATTTTCCAGTCTCTGCAGTTCCATAGTCTTCCCACAGATAATCAAAGACCCAAAGAGCTGATCCTGTCATCTCTACTTACTGCAAATATATTAATCTAATCAAGGGAAAGTAAAACACGTCATTTCCCCGAGTCAATTTTAAAGTCCTCCTGACAGAATGAATATAAAATAGATTTAAAGGTCTAGATTCTGCCCAGCTGAGATCAGAGTATCCACTGGAAGTTCCACTCTCTTCAATCAATGATGAAAGGGTGGAAGAGACACAGACTTCCAATTTAATATCATTTTAAAATGCATGAAGTGTCAAATACTAGAAATTGATGCATAATTTTACATATCCTCTCATTTGGTATTGTGAAATAATTATGAACAACGGCTATTGAAGATGGCAAAGAACATCTTTAGGGAAAACACTAAACAGATTGTTATCAGAAAAAGAGCTTTCTTTCTGTTTCTTTGTGAACTATCCCCAAACAATATTCTCACTGATGTGAAAAAACCACAAGTACATTTTGTGGCCACACGACTTTGTGAAAAAGTTTTATTTCTCACCTCACAGGTGATTGGAGTTCCTTTTGATTGTCTTTTTATTTTTTCTCATGTATCTATTTAGGGTAGAATTTCCTGAAAAAAAAAGCCAATCTTTCCGGGCCAACCTGAAAAATTAAAAACTGTTTGAGATGGAGTTACCTGATCAGAAATTACAAAAAAAGAACATCAATAAATCAGTCGAAGTACGACATCTCTAAAAGTGTCAGTCATTGGTGAAAGACAGATGGTCAGACTTGTTAGTCCAGAATTGTGTGGAATCATCCTTTTGTGTGAGTTGGAAAGCAGTGGACTACAGGAAAACAGAATCATGGGATGGCTGGTTTGGAATCTTTAAAATCCATCTTGTCCAGCCCCTCTGCCTTGGGCAGGGACACCTTTCACTAGATCAGGTTGCTGCAAGCATCATTTGATCTGGCTGTGAACACTTTCAGTGTAGGAGCAACAGCTTCTCTGGGCAAATTCCAGTGTCTCAGCACCCCCATTGTAAACACATCTGGTAGGATGTCTTAAGGAGATCTAGAGTAAAATGGTCTGTATGCTGCCTCTTCTTGCAGCTGTAGTACTCTTCTAAGACACATTTCCTTAAATTCAAGAAATGTAGTATGATATATATAGTCAGATTTGGGATGGCAAACATAAGAGCACCAATATCTCGTTTCCTATATGTAAAAGCTTGTTTCCTATATATGAAAGTACTTAAGACATAACCCTGTATTACAGAAATTTTTCTGCCAGGTGGTGTTGCAATCTGAATATTAGACAAGAAGAATAGATCTTCATTGTCAAGTTCAGTTAACGGTTATCAGACTCAGTTACTGCCTATGATATCAAGAATCTATATCTATGCTCTTGTATATAAGTACAGAGGAGGGAGTGTTCAGTCTAGGTTGGTTTTGTTGATCTCAAGGTCAATGCCACATTTGCCAATAGTTTCAAAGTTCTAACATCAAATTTAAAATACACACTCCTTCAAACAATAATGATGTCTAAAATTTTGCTTCTAATATTAGACTAGAAATTCTTGGAGTTTTCTCAGTGGAAATTTAATTAGCCTTAGAAGAAGATTGTCTTTAAAAATGTTATTAATTATATAGAATTGTGTTGAAGGAAACTACTTTAAACAGAAAAAAAACCTATCATTTTATGGATTTTAGTATATTAAGAAATTCATAGCAAGAGTTACAGTTCTGTAAGATTTTTTCCTGAGGACACTGGCTAGGTAACATGAATACCAAATTATATGGCTTTCCCTCTGATGATATAGATAGAAATTTGTTACTCTAGGCTTTGTGCAATTTAAATTCATCTCTTGTGTCAGGTAATATTCAGATTGATTAATTTTCTAGTTAACAAACTGTATTCTGGTGAACTGTAAACTGCTGAGAAAAAAATAATTGCCAATCTTTGGATAAAGAATTTTATTAGAGGTAGAAAAAAACAATAGATCCCTGAGCAAAGGAAATAAAACCAATAAGCCCTGAAAACAGCAAAGGAAACATTAATTCAGCCAGCGCCCTTTCAGCTCGCCTTAGGAATCATGAGTAGCAATTTGAAATCCTGTTTTTCTCCTGGGAAGAAGTGATGCTCTAAACTATACTGATCAAATAAAAAGGGAAGCCGCAGGCTAAAACAGAGGGAAAGAGTTACAACAAAGAAAAACAGCTAGTTGTATGAAATGACACATTTATACACCAGCAAAGTAAAATTAGAATCCTCTCCATTTACTTTATATCCTCTGCAGAAGAAAAATAGCTGTATTGCAGATACCAGACAACAGAGTAACATAAAATAAAGGGTTATTTTGTATCATCCCAGAGGATATTTTGCAAAATATGTGCTTAGGACATGCAGACAAAATGGTATCATTATGTAGTTTTTGGATATCAAAAAAATGCAATAATCACAAACATATTAAAGAGATTTAAAAAGAGAGTTTAAGTAAAAATCTGTAAGTAAAAACCATGTAGGGAAAGAAAAAAAAAGCTATGAAAGAAGAGAAAAAATCCTTTATTTGTAACAGAAAAATTACAACGTGAGGATGTCTTAATCTCTAATAGCCTGAAATCTCTCCTTCACTCTAGTCTGACTGATGTGCAGTCTCGAGACCTACAGTGTCTAAAGAAAGAAGAGAGGTATTCTTAACAAGTGACAGTGCCACAGGAAACCACTGACAGCTCCAGAACCTGGGAGACAGCAGCAGAGGTGAGAGAAAAAGGTTAATTTACACAATGTTTTTGAAATCCATTGTGTGCTGAAACATTCCTGTTCTACATTCAGTCTAGCACCATGCTTCCAATGCAGAGGAAACAGTGCCTCAGTAACACCCTGGGTATTTGCATTGGCTATTACAAAATAATGGTTTGTTCCAGTGCAGGTGACATTTGAGGAAAAAACACCGTGTAGCACATCATGGAGGTGACACAGCAGAGCTGGGTCCTCATTTCAAAATTTTTTGACAAATACATTAGTCCCAACTTTTAGATCTGAAACTGATATCTCTGCTAATTAAGGAGCAGCATACAATGGATTAGTTCAGTGGCTTCATAACAAAGAAGTTTTACATGGGATCAAACCCTCAGACTGATAGGAGAATCTCAGGTCAAGATCTTACACCTACATGAAAATTTATGAAGAATATCAATTTAGATGCTTTAAGCAAATCATCCAAAAGTTTAATAGAGGTCACCTTAACAACTGTTCTGATCCTTCACAGCTGTGAGAATAAGTTCAGGGCAGAAGGAAAAATGAATAATCCACATCTGTGTTATGCTTGTAATCAGGCAGGGTATAGCAAATCTGAGTTTTGCTCAAGCCAAAAAGGACTTATACAGCATTAGGTTCTTTTCTAAGTTTCATAGGCCCAATATAAGTAACAGGCAATATTTCTTTTTGTTTCTCATTTACTTCCTGTATAAGAATCCACAGAGATGTCTGTAACTTGTAAGAAGTATAGCTAAAACAATTCTTTTCATTAGTTTCTGAGGTTATCTGGACTTTGGCTGGAAAATGATTGTTTAAGAAAATATAATTAAAACAATTTAAATTATAACTGGAATAACACAGTTTCACAGTGGAGCAACAAATGCAATCTTTGGGAAAGTAAGTGATATTGGCCTTTTGATTCATCATCACTCTTTTCTGATCTGTTTGGAAAGTTATGTTGGGCATGATGTGAAATTAGACTCTGTCTTCTACAGGTTACTACCTACTTATTACCACAAATGAGAGTTGTACATTGGAAAAGAAACACTCTCTTTATTAATTTGGTGCTTTTCCTAGTGTTGTGTTTCCCTTTATTCAAGTTATGGTCATACTTGTTGCACACTACCTAAAGTTTCCTGTTGCTGCAGAATCTCATACTTTTGCATCAGGTGTGGCTGTAAAATCTCACTGCTTCGCCTGTTCTGTAGAGGGAGCCTGATATCTCAGAGATATTAAGGCTGAATCCTGAAGTATGTGCAATCTTTTGGGGTGCCTAGTTTGGAAATACACAGTCTGTTACCTCACCATATTAAAGGTTTTTATACCACTTGGTAAATGCAAAAGTCTTCTTGATGTCAGAGACAGCAATGAGCTCTGAAACATTTGGATCATCAACAACTTCTTGAGATAAGTGTTTAGAAAATGAGAAACTTTAATGACCTTCAGGTAAAAAATTGATTTAAACAACTAGCTGATACCTCAGGGGAGACAAAATTACTGGCTTGACTTTCAGTTAAGTTAAGATAAAATCTATTTTTTTTTTTACTCTTTCTTGTCTCAATCACTGTATAGCTTCCAAAATCTTCAAAAGGCAGGGACAAGTTTTATAGGCAATTGTTTATTAGAATATTCAAGACTATCATTGCAGAGGTACCACAATAATACTTTCAAGCTAAAGAAATGTGTTACAAAAGCTAAATGTAGTAGAGATTCAATAGACAACGTGAATATTAGTTGATTACATTTTGATAAAAGGTTACTTCCTCACATAAAAAAAAAGGCCAAAGTTCAATTCTTTCTGTAAACATGCGTATGTGACTGAATGTATCTGTGTGTGTGTTTGCTTGCTTTCCCCTATTACATATATGTATAAATCAATGTTTGCACTTTTTTTTAGAGCAAATCAATAATGTATTTGGAACATTGGTGCAGTACTGCATATTTGACTTTTAAAAACAGATATGTCAAAGTATTTCTGTTTGGACACCCCAAAAATTAAGTCAATTACAACACATATTTACTTATTTATTTCATATATACAATAGAAACAGCCAACCAGTTTCCTATTGCCTGAAAACTAATCCATGGGAAGGCATCCAATTTGCAAATGAAGATTGATATCCCTGTGACATTAAGGTCAAAACTTCAAGTAATGCCACATCTTTTTGGTGACCATATTGAAACTTCTACAGTATTTTTAGAATATTAAAGAGTCCTGCAACATTTCAAAGTCAGTGACTTGACAAAAGCCTCAGAGTGTGCAAAGGAGCTGATTTCTCTCCATCACTACATTGTGTATCTCCAGGAGAATGAGGTCTGAAGCTTCAAAGTAGGTTATGGGGCAGCAACATATAGATTAATCTGCCTAGCAAATAGGATCCTCTGATCCAGCTGGCAAAGTATGACTCACAGGATGATTAACAGTTGTTTCCTACGTCTCCCAAACAACATGAAAAGAGCGTCAGACAGTTCTCCAAAGATTAGATTTAGAGACAAGCTCTCCTTCACAGTACCTGAGAATGAAAATGTATTTCTAAATTGTCAAAACTTACAACTGGAACAAGGAAGAGGAACTGACTGCTTCATGTGGAGTTCAACATTTAAAACTGAAGGCTCTCTAGGGCTGCACTGTTAATAATTTCTCTGGAGAACTGAAAATAAGGGGCTACAAATGAAATAAAAGAATCCCTGCTTGCTTAACCTTCTCACTGGAGTGAAAACCATGACAAAAAAAAAGATCTAAAAAAAACCCCAAAGACACCACATTCAGATGTCTGAAAGCAGCTGTAATGAGTGCTTGTAACATCTCGTTAGGAAACTGTCAAACCCCAGGTTGCTTTATAAATGGACAATCATGAGCTGCAATTACAAAAAAGGGGGAAATACAGTGACAGAACTAAATATTGTGGCAGGAGAGGATAAGGTGCACAGCATGTACTGGGAATTGAACCTGAGTTTCTTACTCTCAGTGCTTTAGAAAAATCTTTTAAAGAAAATATTAGGGTAATTTTCATAGGCAAAGGAAGAAGAGCAACATTTTAGCCAGTTTTCCATTGAAACTGGAATGTCTGAGTGACTCCACCAGTATAGCAAAGGTCTCAGGTGACTATCAAGCATTTGACATCAGAAAAACACTGAATGAGACTTCTACACTTTTACCATAACAATACATTTAGCATCAGGATGATAGTGCAACATATGTATAGTTTTTACTGAGTTTACATGAAAGAAGGTATAAAGGATCTTACTTCAATGTAAAGGAAAACACAATCAATGATTTACAAATAACTGAAAGTCAGCAAAACCAGTGAATATTTAAGAAGGAAATAGTTGATATCTAAAATCCCTTCTTCTCCCTATATTATCCAACTGAATTGTAGTTTTTAAACAAAAGTATTTTTCCAACAAATGAATAGTAAGGGAAAAAAAAAAGAAAAAAAGAACTACTTCTTTCACAAGAGGAATTACAGTTAGTCATTCAAGGACAAATTTCTGGATAAACCCACATGGATTCCACAGTCTCTACACATGGTATGGCAGAAAAAACATCCTGGGTAAATCCAATATGCACCTGGGCTCCTAGTTCAGAGAAAATATCTGCTTCTGAAAGTTGGCTAATAGGCATATTTATCAAAGAATAGTTTGTGAGACATCCAGCTCTTCATGGACGACTGTCCTGTAACAAACAATTTCTGGAGCTCACTGAAATATGGAGGGAGATGTTACTCCATATGTAAATTCCTGTGGTAAAGGCTCCCCAGGGTAAACCTGACCTCAGGGAATTCTGAGAGCCGTGTCAGATCTACCTGCCTTGAAAAAACAAGCCTTCTTCCCATTTTCAAAGTCTATTTATATTTTGCTGCTTGTGTTGGGTACTTACTACGGGTGTGGGCTCATCTGCCAGAGGAGTGGAGCCTTGCTTTCCTTGGGCCAGGGGGATGTAACCAGCCAGGCAGCCCAAGCCTTGTGCACACCCAGAGCCAAAGGATGAAGGAAGCAAGCTTGTCAGCACAAGAAAGAAAGAGGAGAAGCCAGTGCACACCCAAAATGACAGCCAGACAGATTTGCTGCCCTGGAAAAACACACCAATAGACTGTCCTAATTTTCACATTAAACATGTAGAAATTTTGGAAGCGGAAGAGAATTGCAAGGAGGTAACAAAAGGAAGTGAATTTACTGCTGCTCTTTTGAGGTTGCAGTTTCAACTATTTCCTTTACTTGCTCATGCTCAGTACCTTGACTGTCATAGAGCTAAGTTCCCATGGGAAATAACTCTTAAAAAACAAGTAAAAAATGAAAAAGTCTTCCACATCACTTAGTTCAACTACCACATATGACATGGTTGTGTGCACTCCTTGAGGTCTAGCTAATTTTCCCTTTTACTGCCAGTTAAATTCCTTGAATTATGTACAGGATAGATTTCCTGATTAGAACAAGTTATTAGAATTTTCTCCCTGCACACACCAAAATGAGTCAGTCAAAAACCCAAAGCGCTAGTGTCACCATTTTAGTAGTGTTTGTGACAGTTTCTCACACACCTTTATTCTTAATTATCATAACCATGCCTTGTAGACACTTGCTGGATTTTGACAGCAGGGGCTTTTCAAGGTTTTTGAGGCAGGAAAACTGTAGGTGAGAAACTGGGAGCCTAGAGATGAATGTGTTGTTCTGTAGAGTAAATTTACAGCTCAGACCTTGGCCAAGCCACCCCTGCTCCAGTGCCTGAGACCAGCTACCGTGTCAAGGGTTCAGAGCCCAGGTTTATGCTCTGGATGAGATGACTGCTTTTTCTATGTGCAGACCATTTCCTCTGAGCAGGCTTTCTCTAACATTGGTTAGAGAAATGGGTCAGCTCCCCAAGTGACACATGCCATATCTAGCCTAACATATCAAGACACTAGGGCAATATCAATGTGTTATATCATTCACTAGCTGAATTTAAATGTTGTAAATTTCTATTAAAAATTGAATCTCTACTGTGGAGTGTCTTCGCTTCTAGTCCTAGTTCTGTAATAAATAAAGTATTTTAGTTTTGTGCCTATACAGAAAAACATATAAACTGTTATTCAGAAAGTAATCTACAAAATGTGCAGAGAGCAACTCCTTTAAAAAAAAATTTTACTTTATTGTTTCTGCATATATATTTTCCATCTTTCACTTTCTCTCATCCACATCCTCTTTCTAGATATTTTATAAAGGATGTATTAAATAACCTTATTCCAGAGAAACAAAATTGGCTCTTTGGGACAAAAATTTCTGTGTATATTTGAAGCAACTTAATTTTCCGAAATATGAAAGGAGTACATGTGTTTACTGATCATTTTCATGCTGTGAGAGCTAAAATAAACTAAACAAAAAATTCCAAGCTTTTATCCTAAACAAAGTACTCAAGGACATATTTTTATTCTAGAACACAAGCTGCTGATAATTTCAAATTAAAGGCCATTCTGAAGTGACAGACCCCAGGTGGCTCTCTTTTATCACTCGAGCGCATTCACAGCCAACAGTTTGGCAGATCTTCTATTTCTTTATTGTGAGAGGATAGATCAGTCTTTGCTGATTACTCTGTATGTCAAAGGGCAAAAACTTTGAAATGTTTATGTAAACTTTGAATTTCTGGAATTGTAAGGTGCTCTTATTTCAGTCGAAGGTGGTTTTCACCCAGTTCTTTTGGCGTACATGTTTATCAACAACCAGCTCTCAGAGTGATATTCTTATGGAAACTGGAATGAGAGACCATATATATGTCTGAACTCTGTCAGTGAACCATTGCAGTCCTAATACTTCTTCTGGTCTTCTGGTCAGGTAGGAAAAACTCAAGTCACTGCCCTTGGAACAGGCCATAGGACTCCTTTCCACACAGGAAAAAAGGACATCTGGAGTGGATCCAGAGAGCCGTGCTTCCAAGACAAAACTAGGAAAAGAAGAACAGAAGGGAAATTTTTCCTGATTTTTTCATGTGCATTTTGTTTCATTATCCCCTTATGAATAACCCTGTTTTGCTGAAACTTGAGGCCATTCATGGTGGTACATTTCCACTTTGCTATTTAAATTGGTACCATAACATGGCTGAAAAGAAGGAAGCAATAAAGTATTATAACAACGTAGAAGAATCATAGCAATGTAACTCTATTATAATTACTGATTTTTTTAAAACTATGTAGTGTTTTTTTTGTTTGAGCTGATTGCAAAATTCTTAATTTTGTTCATAGTGGGCAGGACATAACTTTTTACTTCAAATTAAGTTCTGCCTGCAATTTAGCTCAGAATGCTTACTATCAGAGATTGCCAGTCATATTGAGGAAAATTTGTCACAGCAATACATTTCTATCATTTGCATGAATGACAGACTAATAGAGGTTGCAACCCAGGCTGAGACACAGTTCAAACCTCTTGAGGTTAAGGGCAACCATTCCTAAACATTTGAGAAAAACTAAAACTCTGAGAAGGCCTAGGCTGAACCTATATTTCAACTTGGATCTACTGGGAAAACTGAATTACAATTTTATGCTACTTCCATTCTTTGCAAAGCCATAATTTTGCTAGGTTAAAAGGATGTTCCATTTGCACCACCATTCTTCTGTTGTGCATTATGAATAAGAAAGGGATTATCTTATTCTTGAATTCTAGACAAATATTAATGTTTATTGGATTTCTTTTCCTACTGTACATTTTATTGCCCTGCCTACACTAGCAGATTCTGTCCAAGGAAATACTATACATTAAACATGATCAGAGTAGTGTTTCTGTTTGGACTATTCTTGACATGTGGCTTATGTATCAGTGACAATATATATTAATTGATGATGTAGAACACTGGTACTTCAAAACTTAGAGATAGCTAAATCCAAATTTTTTTGTTTAGGTTACTTCTGGACTGAGATGAAAAAAGAAAAAAAGATTGAAAAATTATACTCTAGATGTGAAAATAGTTTCCTTATGTTCCAGTGTGGCATTTTGTATGTGATTACATGTGTCCACCTTCAAAAACAAAGGCATTTTAATATTCACATTTTCTAAAAAATCATAGCTAGAATTTCAGTGGGCTTCATTTGAATGACAGACTCCTACAAGTTCATTTTCTTGATAGTCTGGACCTAATGTTCTGGTTCTTCCCACTCTTCCAGGCATCTAGAGATAAAATGAGTCTCCACTGTTCACTATGGTGATGATTTGTTTGGTTCTGTTATTTTCAGCAATATAGTCTACAGTCACCATTTTCCTGTCAGGTCAGGTGATATCACATCTAGAGATGCCAGGCCTAACTCTGCCTTCCCCCATTTTCTCTTAGTCATGAGTAATCAGACTAAGGCAAAAAAATAATAAAAAGAGACTCTTCTCACACTTTCTACTCAACTATTGACCTGTAATTTTTTACATAATGAACACCTGGCACAAATTTTAATGGAAGTACCAGTATTTAAAATATGTTTTAACAACATTTGTTAAATTCAAATTCCATAATATCCTGGTAATTCAGTACAATGATATTGACATCATCTGAACTAGCATAGAAAACAAATCCCTTGAGAAGCTTGTAACTTTCAGGTATTGGGAAAGGCTGTAATAGTAGCAAAACTGAGGTTTGAAAAGGAACAAGCAATGAAAGACTATGCTTCCAAGATTCTTTAGAAGTTTGTGGGGCAAATGAGTATATTAGGGATAAGAAAATAAATTTATTCCATAAAGTTGTCACATCACCAAGAAAAGCAATGAGAGAGTCAATCATTTGCTATGATTGAAAAGAAAAGGAAATTTAAAAAGCCCTAAGGTAGGTGCTGTGAGAAATAGAAGGCTTTTGGCTTCAAGTGGTGGAGGCTATCCAGGCAGATATACCACAGAAGAGGTCCAGGAACAAGAAAGAATGAATCACCAACAGGGTCTGCAACCTGACATATTAAACACCCAGATGGGAAGGAAAATGCCACTGTGCCTTTTTCCTGGATACTTCACTGCCCTTCAGCCTAGCATAAGCCAAATTTCTTGTCCTCATTTTGCTTAGCAGCTCCCCTGACAACAGCAAACCTTTCTGATTTCCTATTGATGTGAGAGAACTGAACCCTATTTCTTAGATGCAGTCTTCTGATTGTAGAATATGTACAGTAAAGTAGGTTAATAAAACGTTAGCAGGTATTGAATAATATTAATAACATTCCAGTTTAGGCCCATCTCCAAATCTTCAGGCCATTAACTGTTTGATGGAAAACACAAAATGGATTAAAAATTATTTATTCAATTCCCAGAAACTGTAACAAACCAACTACACTAGTCTACAGATCTTTGGCTTTCACCCAACTGCCACACAATATCTGTACAGTTTTTACTGACTATATTAACTGGAAAAAAAGTACACTATTAATAACACCTTAGCACAGCAGAAACCATTATCTGACCCTTAGCAGCTGAGAAGTTAATGTTGTTATCCTACTCACTTTTTTTAATGAAAGATTTTCTATGAAAAAGTATGATATAGGAGGATCCAGATAATTTTATTGTAATTAAAATTTAAGTGATAAAAACCATGTAGAACATAGTGAAATAAAATGTGAGAAAACACAAGCATGGTGAAGTTGAAAGTTGTATCCTGAACTGATACAGCAGAAAAAAAAAAACAAGAAAAAGAAAGTCTAAATGCTGTTTTGTCTTTTTCTGTGAAATCTTGTCAGCAAATCTTGGAAACAAATAACATTTTTTCCTTAAATTACTGTTATTATAGCAACTT
The DNA here is from genome assembly GCA_027576195.1 of Cossypha heuglini. NCBI lineage: Eukaryota > Metazoa > Chordata > Aves > Passeriformes > Muscicapidae > Cossypha > Cossypha heuglini. The sequence continues at coordinate 48,004,564 of JAODKT010001744.1, forward strand.
CTTGAGAAGATGGAATTCCTATTATCTAACAACCCTAAGCACTAGTGTTATAACCACTGCTCTTTAGTGCCTCTTCAAAAATAGGCTCCAACTGACATCTTGAACCTTGTCTCAAGACACAGATACCAGAGAAAGTTTGACTCTTATTATTTGTATTTTTTCTTTTTATTAATTCTAAAGAATTCTTAAATGTTATAAGAGAGATGATTTTTACTTTTCAGTAGTAATGCACTTATTTGAAGAGATTTACCTTGTCCAGTTCAACTACTCAAAACTGTTGTGAGATGTTTACATAAATTTCACTATCCAAAAGTATTTGGGAAAGATGTCTATGATATTAAAAACTCAGTTCTATTTAAAGGTAACATCATTTACTGCCTCCTAGCACCATGAATATTGCCCTGGCTGGCTTCAGGATTTAAAGGATTTAGCAGAAGATTTATCACTTAACTTCAGCAGACAATCCTGCAACAAAGCAAAGCTGGAGAGTCTGAAGTTTTTCCCAGAATTTATATCTCCAATGCATAAATGCAGATATATAAAGATAAACAAACAATTTCACACTTCAGAACTGTCTCTTGTGTGAAAATGGAACATTTTAAAAAGCGTTTAAGAGTGCATAAGCTTATTGCAAATATATAGCACTCTTAAAACTACATTGGGATATATATGTGGGAAAGTGAAATTGGAAAGAGTTTAGAAATTAGTTAGTATGGAACTGACCTTTTGTACATTTTTTGATCCATCTTCTTTCTTCTTCCAGCCATGTTTTTCCCAGATTTCAAAGCAGACCCAGGAAGTTGGAGTCTCCCTTCTGGGACAGCACTATTCAATTTTTTGCCCTAGTTACTCCAATTCAAAACTAGCAAATTTTTCAGAAGGTTTTTTCTACTAGGTTTGGAAATACATACTAGTATAATTAAATTTTGATGGGTAATTTCTTACAAGACAGTTCTGTGTCACATTAGCTGAGGAAAGAAGTGTTTGACAATGCTGGCTGTTTCTCAGTATCACTTGTGAGCACAACACAATCTGTTAATCAGTGTGCATGCCCCAGCCTGCAATGCCAACCTTGTGAGTTATGCAAACACTGCTTATGTTTGCCATTTCCTACATGCACCTAACTTCCAGTTTCAAGTATCTTCCCTTCCCAGACCAACACAGACTGCACACTGACAAAGACTCCTGGATGTTGAGGCCGTACAAAATCCTAAGTACTGTGCCCTATGGTGAATTTTTCTGCCAGCCAAACAGTTACTATTCAGAGACAGACAGGTGGCATTTTAGCCTGATTTCCAGTCTTCATTTTCATAACACACATGAGTAAGGACTGTTGAAATAAAAACTTCTGCATATGATACCTTTGTGCTACATTCGTCGCCACTAGTTGAGGGCTGGATCAATTTTAGCACTTTTTCTTCTCTCTAAAATAGCCATGTATTTCTGCCTGATTGCTATCCTAAGGCTCTGTTTCTATCCTAATGTCTAGGTACAAGGTCATGTGACACTTTAATGCTTCAGTAAAAATGAACCTATAATGTAAAATGCTATTTTCATCTTATTCCTGCGCATTCATGTAATGCTGTTTGGGTGTCTAAGTGTTTGTGTGGATTGAGCATACCTTTCACTTTTGCAAAATGGTATTTATGCCATTTCTTGCAGCTGACAGTCTTTGCTGTTGATTAACTGCTCTTCCAGTAAACCAGGTAAAAGCTTGGTTGGGTGGACAGTGAGTGGGATAGTTTCATAACCATTCTTCTTATATGATTGTTTTAAAACACATTGCTTTGGGAAGCCAGGGCATTTTTTTTTTTTTCATAGACCAGCACACATTTCATAAGCTCAGGATGAGGATAATGCAACTCATCTTTATTTCTGCTTTTTTGGTTCCATTTGCTCACATAATAGCTACAACCAGTGATGCCACTTAAATGAGTCATCTCCTAGGTAAGCATAATGTTGCTGCATTTTCAGTAGTCTAATTTATGGAACAGACTGTAAACAGGGTGAAAGCTTTCCTCCACTACACACTTCATTCTTTCATGTTCAGAAATGAGAGAAGGTGTTGACAAACAGCTTCCCTCATGCCATCCCAAAGAGAAGGTATTACAAAAAAGCACTAGGGATCCAAACTCACAAGATTTCCTCTGCTCACTGTGGATTAATCCATACAGAAGGGTTTTGTCTGAAGAATGACCAAAATATTTGTTTTGTTATGACCAGTAGGTATAACACTGAACTTAAACAGAAGGAAAACAATTGCCCTGGAAGTCAACATGTTTTCTTGTGGCAAACCACAGTGGGAAAATCAGTAAAAAATGAGAAGAGGATTTGATAACAGTGAAAGTCTACACCTTTGCTCTCTGCTAACCTTCTCTTGACTCCAAAGGCAAAGACTGCTTTCTCTCACGAAAGAAATTCAGTAACCTGCTTCTCATCAACCCCAGAAAGTTAGTGCCAGAAAAAACTAGAGTTGACATGCACAATTATTATAGCAAGAAACCAGCAATGTGTATTTTTTGCAGTTTCTAAAACTGCTAAGAATAAACCTGGGCAAAAGATTTATCACTTTTATAAAGAAAGTCAATTGATCATGACTGTAATATAATGTTCCAAGAAAACTTTAACTCCGCTAAAGTGAGACTGGGTAGGAAATTTAAAGAGAAGCCATTCTTGTTATCAGTTTTAATGAATGATTTTATGTGATAACAAAAACAAAGGGAAAAACAAGATTAGTGATTGCTCAGAAAACATCCTTTCTACTACTCTAAATTATCATGACATCACAATCTTTGGCTGTGGAGTTAATTTTCTCAGTAATTACATTCCCCTCAGAAGTACAAGCATCCAGAAATGCCTGCT
>JAODKT010001744.1:48007525-48039035 GCA_027576195.1 Cossypha heuglini
AGCATCCAGAAATGCCTGCTTGGTATGTCTTCCCCAAGGTATGACAAAAATCAGATTTTCAGTGCCACAGTAGAATTGCAGGGAGCAAAACCTCTTGTTGCCCCATTTTTAGGACCTATAGTATATATCTGTGATGTCCATATAGAGTGTGCCTTTTGACTGCAATATTAATGACAAAATTGTTCACAGAAACTACCAGTAGCATCCAGTCAGACAAAAGGGTCATCCTGGAAGGGCTCAGATGACCTTCTAAATTATCCTGAACAGGTTCTTTTTTCCCTTAGAAAATGGAAAGAAAATATAATCATTAAAATTTTCATTTCTGTTCAGATGCACGCACAGAATATAGACTATAACACCAAATTATCCTTAAATGCAATTTGTCACCAGAAGCACAAACCCTAATCCTATGTAAATATGGTCTTTGGGAAAACAAAAAACAACTCCCTATTTATTTGTCATAGACATCATAACCATGGATCAGAGACTGTGCTGCTTCTCCAAAATCCCACTTGCAGAGTTACATCTTCAGTCTTGGATCTCTGCCACAGAGATTTAAACACTCTAAAGACCAGTACATGTGGGCAAAGAAAGGTTTGTTTTGCAAAACCACACCACAGCGTGGTTCTGAGCCACAGTTACCCCTGTACCTCGTGGCAAGTCCTACCATGAGAATAAGGCACAGAAATGTTGCTAACAGATGTGGCATTACTAAGAAACTATAAAGTATCTTCTCATTTATGGAAATTCAGAGAATTACAACCCCATGTCACTAAGTTTTGGACCTCTGGGCCAAAAAAAAAAACCAACAAAAAAGGACAAAGGTTAATACATATATGAACAAAAGACAGCAGCCTTACAGACTTCTGGGAAGGCAAAATTTACAGCAGTGCTGCTGATCCCACACATTTAATGATAAAAGTATCATCTGAGGAGATTTGTATCCTGTCCCAAATAAACAGGTCACACTGAACGGTTCTGTAAGACATCCTGTCTTTTGTGGTGTCAGACCCAAAAGTCATGTAGCCTGACAATTACCTGCAGTGCTCTCCACACAGATTACTGTGCTGGGTCAAAAGGAGCAGCTTGAACAGGAGCTGACAGGAATGTAACAAATGTAGATGTCATTAAAAAAAACCCACAACAAAACAGAAGGCTGTTATGGAATAATACCTCTTACATTTGTTTGTACAATTTATTTTTGGTCAAGATCAAGTCCTCAACATTACCCACTATTTTAGTGCATTTTATGGTCAAGCACATAATGAGATGAAGACTTTTAGTATAAATGAAATTATTTCCTTAAGGTGGATCTCTACAAACAAACAAGAGAGCTCTTTTAATTTATAAAGGGCCCATTTTTATGCAAGGAAAGCCTTATAATTCTCTAGACAAATGATTTCTATCTGTTTTCCAGAGGCTTATGGTAAAAACAACAGAAGATTCATAGAAATTATTGAAATCCTTTCAGTACTGTTTGAAAATGTCATCCTGTCTTCTTGTATGTTTTCTTGTAGGTAGGGTGATGTCCTGTAACCCAGAATTAATGTCAAAAGAGAAATTGTATTTTAAGCTGTCTCTTCAAAGACTCCCCAGAGGCTCCAGCAATCCAGTGGTCCTAACACTAGATTCCAGCTCTAGAGCCCAATACAAACCTTAGTAACTAATTTAATAATTAGTTTTTTAGTTACTTAGAAATCTAGAAGCAATTCTAAACTTGTCTACACATTGAGTGTAAAGTGGTGGCCACATATCACAGCAAGGAAAGAGATCACTTCCAGTGTCAAAAGACTATAATCTCTTGCCCCATCTGTAACTTCAGTGAGTAAAAACAAAGCAAGGAACTTTTGAACCTACACGTGTAGTTTATAGATACATTTAGGATAGTTATTTTTCATTGATATTCTTGATATTTATCTTCCTTACAATGTTTCTATCTATCTATCTATCTGTCTGTCTGTCTGTCTATCTATCTATCTATTTATGCAAATCAAAAAAAACTATCCCAGTTACGGTTTTTGCTGACTCTATATAGTAACAAACAATAATTTAACAAGGCTTTGGCAGACAAAGACTAAAAGAAAAATTAGGAAAAAAAATACCCTACCTATTTTAAATATTGAGATGGGCCCTTTGATGTATGCAACTTCAGTATATTTCCATCCCATCTTATACCTAATTTTATAACTAGTCAGTTTGATCTGACTTGCAGTGTTTAAGCTCTTTGAAAGTCTGTTTTCTTTACCAGCCACTTTATCACTTAGATATTTTCATCTTGATATCTTAACATGCTTTCCCCATTCTAAATTTACATAATATTTAGCTAATATCTTCTCGTGAACTATTAGCTAATGTTTTCTCATGAACTGTTTCTGAGTGTCATTCAGTCACACTGTCTTATTTTTCATGCTATTACAAAGGATTGAAAAGTGTCAAAGTACATAAAAATAAATATACACTCTTTAAAAAAAATCAATAATATTCTAAATTATATTGATTTTTAAAAATACAATTTTTCCAAATGGATTTTTTTAACATGAGTTGTTCTAGCTTGACAAGCAGCATGGAAGAAAGTGAAGAAGAAAAAGGCAGGAGGTTGGAACTGACAATTGCAGGACTCCAGAGAAGCTTCAAGAATATTCTCTCTCAAGAGAACACAGCCTTTGGATATGGCCTGTACATAAACACTGCGAGGGACTCCATGTAAACAAAATTCCAGGAATTTCACAGAGCAAACAGACATCTCCATTACCCCCTGCCAGCTGCAAAAAGGAAGGTCCCAACATGCCCCTGTACTATGCGTCATAAAAGAGCAGATAAATGACACAAAAGACATATTCTTTTTTGATTTCTAAAGATCAGTAACACGAGAAGACTCTGTCCTACAGTGGGAATGGGCAGCATCCACTAAGAGCTAGTTCTTGGCAACCTGATAGCTCAAGGGCTTTACATAAATATATATATATACACACGTGTGTCTCTGTGTGTGTGTGTGTGTGTGTGTGTATGCGAGTTTTATTTTTCCAAGTATTTTTCTTAATGACTGAAAAGTTGCTCCACTACTTGGAGCCAGCTCTGAACCTAGCCAAAACTCTCCCTTGTTTAAGACCTTTGCAGAAAGGGTAGTGGTCAGCTGAAGCACTGTTTCCCAGTTTCTATGTATTATTAAGATTCTCTTGCCACAATATGTCTAATCTAATTTGCCTGTGCTTTTGCAAGTCTTCTGATGTAATGCTTCACCAAGAGTGAAGCTAGACCATGTGCAGAGAGCCGTATTGCACCTCTTGCTATAAATACTGCTTTTGTTTTTAATTTGCACTCCTGTCAAAGGATATCTACTCCAAACGTGTGAATTTATTGACAAAAAAATCACCTCCATCCTTTCTGTACTTGTTCCTGGCTTGCCCTACCACAGACAGCTCTAGCTTTACCAAAGCATTTGAGAGATGTACTGGCTCCTTCAATGAATAAAGGTGAACACAGGCAAAATGAAAGGGGATACATCTATATTTTTCTTGTTTATGACGGTCTGAGATGCTGGCACATATTCCATTGAATGCTTAATTCTATTACTTCCTTACACAGGCTGTTTATATTTGCTCATTAATGAAACAGTATCATGACTGAACATGTGGCAGCCACAGTAATTAGCAAAGCATCTCCTTCTATTCTTCAAAATGTCGTCAAAACACTTGTCAGGGAACAAACTCATTTTCAGTCTCTGCTGCCATTTACAGGGTTTCAGGCACTGATGATAGCTTGTCTGCTTAGTTTAAAAGATCTCTTGATATAACAGAACCTGACACTGTTTACTTCAGCCTATTATGCCTGCTGCATTCACTGAATGCTTCAGTGGAAAAGAAAAATCGAAAGAAAGCTACTCATTGTAATGCCAGCTGCTTTTTAAAAAAAGGAAATCAATTTTTGCTTGAGCTCAGAATGTACTCAGCGGGCCCAGAGTGACCCCCACTTCTGATGTCAACAACAAAAGAATCTGCCTGCGTTTTCCACAACAATCACAAAACAGCTAAAGAACATTGAAAATGTAAGATTAGTTTCATCCTATTTTATGTTCAAATTGGTACTGACTAATACAGACAGTATCTCAAATTTGAAAAACTGCTACTTCACAGGTTGCATGTAGAAACACGATGAGAATCAAGGGCATTTCTGAGCATATTACCTCATTAAAAATTACTTGACAGGACCATTTCAAGGCTGAAATTGAGTTACATGTGGTATTTACAGCTGGTATCACAATGATTTTCTGTACTGACAATTCATTATTTTATGGCTAGCTTGTTTCAGATAAAGTTATCTAATTATGACAATGATCACAATGTTTTGCATCTTCGTGACAACCCTACATCTATGTCATTCAAAATTTTCTGCTTTACTGAAATTCAAACCAATCTCTTAACACAAATTTTCATATAAACTTGGTTGCACAGTGTGAATGAGACTGTGTAAGATTTATCATAAGACTAATCATTATTACTACCATTGTTACATTATTATTACTATTATTATTACTCTGGCAGCGTAGGCAAGCAGAAATCAGGGTTGTGCTGCCCTAAGCTATGTAGAAATGCAGATCTAAAAGAGTAGTCTTTGCACTAGAGACATTATAATTTAGACAGCCAGAATCAGCCAAGCTCACAAAGCTCCTGGATCAGCCTACTAGGAACCTCTGTTCTGTGGTGTTCACTAAACTCGTAAGGACAACAATATCCGAGTGAACCCCTCCATCACCAAATATCTTGGCTTCTATAATTCCTGTCTTGTGTTTCTGGCTGGGTTAGAGAGATATCAAAATGCTGTCAACTCTGGAGAATCTTGCACAGAAATGAGAGGAAGAAAAAACACAAACAACCCAATTTTTTCTCTCATATCCAGAAAATAATGATTTTACCACTTTATGCCTTTAAAACCCCGTGCAGGCTTTCCAGTGCTTCAGTGTGGTTTATTAGGCACAGAGACTGTGCCAACTTCCATGGTTCCTGCCAGTGCTGGTGCTTTACTTTTGTAATACAATTTGCATGGCTCTGGGTATAACCTTCACCTTTGCACCCTAAAAGTAGATATTTTAGATGTCTGCTGTGGGTCAAGATGAGCAGCACCCTAGAAGGACCTATTTTGCTACATCATTTAGCTGAAATGGAGGTTTCTCCATACCTATGTGCTCTGACGGAATTTAGGTTTGTTTTCTCGTGTTCAGTTATTTACTTAATTCAAGATAGAAATAATTTTTGCTAGATGCGTGTAATTTTTGGGATTGTGCTGAATATTTTTGTCCACATTTTCTTAATATAAGGAATAAGAGATTTTTAAATTCAGAAAGTTAAACTTTTGACCTTTAGGTTAAAAGGTTTAATGATTTTTCAACATAATATTTAGAAAAATACCCCAAAGAGTTGAGTATTCAATTTTTGTTGTCTTTGCCAGTCTCTCACTTCCTTTTTTATTTAGTTGAAATAGCAGAGAGACAAAAGAATCAAAGGCCAATGTCCAAAGACTGAAACATAATGCTTTTGATTTTCTTGCTGCTAAAGAATAAAAATGTACAGGAAAACATAATTGCACATATTTTATCCCCTCTTTCTCCACCAGAAATAAACAATTTTCCCAGAGCAACTCTAGTGACTGGAGGATATGCTACATAAGTAAAACCAAAGAGTCTTGTGAGGGTTAGAGGTCTATTTCACTGTGTAAGACAGAGTGTCTCTACTCTTTCACAGTGAATTTAGAAGAATGGGATTAAGAGCTTTTGGCACCTCTGGAATTCACAAAAAATTGTTTAAATGGTAAGCAGGATTAAATTAAAAAAAAAAAAAAAACTAAAAAAGTTAAAAAAAAAAATCAGAGAAAAGGAGTTATGTGAGCACAATAAATGGGCAAGAACCACAATTATTGAAAAAAAAAAAAGGCACCTGGGTTGAGTTCACAATTGAATTCCTGAGTGATATTTGTCACTAATTTCATATGCTTTCCTGTACAGTGTTTGGACTGGCAAGAAGTAATTAGGAAGACAGGACATTTTATACCATTTAATGAAGTAGACTATATTCCAAATTACAGAGAATAAACTCCTAAGAAAATAACAACAACACACAGAGTTTCAGAAACGTTTTTTCACTTAGTTTGTAGTCAAGATAAAGAACAGCTGTACCCAGCTGTCCTAAAAAATTTCTTTGTGTTTCTCCCTACTTTAAGTTACAACAGTTTGGCTATCTTCTACAGGACCTCCCATAAAATGATTCAGAAAGGTGCTTGAGGAATTGGAAAGGGTTTTTTGATAAGGAGGTTGAACATCTATTGGGGTGTTCTGGTTGTGCCTGGACATTTTTAATGATATTATTGCTCTCACTTTTACAAAACAAGGGTTTGCAGCGCTTGAAAATCTGTTAATCTGGTGCAAAACCACTCATTTTACCTAAAGAAAAAATGACCCTAAAAACAGGATGACTGAGGAAGGAAAGGAGAGATGTTAGGGGAGCTCTGATAGGTACTGCATGAGTTAATTCTCAGGACGTTTCCCACCTCGCTCATCCATAAATCCACAAATCACTGCCATCACTTTTGATCAAACAGATGTAAGCAGAAAAACCCGAGAAATTACTGTCCCTAAAACTGTCAGGTACTAAGAGATCTGCTGGAGATAAAGTCTAATTCCTTTCTTATCTTCCAGTGAATGGCAAGAATGCTGTTTAGGAAATGTCCCATTAGTCTGTGCAGAGTGCACTCATGCCTTAAGAGGCACATGCCACTGGATAGGCTTGACCTTTACAGGCTGCATCGATTTTCAGTTGGTTAATATTTTATAAATATTAATTTTAATTTTCTCATTAGGTTTGTTTCTGTCTGTGAGTTTGCCTGTTAATCAGTAACTCATAGGAGCTGGGCTCAAGATAGCAATCCTTTAATTTTTACATGGGGTAAAAAAAATCTAGTTAAAGAAGGAGGTCAGAATTCCTGAATTTCTCTTTCCCTGCTTCTTCAGCAGATACAAAAATACTGACAATCAAATCAACTCCATGCAGTTTCACTAAAACTCTCTTACCATAGGAAACTGTGACGGCAAAAGGAAAAAGTTACTTTTCAACTTTGATACTCCTTTTGTCCAGCTGTGACTTTATAGAAATATTTGAGACTCATTTTTTGACCAGAGATTATAGCAGACTTCAAAAAACCCAACTGAATCTATGTGATGGTCTAAGAAAAAAGTGGGGTTTTTTTTAATATTAATTTGATCAAGTTGTTTTTGAAATACAGCATACTGTCATCTGAGGAGAGCAGTTTTAGAGCATAATTATATATTGTGTGAAAAGAACTTCCTTGAGTTTGTTTTAAAGCTGGTGTTTTTCTTTAATTTCTATTTTATTATAAGGTCAAATTCTCCATTACAAGAAATAGAAACTACTAATTTCCTATTCAGTTTCTTTATGCCACACAGCTTTAATGAATTTCTACAATTTTTCTGGCCATGTGGCCCCTTGTGTCCCATTCTCCAGGGTGGAGACCCATGTAATCTATTTCTCATGAAGGAAAATTTTCTTACCTTTGCTCAGTCTAGTCACATTAAACAGGGGTCTTTCAGACTCTAGATAATGATGCCCTGCATAGTCATAGTTGACCATTCTCCTTGTGCTTTGGAAATGAGTGTCTCTGCAAGAAGACATAATTTTAGAGATATTTTCAGGGGAAAAGTAAGAGGACGAGTTTTTCTGAGCCAGGTGTCCCAGCCATTTTAACTTTAGCCTAAGAAAGGAAGAAAACAGACAATCAAGAGAAAAGGACAGATTAGAGGGAAATAAAAAGTATTATATGAAATAAATTATTAAGTGATTAGCATTGTGTTTCTGCTGCAAGTTAGAGATACTAATTTAAGCCTCAGATCACAATGGATGGTAGGAAATGCACATTTCAATAGTTTTTTGCTTCTGGTACGCCTTAAGTGTTTTCAAAAAAAAAAAACCAATAAAATAAGCAATCATGATGATTACATAATTTTTGCAAATGAGAAACCGAGGATGTCATGCAGGTTCTTCTAATCTTTGTTTGATGTAATTGAGGCTAGTTGCTTGTCTTCAAAGGAGAGAAATGAGCTCCTCCTCAGCATAGCTGAGAGGAGCACAGCAGAGCCTTCTGCTCCCTCCTGTTCTCACATGGAGCCTGACTCTCAGCCAGTCAGGTGGGGAGCCTAGGAGGTTAATTCTAAAATGAGGTATTTGGGAAACTAGGTGAACATTCTTCCAACCTTTCTCACATAAGGTTGGAGGCAAGTCTGTGTATGAAACAATCATAGAATTAAATCAGCCTGAGACTAAAGCCTCAGCCCAGTTACAGTAGTGTCATTTCTCATTATCTGTGAGGTAGTTACTGATGCTTACAATAAAGCACTTACAATATACTGCCTTCAGATATCTCACTCTGTTCACTGGGGTTTTGTGCATGTAAGGTAGTAACAAACAGTTTCTGAACAGTTACACAATTGCAAGTGTCTTTGGGGAAAGGAAAAAAGGACAACATTTACTCATATGTACCCACAGTGCGAATGCAATATACCTTCTGTTGAATTTTAGTCCACTCATTGCCTGGACACTCAGAAAAATGGCAGTAATTTTACACAAAATTTGACTTCTGCTCACCTAGATGCAAATGATTGTCCCTGAGCTGCAGGGAACAAAGTCAGAGTACCTCAAATCTTTACTAAATTCTAGGTGCTACAACAAGTGCTTGTGTACCTGTCACCAAAATAAAAATTTATTTGAACAGGCATATTTTCATGCAATAAAATATCTTTGCAGGTTTTTTTCTTTATGTATCATGAATGCTCTGCTGTATGAGATATATTGTCAAAAGTTTTGAAATTTATTCAAATTTATGTTCTTATTTACAAAACATGACTACGACCATTTTGAGTTACTATCACATAAAAAGGATGAGTTTCCTTTTCTATTCTCTCTGGTTAGAGCTGCTGGGTACAGACATGAGTAGCCTGGAAAATAATACACACCATCTGTGAGAAGTTCCTGTTTTCTTCAGGCAAAAGCACAGCTAAATTTATTTTTAGTTTAAGGGTACCCATAAGTCAAGCTAGACTCACATGGTATGTCTGCATATGTGTACTACAAGGTAATTTTATTGTCATCTGATTTCTTGTCACTTTATAGAAATTGCAAATGTATTGATTTTTGAAAGCCTTTTGCAAAGACTTGGCATTCTTACATGGATGCCAGTGCCTTGGAGGAAAACAACATCATGTAGTTCTGCTCATTTGGATACTGACCATCACAATGAGTGCCCTGATAATTCAGAATAATGCTTCTGAACACAGAACCATCCCAGCAAGGAAACCTAAGGACTAACAGGACAAAGAACTAGTATAACCTCACCAACACAGTGCTTCACTTAGCTTTCAGCTAGCTATGTATTTGTTTTAATATTTGTTTTCCCAGAACTGGAGGAGATTCTGGGAGTGCCCTTCCAAGTCTCACATCAACTCTACAGATTGTATCATATTTTTACACATGAAAGAGATATTTCTGTCATTAGTTAGTAAGTCTTCAGCTGAAAAACCCAAGAAAATTTAGTGCTTACCCTGACTACAAGAACTCATCTTAAGGTGCTAACATTTAAATTAACGATTTCAAAATCCTTTCAACATCTTTCTGTTTTATCATTAACAAGATGCAGCTGGATGAAGGAGTGATAAAGAGATAAACATCAATGGAATAAAGGAACATAAGTCTGTTTGGAGTTGTACTTAAATTTATATCTAGCGGGTCATATGGCAGTTTTAGTATTTTCAAGTCCTGGATGCACACATGGAAATCATTAGGAGGCAGAAACTTAGCAGTACTTTCATTATGGAAAGACAAAATATTTTAGACTTTTTTTTTCAAGTTGTTTTTCAATTCCTTTCTCCATGTGGACTCTCATTTATGAATCAATATGAAGTAGACAGATATTTTAAAAATAATGCAGTACAAAGTACAGAAATTATTCACTTTTTTACGTGGCTTATTTTCTGTGTGTTCAGGGTAGGATGAGGACTCTGGAGGAGGCAGGTGAGAGGTTAAGCTCGTGGTTGTGAGAGGAGCAAGGAGGCACAGACTCTGTTCTGTTAACTGCTAGGTGGTCTCAGACCATCCAAGGCACTCGAGTTTCCCCTGAGGTGCTGTTTGGAGGTGTCAGAGTGGGGCAGGATAATGTGACACGGAGGAACAATCTTCCCTACAACTGGAACCAGCTCATGCTCCCTGGGATTTAAGCTGCAGTGCCAGACCACACTCTAAGGTACATCTGAGACAAGTGAGAAGGAGCTGTATGACTGATGTCTTTCTGTGCAAAGACAGTCAAATTCAGTCTCTAGCTCCTCCAAAATGGCCTTATTTATAAATGCATTTATAAACATAAATATTTATAAATATAAATATTTATAAACGCATTTATAAAATACAAAGGCCAAGAAGCATCTTCGCCCCTTTTGCCACACATAGTGCCTCAGTAGGAAAAATACAATCAGAAATTTCAATGGAATGCTGCCTAGAAATAATAGGGGGAAAATTCAAATATTTATAAATAAATTTAAGGGGTGAGTATAAAAGACAATAAGGAAAATAACAAACTTGAGGAAAAAAAATTGGACCCTAGCAATTGAAAGATGTTCTCATCAGAGGAGTTCAACCTCCTTACCCTAAGAATTTGAACTGAATGTAAGGAGACAGAAAATGCTGTTCATGATGAATGTCTTTTCTTTTAGCACCTCAGGGTAATGATTGTTTTGTGGAATAATAAAAAGCAATATTTATTGGGACCAAAGAACTTTCACCACAGTAGAAGTCTGAATCTTAAGATTTGCTTGGCATTGATGTGAATGTCATTTGACTAGAAAATTCATCATAATGCAACATTAACCATTAAAATATGTGTAAACACTTGAAGTAAGTAGGAAAAATTTTACACCTTCTGGCACACACTTATTTTTCTTTCAGTCAAGGTTGTTATAATTTCCTTGCAGCGTCGGTTTTTTTTCCTTCTGAAATGATCATCAAAACACAGGAGCCATTGAAGGAAACAGACTGGCTGCATTTCATAATACTTACTGTTTTGTTCCCCCAAATCAATTTAAAAGCATACTTCTGAGCATCATTCACATTTTTAATAAATATAACAGCAGACATACTACTTGCTTTGCTTAATGATATCCCAGTAGGTCTAATGTGTACTCTTCTACAGCACATGACAAAAATCCCAGGAGTGACCAGCTTTATTGTTACATTTCTACAGGCTGCTGCTGTAAAAGATAATAAAAAAAAAATCATTAGCAACTAAACAAGGGCTAAGGAGAACTGCCACCCTTTACTGGATACAGAGAGAAATATCACTGTGGCAGAGGTAATAATGCTTTCTTTGCCCCAGTCCAGCAACATGAGCTGTCCTCTGGGCATCTGGGCCCCAGAGCTGGAAGCAGAATGAAGCCCCCATAATTCAGGTGGAAATCCAGGTGGGACACACAGGTCCCAGGGTGTCTACCCATGGATGCTGAGGGGGCTGGCAAGAGAAACACTTCCAATTATTTGCCAGTGTAGGAACGTCACAGCTGACTGGAGGCCAGTGCGGTGTCCACCTACAAGAAGATTTGGAAGGACGATCTGGAGCACTGCAGGCCTGTCAGCCTGCTCTTGGTGTTGGGGAAGTTCATGGAGCAGATCATTTTGAGTGCTGTCATGTGGCATGTGTAAAACAAACAGGGGATCAGTCCAGCCAGCATGGGTTTAAGACAGGCTGAACAGCCTGATCTCCTTTTAGGACAAGGTGACTCGCTTAGCAGATGAGGAAGCAGTGGATGTACATACCTGGGCTTTCGTGAAGCCTCTGACACCATTTCCCACACATTCCCTGAAGAAACTGGCTGCTCACGGCTTGAAAAGGTGTTCTGTTCACTGAGTAAAAATCTACCTGGGTGGCACGTGGTGGAGAACAGAGTTACATCCAGCTGGTGGCCCGTCACAAGTTTTCCAAAGTGTTCATCAGGGTTCAGTACTGGGGACAAACAGCCCTGTTCAATATCTTTATCCATGATCTGGATGAGGCGATGGAGAACCCACTTGGTCAGTTTGCAAGTGACTCCAAATTGGGCAGGAGCTCCTGGAGGGCAGGAAGGATCTGCAAAGGGATCTGGACAGGCTGTATCAATGGGCTGAGACCAGCTGGATGAGGAAGGCAATAATAAGGTAAATTTTCAGGTCCTTCCCTTTAGTCACAGCAGTGCCAGGCAGTGCTATTGGATGGGGCAGAGCTGCTGGAAAGCAGCCAGTGACATCCTGGCCTGTATCAGCAACAGTGTGGCCAGCAGGAGCAGGGCAGTGACCATGCCCCTGTTCTGGGCCCTGGTGAGGGCACACCTCGAGTGCTGTGCTCAGCTCTGGGCCCTTCACTGCAAGAAGGGCACTGAGGGGCTGGAGCGACTCCTGAGAGGAGCTCTGGGGCTGGGAAGGGTCTGTCCTACAAGGAGGGGCTGAAAGAGCTGGGGTTGTTCAGCCTGGAGAAAAGGAGGCTCAGGGGAGACCTCATCACTCTCTACAACTCCCTGAAAGGAGGGCGTGCCAAGATGGGAGCTGGTCTGTCCTCCCAGGCAAACAGCAGCAGGAGAAGAGGCCACAGGTGCAAGTTCTGCTGGGGGAGGTTTAGGTTTAATATCAGAAAAAAAAAACACTGAAAGCCTGGTGGGGCATTGGAACAGCCTGCCTGTGGATGTGATGGAAAAACCATGAATGGAAATGTTCAAAAAAACATGTGGATGTGGTACCTGGGACACGATGTAGTGGTAAATATGGCAGTGCTGGGTCAATGGTTAGACTAAGTGGTCTTAGAGATCCAAGGTTTCCAACCTTAAGAGCTCTATGATTCTTGCTTTAAGCTGATGGAAAAGATAGGGATAAAGCAACATCCTGATTAAAAACTTGTATGAATAAAATTGCAATAATTACATTCTATTTTATAATTAAGTTTTTAGCCTATCTCACATGTTTGTGTTAGACTTTCTCTTCTTTCTCTTCTGCTTTTGGTCTTTAGAACAGTATCCTGAAATTGAAGGGATCTCATATTGCAGTCAAGCCTTCTCCTTGCATGATTACATTTTCAAATCCAACACTGCATCTAATTAGACTCTAGAATAGGATGTCTCAACGACTAAATAAATATCTTTCAATGTTTGTAATTAGCTGGTTTCTAAAAGACAAGCATCCATAACACACCATTAGATCTTATGAAATAGCTCTTTAACATAAAATAATTATTTCCTTTGGCTTAAAAAACTGGTAGAATTTGGTAGACTTGTAAATATATGTACTGTAAGCTGTTATTTTTGTAGCAGGGCAGGATAGCACTGCCTTCCCTAGCAGCTGTGATCTTATCTCAGTGTTAACTCAGATGAAAAATTAGAAAGGAAATAAATTTGTGTCAGCCACGGTTTATTAGAAAATCCATTTCAAATATATGTATGCAGTCAAACTTTCAGGTTTACTAACATTTTTCTTTTGATAGCATGTACTATTCCTGTACTAAATCTTCTTTCTTTCTCAGCTCCATTCTCTGCTTTATTTCAGAATCTATATTCCTTACAGCATTAGTCTGTGAACACCAGTGCTTCACCTGTGCTCAGCTGTTACACAAGAGCTGTAGACTATACAAGTAACTCATAGCATCCTGTGGAGAAAAATGGGAGAGGATAAAGCCCCCTTGGTAAATTTCTATGGATTTATAACAAATTTCTCTTCTTTCTGAGTTCCTGCAGTCAGAGGAGGATGCTCTAGTGTCCTAGTACTAGAACAGTTGCTGTCATTCAGAATATCACAAAGAAAACACCACCACCACCAAAAAAACCAAAACCAAACCCACAAAACCCAACTCATTTTAAACTTCTATACTGATCACTGGGGACTTGGGAATTTACTGCCAAATTTATGGAGTAGCAAAATTGTGCACTATATTCTTTATACTGTAATTTTTTGTCTAAATAGATGCTGAAGCATCTTGAAAGCTGAATGTATCTGGCTCTCCACTCTTCAGCTACTTAACAGCAAAAATAGGAAAGTACAAGCTTTTGTGTCTTCCCATGGGAACCAGGAGTATCTACAATACATTTGTAAATATATTAAGTGTTCAAATGTTATGGGGAACCAATAGAAATTAAAGTTTTTATAGCACCAACAAGGCAATAAGCCACTGTATTTTAGGCAGACTACATTGCTCTTTTTTCAGTCAAAACTTTACATTGACATCGTGTCACACTGCCTCTCTCCAATGGTTTCTCCTACATTCCTGAGGCATCACACTTCATTCCTCTTTTATGAGGAATGCATTCCTAAGCCACATAGAGTGGTTTCCCCCTGTAGTTCTTACAACAGCCAGCATAAACATCTCACCATGAATAAAAAGGTGTTCAGTTCTTCTTTTGCAGGACTGAGAAGACTCAGCTGTCACTGGAGTTATTGGGATATGAAAGGTTCAATCCCAGCAAGGCCTGGACATATAATGTACATTTGCTAGAATATCTGTAATAACTTTTTTATTGGTCAGAAGTCTATTAGTCCAATTTTCTCATTTTACATATCCCTATTCTTTTCCAGATATCTATCTTTGCTTTAAAATTTCAGTTCTGCAGAAAAATTGTGTGACTTACAGACCATTTAAAAAAGGTCTGGTTGTCATCTCCATGAAAAACGGGTGAGGGAGAAGAAAGAGGCTATAAAAAATTGTTTGCTCTGCCCACAAATAGCTAAAATTAAATTTTGAAGTTCTATTTTGTGAGTGACAACAGAGTTAGGAAGGTTTTGGTTGATAATATTGAAGCTATAATCTTCTGCTCTGCAGGAAAATTCACAGCTGTGCCTGCCTTGTCCTCCACAGTATTTCACCAAAATAAATGCCTGCAGAGATACAGGCCCTGGTGTCAAAGGGTTTGAAGGAAGGAAAAGGATCAAAGATACCAAATATAAATGTTTTGTGCTGAACTGGGAGGTGGGAGGGAGGAGATCAGGAGATGGGAGGGAGAGCTAAACATGTGTATTGTGTCATTGCAGAAAAATCACCTTGTAGTTTGGCATCATATATTAACTGCTCCCTCCCAGACTCATGTTATCTCCCCTTGAATGTCTACATGTGCTGTGTAAGCACTTAATTTAATTAGTTTTTAATAAAAACCTTGGGCTAAATTTGACTCTGCCACATCTGCTAAATCCAAAGTGAACGCCACTGCAATGATCAGGGTTGTTCTGGAATTGCACCACAGTCAGTTAAATCAGAAACTGTCCCCCTGACCCTCATCTTGTGAAAACATTTTCTTCCTTGAATGAGTATTTGATGGAAAATTAGTCATCTTACTGAGGTAAAGGAAGTGTTATCATCGCAATGTACCTGAATCTGGTTATTACAAGTCTGAAGTTTAGAAGAGACTTTTAAAAGTTCAAAATGTTTCCAGGCCTCCTTAGGAGGTATGGTCTCAGAGAAACAGCTTTACACTCTTGATCAAATAAAGGTCTGGCCTTAGGATGCTTTTCATGTACAAATATGTAAAAAGGGAAAAGTGGTGTTGTTTTATTCTAATATGCAGAATTTAACAATTTGCATCAGAAGCACCAGAAAGTTTCACTTCATGAAAGTCTTTCTCTATGGGACATTTCAGCATCAATATAAATTAATAATTACTACTACTACTACTACTACTAATGACAATAATGTATATCAATAATAAATCCTTTTTCACAGCTCCTCCTTTTTCAGGGCAAGCAAGAGGCGTCCACTTGTGTATTGCATTGAATTCAACATCATTCCAACAACAATTTCACACTGATATTCCAAATTTGAAGCAACGCTATGAGAACATTATAGCATGGAATTTAAGAACAATGAACAATCTGAAACAGCTTTTGTTCAGAATAATCTGAAATCTGCATCTTTACTGCAATGATCATGATATTTCTCTATTGCCATGTTTAGAACA
The DNA here is from genome assembly GCA_027576195.1 of Cossypha heuglini. NCBI lineage: Eukaryota > Metazoa > Chordata > Aves > Passeriformes > Muscicapidae > Cossypha > Cossypha heuglini. The sequence continues at coordinate 48,023,535 of JAODKT010001744.1, forward strand.
AAGACTTCATCAAAATCTCCATATTTTGTTAATTGGGCATTGCCAAGGGCAAATTAACAGTGAATTTGCTTTGTAGTGGACTATGAAAAAAATTACCTTTCTTGGTTTTGTCGACAAGCTTTTAAGCATTTTAAGCATTAGTAGCTAAATACTTATTCCTCTGTATAAACACATTCTAATATCTAGAAAATACTTCCTTACATTTAATTATCCAAGTTGTTTTTGTTGTTTTTTTTTAACAGGCAAATATGACATAAACATTTTCTGCCAAGGCTAGATGTGTGTTATTGATAACTCAATATTTTTACAAAAAAAAAAAAAATTGTGTATTTTAGATATTTACAGAGCAAAACCCCTAAACAAGCACTTTAAGGAATAAATTCTCCTTCTGAAAGTATAGGTTAAAACGAGATACAACTGTTTGTCTTATGTTATAACCTCATAAAGCAAAGCAGAACTTACATGGACTGGCCATAAGTCACATTCCAAGTGTCCTTATACAATATAGCTAATGCATCATGACCTCTCTTGCCCAGATGCCTACTACATGAACTGCTGCTTAAAGAGAGAGCAGAAAATGACAGCTTAATACAGATCAGCAGGAGAATGCTTGTTCTCAGTAAAGTGCTTCAGTTTTTATGTAATGAATGCAGACTAGCTCATGAACTGTTCACATCTTTAAAACTAAGAACCGTGAACATATGCACATTGTGATATGGCAGAATATAATACAGATTGCTCCCGTGTTCAAGAGACAGTGTCTTGCTTTGCTTATGAAATCATTGGAAATATCTATAACAGTACTATATGAAAGCTGAGCAATTTTAAAGATGAAGAAAAATTAAAATTTTGGAAATTTTTATGAAATTAGCATGTATGAATTTTTCAGTCTCTATTTCAAAGACATTTTAAAATTTTACAGATACAATTAACACAGAGAAGAACATAACATTGGTATTTCTAGTGTTTCCAAACTGAAAATTTCAGAATATTTCAAAAATAAATAGCAAATAATTTCCTTGTGAAGTAAAAACGTAATTAATGTGGGAGGCTACTACATTTGTTTCTGTGTAAGAAACTCTGTGACACTCCCCAAGAGTTTAAAGTTGAATAGGAAAAAAAAACCAGTTTTTTCAATAAAAAATATGAAATAATCTATTCAGAGTATGATGGTTTCAAATAAAAAGGAGATATGCAAAAATGTCTGTTAATTGCAAACATTAGAAGTAAAACAAGATTTAATCAAGCATATTAAATATTTCAAGGTAGTGCAATTCTTAATCTCTTTTTTTTCTTGTTATTTATGAAATATATTTCAAGAAAGTGTCAACAAAGGCATTTTTTTTATCAGACAGCCTCGAAACTATATATTCTGATCATCTGTAATTGTGACAATAACTGATTATTTACTGGACAGTAAAAACAACAAGACAGGACCAATCCTTACTCCCCACCTCTGTTTTCCTACGGGTGGTAGCTTTCACCTGTTAATACCACCAAGCTTTGTCAAGAACAAGGTTACTAGAATAAATAAACTTTAACTTCATTTCCAACAAACATAATCCAGAAAAAGTAAAGGCAAAATCTATTACAGTTTGTTATATTACTGCACTAAACAAACCCTCATCGAAACCAGCAATCAGATTGTTAAAATCATTGTCCATTCATACTTAAAGCAAAATTCAGTTTAGCTGCTATGTGTCTGTCTTATGTGTGCACACACAGGATGCTGGTGTTGCCTTTTACTAATCAAAGAGATTCCTTCTCTTCTAAACAACTTTTCCTTCTGTTTGTTCATACTGAGAGGTCATAATCCCTAGTGGGTTTAGGTATAATGTGTTGCTATGGGAATGACTGTGGTGCTATAAAGGGAGGATTATGACCCTTCACTATATAAAAATGTTAGGTTTCTATTACCTTCTTGAATAGCACTGAAGAATTTTCATTTCAGTGTTGGGAGTTATCTTTCCTAAATGGATGCAGGGCTAACTATCCATGTAGGTGATAAGTGTTATCCCTAGTTATTACTGATTGTGCCAATGCTTTGATTTCCAGGAGATAATGAATAACTTAATAAAGAGCTGTCAATGGATGAACTGAAGCCTTTAACCAGGCAGTGAAAGGCTTTGACTGCTTAAAAAGGATTTATCAGTACATGATAGAGGCTGAAGAATTACCACAAAATCCTGGCAAAAATAATATAAAACATAGCACAGGGAAAACAGAAATGAGTTTTATACATTTTTTAATTAATGCAAATTTTCTTGTTGCTTCATTTTCTTTCATTATATGGTTTAGGATTAAAGAAAGAAACAAGCCATCACTTGACTGCTTATTGCAAGACATCTCTGGCCTTGACTGATAATAAAAAGGAGTGAATGGTATGAAGCCTAAGGAACAAGGCTCAATCACTCCCAGCAATTACTGTGTCTTATTGATAACTTGCAGCTCTATCCTGCAAATGCCATCTCTGGAACAAAGCCTGTCACAGATCAGACTGAATCCATTAAAAAGCTTTGATTAACATGTCCCTAGGGTGTGCTGGGGAAACTTTTTACGCCAAATGACAGCCTATTGCTACTGCTTCTGAATTGTCCTCCTGCAATACTCTTGTGTTTTAATCTAGTGCACAGTTTAAATTAAAAAACAGCAATGACTTTGTGTGACCTAAATACGAGCTGCTTTATTCATTGTGGGATTTATCAACTGCTTGCAGATTAAGTATTCAGAGAGGCAACAATTAACCTTACTGTGTGTTAGCTAATATTAATTATATATCTCCTGTGCTTTCCTGTGCGAGTGTACATGTGCCCAGAGAAAGGGTCATATTTAATGTGCTCTGTTTAGTGGACAGGAAGCTTTGTACTTGTCTCCCCTTGAAAACAAATTATTTGTATTTGACAAGCATAACATCAACAATGTTGGCTTTCTTTAGCAGGGACTGACATTGATGTGTAAATGGATTTCAGTCCTTTTAAAACAGACACACAAAAGCTCCATCTTTCTAGGCTTCAAATTTCAAGAGGGCAAGGAATTGCCCTCCGCACACCCAATCATTTTCCCATCATCCACTGGGGAAAACAGCCCTTATCTATTTGTGGGTATTATTTTTTTTTACCCTGCAGTCCCTTGTAAGACATATGTTGAATGGAATGTGTCAAGACCAGCAGGAAATAATACATTACGAATAAAAAAAATTGTTTCCTTTATACTCCATAAAAATACATATTTAAAAACACCTGCAGGTATAAGAAACCCCTGCCAGAAGTCTGATGTGATGTGCTAGAATCTAGGAAAGATGCATAAAAAAAAACACTGGCCCTGTTCACGTGCAGGTCAGTGTTAAAATCACATTAAACCAACATTAAGAAAGAGCTAAATCCACAGAGAATCAAGTGTCAAAATGCTGAGCCGTTTGACACAGTGGTCATTTGTTTAGTGCCAATTCAAATTTCCCGTGTTCTGAATCTTTAATGAGGGCTGGTGCTCTTAAGCAGTACCTGGGCTCAGGCTCACAAAGACCAGGGGGGAGCAAGCGGGCTGAGCAGGGAGAGCAGCTGGGACGTGCCACAGCCCTTGCTTCTCTTCTGGGCACAGCTTCTGTCTGATGGGCATGAGGAGAAGCAGGGAGGCAGGCAGGAGCTCAGTGAGCACTGTGGCAGCTCTCTGCCAAGCAAGACTCTCCCTGAGAAAGGGGGAAGAAGGAAGACGGAGATATTCATCGCTTCAATTCTTTTGGACACCTACCCTGTCTTCAGAACTTCATTACAAAATGAAATGGTGTATACGGTATCTCTGCTTACTAGGAAAGTGCATGATGACTCTACTGGGATCAGAGAGGAGAGGAACCAGCTAGCTTCTCTACCTTTAAAAAAGCTAATCCTCTATGCACCAGCATTTAAATCTGAAGGCAATGGTGGGGAAGTAAATTCCCTCCTTGCCATCTACCCTTCAGGTAGTGCTGGTTGCAATATTTCATGGGAGCAGCACCTTCTTCTAGCTTTTCATTGCTTCTAACATCCCTTTTCCACATTCCAAATGGGATTAATTCCCAAGAATTAAGACAGCCAGCACAAAGACCTAGCCACCTGTCCCTAGTGCTCCTTTGAATGTCTCCATTTTTATGGTTATGTATTTTTGAAGGATGTGCATGCAGATGCTGACTTCAAGCATGTTTTACACTGTTCAGGAGTTGCAACCATAAATCTAACAAAAGACAGAGCAGCAACGGAGATATTAGCTGCCAAGAACAAGTTTGAATAAATATTCAGGGTTCTCAGAAAATAGGTGCTATTGCTGTCACCAATTTGTGCCATTCATATAAAATGATAGGGCCATATATTTTACCACCCCTGACAATGTTATTTGTTAACTTTGTAGATTTACTGTCTATGTCTTCTTGGCAACAATTGTCTAAAGCCTTTCTATACACAGTAATTGTGACTACAAATGTGCATTCAGTGCCTCTATTACCTTCCCTTTAGCAGGTGTAGCACTTTATTGCTTGATACTACCCTCCCTTTTAGAACTCTGGCTCCAAGCCTCCTTTGTTTCAACCCAGATGCCAGCTTCTATTTAGCTATTCATTAAAAAAAATAAAGAACACCCCACCTCCAACCATCTGGAGTAGAACTGATAGGGGAGGAGACTCATTTCTGTACCTTTTTTAGCTGTCTGAAGGTGAAAGGATTTGTCAAATCCATTAATGACCTATCTTAGATCTAATAGACAGTTCACATTCAAAAAGGCTTGTTCAGAATCTGGTTCAAACAAAGGCAACAGAAGCAAGGAAGAACATGCACAAGGGGCAGAATGGTTTGGAAAATATAAATCTACCCAATTATAATTCAAACAAAAACAAGTGAGAAACCATACTCTGCTGAGGCACTACTGGCCAAGCATCTCGGCTTTGCATTCATGCATAATTAAGCTTTAGACAGCTGCTGGCTTCTCCAGTGTGACAGGGAATAGGATATCACAATACAAAGATACGTATTAGAGCCTAAAAAAGGATAGGTTTATATTTAGACACAGCACAGAAACAAAATAAGCAAACAAAGAAAAACCTTTCACAAAAACACCCCCAACAGAACAAAAAACAACAACAAGAGACAACCTTCCCAAAAAAACCAAAAAAAACCCAACAAAACCAAACCATAAAAAAATTAGCAAAACAAGGTTCACAGAAGTCCCCTCTTGCCCTCACTGTGTTATGCATAATTTTCCACAATGTACCAGATCAAAACAAGCAAGAACATTAAACAAGTTTTTGGCACACTGCTTTTGCAATTGCAGTGATACTTTAAGATCCCATACCTATATTTTAGGATGCCATGACATGCAGATGGTAGCTTCCAAGAAGATTAAATATGCAAGAAAGGTAAAGTATCTCAGTGGGATTTTTAACTGAGCACTGCCTTGCTTATAGGAGCCAGTCTCTTTCTCTATTACAAATCACATTTGGCATAAAGACTGAGAAAGCAGTGTATTGTAATGCCAACCACTGACAGATCACTGTTAGTAGTAGCCCCAGCTGTGATGATCTCTGTGATGATCTCAGAAAATATTGTCAGCTGTAGAGAATTTGGCTATCTTTTTACTTTTATCTTCCTTTGAGACTGCTTTGGTTGAGAAAAACTGCAGTTTTGTGTCCTGATAATTGTGTTAAACCTCTAGAAAAAAAAAAAAAAGGCTGCTTTTTAAACTGGGTGTAAATCTTGGTTATAGTGTGACTGAGAATAGGTTGCTACTAAAAACAAAGAAATACTTTCCATTATACAGGCTCAGTATTTTTGTAAAGATGTCATTTGTCTCTTAGACATGGGATCAAAGTTTCTTCTTGGAAAATTTTAATGTGATTAATCACACATGGATGAGAAATGTAAAATCATAATAGCCTGGGGACAGGACAAGCACAAGGCAGTTAGCACTCAGTTCACCCTTCTGAGCGGAGCCACGTAAATGCAAAACAACAATGTAAAGATCTTTATATCTGTAGAAAACAACATAAACAGTTTTATTACCTTTTCAACGAAGCCTAAATAAAGATTTAGCTAGTGAGTGAAAACAAAGCAGAAGTGAACACAGCAGGCTGTAAGAAGTACATTGCCCTTACCTAAAAGATGGCAAATGACTAAGGCTGGTGCTGAATTTACCGAATTTGATACCTAGAGCAATCTGGGCGGCTGTCAATGAAAATAAGTTTGAATGGTTTTTTGAACCTTAGTTAAAGGAAAATTCACCCTCTGTGTCTGAGATGCACATTTCTTTATTTTACAGTATAAGCTTTGGCAGTGTCATGAAGATGTGACTTTACTTCTTTTTTCCTTATATATATATATAAGGAAATATTATAGAGATGTGTTTTTTCTTTTCTTATTCAGTCTTCTTTTTAAACTTGTCCTCAGAATGATGATTTCGAATAGCCAAGACAACAACAGCAGCCCAGGGTGAAGTTAAGGTTAATTGCATTTGTACTTATGATAATTACTTTACCAGTTCTGCTCACGGTGGTCAGTCATAATTCCTCTTTGTTTCATATTTGTCTTTTAGTGCATGATTTTCCAAGGTACTCACTTTCCATCTGAGTTTAACTGAAGCAGAGCTCTTTGGAATTTCCTACATTTTTAGATTCTTGAGTATTTGAGCATGTTGGATCCTCATTTTCTGTGAAGCAAAAAGACCATAATTTCCAAATAACCTTCTGCAGAACTATTAGAATGCATTTTGCTGTAGGAATTGTAATACACCATGACTAAGCCATTTAAACACCTAGAGTAATTTCTTGGGTATTAAAATTATATTAACAGTGGTTTCTGTGTGTGTGCGTGTGTATGTGACAGTCAAAGTGAGAACTGACAAAATTACTACAGGGATGCAGAATGGAGCTTAAAATGCAGTAAATAATCATGTTTCCACTGTAAGGGATGTGCTGTTAATTTTTCACCTGATACTTGTGTAAATCTGTAGTAACTTTGCAGAAGTAATCTAGAATAATTAAATAAATAAAAGCAATGAAAATATTCCAGACAAGCATGCTTACACCTGAGATGATACCTCTATTCAGCCTGTTCAGATTGTCTAGCAGGACTCCCAGGGCCATTTTAACAATGCTGTTGGGTTGCCATCCTGCCTGTAGTCATGCATGGAATTGTTTACTCCAGCCTTTCATTCGTCCCTGCGGTACTCTACAAGGTTCCTGTTTTTCCTGCCCACCTTGGTCACCTTGAGTGGCAGGCCTGCCCTTCAGACACTCCTGCTGTCCCCACCATGGTGTGGGGACAAACATGCTGAGGGTCCCTTTCGTCCGCTGACTGGATTGTTGGTAAAGTTGTTGAACACTTTCCATGACAATTCTAACCCCAAAGTGTGTCATTCACAACTGACAGATAGGTTGGCTTCAAACTGTTGGCACCTGTCCTGGGAATCCAATTGTACAGAGAGTTTTTTCTCTCGTTTTGCGTTCCAGTCTCCTTCTTCTCTTTCACATTCACTATTTGCCTGGAGACTGACATGAGGGTGACCAGTTCATACTTCCAGATCCTCCTTCTTGCCTTTATTGAAGAAGTACCTAACATTTGGCTTCTTCTAGTCTCTGAGGGCCTCTCCCAATTTCTACAGCATTTCTAAAAGTGGAAGCTAACAAAGCCATTGTACAGCTCTTAAACATATGCAATCTGGGATGTGAAACTGTTGATATTCAAATTCCTTTATAGGAGTACTCATGTGTTAGCTCTACTCCTGTGTTAAAATATACATGTGACTGAGCTGAATAGACCTACACAGATGACTTGTTTCAACTATTAGGTAATTAACAAGAAGATAAATGTCACAGATCAATAATTCTCATTTAAACTGCAGATATGCTTTTCATTTGATCATTATTTATTTCATTGCCTTCATAGGCAGCAAAGCACAGACATGCAAGACATTACACTTAAGCAGTTGCCACAATGCTGCATTTCTTCCAGATATTTCTTCTCTCTTCTTCCACTGGGCAGAGCTAACCAAATACTATGCCTGAACCTATACCTTCTGAGCTAGTGCAGTCTGCTAGACAGAAGTGGTCACAATTGTCTTGCTCATGTTGCCATGTTAGATCAACAGGAAACTAGACCCTTAACAAGATTACCTCCAGATGCACAGCTCAGTCAGGAACTATTCACCTCAAGTTATAATTAAATGCCCTAGAGAACAAATTTATGAAGCAGTAATCTCTGTACTTCTGCTGACAGTCTCTTCCCATTGTTGCTTCAGTATTTTCATGCAGCATTTATCTTGTTATAAAACAAACAGCAAAAAAAATAGAAAACTCCTTTGCCTCTACACTTATTTCTTGTTTTGTTTTGGGTTCAAAAATGCTTAAAATTAAGGGCATGAATTAGAGATATCTCATTCTGAACACGCGAGATCTTTCTATTTCTCCCATAAATAAGGCATTTCCAGACACTCCATGTGATCAAGAAATGGTGCTGTTAGGTGTCAAGTAACATATTGAAGATGATAAATAACAATCTTACTTAAGACAGCTATATAAAATTTATTTTCTGTAGTCAGGTAGCAAAAACACAATGCTATTCAACAAAACCAGAACCACGTGGTCCAAAGGATTCCCCAGATACTGATGAAGCAGATAACTGAGGGCAATCCCATATGGTGGAGCTGCATTTGTCTGCTGGTCTGGGAGACAAGAAGTAAGATAAGGAAATCTTGAGCTGTGACAGAGACACACCCATGAAAGCAAAAGTGCAGGAGATACTTTTGGGCAGGGTGTCAGCTGCATCTTGTTATTGGACTTCTCGTGTGTTGTAGGAAACAAGACTAGATATAGTCTGTAAATAGAACAGATTACAAAAAGATATGTAACTCCCTCATGAAGTTTTCCTTTTACAGAAATAGCCTTCCAAGCTCAGGCCTCTCAAAATGCTACACATATAACATGGACAAAACCCCCTCCTGTGACTCTTTTCCTGTATTCTTTCACCCATAAAGGAGAATAGAGCCTTCTTTTGCTGGCAATGAATGCATTTAAACATTGCAACATAGATCAGCCTTTATGGGTTTGTGTATGTGTGTGAGAAAGGCTGTTTATATATATCATCTGGTGAATAATTCATGACTTACTGATATAATTATTTACTACTATTTATGTTTCTGTTATTCAGGAAGTCCCTAGGCTGCAAAATGTTGGAGGATGGGAAAGTAATCTAGGAACACAATATATGCTCTTCTTGTGCTTTCTTCACACATCCCCTGTTGAAGGCAGTATCCTGGTGGAGACAGCTACATGAGGGCAGTTAACATGCATTCTGTTGTGTGCCTGCTCCCATGTGAGGACTTGACTTTCTCTGTTCCTTAGATGAAGTTCAGTGATTTAGAATCAACAAATATGACTTTTCTGGGGCTAAAATAAGCAGCACTGCTCATGACCACCCAAGCACACTGATTAAATTAAAGGCTTTTGGAACAGTTTTACATGGTGTTTTTGTTGCATGTGTTCTTGTGCATAATGACTAGACTTCTTGCAGGACTGATTACTATCCCAATAATTTTTTTTTTTATCATTTTGATGAGTTCTTTTTTATACTTCCTGGAAATTTCCATGTGGAGTTTGCACTCAGAGAGTGCTTCTGACTATTTTATTTGTGCAAGCTTCTAAGCTGCTTCATGTCCTAAACACAAAATCTTTGTGGGATGGTGAAGGAAGCCTTCAAAAGCTATTTTCTGCATACAAATACAGATACAAAATGAGCAGATTGTTCTCTTCATTGGATGTGGGCCTTTTCACAGCCTTCATAGGCATCATAGCTCTTATAAAAGTGATTAAAAAGGGATGATCAAGAGACACTTTCTATTTTGGATTCATTTTTCCTAAGCCCAGAGCACATATGCTCAGTAGAAAATAATAAATGGTTAACTGGTATAATTTTAACTACTAATGACTGGCCAGTGTTGCATACACCACATCATAATCAGCATTTGAGAGCAGCATTCTCTTGTGGAGAAGGACTTGAGATTGTTGAGGGTCAAGATGATTGACATGACCCAGCCATGAGCACTCACAGAACAGAAAGCCAAATGTGTCCTGGGCTGCATCCAGAGCAGTGTGGGCAGGGGAGGGAGGGGATTCTGCCCCTCTGCTCTGCTCTGGTGAGACCCCACCTGGAAGGGGTCTGCCACTTCCAGCTCTGGGGTCCTAATGTGAGAAGGACATGGAACTGTTGGAATGAATCCAGAGGAGAGCCACTAAGATGATCACACCTCTGTAGAGTCTTTCCTACCTAAACGGGCTGAGAGAGCTGGGGCTGTGCAGCCTGGAGGAAAGATATCTGGGGATACCCTTTAGCACCTTCAAGTACCTAAAGGGAGCCTGCCCTGCAGGAGAGCTGAAGGGGATATTTTTACAAGGAGATATAGTGATAGAACAATGGACTGTAAAGCAGTGTAGGGTGGATTTAGACTAGATATCAGGAAGAAGTTCTCTATTGAAGTGAGGTTGATGATGAGAGGTTGTCCAGAGAAGCTGTGGATTTCACAGCCCTACGTTTTAAGGTCACTTCCAACTCACAGAATCTGTGATTCCATGATCAGGTCAAATGACTGTCCCTGAATCCACAGGGAAAAGAAGTGCTCAGTGTAACTGGGACTGCTTCTATTTGTACCCTGATGATGCTTCTTTGAGCAGAACATGTGGAATTTTTTATCTCTTTGGGGTTTTTTATTCCCTGTACTGTACTTGAAATAAAATTATTTTGTCTGTTAAATGGAAATGAGAGTTACAGTGTGATCCTTGTCACACAGTGTGATCCTGCTCTTCTTTCACATAATTTTTTTATAGACTTTTTCAATAAAATATCAGAAAATTGTAAAGAATTCAATCCTTTCATTGTAAAACCACTTTGTTTCAAATCAAAATAAATTCCTCTTCTAAGATATTTAGCATTTGTAAATCTTAAGAAAAAAACAAAAACTAGGTAGAAAACTACATTGAAACTACATTTGAAGTAATTCAAATTAGTTTTTATGAGTGTATCTTTCCTATTTGTTGCCATTTCACAGCTAATTACTTAAATATTTTAAAGTCCTAATAACTGTAAAAAAATTTAAAAAAAAATCCGGAAAACAATTGAACTAATTCCTCAGCAAGATGAATTGCTGCAGTCACTGAGTTCATTAAGAGAGATTAAAAACTGAACAGAAAGACAAGGGTAAAGATGTGATTTTTATACGTTTGATTATACCACAGCTTTTAATAACTTCATGATTTTATCACACAATGCTGTGTTTTCCACCCTGTTATGTTGCTTTCCAGAAGATAATCTAAATCTTCTTGGAACCATTCCCATTTCCTGAATTACAACATCATTTTTTGTGAGTTAATTTAATATGCTCTGCTGAAATATGGCAATTCTGGGATGATACATGAAGATAGGGTAGAGATGATATGATTCTTTCTTCCTGAAGAAGTCCAGCTCCAGGAAATATGTTCCTATCTTCTGCTGAGTTGTATTTCTGTTATCAGGATTTGTAATCTTGGAGTTAGGCCAAAACTATCCACCATATGTTATAGATTAAAATAAATTTATAGGAATTTCCCCTTGCAATACTAATTTCCACTTAAAAAAACACTTCAAAACCCATAATGAGAGGGGCCTCTTGGAAAATGGATTTTGGCTGCAAAGACACTTCCTTACTTTAAACTCTAAAGACAAAAAAACCCATAAATGAGAAGATTTTCTCAACACCACATCACAGGAGGTATATCACTTTAACAAAACTCCACAAGGATATAGCTTGTTGGAAACCAACATCCCCAATTAACACAATCTCGAAGTAATACTAAAACAAAAGGTTAAATTATTACTGAAAAAGAAGCAGAATTTCTGTTGGTATAAAGGGGACCTTTTGGATGCATATTTGAGTGTCACTTTTAGTCAACAGAGTCATGGCCCTGTTAATCCTACTGGTGAAGTTTAAGAAGGCTCCCAACTAATCGTTTAATCATTACTGCAATTAGACTTGTAAGGCTGATTGGCACTTCAGTTAACAGCAGTGATGAAAGAGCCTTTGCCTTCAAATGAACTGAAAATTGGTGACTCGTTAGGATAAAGTCCCATATTACCCCTTCTACCTCATGCCAATATTAAATCTCAGGGGTTTTCTTCTGAAACTAAACTATGACATGAAGTTATGGGCTGAGCTATAGCATTCTATCTGTGCTTGATATTCCTGGTCTCAGAACAGTGGAGTGAAACCAGAATATAACCCAAATATAACCAGAATATAACTCATCTTATAACTCAAAAAGAATGATTTTGTACTTCCTGTCTTCACAAAATAGAATGAGATTATAGACTGAGTACGAGCTATGGCACACACAGTTGATTGCTTACAAATTTCTCTTAGTGATTGTGAAAATGTTTGCAAATATGTATGCTGTTTAAGCATTTGCACATCTTTGCTTAAGCTATTGCACATCCCCCGGAGTATAATTCTCAGAAGGTAGCAGAGTTTTATAACATATCAGCAGCTTTAATAAGGATTCTGCTTCAGAGCCCTACATCTTTCAGTGAAAGTCTCTGTAGTTACCCCACACTGGCCTCAGAACTTGTCTTAATTTTCAAGCAGAGTGTGCAACATCATTTTCATTAACCCCATTCATATAGCTAATGTTAGCAACAACTTTATACTTAGGTGGCAACTGTGCTTTATAGAGATTCACATTAAATGTTCCTTTTGCCAAGAGTGAGAAAATGATTGATTATACACCATTAATTCTCCTAACTCCCTAACAATTAAATCTGAAGGCTTCTTGACTCCATTTACATCAGATGCATTTCCCATCACAGACCACATAATTTCCTCTCTCATGCCAGTGTGCAGTACCAGGACCACTATGCCTCCAACAGACACGTCAGGAATCTGGGGAGGGCAGAGTCTGTGCTCCTCTGCTTGCCCCTGCAGGTTTAGCAGCATGAACAATAAATTGAGGTTCACTGCCGAAGACCATATAGGCCTAGCTGTGACACAGTGCTTTTGGGAGCAGATAACCTTTTATACTCTTCATTTTGAAAAGAAGGAGAAGAAGGATGCAGCTGTCAATAGCGATAAAGCAAGAAGCAGGTGGTCTGAATCACAGCAGCCCTCTGTAAACATAGGGGCTGTGATTGATTCCTGTGTTTGGGCAACATAAAAAAGTTGCATTGGTAGAAAACTTGGTTTACAAAATTTTCATTTTATGATGGTCTTTGATGTTGACATTACAGAGGACTCAAGGCCTTCTTACCCTTCACTTCCACACAGGATTTTGTAGAAAGCTTGTGTGGCTGATAATCTTACAAAGCCCACGCACGAGATCTGAACAGAAGAGAGATGTGAGGGGAGCCACCTCATTCAACATTTTGTAGGGATCTATAGCTGAAGCAGTTACCCATCACCCTGATAAATCTATTAAGGGAAAGAGCAATTTCCAAGGCTTTCTTAATCTAACCCTAGCAAAAATTAAAATCCCCAAAATGAGCACCAGCAAGGACCTGTTTCTGTCCTATGCTTATGGGAGGGGCCTAGGGGACAAATTTGGATATGTTTGCACTAGAGAAGTTGCAAGAAGCTGAATGCTATTTCCAGGTACTGTGACTAAAAGGCACCAGTAATGAGAAATCAGATTTTCTAAGGTGGGCATGGGCACCACTAGCAGAGTCAATGAAAAATTTGTTTGATTAACTTGAAAGATGGAAGGGGACTTGGGATAACCCCTAAATGTCATGAGGGGTGATCCATATCTGCAACACACTCTTCACATGTTTTTTTTCATCACCACAAAAAATTGCTTATTGTTTTTATGCCATGTCAAGACCTATGCAGGTTCCAACCAATTTTCTCTTTCGTCTTACGACATTTTATGAAGAAAAACCACTTTTTTCCCACAAAACAGTGGTCACAGTCCTTTCACATATATGAAAGATCCCTTTGGGGTTTTTTTCAGAAGAAGGGGAGTATTTTCCATTTGTATATTGCCACAACAGATGTGACAAAAAAAGATTTAATATCAATGGGCAAATTCATTACTGCTGTAATAAACTGAAGTTCATATTACTAACAGGATTAATGTAACAATTACAACTGAGAGAATTTGCCACCGAGATTTATCTTCAGTCTTCACAGCGGCGCAGTAATAATTGTCATTGTTTCTAGAAAGCAATTGCTTTCTAAAAAAACCAAACAAGCTTACGCAGGCAATCAGAAGTCATCATTCCTTGCCACAGAAAGTAAAAAAAGCCCGAGATTTCGCTGAGTATCAATGAAATTATTTGTAGGTTTCCCAGGCCCAAAATAAACACTGCAGATAAAATTCTGAGTAAACAGGAGAGGAGAAATTAAAAACAAACAAACAAACAAACAAAACAAAAAAACAACAACAACAAAAAAAACTTGAAAAAATGCTGGCTGCAATAAAGGTAAGAAGAGACTAGAACTCCCATGTTAGGAGATGAATTTGACTTGCACAAAAACATCCCAACAAATTAATTTACATTAGAAACATTTTAGGAATTTATTGGGCTTTGTTCTCAATTTCAAAATATAAGTTGGTATAAAATCAAGATTTTATTGATAGTTAAACAGCACCATCTTCCCAAGTAAATATTTAAATCCTGACAGAAGGTTTAATGAAGGCTAGTGGGATTAACTTAAGAAAATACCCATGATTGGAGTGATTATTACAATTAGACCCATTCATGTCAGAGTTCTATGGTTCTATTAGATAGTTTTACCAAAGCTAGTGGGATTAATACAAAAGCAATGCCCAAATTTGAGGTCATTATTGCAATTAGAGTTGTACATGTCAACATTTCATGGTTTTATTAGAGGATGATTAATGTTTTTATGCTGGAGAAGGGAGTTTATTGTCTGCACTAGGCCACATGTCATCAAATCAAAATTTAGCTGTAATGCAATAATATTTCCCTAATTGTTTCAATCAGTTATGCTAAAGCAGCTCTTAACACACCAAAATATGGAAAGGTTTAGCTTTACTTGTACCAAGCTACAGGTTCTGATTTTGCCAGAAATATGTTAAATAGAGAGCAGGGCCAGCCGGGTTAGACTTTAATGTGAGCCACACAAAGCTAAAATGGAATGGACACTCACAGCCACATTACCACCAAGATTTGTTGATGCTGTCAGTGTCCCACAGTTGTATTACAGACTGATTTCTAAAGCCCTTTTGTGGTCATAATGAATTACTCACTATTACGTTTTGGTGGCCTTTTTTTTTTTTTTTAATGTGTTTTGGGTTTTTTTTTTGGGGGGGGAGGGTTGTTTGTTTGGTTTGGTTTTGGTTTTGGTTTTTTTACTTCTTAAATTTCTTTCCAAAACATTGATTTGGTCTGGCAACACACTGAGTGGGGATGTGCCAGATTAATAAAGATGCCTGAATTCATATGATGGTGGCAATGGGTTTTTTATGAGCTGTGAATGTGAGCTGTAATGCTAAAATATATT
>JAODKT010001744.1:48076857-48090464 GCA_027576195.1 Cossypha heuglini
GGGCGCTGTGGCTGAGCAGCGCCCCGCAGGTGAAGAACGCGTGTCCCCTGTGGGCCGGCTGCTCGGTAAGTGGCGGCCGCGGGCCGGGACGCGCCGTGCCGGGGCACCGGCGGGGCTGGCGGTCCCGAGGGATGCGTGATCCCCTCCTCCGCCGTCCCTCGGGAACTCCGGGGAGCGGGTAACGGCTGCTTGCTCACGGTTCTGTACGATGTCTGCGGGACTCCAGCGGGGTAACAAACGTCGAGACAAGCAAATAGGGAATTTATTTCCTGACGTGCATTTTTGAAACGAAAAGGTACTGGGTTATTTTGCGCTGTCAGACACAGTATTTTCAAAAGTCTTTGTGTATGTAGATGTTGCATGTTTGTGCTTTGTGCCTTTACTCGTAGGCATAATGTAGAGATAGGTCAACAGTGTTCCTGGGGAAAAGGGATGGACTAAGGACAGTTTTGAAAGGAATACTGAGAGAAGTTATTCCATCTCCTGTTGGGTTCTGCCTTAAACCACAACTTCATAAATATGGAATATATGCGAGAGTTTTTATTGCAGAAACTAGGCAGTAGCAAGCAGAAGTTATTAAGTGTAGGAAAGTCGGATTGATTGGTCCCAGTTTGTGGGCCCTCCAGCAATCAGCAAGTTGTGGGATGCAACACTCAGCTCCTGCTGCCTGTGTGAACAGTATCAGCTTATCCCTCGCTCTAAACATTTCAATTAAATTGCCAGTGTTGTTCACCACCTCTGAAAATGAGCTCAATGCAGTAGTTTGGGGATCAAGTAGCTCCTGTTTATCTGTATAATGCGGGGTTCATCCCTGAAAGTACATAGTCCTTGAGGGGTGAAGGGAAATCCAGACCATCCAAATGTCGGTATTTGGTTTCTTCCTTCCTTTCTTCCTTCCTTTCTTCCTTTCTTCCTTCCTTTCTTTCTTCCTTTCTTTCTTCCTTTCTTTCTTCCTTTCTTTTCTTTCTTTTCTTTCTTTTCTTTCTTTTCTTTCTTTCTCACTCTAGATTGAAAGAAGTTAAAATATATGTAACCAATGGACTTTCTTTGAAATCTGCATAAAGAACCATGCTTATGGTTTTAAAACGCTTTAAAATTGCACATTTAAGAAGTATTCTGTATTTTTAATAATCAAGAAGGGTGTTGGTTTTGTTTGGGGTTTTAAATTATATTTCTGAAACAATAGTACACTCAGAAAATTTACTGAAATACCATTTGGCTATAAAAATATAAGTGGAAATTTTAGCCCAGAAGCAACCTGGAAAAGCTGATGCCATTAAAAGCTGACTGATGTGTCTGGTTGGGAGCTTTTTGGTTTGATTTTCTTTTCATTATGGATGTGACATGCTGACTTGAGAGGGGCATGTCAGGAAAATTTTGAGAAAGACTTTGTTTTCTTATCTTTGGCAGAGGTAATGAAATAAATTTGTTGTCCTTAAGGGAAAAAAAAAAACAACAAACATTTACATCAGTGTTGATGTGCTTTGTTATAAAATCATGTGTGTCCATTTTGCAATCAGAGAATTAAAAAAATACTTTGTTATGAAACTGCAGTTATGTATGTGGTTTTGCAACACCAGTGATGATATCAGTAGGTGTTTTGGCCAAGTCATATATATGTGTTACGCTAGATTAGATTGATCATGTCAAGTGAATGAAGTTACAGAAGGGATTTATTAAAAATGCTAGTGGATTACTTCCTGCTTGTTCCAGTCTTCCTGTTTCTTTTTAGGGTAGGAGCTTGGTGTCTACTGGCTTAGTCACGAAGTCCAATGAGTTAAAAGTAAAGATGCTGATTTATGGGATGTGCTGAGAAACTTATTTGCATTTCCTTATAGGGTTCCCATTCTTCTGTGAGAGAGTATTCAGGTGTGCTGTCTGTTTCAGTTCTACAGCAATCCTTTATTGTTTCTTAATTGTTTCGCCCTGCAAGGTAAAGAAAGAATCACTGAGTTCAGTTCTGTGATTCAGCAAGTTTGGTCTAACAACTGCTGTTGCAGAAAGACGTGTTTTTATTTTAACTTCTTGCCTCGTGCTAATACTGGCATTCATCAGGAAAATGGTTCAGAGATATTGTGCTGGTGGTCTTTATTGATTTTGGTAGGGTTCATGCTCTGGGATTTTAGCTCACTGAAATGGTCAGAAGTCAGGAAAAGGGAAGAAAGAAATAGGCACTTAATGAAGTCTTGAGATGGTGGTGGAGAGAGAGGAGGAAAAGGACAGGGTTTGGATTTGCCTAGCTATGTTTTACTGAACAAGTACTCAGCTGGCTGGAAGCAATTATTTAGGACAAATGTGGAGGTTGGAATTGCTGACAGACTACTTGTCCCCATGCATGTTTTCTGGGAGGAAAAAATAAGAAACAAGCAGATTGAATTTGGTTGTTATTTCACTCTTACGAGCGAAGAACCTCATCAGGACAGGTATTTTCTGCTTTAAAATGCATCTTTGTATCTTCCCAGCATGGCTGTAGTATTCCAAAGGACAGTAATAAAAACAGTGTAGATGGCATTTTGTGAGCAGTTCTTTTGTTCTTGGTAACACTGTGTTTTTTGATGTTGTAGGCAATCTTATGTGGAATCTTAGGGTTAACAACATGGAAGAGGCCAATGCTGCTTTTGGTAAGTACGGATTAAAGTTTGTAAGGAAGTTATAAAA
Source organism: Cossypha heuglini (assembly GCA_027576195.1). Taxonomy (NCBI): domain Eukaryota; kingdom Metazoa; phylum Chordata; class Aves; order Passeriformes; family Muscicapidae; genus Cossypha; species Cossypha heuglini. The sequence continues at coordinate 48,079,516 of JAODKT010001744.1, forward strand.
AAATGATCCTAATTTAATAGTCATTGGTAAAAAAATAATCACCCCTTTCTCCTTTAAAAAAAAAATGATGTCAAGTCTTTCTTTTAAAGTAGAATCATAATTATTTAAAGAGAAGTCAAAGACCATGAAAGGCCATATTCTTTCCTGCATGAATGAAGTCCCCAGTAAGGAAAAGAGTGGACCATGTCTGGAAGAATTGTTAATACTATTTAAAGTGCACATTTTATGTTTTTGTCTGTATAAGAAAATGCTGACTTAGAATAAGTGATTTAGTTCTCCAAGGCAGTGCAGCTTAAACTGAAATGAAGGAGGTGGTTTTAAATCTTAGCTTAGTTGTAGTGGTTTAGCTCTTGACAATGGGTTTGAGAACTAACTTAACACATTACAGCAGAACCTAGTGCTATGTTCTCAGTGTGCAGTGGTTAACACAGGAGTTTTGTGGATGTAGAGGGGAGCCCGGTGTTGGAGACTCCCAGTGGAAGGGCCATATTTTCATCAAGACAAATGTACATGCTCTCAGTCTCAAACTGCCTGGGGCTTGCGCAGTACTCCTGTGCTGGTACTGCCTCCATACTGTGTTGTTTCTGTGGCATGTTGTTGCTCTTTCACTCTTTAATGTTCTCCTTTGTATAAACCTTATCTTCCTTTCCTAATTTTACTTAAGTAGAAAGCACAAATTCTTCTCGGTCCTTTCTTCAGTTTCAAATGATCTTTAGGATGGTCACATGCTGAAGGAGATTGCCCTGGGATATTGTGCAGCAGATGGGAAAGTTTCTGACATGAAAAAGCTCTGAGCGGCCTGCTATGATTTCATAGCTGACCCTGCTTTTGAGCAGGAGATTACACAGGAGTCTTCCTCGGCTGTCTTATAGCCTCAGTTATGCTGTGATTATGTGATTCTGCAAAACTGGTTTTTTTTCCTTATTTGTATGTGTGTTCTATAGAGGTTTGTCTTCTGATAGCCAGATTGATCAGCCTTGACACTGGGAACCATTTCTGCTAAGAGAGCAGTGAAACCCTGGAACAGGCTCCTAGAAGTGTGGTTGATGCCCTAAGCGTTCAGTGTTTAAGAGGCAATGCACTTACTACTGGGCTTTGATTTTTGGTGAGCCCTGAGGTGGTCAGGCAGTTGAACTAGATGATTGTTGTAGACCCCTTCCAACTGAAATATTCTATTCTATGTAGAAAAAGAGAAAGAATAAGGAAATAAACATTAAACATCACCCTTACCTTGAGGGTAAGGAAATCACGCTTTAAACTAGCTGCAGTCTTTCAAGGACAGATTGTTAGTTTCTGTGAGCATATTTATGTTTTAATGTTTTATTATGTCTTCCCTCTAGTAAATTGAACATTTTCTCTAGAGAGTTATGAAGAACACACAATTATATGAATTTTAAAAGCAACTTTCCTAGATGGCTCAGGAATGAGAATTATTACACAGTCATGACTTAGAATTATGACATTCATAAGCAAAACTAAAAAGATCATTCAGAACTAAAGCATATCCTTTTGTCAGTTGAGGCTATCCTCCCCTCTTATCTCCTTATGTAAGGCCTTAGCACTCCCAGTGATGATTTCTCACTCTCTTTGTTTGGGTTTTTGTGGAGGGTCAGGCTGTCGTGGCTGCCACTTCAATCCAAGGCCTTGGTCATGGACAAAAACAACCAGACTGTGGGTCTTTTTCTGTGACAGCAAGATCCTGGTGCTGCTGATGCTTGCAGAAAGCACAGGGCTGTAATGCTGTGAGAAAGGATGGGCTGTGGTGTTTCAGCCACTCGTGTTTTCCTTGCAGGGGAGGAGGGAAAGGAAACACATTAGTTACAGGTGTAGTGGACCTTTAGTAGCACCATGTGTGAAAAGACAGCAGTGTAGAAGGATGGCTGTGATAAGACCTTTTAGTAAATAAAGTGGAGAGCCATATTTGTGTTTTGCCACCCGTGCTGTTTTACAGCTGCATTAACAGTGTGAGATGATACTAGATAAATAATATATCTGAGAGACAGGGTACTGAAAGGCAAAATCGAGCTACAGTCATGTATTTTGAAGGACATTTCAGCAGCCTTGAGTAGTACAGCTGCTGAGAAATTTGGGTTTTGAAATCCTTCCTTGATTTTAGGTGTTTGAGGAATTTGTGTTCTGGATATCGGTTGTCAATCAGTTTTGGAGGTCAGCTTGTGATGTTTGTGCTTTGAAGCTGATTTTTCTTTGCAGTAATGCTGAGTTAACACTGAACTCAATGATCTTAGAGATGTTAATAATCCTGTGTTTCTCCTTCTTTAGGATTGTCCAAATGTATTAATGGGGAAAGGGAAAACTCACCACCACCTGCGCCTCCAAATTACATTGACTCTGAACTTTTCTGGGCTCAGTGTTGCCTTCCATGAGTAGAATCTGGTTCCTTCCTCTCTGCTCCTAACCTTCTTCCTTTCACAGAGCAGTAAATCTTAGTTTTACCTGAAGGAACCTGAGTTCTTTCAGAAAGTACATCAGTTCTCCATTGTTAGTTTGATTGTGTATGTTTTGAGGGCAGCTCATGTCTTCGACAGGTCATGCTTGCTGTTATAGACTTTGTCCTTACTTGTATGTCAGATTGGACTAATTGGAGTTTGTTGCATTCCCAGGAGTTGCCAGGAGCCATACATGCTTTGCTGAGTGCAGAAGCCCTTAGCTAGTGAAGCATCTTTTCCTTGCAGTTACACATGAATTAGTTGCAATCCTGTAGAGTGCTTTTTGGGTGACCTCTGGTTGTGTTTGTTTCTGGTTTTGGCAGTTTCTTTTCACCAACTGAAACAAAGACTTCAAATTAAGCATCTCTCTGGTGTCTGCTTGGTGCTTGGGTTCTGCTGCTGAAGAGCAAACTTAGCTGTGATTGAACCAAAGGGAAAGGAGTGCCAGCATCCAACAAGGCACCAGGCTGTTGTGCTGTGCAGAGTTTAACTGCTGCAGCTGCAAGTACTGGGGAGCAGTTTGGTACCTGCAAAATGCATGGCTTTCAGCTACATCAAGTACTGCATGCTTCTGTTGTATGCTAGCATGGCAGCTTCTCTGTTCATACATGTCCTTGTTTCCATGTAAAGCTTTGAGGGCTTTGACAGAAAAACCAGAGTTCCATGTGCAGCATGAGTCACTGGGTTTGGATTCTTCTCATAAGGATTTGAAATTTTTATTTGAAACACTTTTAAGTTAAACATGTTAATGTTTTTGGTTTATGACAAATATTTACAGGTCTTACTTTGAAAACAGAAAAGTTTATGGAATTCAGCCTTTATTTATAACCTGAAAATTTTTGAAGAATTTATTTGTGGTAAACCTTGTATTTAATTGAAAACCTTTATCCAAGGAAAAATATGTTCCAGAAAACTTTAAATAAGGATTTCTTAGGGCTGACTACTCCTATGATATCTGCAACTTGACAGATTTTCATTAATTTAACTAAATATAGTATAGATCAAGATACTTAATTCTGGTAACGTTCTTAAATTTCAGCTCTGCTAGTAACAGTGAACAGAAGCTCCATATCCTGTCCCTAACCCTGAAAAACAGTCCCTCCCTTAGCCTGTGCTTTATGACAAGCAGTCATTTGACTTGTGAGAATTACTGTAGTAGTATCTTTTTCCCCTGGATTTTAGAAATAAAATAGCTCAGTGTTAACCTCTTTGCTCACACTTCAGACTCCAGCATTAAGTCAATAAGCAGTAATTATACAAAGGTTTTAAAATCAGTATAAGCAAACAGAAATATGCTTTTAAGTGTGTGAGTATGAAAAGCCATTAGAGGCTTATAGCCATTTTTATGCTGCAAAAGCTTTTCTCTCATACATGGGTGTTTTAGTGCTGCATTTGAAATATATCACTTTTTAAATTAAATTAATTAATTTGTTTTTTCTTGTGGGGCTTTCCTTGTTGACAGTTATGTTGTGGGTCTCCATGAAGTACAATAAATAGCTCTCACAACTGACGGAAATCTAGTAAGGTCCTATGAATTTTGTATTGCTATTGCTGCTGTGCATGTGGACAATTAACCAACGAACATGCTCTTTTCTACAGGATCTTTATGAAGAATTTGTGTAGGCTGTAGACAAATGCGAGAGCTGCTGATTGTGACACAACTGTTTTTTCTTTAATTTGGGTGCCTGCTTGGGCATCAGTCCTGCGTGTGCTTATTCAAGTGAAAGCAGTTCCTCTCTGGCGTTACATACTCGCCTCAATGGCAGCCAGCAGCAGGACAACGAGGCGCTTCCCTATGCAGAATGGAAGATAGTGTCAGAGCTTTACCATGCATATTTATTCTTCCTTGGGGACCTCCAAAGGCGTGATGACATTTTTTTACCTGAAAGAGATCGTACATGGAACACATTAGCAAATATGAATAGAATACACTTCACTTTCATGTAGTTTAATTCATGTGAAGGTTCCTCACAGTTTTTTGTAGCTGTTCACAGACCATGTGTATCTAATGCTCTGAAGATGAAGCTGTGAGCCAAACGGAGGCCATAATTTGAGTTGTTTCCACTTTTTTAGTTGCAGTCAAGACCAGTTGGACATTTGTTTGGGTTTTTGAAATACCATGTTTGTCTTTCTCTGTTTTTTTCTAAATTGAGAAGTGCTTCTCTGCATAGGATCTTCTGTCACTGGGATAAAGTATAACCCCTATTTTCACTTGTGGGTGAGTAGTGATGGCAAAGACATTTAAATATGCATCTGCAGGAGAATATAAGTAACAAAATAAGCTAACAGTATACATGTTAGATTGGACAGTGAGTGGCTGAATAAGTGGGCACAGAGGGTTGTGATCCCTGGTGAAAGCTGAGCCAGCCAAAGACGTGGGGTGGGCCTGAGGGGTGGAAACTGAGGAGCCAGTACTACTGCAGTGAGTGCTCTGCACAGTGGATCCGAGTGCACTCTCAGCACAGGTGATGCCAGGCTGGGAGGAATGGGCTGATAGCTAAATATTGCCGTTCAGAAGGATCTGGACAGTCTGGAGATTGCACTGAGAAGATTCTCTTGGAGAATGCAAAGTCCTGCCTGCGCAGGGAAATTATCCTATTACACAGGAAGGAAAAACCTTGGTGGAAAGCAGCTCTGCAGAGAAAATCCTGGGGATCCTGGTTTCCAGCAAGCTGCCCATGAGACAGCAAAGTGATCTTGTGGCAAAGGAGACTAGTGGTGTCCTGGGCTGGATTAGGCAGATTTGCCAACAGGTTAAGGGGTATGGTCCTTCCCACACCTGGAGAGGTGTGAAAGCTGCTCAGCCTGGAGAGGAGGAGGCTCAGTGGGAATCTCCTGCATCTCTATAAATAGCTGATGAGTGGGAATGAAGAATAGGGATCTGGACCTTTCTCAGTAGTGCTCACTGCCAGGACAAGAGGCTGTGAGCAGAACTGAGAAAATAGGAAATTCCATCTGAACACAGAAGACAACTTTTTCACTATTATGATGGTTCAAAACCTGGTGTAGAGCTATTCAAAGCTAACTGGACATTATATTCAACAGCTTGCTGTAGGTCATAAAATCATAGAATGGTCTGAATTGGAAGGAATTTTATGGTTCCAGCTCCCTTGTTGTGACACCTGCTTAAGCAGGAGATTAGATTTAGAGAATCTCAAGAGGTCTCTTCCAATCTCAGTGATTGTGCAAAAATGCACAATCCAGTGATGGAGCAGAAAGAAAAAATGATTTTTTCTCTTGACAGTCAAATACAATGTCTTGTCCACTCTCAGATGTGTGGTAGAGAATTTTGTGGTTATAGTTCAGATCATGATAGTGTTTTAGATTGCATGTAGAGGAATTATTCTTATCTTTGGCTCATTTGGCAGGATTTTCTGAATATTGGATTATTCAGTCAAAAATACACTGTGCACATAATAAAAACCAGATCAAGGTTATACTTGGGCATGGTAGGATTTATTGGAATGTAAATGCAGAAATTATCATCCTTGTTTCACGTATTTATGATAATGTTCCTTCTTTTTCTCATTTTCTTTGACTACTGACATTTTTTTAGAAAAATATTAATGATGTTTTTAATTTTCGAAATTTTGGATTGGAAGTCTGGATTTTAACTGTTACTTTTTGTACAGCTGTAGACTGAATTGTTTCTATTGCAGCTTCTGTACCAAAGAAGACAAATGTGAGTTTGCTAGTTTTTTTGTTGGTTTTTTTTTTAATCTTTCATTACTTTGGCCACATAACTTCTTTTCTCCATTTGTTCATCAGTTGAAAAAGGACAAATACACCTATTGTTTTTCTTAATATAAGTTCGTGAGATTTGTGCTATAAAGATGTTTTCTATTTCACTTACAATACTGGCCAATTTCTAATTGTCAGTGCCCTGTGTTGAACCCAGTTGAAAAGTTTTATTTATATAATATACCGGTGTGTACCAGTTTTTTTTCTCAAAGTAGTATTTTGTCAGAAGACTAACTAAGATAATTTAGGTAAAAGCATAAGGAATGGGTTTGATTCATTTACGTGCTAAGCAGGGAGTTATTTTTTTAAAAATCATTAGATCCTGTGTTTGTACAGAAAACAAATGACAGTGCATTCTGCAACTAAAACCCTTTTATCTGTGGTTTTGTGGTTAGTACAAAGCTAGGACAAAATACTCTTTCTCTTAATAATTTATAAATTATTTTGTTCTTAGTGTGTCTAACACAAAGTAGTCCCAGTCCTCTTCAGAGATTTAGTAATAACTACATATATTATTGGGATTTTGGGGGTTAAAATCTACCTTACAGGATAACGTTATGGTCAAACTAATAATGACTAGTAATGTTGTAATTGAAGAGTTTAGCTTGCACAGTAGTGCTCTTTGGCTCTTGTCCGTTCATGGGCGATTATTTCCCTGAACCTCAGAAAATGGGAACATAGTTTGTGCATAGTTTGTGTTACTTATTTTTGCTTCATATTCCAGGTAGCTAACCATGGTACATCAGCTAAATTTATTTGGAAGGCCATGGTATTCTTTGCATGTTTAGGAAGTCCTTGCTGCTGGATCTTCTGTAAAGGTGTCTGGAGCAGAACAGAAATGATGTCCCTTATAGTGTCCTTCTTGTCCTCTGTTTTTTTGTCATGTCCTGGTTTTTTGGTTTGTACCATTTTGATACAAAGAAACCTGAGTGAGCAGATTGTAATTAAGAAAGATGCTTTAGGACATTATGAATCTGATACTTGCTTTGTAGAATTGAATGCTCAAAGGAGAAATTTTATTTTTATTTGTCTCTAAGGTAGTAGTCTGACTCACAGTACTTGCTCTAGAAATACAGAATATTTTTGCCTTGATGAATAGGGAGAGTGATGGTTCATTTGTGTGTTCAAAATCCATATCCAAAGTCATGTAAGCACAGATTGTAAGGGCATATGTGAAAGCAAGACATCATTTTGTCCACTGCTTCTGCATGTCCTTTTTTAATGTATTTATTACTCTTGCCATTGCTTGATTTCAGGTGGCTTTTAAATCTGAAAGTATTGTCTGATTTATAAGTGTTTTGGTTTTAGTAGCCAGGAGGAAATAAAGTCATGCAACTGAAGTCTCTAAAGTGTTTTCATCCTCACTGTACTGGGACAAATATTTTTCATTTATTTGTACTGCCAAATAATTCTGGAAATGTGCAAAGTGAATGTTGGCTTAAGATGTTTCTTCCTCTTCAGGTTTCTTTACTGTTCTGAATGTGTTGAGAGCTAAACTTGGTTGAAGAGTATGACATACAGTGGAAGTTGGGCGACTTGCAGATCATGCTTTGGACTCCAGCAAAACCTTTAATTGCTTGTACCATTGCTACTGACATTTTCAATAGTTGCATATATTTTAGTTCTGCGTAACTAGTGTGAAATAAGGAGAGAGAAGACAAAGAATTTTGGGAATAGAAAAAGACACCTTGGGGCACTGAAGTCATGGGCAGTTTTGAAAAAGCAGACTGTCATTCTCCGCTTCAGTTTGTGAGTGGGATTTGCTCTGTAGTAGGTTCCTTGAGTTGGCTTTCTCTGCCCACTGCAGTTAACTTTGTTTTGGTGTTCCAGGTTAACTTGTTTGTTCTGCTGTCTGTGATCAGTGTTATGCTGAATGTGACTGGATTAATACTTGGCTGTCAAGGCATTCAATTTGTGTCCAGGGTACCCAGATGCGATTTGGTGAGCACACATACTGATTTACATTGATTTCTTCTCATTATGGCAGATTAGCTTGGTGTGCTGAGATCACAAAATGTCCTAATGTAGAGTTGCAAGTAATTTAAGAACTAGCATAAAGGATTTTGTAGTAATGTAAAAAATAGAAACTGTTGAAAAAGCCTGAGTGTGGGTAACGGTGAGCTACCGACAGAATGTTCAGTCTGTTATAATTGTGTGATACCTTACAGCAGCAGCTGTGAGGAAAAAATAAGGTAGATCAGATCATACTAGCTTTTCAGAACACTTCCACTTGTGGAAAATGCAACCTGTACAAGGCAGGGCAAAATGCGAAAGATTTTTCTCAAGTGGTTGTCATGAGAAAGAGAAGAATCACTATTCATGAACTGGAAACTGTGGAATAATTGAAATTTAAGGATACGATACAGGGTCACTTAGTGATGAAGATTATTGTGTAAAACATAGGTTCTATATTATGCAGGTAAAAATAATGCATAAAACAATTAAAAAGTGGAGTTTTGTTTCTTAAAGATGGATATGGATGAAAACAAGACTTGTTTGTGTTGTGAAGAACTTCATCCCACCAAATGCACAGAAGCAGAGGCTGTGCTGAAGCTATACAATGTGAAGTCATGCAGTGCTGCTCATCTTCTTCTCAAGGTACCCTGCATACACATCAATAGTACTGCTTCTAAAATGTCCATGGCCCTGCAGCAGTGCAGTGCTGAAGTGATTGATGTGATTGTGTTTACTGGGAAAAAATTGTTATTTTTCTGGTCTTCCGCACTGCTCAGATGCTGTCTATGGTTCTGTAACATGTGGGGGCTTTTTCGTGTCAGGGTTTTGACCAGTGCATTGCCAATAAGCAGTTCTTGCTGTGTTTTGTATTTACTGCAACCAAAACTGTTGTGGAATCCAGACAGGATTACAGGGGTAAATAGGATCTAAGTTTTAGCTAAAGATTTGATGCCTTTTTTGGTCTTTTGCACTTCCCAGCCTTTTGTGGCTTAGAAACTGCTAAAATAAAACTCCCAACCAAAACCATCTTCAAATATCCAAAAGCTTTGACATTTCTTTAGTGGTGATCCTCTTGAATCTGGATTTCCCACAAAAAAGTTACAAGGAAGGGTATAATTCTTGAGTGAATAGATGGATAAATCACATCTGGACTGTATTAAACTCTCCTGGATCTCCCTCTCAGGACAATAAGTATGGTAAAACAAGTTTTTGCAAATTACTTTGGTCTTGGAGATTGTGCTGAAGACTTCATCCCTTCCTTAGAAGTAATTGCCATGGTCATCCCTGTGTTTTCTCTATTTGTTTTAGTTTTGTATTACCATTATTATTATTATTATTATTATTATTATTATTATTATTATTATTTTGACATTCACAAATACCATGATTTAATCTTTTGATTTCAATAATCTTCATGTTCTTCAGAAAGTTCTCTTAGCTCTTAGTGTCCTGAATGCTCTCACCGCTACAGTTTGCTTCATAGCGGCTGCCCTGCATTACTTGCAGATACTTGCATCAAGAAGATCCTGCACAGTAAGTGAGCACGAGGCATTGCCCACCATAAAGAGTGGTACAAACACCATTGATAGATTACACTGTTCAGCAATATTTATAAAAGCTCAGAAGGGTTTTAACGTGAGTTCTGTCTGATTAGGGTGAATGTGAAATTGAAGACGAAGATCACAATTTGGACCCTGATGATTTTGTCCCACCTGTCCCACCTCCCTCCTATTTTGCAATTTTGAGTTCTTGTACTCCAGAGACAAGTCACAGGTAAAACTGTACACTCACTTCCTTTCTTTTAGTGTCTTTCAAAGCACTGCCTATTTTTCTTTTTTAAAGATTGTTTTCTCTGGTGAAAAAGGCTTGTGATTCAAGGAGATTAAAAAAACAAGAAAAATCTCATTGGTTTGGAGCCAACATAAATACAGTGTGCATAAGGGGGTAAGATTTTGTGGGTTTGAGTTTAGATTCTCTAGGAACTATTTCTGAGTGAGAGAAATACTACTGCTTGACACAGCTGAAAACTTACACGATGCTGTCAAGAGCAGGTGAGGGCAGCATGGGAAGCCAGACACAGCCACTTGGCAAGCCAGAGACCCTGAATGGTGTTCCCCCATGGACCTTCTTGCCTGAGTCATTCTCCTTTTCCCTCTTGGGCTGTTAGGGCAGACTAGAGGGTCTGTTTTAGCTGCACTGCCTGGAAAGGTAATCCCTTACCCTGCAGATGGTTATTTGCTCTTAAAAGTTACTTCCAGGTTGGCTTTACTAGTTTATGACTCAGGTGGGGCTGCATTATTCTCTTCTGAGCATACAATATTTTTACATAAAGTATTATGGTGCTCAAGCAGACTGTATGACTCTTGTTTAAAATTCCTCCTTTTTGCAGTGTGCCGGAATGTTTAGTTTATTTCACTGTTTCATTAGGAATGACTTGCATGACTTTCAAAACTATGTGTTCCTGGCAGAGGTAATTACAGATCCTGGGATTGCCTAGAAAATGATAGCATGGCACAACAACGGGATTTAGAATGAACAGGTCCTCTGAAACACCAGAGATTAAAAACCTCTGTGTAAATCTTGGTTCAAGCTGCTTATGAGAATAGAAGATGATCTGTTTGGAAGAATAATTATTTATCATTTTCAGAGTTCCCCCGCTTTAAAATGGATCGGTTGTTCTTTGCCTAGCATGTCATTCTAGATGGTTATCTCTTTCCCAGAAGCAGCATTTCTTTTTTTTTTTTTCTATCATTAAGGCCAGAGGAAAAGAAGGTGTAAGAAAATATCCTGTCTTAAATATCAGCA
>JAODKT010001744.1:48098874-48112424 GCA_027576195.1 Cossypha heuglini
TCACCCACAGCCATGGAGGTTACAGGGATGCAGAGGGTCACCCACAGCCATGGAGAACCCCCTCTGGAGCAGGTGTGTGTGTTCAAAAGGCTGTGAACCCACGGGAGGCTGTGCTGGAGCAGTCTCCTGGCAGGGACCTGCAGACCCAGGGAGAGAGGAGCCCAAGCTGGAGCAGGTTTGCTGTTAGGACTTATGGCCCTTTGGGGGACCCCCGCTGGAACAGGACTGTCCCCATGGAAGAGCGACCCACACTGCAGCATTTTGTGTAGAACTGCTGTCTGTGCAATGGACTCAAGATGGAGAAATTCCTGACTGTTTCTTGTGGGAGGGACCCCACATTGGAGCAGAGGAATGACTCCCCTCCCTGAGCAGTGGCAGAAATGTGTCATGAAGTGGCCGTTACCCATGATCCCTGTGCTGCTGCAGAGCAGAAGATAAAGCCCAGGGGAGGGTTGGGGGAAGGTGTTTTTAAGATGTGTTTTACTTCTCATCCTGCTCATTTTTGGATAAAGTCAGGTAATATCCCTGAGCTGAGTCTGTTTTGCCTGTGATAGTAATTGCTGAGTGATCTCTCCCTGTCCTTATTTCAAGTCATGAGCATTTCATTGTGTTTCTTCTCTCCTGTCCAGTTGCAGAGGGGAGTGGCTGTGGTGGGTACCTGGCCTTCAGCCAGAGGCAGCCCACTGCCAATCTTTTAACTCCTGAATGATCAAGAAAATTGTTTTCTGTGATATGCCAGGTGCCACTAGATGGAGGTACAGAACCAAGCTTAGTGAGAAATGTACATAGCTTGATCCTGTCCTGTTCATTAAATTGCAGCACATAGCTTCACTCTTAGGAAAAGGAGGAGTGGGAAGGATATAGCATATCACAAAAATCCAGGAAAATATTTAAGTAAAGTTTTTAGTTCCTTTTTAGTGACTGGGGACTAGTTTATGAGATACCTAATAGCAGAAGTTGGCCAACCTCTCTGACCATATGCTGTCATATCTTGGTACAAGTGAATATGAGCAGGAGGATTTGGAGCTCTCCGAGATTTAGTTTTTTTGCGAATAAAGCTGTAGCTGTCTTCTCTCTGATCAGTAGTTTAAGGTGACTTTTGTATTAGGGTGTACTAGACTGTAGCCTTCTGCTACTCCAGTTGCATAAGGCTGAACAGGTTTTTGCAAACATTTAAACAGGGTTTAGACCAAAGCTACTGTTCAATAAGTGTCTTTGCACACATACACACACCTCTAGACCTCTGTGTCCAGTTATTACAGATTTGAAGGTGGGATGGGGAAAAATGAGTCTCTAATAATGATTTCTACAGATTAGCTTTATTTTGACTACTTCTACTTTTCTGTTTCTAATAATTCAGCTGAAGAAATTCAGGAGCCTTCCAGCAGAATGAGCTTTTCCCCTTCAAATGCAAGCTGTGTACCTGCAGCAGTGAGCAGGAGAGCCTTCCATCCCTTGAGGAAATATTCTAAAAGTGACCCTGTGCTCCTGCACTGCCAGCTGCCTCAAGGTGACTCTGTTTTCTCTGTCAATGATTGTGTAATGGTTCTTTAAAAGAAAACTTTTCAGAAGTTTGGTACATTAGACCTAGTACCTGCAGAAATGAGCTACTGTTTCCCAACAGAGCCCGTACGTAACAGTAGTGTGTGCTTCACCAAACCTTCTCCATCTAACCCCTTAGTATTGCTGCTCTTTAGGTTTTCACATTAGGAACACGGTCTGGGTATGAGGGAGAGGTGGTGGAAAATGAGGAGGGAGAGCACACAGGATTCCTCAGTGCACTGACATCTAAAATCTTACAAGTGCAGTTGTCAATGTGAGTAGTTTAAAGAAAAACTGGCTTGGGAATTTGGTAGTAGCCTATAAATTCACACCCCTTTTCTCAACCCTCATATAATAAAAAAAAACAAACCTAAAAAACTCAACACAACCCATGGTGGAGAGTTGATGAAACTGCTTTGGCATCAGTGATCTAATTCTGTTGCTGTGGGAAAACTGCTGATGTGACTACACAGTCTGTGATGCTGCTGACAATCTTGAAAAACGCATCAGCCAGAGGTCCTGCAGTTTTTACTATAGGATATTGGAATCCCCACAGTAGCTGCTGATACATACCAGCAGTCAAAATGTAAGTGCCAATGGGGCATGTTAGTAACAGCCATTTATTCTGGATACTGGGAGCGTGCCAATCTGGATTTCACTTGCTGTTTTTGTGGAATGTTTTCATGGCTCTGCTGTATCATGTGCTTTGTCTTGTCCTCCTATCAACTTGCACCACAGCAGCCCAGAGAATCTGCTGCTGAAGCAATATTACATGACACAGAGCCTATTCACAGCTGTGAAAGCAGAGTGTTTCTGATGTACAGAGACCCCATGTCAGAAGCATTTGAAAGATTTAGGCTTGATGTAACTGAGGTTGGGTCTGTTCAGCAGTTAGATTTGAGTTAGTCACGAGTGCTACGGAAAGGGAACTTCACTGCAGGAATGGAATTTGCTTTGTTAGTGCTCTTCTTGCTGGGAAGTTTTGTATCTCCTTCTGGCATTTTTTTTGTCTGAAGCCAACATTAAAATGCTTCTTGAATAATCTGTAGGTGTGGTTTTGGAGTTTTTTTGGTTTTTTTCTTCCTTTTAATGGGGCCAAAGTTTGATAACTTGTTTACACCAAATGAAGTGAATTTTTATTTTGACCAAAGGCAGTGAAATTGATTCTGTATTGCCCTTTGTAACTGCAAGGTAATTTTGAACGTTTTGCTGTAGGTTTTTGTTTGTTTTTATTTACATTGAATTTCTACTTTAGAGTATTACTAACTTCCAGCTTGAAAGGTAGTTATTTTCAGGTACAACTTGTCCTCCTCACTGCTAATAACTAAAAGTTATCAAGAGTTTAGGAGAGATCATAAAAGCCTTCTACCTTTATATTTACATTAACATGCATTTCAGGTTTCTTCAGATCAGAAACAAGAGAAAGGAACCAATGTACACAAAATGACAAAGAGCTTTCCACAGGGGAAGAGTCCCTCCAGACTCTCTGACATGTAATATGCACTCAGTCATAACTGTGTATGACTATTTTGCAGGCATTTTGTGTAAACCCAGTAGAGTGAGTCTTCCATACCACCCTGACCATGCCAGACTGTAAAGTTTTACAAGGTTAAACTATGCACTGCTTCCTTATTGAATCAGGAGCAGAATCTCCAAGAATACCATGCACCATGTGGATTGTTTGCTTTGTTTCATCTTTGTCTTCAGAGACAGTGCTCAGCTGTGAAACCGCAGCACCCAGTGATGTAAGTCCACAGAACGCTGTCACCTTGCGGAGGAGTTCAAGAGCAAGAGCTGTGAGGGGAAGACCCCAGTCTCTGATAGACTATAAGTCTTACATGGACACTAAACGGCGTGTGGCATGGATCCTTGAGCAGTCCTCCTGCAGCATGAGCCCAGACATACATGACTTGGTGGAAAATATCAAGTCTGTTTTAAAATCAGATGAGAAACACATGGCAGAAGCTGTCAGCAGTGCCACTTTCCTTGAGCAGGTAGTTTTATTACTTGTATTTATCCGGTGATGTGGAAACCCACTGCCCCTGGTTTGGAAGTATAGGTTTACATTTACCAGTCTTGAGTTTTTGGACCAAACTGGCTTCCTTCAGCACTTTAGTTTCATGTAGGGAGTGTGTGAGAGGCTATGACATTTCTTGCTCTATCAGCCAGAAGCCAGAGTGTGTGTGTATTTAAAAATTGAGTCAATCTTCTGTTGAGGAATCATGAACTGTAAATAACATGACAGTGTTTTGTACTGAGTGTGGCAGGGGAGGAAGAGAAGATATTATAAATAAGCATTTGCTATTGCAAACCATAAGGAATGGAGGCTGACAAAGAAATTTTTATGTCAAACCACTAGAAGCAACTTTTTTTGTGATTGGCTCTCAGGATAAAAATAAGACCTAGTACTAAAGAAAGAAAAGCAGAAAATGGAAAATAAGTGCTTACATTAATGGAATGAATATCCAGAGATTTCAGACACTGCAGAGACACTGCAGACTTCATCAAACAAATGTTTTGGTAGCTTACAGACCATTTGGGTAGATGAATTGATTCATGCATAGCACAAGTAATTTGCTATGACAACTCGTTTTGGTTTGTGTTCTCATGCAAAACACATCAGTGTCATTTAGGCTCTGCAAATAAAGTGGGATTTCCCACTGCAGCCTTCAGGCAACAAAAGCCTTCACAAATTTGACAGAAACAGGAGGGAAAAAGGCTCCTTATGAGAATTTAATTTATCACACAGGCCTGAAGGTTATTACAGTTCAGTGGCTTCTGCAAGGAAGCAATATTTAGGTTTCTTCCAAACAATACCATGCCATAGGCTGGAGAGAATTCCTGTGCATCTTTGAGAGGGAAACCAAACCAACCTAACAAAAACCCCACAAGCAACAACCGAATAAAAAATTACCCCACTCCTTTTCCCAACTAGGACTGCTTTTCCCATGCCTCCTCAGCAAACCCGAAGGGTTTTATAGCTTTTTAAATGATTCTTTAAGTATAACAAACAACACTACAACTAGCTTCTTCCTAGTTGGGTAAAAAAACTATTTTAATGGAACAAGAGCTGAAAACAAAACTGATTTAAACTTTTCTTTTCAAAGGTGATGACACCTTCCCAGCAAGCCACGTCATTGAGAGGCCGTGTGTTACCTTTCAGATTGCATCCTGGCTTGCTGTACCTGGAGAGCTGTGGTGACCTGAGCACTTTCACCACAGAGGGAGAACAGCTAGCAGAGAGGAGAATCCAAAGAGCAGAACATGAACGGCCTCACAGTGTTGTTGGTGTTGTCAGGGAAACTGTACTTTGAGCTAGCTTTTTGGTTATTCCTCAGCAGAGCACTTCTGTGAGACATATACATACTGCAGAGGAAAATCATCTCTGGCAAGTGGGTGGATGGGTTTGTCAATAATCACCTTCCTTTTTAATACTCTTATGCACAGACTCCAAAGGGGAAGATCATTCTACAGAGAGTATTAAGCAGACTGAAAGCTGACCTTTATTGGGCTTGCAGCTGCAGCTCATCTGTTTGTGATATGTTAGTGCCCTGCGTCTCTGGGAAGTTTGGTAACGTGTAGCTGTGGGGGATAATGATACATCATCCTTGTGGAAGGACTTGTCAAAAGCAGTATTGAAGAACTTGGCAAATTTTTGGTACTTTTGGTTTAAATTAAAATCTCCTGTAATCAAATGGAGACCTTCAGATACAAAGTAAGTTAGTAAAAAAATTGTGTACAGAATTCTTAAATTATTCTTTGTAAAAGAAAGTTGTTGATGTGCAAGTTGTACTAAAAATAATAACTGTCTTAAAGAAGTACTCTTTTGGCTCAGTTAACTTCTCCCTTAATGGCACAACATTATTTATGTCTTAATCATGGAACAACATCCAAACCCAAAAGCACAGGTGTTTTGCAACAGGTGGTGCTGGCTTGTTACTGTCCCAGGAAGAAAGGCACTCTCTGTATAGTCTCATTTTAAATGCTGTTTATTACAGCAGGTGTTATGAACAAAGAAGCTAGTATAACTAATTTTATATTCCTTCAGGTGCTGGGAAGCCCAGATTGTGGAGCATCAAGCAGGGCACAAGTCATGCAGATCCCATCCATTTTACCCCATTTAGGTCATTTGAAGTAATTAAAAATTTTCTTTTGTTGTTCTTTAGAGAACAACTCTATTTAAATCACTTCTACTGTCAAACAAAAGGGCTGTTCACATGGGACTTACTGCTGCACTTCTAGACAAAGGCAGGGACACACATGTACTGCTGGGTGGTATTTACGATTTTGAGTAAATGGTAAATACCATTACTTAAACTGGGTTTGCCTGCAAGCTCCCTTCTTGTCATCAACCATCTAAATTTATTATGTGGCCAGGGGACATCGCTGGAGGCTCATCTGTCCAGGGGCACAAAGCACAGCACAAAGCACAGCACAGGCCTGGCTCTGCTCAGGTGAGAGGCACGTGGATGACAAACTCTTCATGTACCACAATTGTAGGTCAGGATTGCTCCACATGCTTCTACGCTGAACATTTAAGTTACAGCTCCAGCCCTGACACACTGTCAGTCCGCACAGGTCACCAGCATCATCTCTTGAGCCTGCAAGGCACCACAGGATGCTGGAACTGGGGTGGAGTCTGCTTGTGCTCTGTGTGGAGCCAAACCACTGAAACACTGAAGGAGAGGGGAAGAAACATGTCCCCTGTGAATACAGCAAATCTGTGAAATTTATGTCTGTACTGCTGAAATAAGGGCTTATGTTTATCTACCGAAATGCAGAAGAGTTTGTAACACAGAAATTAGTATGTACAGTTAATGGTAAGAACAGGAGGATGGTGGGTGGTACACAGGGAAATGCAGAAGGCAAGCTCAGTCTGTCTAATGCACCCTTTATCAGGGACCATTTAAGCAAATAAGGTGAAATACTTCATTCTCTCATGTTGATGGTATTTATATTTCATGTTATGAACAGCCACTAAGTGGCTGAATGCCCATGTTTAGTTTTCTTCTGAATGAGCTGTGGTATGTATTTTCATTTCTCTGGTTTCAAACTACTCATGACACCCTGTGAGGCACAGGAAATCCTATGAAGCCTCACCAGAGGAAACACTCCTTTGATGATTTTTTTTTTGGTTGACTTTCAAATATAATATTTTTCATAATCTCTCATACAAATATTTTTAACCTTAGCACAGGCAGTTCCACGATTAATTCTAGGAACAGACACACTACAATTCTACTTTTTATTTATTCAACTAGTGTTAGGTGTTTAATAATAAACCATGCTAATGACATTTGAAGGAAAATGGTGAACTCAGAAATTACTGTAAGAGTGAAGAATTTTTATCAAAGTCCCATTTATGAAAAATTCCTAATTAAAGTTATTGAGTCAATGAAATAGTATTTCTGTCACAACAACAGTGGCATTTCACACAGTAAAAACTGGGATGCCACTTTAGATTAGGAATCAGCTTTCTTTAGGAGCACTAGTGTCATGTATTGCCTGAAAAGAATGCTGTCTTAAAAATAAAGGTAACAGCATTGCTTCACGCCTGCAGAAACACAGACAGAATTACTCCAGACTAAGTGGCAAAAAAGAAGTTCAGACACCTACTAATGATGTATGCATTCAGTATTGTCAAGTCAGCCTCTAGGTCAGTATGAGCAAATTCTCAGCCTTGTCTGAGGTATTTTTGTTTTGTAGTTTATTGTTGCAAATCTTACAGACATTAGCGCTCTGTTAAATAAAGGAATGTAGCACAGTAAATACATCACAACAAAATAACTGGCCAGAAATCCCCTACCCTGTCCCATCCAAAGCAAAAGCCCACTCTTCTCCCCTTCTGTCTCTCCCCCAAAGCAAACCAGCACAACTTCATTAGAGAGGTCAGAGACCTGTGGCAGAAAAACATCAGAGTAATTACATTCAGTAGATGTGCAATATCAACATTCCAGGCTCACATATATTTATATATATATTTATATTTATATAGAGAGATCATTAAATGTTTACAAAGAACAATATTGTTACAAATACAATACTATGCTTTTTCCAACGCTTTACAATAATTTCTATTCATCCTCTTTACAGAACAAAAGTACAACTTCATAGTCTAGGTACTGCGCTAAATATATACAAGAGATCTCAACCATGTTGCTGTCTTGAGAAATACATTTCTTTTAGAAAAGAAGAAAAACTAGCAAACTTGGAAATCCAAACTGAGACTCAAACAAGATTCAAAACAAAGATGAAATTTCTCAAAAATAAAAAATACAAGAGATGTTTCATCCTTAATGTAAACACTGAAGAGTTAATTAGACTGTATGAAGCAGCAAGGATGAAAGAAAAATAATTCAGGTCTGTCACTGAAGAAGGAATGTAAACCTTTGAAGGAATGTTCCTTTGCATCTGTTAAAAATCCCCATATCTGATCTATCAAACTGCTGCAACAGTCTAGAGAACAGCCAGCTTTCCCTTTTGAGTTCCATTTTCTTGAAACTCTGTTTACAGAGTAAAATGGGATTGCTTACAAGACTGTTCTCAGAAGTGTGCACACTCTATGGACCTCTCAGTTTAGAAATCTTATGCATATACTATAACTGAAAAAATGAAATTTTTTTGCTAAGCTGTGGTCCTGCAAGCATTCATTTGCTTAATGTTAAGTGCCTATTTAGGATGAACAGTAACTTCACAAACTCCTGGCTGCTAGATTTCCAAAGAAACAGTTGTTTCTTCTCTAAATACATTTGCATGTTCATATTTTCATCATTTCCCATTGAAGTGAGCTAAAGACTTCATCAAATGGCCTAGACAGAACCACAGAAACAAGTGAAGTGGAGGGTATACACACAGCAGGAACCAGGAGCATGATGACTGTGTCTTTAAGAGTTCACTAAGTTTCCTCAGGCAATGTATGGAAAGGCTGCGCTGGATATAATCTTCTAAATTGTACATGGTTATATACCATATTTACATTTATTACTATATATATGGAAAGTTCTAGAAAAAAAGGTCCAAATTACCATAAACGAGATGTCTACAGTTAAACAATATACTCACAAGCCATTAGTTATCTTGTTGCATCAGTGAGGCAGCAGAGTTAAGTACTAACCTGGGATACTAACACCATTCTCTTGTGCAATCTGCTATTCTGGAGCCTTGGATTAAATTATATAACAACAAGAAATGCAGTAAAATCAAGTTATTGTACATTAATCTCAACACTAAAACGTATCCCCTTACAACAACAGTTTATGCACCACTTCAATATGTCCCTTAAATACCTGCTTCCCACAGAAATACAGTTTATCCTCTAACTCTCATCAGATGGAGGTTATCCATGGTTTTAGAAAGCCAAAAAATGGACCCCTGACAAGAGTGCTCAGTGGTTCTCAGCAGCGTTTGCAACAAGTGCACATGCACACACCCACTTCCATGAATCCCCATAGCAATGTCTAGGATCACCACTGGACTGCAAGCAACGCTTACATTGTACAGCTCACGTCACAACAAGTGAGAAACAAGTGACTATGAACAACACCGCATTTGCAAAGCAGAAGTGGCATGTGGCTGTGCGTTGTCTTCTCTTCTTTTCACCTCACTGAGCCTTTCCATCACAGCTAAACACAGCACAAACTGTTTCTTTAAAATAAATCAACATACTAGCCTGGATTAAACGCATGGTTCAACCTCAGTATAAACACCTGCATACAGTCCTGAAAAAAAGTAACTACAGAGAATGTAGAAGTCTCTCACTAGGAAGAAAAGACACTGCTGCTTTTTTATTTTGAACCCTCTTAAAAAAGCCAAAGAACCCAACCCAGCCCCCTTTCCCCTTTTGTCTCTAGCATGCAACTTAGAGGCTAATCAAATACAAGATTTCATACATCCCTACAATTAATCATCTTCATACAAGTGCATATAGTACACACATATCTCTTGTAAGTGCCATACATATGGGAAAAAAATCACAAGCTAAATTATATAACAAAATAAATAAGTTTATTCCTGCCTCATCCTTTCCACTGCTACCTATATCATGAACTAAACAGGAAGTCAATAAAATTAGACAGGTCTTTGGACAAAAATATATGTTAAGACTGGCTCAGAGAACAAAATTACTTAGAATAGTCTGCAGATCTCTTATATTCAAACTTCATAAATAGGAAGCACAATTTTAAAAATGTCTATATACACTGGCACACATGGCTATGTGCACCAAAATTGGAATTAAGAGCCTAGAAAAAGTGTAGCTATTCAGCAGATCCCCTCATTATTTTTCTTGTGGATATTTAAAGATCCTACCCCCCACTTCTTTAACGTCTAAAATAAAGAAGGGACTATAAAAGACAAAGCAGAAGAAAAACAGGAGATAGAAACCTGGGGGCAGAGAGGGGGAGGCAGCTGTAAAAAATGCCTCCCAAATTTCTTAGTGTAAGTAATGCAAGAATAACATGTTTCGGGAACTTACGGAGTATCTTTTGGAGTCCTACTATGATGAAGAACTGATGACAGAGGGGAATTAAAAGGTGTGTATTTGGACAATTCATTTTACAACAGCAGCATTACTGAGTCTTCAGAAGCAGGCAATTTTTCCTGAGGGCAAAACAATCCTTTTGGTATTCTACTTTCCCCATGGACACAAACCTTTAGTACTGAGCTTGGTGCCTGTGGAAAATTAGGCAAGAAAAGCAAAGTCACAGGCAGGCTATCCAGGAGAACACTTTGTACCCTATACTTCTATCTGTTTGGTAAAGTCATCTTTCATTCAGCAACATTTAATTTACTCAGTTTGTAAAATTACAGCCACAGAAATAAAACTGATTATGTAGCATGAAATAGAGCCATCTGTGAATACTGCTGTAACCTATGCTGCTGTTATTTTCCTGTTTTGCATGTGGAGCTGTGTGAAG
The DNA here is from genome assembly GCA_027576195.1 of Cossypha heuglini. Classification (NCBI taxonomy): domain Eukaryota; kingdom Metazoa; phylum Chordata; class Aves; order Passeriformes; family Muscicapidae; genus Cossypha; species Cossypha heuglini. Next base: position 48,109,332 of record JAODKT010001744.1, read on the forward strand.
TTTCACTTGTAAAAAGATGCAACCAAAATAGTTCCATAGATACATCTTGCCCCTTACCAAAATGCAGGAAAATGGTGGGAAGAAGAGGAAAAAGGGATGAAGAAGTGAGCAACAGCATATTTGTGTCTAAGAAGGGGGGAGAGAAAAAGAAATGTCTTTGCAGACACAGAAATGCAGCACTACAGAGACAAGCACTAATGAGGAAAAACATCTTCCATGCACACTGTGGCAGTGAGGTGTCGGCTTCAGATGTAAACTGGTTGCTCTTGTGCAGTCAACAGTCTGTACATGGCAGCTGGCATAGTCTTCATATGGATCTAGAGGAAATAAGCCAAGTTAATTGATGCTCCTAAACATGCATACCTCACGTGAAGGACTCAGATAAGGTCATACGAGGCAGAAAAAAAGAAAAACTTGAGAGTTTTCATACCCTTATTAAAGTATTGCAAGTGATAATTTTATGAAACAATATGTTTAGTATTGATGAACTGTCTAAAATTGTGGACACTTCATATTTCCAAGGTACAGTTCTTCTAAAGCATATAACTATGGGGCAAATACTGAAAGAAATGGTGTGGAGGCTTGCTCTCACCTCAGCTTTTTGGATTTGATTAGCAACAGAGGTAGAACCACAGAATTATGGAACAGTTTGAATTGGAAGGGACCTTTCAAGATCATGTAGTCCAAACTGCCCTGTTGCAGGTATCAACATTTTTCACTGGAACAGGTTGCTTAGAGCCCCATCCAACCTGGCCTTGAACACTTCCAGGGAAGAGGATCCACAGTTTCTCTGGGCAACGTGTTCCAGTGGCTCACCAACCTTACAGTGAAGGATTTCTTTCTATGCCCAATCTAAACCTACCCTCTTCCAGTTTAAAACCATTGCCTATTGTTCGGCACTGGAGATCCTGGTAAAAGTCTCTCTCCACTTTTCTTAGAAGCCCCCTTCATACATTGAAAGGCTGCTGTCTGATATCCTTGGAGCCTTCTCTCCTTCAGGCTCAACAACCAAACCTCTCTCAGCTTTTTCTCACAGGGGAGGTTTGACCCTTTTCGTGGCCTTCATCTGTATCTGCTCAAGCAGGTTCATGCCTTGTTTATGCTGAGGGCCCCAGAAGTGCACACAGTACTCCAGGCAGGGTCTCACAAAAGCAGAATACAGAGGGAAAAATCACCCCCCTGTTGGCCACGCTATTGTTGATGCAGCCCAGGATATAGTTGGCTTTTAGGGCTGCAGGTGCCCATTCTGGGCTCATGTCCAACTTTCCTTCCAAGCTCCTCTTTTCGGGGCTGTTCTCAATCCCTTCAGCCCCGGTCTCTGTTGAGAGACTGCCCAGACCCAGATGCAGGACCTTGCACTTGGTCTTGTTGAATTTCACAATGATTACATGGGCCATTTTTATAGCCTGTTCAGGTCCTTCCAATGGCATCCCTTTCCTTAAGCACCACTGATCTTGATGCCACCTTCAAACCTGCTGAGAGTGCAACTCAATCCCACTATTCACCAATGAAGACACAACAGACAGAGTGCTGGTCCCAGTACAGTCCCTTGAAGGACACTGCTCGTTACTGGTAACAGCAATCAACTGTGCTATACTGCCTAGACATATTGCTGATTCTTACCTCACCAACAGCATTTGAGAGGATGTGAACAATTTTCTCATGGGGTGTTGCTACAACGCTCTGCCCATTGATTTCAATGATCCGATGGCCAACACGCACACCTCCTCGCTCTGCTATGCCTCCTCTCATAAGGCTACAGATCTGGAAGGGACAAGACAAAAATTATCATGGGCTGGATAAGGAACAGAGACTTTTGATTACCCATTTTTTGCCTGCAAGATATGAATAAACACTTAAAAATAGACTTGAAACAAAAATTCTAAGATGCAATCAAGCGCTGACCCAAGTAGGTAATGGATATTCTCTTCCAAGAGAAGAACTGTCAGAAAAGGCTGTTTGTGTTGCACATTACATGTCCTGTGGAAATGTATGAGTGTATGAAGGACCTCAATTTAACAATGTTCATTAAGCAGATGCCTTACAACAAAAAAGACCAAGAATGGGCTTCTTCTTCTGAGATCATGCAATGGCTTGGTTAAGGACATGTATGACGTATGCTGAAAGCAGACTCTTCCACACATTTTTGTTTTGTTAAGCTGAAACAACTTTTTTATTCCTCTGGCTGACTTTAAAGTTGTGAAGTAAGTAGAATCAAAGAAAAAAAATAGTTCTTATTAACACATCTTTTATATCTCAGACCTAACAAATGCAAAATCCTGCTTGCAGTATGGGAGAAAATAACAGCTTCCCTCCTCTCACACTGAAACCCACAAATGGAGAGGAAGTTTCATGTATGATAAAGCTTCATCAGAAACTGTGGAAGCTACTTACGATCCCATTCTGCACACTGAAGCCCAGCTGATATCTGAGGTCCGGTCTTCTGATCAAGACTGTGGTTACTGGAGGACATCTAACTATGTTCAGTTTAACCCGGGCCTGGTTTTTCAAACCCTGAAAAAAACCAACAAATTGAGAGTTAAACATGTAACATGAGCAGAAGAAAAAAAGGTGTTAGAACAATGACATGGGAGCAGCCTTGAACAAATAGATCTTTGTATGCATTGTACCAGAATCTGGTCACTGAATGCCAGACAAAAGCATGAAAATATTCAGTGAGATGAGTGATATAACATCAAGTTTCTCTTGCCAAAAATCTGGCACAGTTCTTCTAGGAAAACTAGATTCCTGTTGGCAGTTTCTTCATTTGAAATAATGCATAAAAGGAACATTAAACAGGTCTATGCAGCTCACCAAAAAAGTCAATTACTTTTACGTTAAGTAGCTAAGTTAGTTACAAAATGGTTGCATTCCTAATGAAATACTCTAAATTCTGTTAAGCAAATAGCAGATCCTCCTTGTATCATCTTTGTATAAGCAGTGCTCATAATTTCCATTATTCATAGAATCACAAGATAGGTAAGGTTGGAAGGGAGCACAGAGGGTCATCTGGCCCAACCTTCCTGCTCAAGCTGGGTCATCCCAGAGCACATGGCACAGGATTGTGTCCAGATGGTTCCTGAATATCTCCAG
>JAODKT010001744.1:48114006-48134399 GCA_027576195.1 Cossypha heuglini
GAGACATCAGTGAACTTGCTGAGGAGGCATCTGCCCCTTCATTGAAGACACTGATGAATAACTTAAAAAATACTGCACCAACATTGAATCCTGAGGGACACTGCTACCTAGAAGCCTCCAACCTGTCCCTGTGCCACTGATTATGACCCTCTGGGATCTGCCATTCAGCCAATTCTCTATCTACCTCACTGCCCACTAATCCGGTTCACACTCCCTGAGTTTGCCTATGAGGATGTTCTGAGAGACAGTGTCAAACACCTTGCAAAAAACATCCCTTGCTCTCCCCTCACCCATGCAGGGAGCTGTTCTTCCATAGAAGGAAATTAGTTTAATCAGGCAGGATTTACCTTCAGTGAATCCATGCTGACTATTGCTGATCACCTTATTGTCATCCACGTGGATAGAGCTGGCCTCCAGAATGAGGTGTCCCATCACTTTCCCAGGGATTAAGGTGAGGCTGACTGGACAGTAGTTCTCTGGTTCTCTTTCTCACCCTTTTTGAAGACCAGGGCATTTGCTTTTCTCCAGTCCTCAAGCAAGTCCCCAGATTGCCAGGAACTTTCAAAGAGGATCGCCAGGACCCTTATAGCGGTGTCTGCCAGCTCTCTCAGCACTCATGGATGAATTGTATCAGGGCCCATGGATGTACAGATTTTGTGTTTTCCGGGGTGTTCTCTATCCCAATTCTCTTTGACCAAGAGAAAATATTCCTATCAACATTCCTTTACCCTGATTTCCTGGGTCAGAGATTCCTGAGGGCTAGTCTTGACATTGAACGCCAATCCAAAGGCAGTGTTCAGTAACTCTGCCTTGTCTGTGTCCTCTGTCACCAGGGTTCCCCCTCCATTTAGTAACAGGTCCACATTATCCTTTGTTTTCCTTTTGTGGTTGATGTATTTGAAGAAGTCCATCTTGACATGCTCGGTTAGATTTAACTCCAAATGGGCCTTGGCCTTCCTTGTCTCATCTCTCCTTAGTCTACAACCTCTCTATATTAATTCCAAGAGGCCTGACCCTGCTTCCATCTCCTGTGTATTTCCTGTTTATGCTCGAGTAATGAGAGGAGTTCTCCATTTATCCATGCAGGTCTCTTGACCCCTTGTCTGACTTCTTGCTCACTGGGATGTATCGTTCTTGAGCCTGGAGGAAGCGATCCCTGAATATCAACCTTCCCTGCAGGACCTCTTCCCATGTGATTCTGTCATCTCTAGAGAGGCTAAAATAAGCTCTCTTGAAGCCCATGGTTATAATCTTACTTGCTCACAAGCTGGCCCCAATCTCCACACCTCCAACAAGGCCTTTCCTGTTGGTTGGATGAGGTCAAGCAGCACACCCACTTCTTGTGGGATCCTCCACCATCTGTGACGGGAAGCTAGCCCCAGTGCTTTCCAGGAACCTCCTGAATTGCTTTGCTGAGCAGCTTCTCCAGAAGATGTCAGGGTGAAGTCCCCCACAGGAACCAGGGCCTGTGACTTGGAGGCTGCTTTGAGCTGTCTGTAGAAGGCCTCATCTACCTCTTGATCAGGCATCCTGTAGCACACACCCACACGTGTCACCTTTAGCCGTCTGCCCTTTTATCCTAACCTACAAACTAACTACTCACTCATCATCTACCCCAAGATAGAGCTTGATACATTCCAAGTACTCTTCCTCCCTTCCAACTGAGTTATATCACATTCATCATAAACTCCTTGCTACTAGAAGAAAATTGAATGAAAAAAAATTATTTTTACTGTCAGAGTGGTAAAACACGTATCACCCAGAGACGCAGTGGAGTATCCAGTCTGGAGTTATTTAAATTTTAGTGGGTACAGCCTTAAGAACCTACTCTACTTTGAACCAAAATGTTGGTCTACACCAGGAGTGACTGTGAGACTCAGAGATTGTGTTCATATGGCTCTGTGAAAACAAAAATGTAATAAACCACCAATACATGCAATCTGACCCCTTGTACAACTCCCAAGTACTCAGAGCTCTTGAAAATTATTATGAGTGATTTTTTAAATGCTTAAGTCACACAAAATATTAGCCATAAATCCATACATAAATAAAATCCACATAAAGAACAAAATGCTTTCTAAAAAATACAGCAACTTTCAGCTCGCTTAATCAAACACCTGCCAATTGCAGTATCTGCTTCTGAATTCCTTTCATATGTGCAGTTGAAATCTAGGTCCCACTGCAATGAAGGTATCAGACACTGACTTCCAACAATTAACTCTGGAAAGTAGTTCCTACTGTAGCTAAGGTAATACACTGAAGTCTCTACATACAGTTTACTGCTGCTGATTCTGTTGAGCTTCAGATTCAGCAGCGATTTGAGTAACTAAACCAGCATCCTGGCATGATGAACTATCTTGAAGTCTGTTTTCTTGTCAGTGCCTTAAACTGGATGTAAGCAACATTAGGTGCAAACAGCTGCCCTCACTGACACAGAGTGCTGAGCTCAGCTTGGCTCATGTTTGAAAGTGACTGCAAGACAACAGGTGTCCGAACACAAAATGAGAAAGCTCATGGCAGTGGGAACGGCCTGTACTTCACACCCAGGAGAAGGAAGGTCTGAACTTCACCTCTTCCATGACTATGGACTCCTCTACTCTGGTGAGGAATCAGCAGTGCACCTCACATGCTCAAGGGCCATTCACTTTCTTCTCTAGGCAGGTCTTGACAACACGATACACTGTAGACGACAGGGACCTCTCAACCTGAACTACGCTGTGGGCATGATGTTTATGGAAAAGTCTAAGGAGCTTTTGCCTCAGTGTTCTAATCCTGAAAGGCAGGAGCTACGCAGAGTATGGGGACGCCCATTTCTATGAGGAATTTAAGTGTCTAACTTCAGTCATCTGAATTCACTCAGAGTATATGCCCAGAACAGACTTGATATCATCATGCTCTTACATCCCTGATGAATGTCCAAATTACTTACATGTATTCTTTGGGGGAAAAAAATTACGTGGTGCCTAACAAAAATTATTTTAATTTTAAAGAAAGTGCATATATTTCAGAAGTAGCTAATCTTCAGTAGTATACAGACTGGTAACATAAACTGATCAGAAACAAAAAAATTGCGTATTTTTACTGCCTTTCTTTGTTTATCTAGTTCCTGAGTATAGTTCTGATAGTAGCCAGCACCAGATGCTTCTGAAAAAGACAGAAGTAGCATAATCCTATTAGGGAATAGCCACAACACATGGAAAGCTTCTTCCAAGCTCTGTCAGTTTGCAATTGGTTTATGGTAAATTAGGAGCAGAGATTACATCCATAATACTGAATTATCTTGTTTGAAGCGCTTGTGACATATGTTTATCCACATAATATTATCTTTTCATAGGCATACTTCCAGCACTGCTAAGGAAATCAGAAATCTGGGATATTTCTACCACATTTAATGATCTGCACATATATCATCTATATACATGCTTGTTTCCAAAAGTGCTATATGAATAACTCCAGATGTGTGGTTATGAAGATCTGCAAACATACAGATTATCTTCTCTTTAGAAAGACAAAAGAAAAAAACAGACTGGCAGTAAGTACCAGAGAAGAAGAGAAAGGCCTGCAGAAGCTGGAAACAGCAAAGCTGGTTGCTTCTGTATTGAGAAAGTACTGATGAGCAAAACAAAATCCCCATCTGAATAAGGGAAGTATAACTTACCACAGTTTTAGAAATAAAAATTATGTGGGATAGGAAGCAATCACAAAAAGAGTCTAAATTTGCAGGGAGTTTTGTTTCAATGATGTTGGCACAAAGACCTTTAATGTGATTTTTGTTTATTATTATTCCTTTCTTTCCAGTTTAAGATTGTTTTTGTCATATTTTCAGTACGTCACACAGGCTATCATTTCTACTCACTGAATCTAAAATGACTGGCTTGGTGACTTATGCATCTATTATTTATCAGAACTCAATATTAATATTTTGGGAAGTCTTTATAACAAACATCTTAGTTAAGAGATAATCCATGAAGAAAAAAAGAAAAAAAAGACTATGCATTTTTTTTAACTTAGCAAATTTACCTTGTATATGGAAAATTTATTGTGCAATTAAAAAATACAAAGTGAAAGAAAAGAGTTACATAATACAACTTGTTACCAAAAAGTTGCCTAAATGAGTAAGTCTAACAAGCTTTGCAGGGTCACACCACTTGCTAACAGCTAGAAGAAAGCTCTTCCAATTAAAATATCCCATTCATGCAAATGAAGAGAAGCATCAAGTAAGAGAAGCACTTTCAAATAACTTGGACAAAGATGCCACTGAGGGTAAGCCTTTAAGCCAAAGTTTTAAAGCTTTAAAAATAGGTATAAACAAACAAACACAAAAGCATTTACTCTATTTCATCCAAATATTAAGAGGTATTTGACAGCTAGTAAGGCTTATGACAATACTAGGCACCTGTGTCTCCATTTGTGATATAAAATTTTTAGTGTGTATCTGGTAATATCTTCCTTCTGCACAAAATACTCCCTTGTCATCTTGTGCATAGAGCCCTAGTACACAAGCAAATAGCACAGCACTCTGGAATGGCACTGGATGTTGTCAATATGGACTTCATCAAGACTTTTGATGCTGTCTCTCAAGATAACCTCATAGCCAAGCTCAGGAAACGGGTGGTGAGGTGGATTGAGAACTGGCTGAATGGCAGAGCTCGGAGGGTTGGGATCTGTGGCACAGTTCTGTTTGGATGCCTGTATCTAGCAGTGTCTCCCAAGGTTCAACACCAGGCCCAATCTCTGTACTTCTCTTTGTATCAGAGATGGAGTGCCTCCTGAGCAAGTTTGCTGATGACACAAAAGCTGGGAGGAGTGGCCAATACCCAAGTGCTGTGCAACCCTTCAGAAGGACGATCTTGACAAGCAGGAGGGGCGTGCAGAAAGGAACCTTCTGAAATTCAACAAGGCCAAATGCAGGATCCTTCACCTGGGGAGAAATAACCCCAGGCCCCAGCACAAGCTGTCCATGAGCCAGCAGTGCTCTTGTAGCCAAGAAAGCCAATGCTATCCTGGGGTACATCAGGAGCCAGCAGCTCCAGGGAGCTGATCCTGCCCCTCTGCTCAGCCCTGGTGAGGCACATCTGGAGTGCTGTGTCCAGCTCTGGGCTCCTCAGCACTGCAGGGACATGGAGCTCCTGGAGGAGGCAGGTCCTGTTGAGGGCTATCATTAGGGGAACTAGAGCACTTCACCTAGGAAGTAAAGGTTGACAGTTGGAGCCAATGAACTCGGTGGTCTTTTCCAATGCAAAAAATGCCACAGTTCTGTGAAAGGCTGAGGGAGCTGGGCCTGTTCAGCATTGAGAACAAACAACTGAGAGGAGACCTCATAAATGTGTATAAGTATCTGAGGGGAGAATGTCAAGAGAATACAGTCAGGCTCTTTTTAGTGGTGCTGAGCAATAGATTGAAAGGCAAAGGGCCAACACTGGAATGCAGGAAGGTCCACCTGAACATGAGGAACAATTTCTTTCCTGTGAGGAAGACTGAGCATAGGAACAGATTTTCAGAGAAGTTCTGGAGTCCACTTCTCTGGAGATACTCAAAAGCCATCAATACACAATCTTGAGTAAGATGCTCTAGGCAAACCTGCTGGAGCAGGGAGGTTGGATTAGACTACTTCCAGGCATCCCAGCTTCACCCATTCTGTGGTCCTGTGTGGAGTCAGAAATTTGGTGTGGCATAATTCATACTGTTCTTTAAGATCATGAAATGGAAAGTTGCTATGCAAAAGTTCAGAAAGAACTTACCTCAGAGTTTTATACTTTCTGCTCTTCAATTACGTCATTGTTTTAAAATGTGTAGCTTCCAGAAACATTTTCCCTACCTTTATAATGCTCTGACACGTTGAGAGTGGTAAACCAACCAAGCTGGTCCCATTGATTGACATGATCTGGTCCCCTATGTTCAGCTTCCCAGACTTCTCTGCTGGTCCTCCATGCATCATGTTGGCTATGATAACTGTAGGCAAAATGGATCCCCAGCCAGACTCCACAATCACCACACCTAGGATTTCTCCCTTTTGCTTTTCAATGTAAACCTGTATAGTAAGAAAAAGTGTTTAAAAAAAGTTTCTTTTGCACCCATGGATCTAATATCATCCCCCTTAAACATTCACAAAACCAACAAATATACCCCTCTTCATTTGCAACCTGCCTTCCTAATTCAAAGGCAGAACAAGATAGGGTACATGTTTTACTACCTTTCATTTGCATTCAAACATTAAATGATATACAGTACAGATACAGTGCAAAATACCCCTCAGAAGTAATTTCTGTATATGAGCAGAAGAAATTGCAATGAAAGAAATCTGGGTGCCATGGGCTTTGGTGGACAAGTAAGAAGAGACTGCAAGAGTTTACAACTTTGCATTGGAAAAACATTACCTGGGTGCTCCAGCTGCACATTGGTTCATTTTTATTAAGCAAGCTGCAAAGCCTTCTGGCACATACAGTTATTTAAAACCTGGAATCAGTCATGTTCATAAACACCAGTGCTTCTATAAATTTTATGTTGTTTACCATAATTTTAAAAACTATATTAATCTGTTAATCTGCTTTAAGTACATTTTCAAATATGTCTGAGAATTATTTGATAAAAAGAACAGAAACAGATGGTAAGTCAGTTGTCTGCTGATAAATTTGGGGTTCACTGTTTGCCTTTGAAACAGTGATGACAGGGTGTCCTATTAGGGAGGATATTCTAGACCAACTGAGATAATTCATAGGAAGTATTAATGGTTTTTTAATTTCTGCCAACACAGGCCTGCAACTGGTAAAGAGCAGCTGAATACTTGTGGGGGGAAAAGAGACATACATCTTTGCAATTTTCAGATTTGGAGAAGTGAATCAGATCATCATTGTACATGTCCTGGGTATTAAGCAAGTCGCTGTATTCCTTCTGGCTAAGGTCTTCTGGGTTGATTCCATTTGCCCTCAGAAATTCTTGATAGGCCACACTAAATGCTTGACCTATGGACTGTGCAATCAGCTGTGCCTGTGGCAGTAACCAGAGAAGGGAAAAGAAAAAAGAAAAACGTTAAACATTCTGATGATCATGTCCACTGACACTTTCTGCTACAATCACACTGTAAAATGGATCACCAAGTTGATGAACCTACAAGTTACTGCAATCTAGTCTAAAAAATATTTGTGCCTTACAAATTAATTTTAAAGATCCACCAAATGTGAACACATTCAGCTCTGCCATGAATCTAATTCAGTAAGCAATTATAAAATACAAATATGAGAAAGACATCCTTTCAGAGGTAAGAACTACTAATATAAGTGTAAAGGTAGAGCCACTGCAGTGACTGTGGCATGCATGTGCAATTCCTCCCACACATGCTGCTCCCAGATGGCTCTCCCTTCCAGCAGAGGCAATGTCATTCTCTGACAAGTCAGCACTGAAAATGAAAATGTCTACTAGGAAAAACACAACCACATTTCAAAGTGTATTTCCAATTTTTCTTACCATCCTTTAGAACACTGATAGTGACTACTCCTACCTCAGCCTCAGACAAAAAAGAAAAAAGCAGCAACTTGTGACCAAATGAAGCCCTTGAAGTAACTGCAAACGGTCATATGCATCTCCTTCTTCACCCTGCTACCATCTTCAGCCTCTATCCTCTACACTCATTTCCCTCCTTCGAACTCACACAATCTTGCCAGTTGTCTGCCCCTTTCCTACTACTTCTGTCCTTCGTAGGCACTCTCTTGCACCTGCATCTTCCCACAGTCTGATCTGCATCCAAAGCCACCAAATGCACCACTCGCTACACTGCATTGCTCCCACTGAGAGCTGTTTTACTGCTGCAGCTGTGGGAGTGAAATTGGGCAGCAGCCATATGCAGGGAAAGCTCTGTGTGCCAAGCAAGGCCAGAGGGAGGCCTGCCTTTGACAAAGTATTTATGGTTAGGCAAGTAATAGGCAGGAGAGGAAAGCACAGCATGGTGCAGAGCACTGCTGTGGAGCAACTCATGCAGTGAATGCTGTGTAGTGCACAGGAGGTGGCTGTGATGTGCACTGAAACACAGTGCTGGCCACAGCAAAGGCAGGGAAGGGAAATGGAGAGCTCCACAGCTGACAGTAGAGGCCTGGCACAGTGCTAGTAATGGATGAATGCTGTCAGGTGTACTTTTATACTGTCTGATGGCCACATTTAAAGTCCAGTTTGGTCCCTAATAAAAAGATTCCCACTGCTGAAATAAAAATTGTATTGTATCTTAAACAGCTCAAACTAGCACTAAAGCTGCTGATGAGAACAGCATGATTGCTGGTGCTGAGAAGACCAATATGTAAACTGGCAGAGTATTACCAAAGCTAAGACCAACCTAGTTCTGACAGCAGGAACAAGACAGCAAGAAAATGGGAAAACTGCATCTCCATTAACTCAGTAACCTAAGGGAAGAGTGTAGACTTTACATTCATACACATGTATCTTCCCTTCAGGAAGAGATCAGCTCCCACTTAGGCACCTCGCATTTGGACACAACACTAAGGTTCAACTCATTTAAAGGAACACCTCTAAATACAGCTGAACATCTGCTGCTGTCCTCCTTAGACAAAGACTCATCCAAGCAGAGACATGTTCTGGCCAACACCCACTGGCAGGCTTGCAGCTTCTGTTTCACTTACTGTGTAGATTCTGTAAAATACCCAGCAGCTCCAGGAGAAGAAAATACAAGTTTTATAATACAAACAGGATGTATTACTTCACTGGAGGTACGAAATCTCTGAAGCTGCCATTTCCTTGCTGCTAACAAGGTGCTACAGTGCTTCCATTCTGATTGTTAGTCACTTCAGTATCTGAGATACATTTTGCAAGTTACCTGTGAGCTAAAGACCGTGACTAAGGAGAATTGATATAATGAGCAGTTTCTCAGCATATTTTCCCCATCAATGAGCAATGCTTTTATTGGATCTACACATATTTTACAGGCCAATTGGATCTACAGGCATAGAGAGGATCACACATGACACAAATACAGGCTGATCCAAACAAACCATAGATGGGGAAGCTCAAATTTTAGCTAGCTGAAGTGTTAATAGCAGCCTAGGAAACAGATCCAGGAAGTATGGATCAAGCAAGGGGTCAGACTACCCATGGTGAAGGAAAATAAGCCCCAGACTCTGGCACCTGACAGTTTAATTTCCGCTTTTTCAAATGGCTATTAAAAGAGCAAGCAGTGTCCAAACTTGTGACTAGAAACACAGGAACAGCAGCCTCAAAGTGGGTATCATGTCAAATGATATTAAGCAAAAAATGCATCGGTTACTCTATTTCACACCAGATTCTTAAAAGGCTTTGCAAAACAGGTTTACATGCTATTATGTGGAAATAATCCATAATTTTTATACTCTGTCAATTTTGGTCCAGGATTACTTATATCAGTGGTCGTCCATACTTTTCAACTTCAGCAGTGGGTCATGTGTATACATTCCTGTGCAACTGGATAATATATTCAGACACTGGTTTATGTAATGACACAGATTACATAAAATAAAATCATTACATAAAATCAGCTCCTTATTCAAAACAAACTGTCCATCTCAAAGTCCTTGCTGTTCACTGTAGATTGGAAGATATGTGAGTATTTTATAAGTATATAACCAATAAGTATGTAAGTATACTTTTATAAGTACATATAACCAATATTTTCATTTACTTGTCTTTGAGTATGTTGATTTCCCAAATTATTAGGGCTAACTTGACTATGATCCTAAAAACTAGATATCTATATACTACATATCATAACCACTTCAACCTGAAAAGTTTGATTTTACTTTTCAGTTACTGAAAGTTACTTTTAAAAAGTGCGTAAAATCTGCAACTTGTACACATTAATTGTGAATACAGGAGATCAAGTCCTGTGTACGGTAACTTAGTTCTGTGTAAAGTAACTTGACTGTGCCATAGATTAAAATTTAGTCATTTGTGTCTCTATTCAGCATATTTTGGGATTGCTGAAATTACAAACGTTCTTTGCTGGCTTTTTGATATGATGACAGCAACTACAGCCCCAACACAAACCTCCTAAAAACCAAAAAATAACCTTTCTGGTATGTATCAGAGATTGATCCTAAATGCAAGACTTGAGATTACAATTTCCCTGAGAAAATAAGCACCTGTGATCTCTTATGAAAAATTTGATCTGATATTTGTAACGTGCAGCAACTGGACCCTCCTATCACTGTTACTGAAAGGTACTCAAGAAACTTTACAGCAGTTAGCATTTCTATAAACAGCAATTTCCTGTGACTTGTCAGGTCCAAACATAAAAATGGCAGGCAAGTTCCTCTGCTTAGAAGAAATATTGGTTGCAGTTAAAAAGCAAACGGGACCACTCACAACGGACTTTGGGCCCACCAAAATGTGCTTACTTTTTCACTCCTAGAAAATTACAAGACAATGTAATTGCTTACATCCTCAGACTCAAAGACATGACAAATCATTTTGTACTGTCTCTTTCCGTCCTGAGAGGGGTGAGATGCTTCCACATTATCCTGGGAGTTGGAGCGTGGCATTCGCCTACGAGCCATCAAAACAACTATATTTCCTATATCAGCAATATAAGAAATGGTCCGCAGGGGATGATCCATCATGGTTTCCTGGGGAATAAGAAAACAACATAAGCAGCTGCTTCAACTAAGTTCTTATCGCACATCTAGTATTATCAAAACACATAAATAGCTGTAAGATCTCTGCTAAGTGAAGTCTGTAATACCTGTCATGCATGAGGGGAGATACCAATAGAAACCAAGAGTCTCACTTTTCAAAAATAAAACAAAGAGAAAGTTTTATAGGGGTTTTTTTCTATGGAAAAGCACATCAAGACCTCAATTGCAGAACCTGCATATGTTGGGCATGTATATATAGAGGACTATGAACAAATTATTGCAGCTAAACATTTTGGGCTACTCTGGGCACAATCAATACTTGATGCAGCATGGTTCAGAAGACATAAGCTGACTGCAATTACCTTACACACAAGTTCTATTTATTTCTACAGTCAGATACACCAGAGTAATTGGCTGTATGACGTAGCTTTTGACCATGGATTTCTGACTAGAGGGGAATATAAGAGCCAGCACATTTTAAAGACAAATTTTAACATGTAGGTGAAAATCTATTCTATGGAGTAGTCTACTCCAACAATACTGACAAAGGTGTCTATGTCTATACCTGTGTGTCTGCATTCAGTACTTTTATTCTCTGTGTAGAAATGAAGAGGTCCACTTCAGTCATGGGTTGAGATTCACCTTCTGGAGCCTGAAAGTAAATGGATTAGAGTCAAACAAACACATTAGGTAACGTACTCACTAATAATGATGTTAGTTCACGTACAGGGGTGCACTAAGACACAGTCACCAGAACAGCAATGCAGGATAGAGTATTAGACTGCAGAAGCAAAAGATAAACACAAAGATGTGGAAACTATATCATATATGTGACAGTGAATTGGGTATTGTTTGAAAAAAAGGTAACCTTATAAAAGCTTGCCTGCTATTTTTCCTGATTCAATAAAATTATACCTTGACTGCAACACAAATGATTAAGATTTCTTGAAACACAATATGATTATACCAATTTCTGCACACTATGAATCCCACTTCAAACAAGGTTTTGATACGAGCCATAGAAAGGCCTAACAGCATCTCCTGCCTGAGGAATTTCTATTTGGGCTAGCAGTGGCTGCCAAGACCAATGGAAAAACCTGTACCACAGGAGGTACTGTTTGAGCTGTTCTGGCAAGAAGACCTTCACAGTCAGACAACATACTTTTCAAGCAGTAACCCACTTTAGAAGTCATATTTTGTTAATAGAAAGCAAACATTTGTAAAATTTTTAAAAGTACATTTGTTAAAAGGTAATTGAAAGCTCCACAAACAAAACTTATTACAAAGATGAGTCAATCTCAGTATATTACTGTATGTATGGACATAAACTTTTTTTTTTTGCATCCAGCAATTTGTCATCTCTGTGAGTCAAACAAAGCACTCTTACAGAAAGATAAAATTAAAAAAAAAAAGTTTAAAAACAAAAAAAACCCCACACTTAATTTTTATTCATCATTTTACAAAGTTTATACCATTGCCATGTCAGTCCTGATTCTTTAATATGCATTTTGGGTACTGCCTCTAACCATTTGATAAATCCAATCTTTCTTCTCTTTCTAACATGAAATGGCTAATGATAAGCAACAAAAAATGGACAATCAGGCAACTGATTTCCCAAATATGTCAACTTGCATGGAGGCTCAGAAATAAATCTGAAAAAACCTTGCTGGATGCAGAAAATAAAACCACAAAATAAAAAGAAAGGAAAAAACCCTCCCAGAAAAGAAAAGAACAAGCATAACATCAAGCTGATGGAGTTTGTACTGCACCTTCTTCCTGCTTTTGGCTAATTTCTGGGCCATCTGCTTAGCATGGAACAAACAGAGACAGGAGAACAGTTAGAGAAGAACTTACAGAGACTCCAAGTCAAGCAGGAATCTACAAACTAATGTCAGGGCTCACAGACTACTAGCTGGTCTAAATTAGTCCCTGCTTAGGTTAATTTTCTCCTTTTCTTTTTAGCTTAAAAAGTATAAAATTTCACGTTTAGCACGAATAATTTCAGAAATGAAAAGAAACAGCACCAAAAGAGTCAGGAAGAACACAAAAGGATTTTTTTCACTTAAATGTTACTTGCAACAAACAAGGTTATTTTGTGTGCAATTGTTTTGGTGGGGGGGTAGGGTGGTTTAGGAAACAGAACAGAGCTTCCTCTCACAGAAGTGTAAACTATGAGCTTCTTTCTTTTGAAGGCACACTAACGTAAAAGGTGAGAGAAAAATTTTATGCCTTATTATTACAGCTTTTTTAGATCCCATACTTCAACAGACTTCAAAAAATAACCTCCCTGACACTATGCTTCTTCTTCCTGGAAAAATAAAATTACAGAAATCACCCTAATTTTCTCTTTCTGAGCAAATATACTCGTACCAATGTTCACACAGTGTCTCTGGTCAACAAATTTTTCTGTGATACCTACACAAAGATATGTCCACACTATCACATTTTTTCAAGCAAGCAGTGGAGCACATATTTCAGCTCCAGAAACACCTTAAAACAGGTTTCTACTGACAACCCAAACAAACGTAATTTTTACAGTTTTGCAATCATGAATTCAAACCAATGGTGAACTGAACTTTACAGACTTGCTCACTGAAGGAATGCAATACTCACTAGGCTGGCAGTTAGCCCTTAACTTCCAACAGTAACAACCACTTTGCTAATTAATTTTACAGGTGTGCTTGTGGTGGGAAGGAGGATTATAGTTACAAGCTCTATATAGATTCAGCACTAACTACTTTTACAAAGAGCAAATAGGAGGCCTGAATCACAAGACACATTGAACATTTTATTCTGATGCTCACAACTCAAATCTGTCAGGTTTTGTCTAAACAAATCTGAAAACAGCTACTTAAAGTTTAGGCCATGCTGCTTACTTACAAATAGAAACATCCTCAAACTAGTTTTTAGCCACTTTTTTCAAACTAAGAAGTCTTTTATAGCCTGATAGGTTATTTTGCAACAGGTGACTGCAAACTATTGTAAAAGCAATTAAAACTGCCTTACATGGCAGGCTTTTCATTACATTACTTTCAACTTAAATTAATACTCAGAAATAACATACTTATCTTGAACAACAGCTGCCTGTCGTACACTGAAAAGGAGGAGACACTCCTGAGATAGAGCATTTAGACTGCTTTCCAAAACCAAGCCTTACCTTCTTACCCTTCCCAAACTTTACAATGATGGACCTCCCAAAATAAGAAAATCACAGGCCAAAATGAAGAGAAAGGCAGGGGGGGAAATCCTTGAGCTATAGCATTACAATGCAGAATCAACAATTTATCAAAATACACTATGATTCCACATACTGAAAATTCTGTTCTTCAAATGGAAGCATATTGAAGAGCTACTTTCAAATATTTCATAAAAGTAAGCCAATGATATGGAACAAGCACTTTTAATAAGTGATTTAACACTGCACAGAAATGTCACAAAGGAAGTTATGGTCCATGAAACAACAAAAACATTAGGGTAATTTTATGCAAGATACTTTATTGGACAAATCCTCTTTATCACCACATTTTGCTAACTCAAATCAAAGATTCTTTCTGTATTCCTAGAAGAAAAAAAACTAACAGAAAATACCTGATCTACACACTTTTTTTTAATATACAGAATTCAGGCTTTTCAATTAAGGTAAGTGAAATGTATTTATTTTTATAGATGCAATTTCCAAAACACAAAACATTAAAACCCAACAAGCTTCTGCTTTTGCTACAGAGAGGTCCTAAATTTACTCAATCCATTTAGTCTCTACAAAGAAAGTTCTGCAATTCAGTGAGCATTGAGAGGACACTGAGTGTGTAAAAATGTGTGAAATACTAAATACTCACATACGAGTTCTATCCTAAATTATATTCAGAAATTAAACCAGGTGTTACCTAGAAATGTACAAACCTGCCACATAGCAAGCTAAAAGTGCCTCCTAATGAAATATTCCTAACTACATTTGATCAACATCTTCAAAGCAGTGCATCTGTTTTAACTTAGCTAAACTTCATAAGAGATGAAGGCCAAATGAAAAAACACACAACTCTCATACTTTAAACTGAAAAGATACTTCTTTAAAGAAGAAGCATGGAGAATTGTTTCCAAAGTCTATTCACATTCCAAATTCAAGAATATGTGGTCTGAAGGCTCTGCTAAAAGGATGCACTTAAGGGATTATTAAATTCAAAAGGTATGTGAAAGCATAAATAGCAGGGCTTAAACAAAGTTCTTCACCCCTTTTTAATACTCAACTTCAAGTCTATGTATTTTAAAAGCTCATTCTTAACTCATTCATAAGCTTTGTTTTCTTCAACAACGGAGAAATGGTTGGCATGCAACAAGTATGGCACTCTCTAAACAAATACGAGTAGGGCACAACCTTCACAGTCACTGTGCAAGCCATAATTTACAAATCTGGGATACAGAATATCTGATGCAGTGATGAATCTGGCAGCAGGAAGTCCATCTGTCATAATAAATTTCTCTCTGAAAATGTTCAGCCTCAATGGCAACCAGCAACAAAAACAGCCAAAGCCAACCCTAATAAGCCAAAGAGCCTAAGGTGCAGGGGGGTTGCCTGAGCTTTTCTGAGAAGCAGAAAGCAGTAACTGTCCAAGAAGTGTTCAAAGGTACTAAGGTATTGTGTACAACATATTACAAGTCAATAATTTTCTGAAATACACTGTTTCAGGACATTAAATATACCAGCTAGGGTTTTATCAGCCCAAAAATGCAACCACTTGGGCCTCAAGCCTGAGACAAATACACTATAAGAAGGATATGCATGCCTGCTGTTTCACATAGTTGCACAAATTATGGGGTTTATGAGTGAAATACATTAAATAGATTCCTTCTGTTTTGACACACAGAAATGCTGAGGCATAACTGAATCCTCAAAATGGTATTTTGTTAGAGAATTTCTACAAAATACGTTTAGTATCAGAGAGAGATTCTACACTCTTACAACTCAAAGGCCCAATTTGAATCAATTGTGTTTCGTTTTTGTCTACCATATCCATGCAATCTTTTTCTAATGTGTATTCCTACACAAGCCTTACCTTCTAGGTGCAAACTTCCTGTGCAGCCCCAGGTTCAAGTTCCACTCCTGATACCTATTTCCTATGATAGCTGATGCTAATCTTTCCCTTCACCCTCCAGTGATGTGTCCCTCTTAGATCCAGCCTCACCAAAGCCCTTGTTTCTCTCTCTTCTCTTTCTTACCTTTCGTTTCCTGTTCATTCAAATCAGACAAGTTTTCTAAAACACAGCCAAACACCGGGAAGGAACACAAAGAGATTACTAAACAGAAGGGCATAGTCTAAATTGCCCAGAACAGGAAAAAAACAGACTCTATAAGGAAAACCTTTCACTGAGGTTTGGGGAGAACTCAGCAAGACCTGCCATTGTTGAACAACCTTCGTGAAACATATTTTTAAAGAATGTTACTTAATCCAGAGTCCCCAGTGAACAAAGATAATTCACTCTTTTGCAAAAGGCTTCGTAATTCAGGTCAGTGAAGACTTCTATGAGATGGTGAAGGATAATCTCTAACCTAAAGGCTAATTTTTGCTTTTTCTAAAATGTGAGCTTAACAACTTTCAGAGACAAGGTTACAAGAAGGTGTGCATTTGAACACCAGCAAAATTACAATTCTTGGAAGTTGTCTCAATGACTCTACTTTGTGTCAAAGTTACATACAGAGAATAAACTAAACACCTGCCACGGAGAGCACTGGAAGGAATAACAAGAGTAGGAAGCATCAGCTGACCTTAACAGACAATACTATTGGTCTTGCTGACAACCTTCTCTCCTCTTCCTCTCTCTTTTATACAATTGCACACCAAATCTGAGTTGGAACCCAAAAAAAAATATACAAAAGAAAAACACACAGATATTAAACTACAAAAAATTCCCAGAGTGGGTTGTGTTGATTAGCTGAATCAGCAGAAGATGAAGCTGTGTGCCTACCAGCTAGTCATGTATGGGTAGTGGGATTGTTGCAGCATCCTGTACAACCGTGCAATACTTCATCCACAGACCGTAATTTCAGCTGGCAACGTCATAACACAGTAAAACAGCATTCCCATTGCTGAGAATAGCCTGTACAGAAATTAGTCAGAATTTCTCTTTCAAAACAAAATCTTTCAGATTCCAGGACAAAATATTTTTCCACATTTCTCTGCACCATCACAGGCTTTTTTTTAAAAAAAAACAAAACCAAACACCTTGCAGCTGTTGTGTGTGGAGAAACAAATTATCCACAAAAACTAAAAAATAACTGCAGTCATTACAACAGTAGCAGTTCCACTGACTGCCAAGCCAGAAGAAGCTGCAACACTTTATAGTTATTTCCTTAACCTATTTTCCTTCCACACCCAGATAACACATAACTTTGACCACTACTCACTTCAGATTCTGGCTTAGGGTACGAGTATTTGTAGAGGAACGAGTATTACCAAAGTGAATTAAAATGAGCTGGTAACATCCCCTTATCAGTCTTGTTCCAAAAGTGGCATTAAATATACAATTTATTTTGTAGAAGGAAGGCTGAGGCACTTTTCTGAAACTACAGATAACCTCACCTGAAAAAATTACTGCATAAGAAAGTTCATACCCACAATCATAAAGCAGCCATACAGGAAGCAGCAGAAATTACTCCTCACCTTGATCCTGCTGACAGCTTCCTGAGCCTGCATCATTCGCACATTCTTGGATGGAGTTTTATCAGAAAGGAGCTGAGTTGAACCAAGGTAATTGGCAGCAAAAATGATTCCATCAATTAAATCTTCAGGATCACAAGGTCCAGGAACTGTAATACAGGAAAGCAATCACTGAAGACAATCATAGTGAAACAGCAGAATAGCAACTTGAGCCTGCACCTGACGGCTGCAAATCCTCCTCTGAAGTACTTCAGTTTCGCATGACAAAAAGGCAATCAGTACTTTCAAAGGCACAAATCATAAAACAAATTATATCAAAATTTGTGGTGGGTTGACTCCGCCCACCCAAAGCCCTTCTACCACTCCCCTCCTCAGAAGGGCAGGGGAGAGAAAACATGATGAAAATCTCATGGGGCAAGACAAGAACAGGGAAAGATCATTCATCAGCTACTGTCATGGGCAAAATAGCCTCTACTTGTGGAAACTTGTTTAATCTATTTCTAACGAAGTCAGAGTAGAATAACGAAAAATAAAAACAGATGCTCAGACACCTTCCCCCATCCCTCTCTTCTTCGTGGATACATTTTTAGTCTCAATTTTCTCTATCTCCTGCACCCAGAGGCACAGGGGAATGAGGGGTGAGGTCAGTTCATCACATGCTGTCTCTGCTGCTCCTTCTTCGTCACAGGGAAGAGGCCTCTTCCTCTGCTCCAGAACGGGACACCTCACACAGGAGACAATCCCTCAAAACAGACTGCTCTGGTGGGGGTTCCCTATGGGGTCACAAGTCCTGCCCACAAACCTGCTCTAGGTGGGCTCCTCTCTCCACTGGGCCACATATCCTGCAAGGAGCCTGCTCCAGTCTGGGATTTCCATGGGGGCATAGTCAGCTTTTTTTGGGCATCCAGCATGGGGTCCTCCAGGGGCTGCTTGTGGGTATGCGTTCCACTGTGGACCTCCATTGGCTGGAGGAGCACAACTGCCTCACCACGGTCTTCACCATGAGCTCCATGGGAATCTCTGCTCTGGCACCTGGAGCACCTCCAGTCCTTCCTACTCCACCAACCTAGTCTTCAGAGATCTTTCTTTCACACATTCTCAGCCCTTTCTTCTCAGGCTGCAGTTGCTGTGGTGCAGAGCCTTTTCTCCCTTCTTAAATATAATATTCCAGAGGTACTACCACTGTCACTGATGGCCTCAGCCCTGGCCAGTGGTGGGTCTGGCTTGGAGCCAGCTGGCACGGACTCTTATTGGACAGGCAGGAAGCTTCCAGCAGCTTCTCACAGATGACACCCTTGGTGGTGGGATTACCCACTACCAAAACTTTGCTAGGCTAACCCAGTACAACATCTCTCCAGCAAAAGCTACAATTGGTAATCCAGCCTGTTTCTCACAATAGCTCATCCTTTTGGGAGTAAGGATCAGCTTGGAGCAAAATAAGCTGTGATTTTTCACTGTGATAAAGGGACAGACAGTTACTCAGCTTGCTCGTCACCCACCAAAAACAGTCTTGCAATTCTGAGACCAACAGTCACAAGCAGAAAGAGGAAAGGTGCAGTTTCATAGCAGTCATCAGCCTCTTTCTTGCTTGTGCATTAATCACAGTTGGTGCAACAGGCAGAACAACCTCCCCAGGAATCTCAATACACATCTCAATATTTTTATGCCACAGACCTTTAAAAATAGTAGGCTTAACAAGGATACTGTGGTAAAGTACTGAATTAAATAAAAATGTTATTAAATACACATGGCACAGGCTCTCTTGACAGCAAAGCAACTCTCCTAGTCCACAGATCCCTAGAGATCCAACACCCATCAACTTCTGTGGAAATTGATGGGGGTGCAAAGTGTTCATTACCAAGCAATGCAAATCCTTACAAAGCAGCACTTATGATTTGTAAAATTTTTGGTGCTTGGCAGCTTTATCTAAAAATTTAATACATGAAAATGTTCCATTTCTACACCATGTTAAAACTGTCATGAACCAAAAGCGAGGCTGGTTAACCTAAGAAACTTCCTGTTCTTAGAAGGGAAAAAATTGTTGTTCAAGACAAGTGAGAATATAAATCACTTTAAAGAATCCCCACAGTAAATATGTTCACGTTTTACCACAAAACACCTGTATTTACATTGGTCATTCTTTTTTCCTCTAAAAAAATCAAGGAGTATCTTCAACTGTTAAGGTGATGGGGCTTTAAGTTTCAAATTACTCAGAATGCCAATTTTGCTCTAATGATAACATATGAGCCTAAGAATCCCTCAGAATCAGCATGGGTAGCTTTGGCCTCAAGGAAAAGCAAGTCATTATTATGACTAAAATAGCAAAGAAAGAGCTGGAGATAAATATCACAGTGAAACTATACACACAGTCAGAAGCACATGTATAAATCTTGTGAGCCGGCTCGTCTTCTTTAAAATTTCTTTAAATACAAAATTTTATGACCAGCAATTTTAAGACGCTCATCTCCAGTGTGCCGTTTGCTCAGGCAGTATGTATCTGGAAAATTCTCAAAATGAACAAGTCTCTTGTAAGCACATGACCTAAAGAAATTGAGTTATTTTCTAGGGAAATTCATGCATCTGGAAGTGTTACATATTTACACAGAAATC
This sequence comes from Cossypha heuglini, assembly GCA_027576195.1. Lineage (NCBI taxonomy): Eukaryota > Metazoa > Chordata > Aves > Passeriformes > Muscicapidae > Cossypha > Cossypha heuglini. The sequence continues at coordinate 48,133,880 of JAODKT010001744.1, forward strand.
ACACAGTATTTTAAGTGCTGCTATTTACTACTTACACAAGAGGCCTTTTCACCACTTCCACCACTTCACTATAAAGGATGCAAAACCCTTTATAGTAAAATTTCTGATCAAAATGAGAAAAAAAAAAGGGGTGGGGGTGAAGGTATAAGACCCCAAGAAAGTGGCATATTAAAGCTAAAAAAGGTACATGCTCCAATTGCATCAGAGATGAACACACAGACAGTATTGCTTTTTAGAATACCTCCTCCTTTTATTTGTAACATTTGGAACATTTGTAATTTTAAGGAATTTTGTGCTGGACCAAGAAAATTTTAGTTTACAATTTTTTTTTTTCCTAAGGCAGAGGCAATTATTTTTAAAAGCCCTTGATAGACAGGACTATGAACAGATGATGAATTTAAATTCTAAGAGAGATCCTTCACTGTTGCAAAATTCCAATGCTTAGCTAAGTCTCGGGCCAGACTCCAAAACAGACATCTTATACTCTGAAGACTAACAACGATCAATTTGCAGCCTAAAG
>JAODKT010001744.1:48134417-48166363 GCA_027576195.1 Cossypha heuglini
ATTAAACACAGCACAAGGTAAAGCAATCCCAGGAGTGACAAGGAAGTCTAAATAAAGTATTACATCAACTGTACTTCTAAAATTTCATCAAGCACATGGAAAAACCACTGTCAGGGGAAAAGTAATTAAAAAAAAACAATGAAACTTCTATTTTCTACTTCTGTCATAACTGCACACAACTTGTGTTTTTCCTGCAGTACACAGATGATGCAGATTCATACAAAAGGTAACAGTTCATACGGCAGGTAACTTGCTTTTTCACATTATTCTGAAAAATTTCAGCACTACTGAAACCTTAAATCTGAGATGTGAGGGCAAGTAGCTGTTAAGCAAAGCAGATTTTCACTGGCAGGCCTGCCAAAAAATCCATCTGAGATTAGACTGAACTTGCCAACTGAAATCAATCCTGGACAGAGCACTACAGTCTTCTTGCTTAGTTTGTTTTCCTTGTCCACACACATCCTTTCATATTACATAAATAGCATAAAGAAAGAAGTGTTTCAAGTGATATTGAGGAAAATAACCAGCATAACTGATACAGAAACTATGAATGAAACACTAAAAAACTAAAAGCTCCATGTTCCCAAATTTCTGAATGAGCACAGTAGGATTTAGCTCAGGTTCTAAATTAGAGACAATTTAATCTAAATCAGGACATCCAACCCTTGTAGCTTTTCTATTCAGCGAATAAAAGTAAAATTTTATACATTATAAATACAGGTGTGTTTTTTGATGTGAAAAAACATTTAGAAACTGTAGAACTATCTTACCTTCAACATACGTTGGAAATGAAGCCAAGCTTTTTCTGGACTGTAATTAAGACAAAAAGGATTTCAAACAGAACATAGCATGCACAAATACGCATTAAAAATTTCTCCATGCCAAAAAACCCCCAAACTTAGATCAGCCATAGTTATCAGTAAAGGCACAACACCACTTACACATATTTATTATTTTCAAAATCTAAGCACCTACTAGAGTAAATTCAATGTATTCCATTTGTGTCTATCTAGCAGACAATATGGTAAGACCGGACTTCACTTACTTGTTGTCTTCACTAGTGCATTAATTATCCACAATAGGTGCTCTACTTTCAATAATCAAGAAATGTACAGGAAAATACATAATACCTCAAAGATACTGGATCTTCCAACTACAAATAAATGCATACAGGAGTATAAAAATTGTACTTTACTGTTATAATTCATGACTGAAACCATAATTAACAAAAGACAGTTACTCATTAGGAATGGTTTTAGATGTATCCCTCACATTAACAGAGCCTACAAAAAAATTCCTGGATTTTACACATTAGGGAGCAGCCTCTACTCTGTGGGATAACTGGATTCACCATGATCTCACCACCAACTGTGCTTACACCATATTGAGCACAAAAGCACATTTGGTAACACCAATTACACAAATAGAGAAGAAATAAATAGAAACTTGACTTGTGCATGTAAATACACACACTAAAGTAATACCATACATCCTACTGGTATTTTCTGTGACAGACTGTGAGACTAACCCTTCAGATATTTGAAGGCTACAACTTTCAGTGAGTGAGATTCACCACTTTGTTTGATCAATAACAAACACCACATACAAAAATTTATCAAACAAAATTGTGTGTGGCACTATATAATTGGTAATGGACATAGTGAAATACCTGCTGCTCTCATAGGCAGGTAAGAGGATAGTTAATGAATCTGTAACTGATTGTACTAGCAGTAACTTCAATGACTGCTTAATATAACTCTATTAAAATACATGATCAGAATAATACATAAAATCTTCAATAATTTTCAGTATATTTCCAGATGATATACATGGAAATATATGCCAAATTACTTTTCCTCATGACAGACAACTTACCAGAGGCTGTGTACTAGTGGAAAAAACAGGTAAAACTACAAAGGTGACAGTTATGCAACAGGTTGACTGACTTAACCCCAAGGACAACTTTTCTTTCATAAGATATGGAAAATTGATATAACAAATAATATTTTTAACCAACAATGCATGTTTTGCTATAAAATAAAATTTGTGAATTAAAAACAAAAGGTATGTGACACAGCTGAGCCTGTGCAAGCTGCAAGTTCCTTTCACTCCCTATGAAAATTATTAAGCTATGTTGAAAATCCAAGAATCCTGTCCATCACCTTTTGTACTAGCATCGATAAAGATGTCAATAATCAAAGATCTGCTGCTGCCAACACATTTAAGCTGCTGTGAGGACACTGACATGCCTTTTCTCATCTGTGGCTCTTTCACCTCTTTCAGATGAATGCTCCTAACTGAACTACCTATCCATACAGACACCAACAACTGTTTGTAATAATTGCTAATGTAGTGCTACAGGGGAGATTCAAACATTGGGCTCTAACAAGCATAGAGGACAAATCCCCTACACACAAGAGGCAGCTCATATATTTTAATACTTTACAAAGTATTTATTTCTTTTTAAGCAGTGAACAAAATCTATGATGTAGATTTAGCAACTGTTCAGCATGCTAACTAGTAACTCATTTTCAGGATAGAGTGGTGCAAACCACTATCATATATGTCTTTATTCTCACTCATAAATTTCAATTTTCTTGTTCATTACCCAGGTAGAAATGCATTCTACTAAAACCACTAGAAGAGTAAAGAATCAGGTAAAGTTACCAAGAGGTGGAAACGTACACCTTTTAATTTTACATAGCCATGAATAATGAAATATCAAGGTCATTAATATTTTATTACTTTCAATAATCTTGTTGCCTTCTGGTATTAAAAATTCATATTTAATAAAAAGGTTTCTATAAGACCTAAAAATCCAAAAATTGTGAGGCTGTTTTATCACTTTTACTCTAGCATTAGAAATAAAGTGGGAATTATTTCCCATCAGAGGGAAATTAATAGCCCAATACATCCTACAGGGAAACCTGGTTTACCACCTCTGTAACTATGTGTAAGCACATCCTAACAATTGAAATCAATAGTGTTTTGTGTGTTTTCTTTTTTTCAGTAAGTTTATTGATACGTAAAAATAGCTAAAATATAGAATACATAGTGACAAAGTCTGTAGTGAAAATGCTTAAGCTTTAATAAGCTAACAGTAAAACAGACGAAAACTTAAAGGCATGATCTATAGTTGAAAACTTCAGAGTATGAAAAATTATAGATTTCTTCAGTCTTTTGAAATCTGCATTATTTTCTAAATGCAAATCCAGACTGGCACAACTACATACATGTTACAAGCTTTCCTATCCCTTGAGCATTGCAAAAATAAAAAGGAACAAATGGATTATTTAATTAGTGTTTCATTTTTAATCCACTTAGAGCAGATTAGGTTTTTAATCCTGGAAAATAACTCATGCTTTGCTATGAGTAACAATATGGTATTTTGTTGTGGTAGTTTCTAGACTGTTTTCAAGTTTATTTAAAAAAGGCAAATAAACCAAATATATGCAGATATTTCTGTTTACAGAACCTGCCACTCTGTACTAATCCAAATCCTTCTTACATCAAATGATTTTCTTTTTACACTATGAGCAGTTTCATTCACACTTATCTAGTTTGGGTGGAACTACTGCAGTCTAAAGCACTACCAGATGAAGGGAAAAAATCACAAACTATGTAGCTTTATTCTGAGAATCCTGGAGTCAGGAATTGAACTCTGACTAAGAATCACTTGCAGGCCAGTTTCTACAATGACAAAATACTAAGCAGCATAATTTATAATGTAATTAATTTAATTTAAGCACTTTTTCATCTGGCTGACAAATACTCCTTCTTAGCAGGGGGAAAAAAGGAAAGGGCTTCTTCATTATGTCTCTGCTACAGAGGGGATGTTGACCGTTTGGTAAATCAGCTTCCTGCAGCTTGTTAACCAAATTTAGTGATAACTGAACACAGAGTCAGAAACACCATGACAAAGAATGTTAGTATGTCAGTATGTTAGAAATTCAGTCAGATAGCCAGGCAAGCATAAGGTAAAGAAAAAGAAAAGAAAAAAGAAAAAAGAAAAAAGAAAATGGATCGCACAGGTACAAGAGAACAAAGAAAATTAAAAGGCATAGGGCAGCATGAACAAGACTGTGGCTTTTAAAAAGGTTTTACTCTACCTCTTTATTAGTAGAAGCCTCTGCTGTACTGCAGACATCCTGGTGATGTTGCCTGCTTGATGATTCAGCACCTCGAGGTGAAGAGGAATCTGGAGATGGAGACTAGACATGGCAAGAAAATCAAAAGTTATTGTGAGTACCTGATGTAGAAATTATTCTTTCATATTCTACATCCTATGCTCTGACATTCTAAGAAAGAAAACGTAAAGACACTTAAGAGTAAGCTGTGATGGGAGACAAGTGAATTGACCTTAAGCAGCACACAGAGATTCTGCTAAAGTTTATTTAGTTGTCAAACTGGGAAAAGAGAAGAAAAGACTGAAGCACACCCCATAAGCACATGTACCCTCACATATTATTAAGCTGAGGTGCTAAACTCATTTAATCTGAGCAGAGGAAGGCCACAGCAGTTGTCCATAAATGTTATTCCATTATCTTAGAAAACAACTTTTATAAATGGTGCAGGGTAATACTGATGTATTCAAGAATTTATATTTTATATATTCAATTACAATTCAATACCAGTGTAATCAAGGACTGGGATTCCTCATTGTAGATACAGTAAAAACTTGGAAAATATTCACCAGTTCAGTACTGAGCTATGAGCTCAGTACACGCTCTTTAGAACAGATTTCATCATTCTTTTTCCATAAACAATTCAGTGGAGCAACTGTCTACGTGACTGATCAGCAAGTATCTTGATAAAGTGGAAGAATGTTCTGGGAAAGGATATTCTAATCATAGACAATTCCTAATGAATGCTGGTGATGTGAAAAAGCTGTAGCAAGGTATCTGAAGTACAGAGTAGGGGGCCTGGTATGAGGGTGTGACACTTGAACACAGAAAGGGGAATTAACGAAGGTGACTGAAAAGAAAGGGAGTACAAAGCTTTAACCTAGTACGCATTTTTAGAGGCAGATTTTAAGGAGATACCTACAAAACACATCTGCCCAAGCCAAAATGGAAATCCTCAAAAGGGGAGTTTAGCATTTAGCTACAGCTGGGTATTTAGCCCAACAGCCCTGGCATTCTACTCTCCTTTAATATAGGAAGAGCGCAGCTCTAGCTTTGCCAATTCAGCAGTTTATCACTGATGGCAAAACGAGCCAAATGCTATTCTTATCTTTTCATACACAGCATGACATAGCTTTCTCTGAGCCAATGAGTCATACCAGAAAAGGGATACATTTCCAGTGGTCTGAGCTGGCAGCAGCTCCACCCTCATGCTCTGCATCTATTGCAGCTGAAAATTAAAACCCCAAACATTTAAGTTTCCCTTAGTCTCCTTTACATATGAAATGAAAGAAGAAAATGTAACTCCCTTCTCCGCTTCTTTCTCTTGACAGACATTCCTCTATCTCAGATAACAACTAAGTATTAAAATTACAGTTAACAAATAAAGACTTCCAAAGAGTTGAGAAGCAATTCTTTACAGGTATCTCCTGTGCTAAAGAGCAGTTGCCACATCTCCCCATATTTTGAATCACAACTGCAAGACAAAAGAAGGTGCAGCTGTGAAACAATCCCTAGAAAGCCGGCATGTGGTTGCTCCATCAGACTGAAGAATTACTTGCCGCAGAGAGCGTGTGAGCAGGGGTTGTGGGAGAGATACAGGCTCTCTTGACTTCCTGTAATTACCAGTCAACAGTGCCACTGCACTGCAACTGCACAAATGGCAACTCCTATTTACATAAGGAGGAGTTTTCATAATGCTCACATTTTTATAGTTATGCAGTATTTCTGTATTAGAAATATATTTTAAAGGTGCATAATACTATCAACACAATAATGACATCTAGACATTGTAGGATTAAGCTTTAAACAAGGAAAGAAACAAAGAAATCAATTTAAGCATCAAATGTGTCCATGTACACACAAAAAAGTGCACTTTACAATGGCCGAAAACTGTCATATTCACACACACAAGGATAAAAATTGATTTAATTTAAACCAGACATTTAGCATTAAGAAGCTGTACATAGTTCAAAATGGACTAACAGTTACTCTAGTAATTATATACTGTATACAACAGTTACTACAGTAACTATATATACTATACTGCTCCAGTTACTCCACTGTAAGTGCCTTTACTCAGGTATTTTCATCTACAGAATATCAGAACTAAGTTATTGCACAGCTTTCTATGTGCTCTGTTTGAACGTCTGCTCAAGTATTTATTGTGGGGGAGAAAACCCCGGAACACCAACCAACCAAGCCCCCTGAAAAAAAACAAATCAAGAAACAGAACTACCAAACCCAAATATCAAACTTCTTACGAAGTCTGCTGCATGACATGACATAAGAGCTGTCCTTGAAAACATTTGTACAGGAAAATCCAGTCTTTGAAGAATTAACACTCTCTGACACCAAAATGCATTTTTAGAGGTACTGCATATAATGCACAAGGAAAGAATGCAGTCACAGCAATAACAAGAAATATTTTGATGGATCGTAGTGGATAGATAATTTGCACAGCTGCTCTAAACAAAGTCTAAAATAAAGCCTAAGTGACTGTTTCACTGCCATTTGTCATTAACAAATCAAGTTTCAGAAGTCTAACAAAGTTGTCAGAACAAACATAGTAAAGTTACAGGACACATGCTGTTATTAGGCACATATTAGGTCTATCAATGGAACTAGAATTTTTTTTTATGTGCAGATACAAAGTGATAGCCATCCCTTTCTCTCTTGAATATCTACTTACATTTTTCTTTTGACACTCAACCTGGTACATCCAAAAATTCTCCATTTCAATTTTGGCGTTGTTTTGACTCTTAACATGCAACCCACTCCACCTGAAAAACCTTCCTTGCTCTTATGCAGAGGGATTTAGTAACAGAACTTGCAAAAGGAGAGGATTGTGTTGCATCTAACCTATCCAGGTCAATCCAGCTGTCTCCAATACAGTTCATGAAGAGACATGTAACTGAAATACCTTTAAATACAATCTCTTGCTCCTGCTTTATAAATGCAGTGCTGTGTTTTGTGCTTTCAGCAGCAGATCATTTGAAGCCAGTACAGCATGTGGGTCACATAGTCACACACAAGGCTAGGACAGAGGGAATGATTTCATAGAATTATACAATCTTTTATACTGGAAGGGACCTTAAAGTTCATCTAAAGATCATCTAAATCTAAATCATCTAAACAGGGACACCTTCCACTAGACTGGGTTGCCCAAAGCCCCATCCAGCCCGGCCTCGAACACTTCCAAGGATGTGAGGCAAACTGTGCCAGTGCCTTACCACCCCCGCTGTAAAGAATTTTTCCTTATATCTAATCTAAACCTACTTTGTCAATTTGAAGTGGTTCCCCCTTGTCCTAGTGCTACATGGCCTTGTAAGAAGTTTCTCATTGACCAGTACCCCCAAGTCCTTACCTGCAGAGCTGCTCTCAATGAGTTCTTCCAGTTTGTGTTTGGGAATGCCCTGGCCCATGTGCGGGACCTTGCACTTGGCATTGTTGAATTTCATGAGGCTCTCACAGGTCCCCCCTCTCAAGCCTGCCCATGTCCCTCTGGATGGCAACCCTTCCCTCCAGTGTGTTGACCACACCACTCAGCCTGGTGTTGGCAAAGTTGCCAAGGGTGCACTCAATCCCACTGTCCATGTTGCTCACACAAAGATGTTTTGTTTTGAAAAAGGTAGTTTATTCAAAGCTTTTTTTATAGGATCATATGTGTGGACAAATCAACAAATACTTCAGAAATTCAAGATTCACTTAAACAACAGAGCATTATTTATTTGACACTAATGTCTACCCACAGGTATTATGGCACATGTATGGCAAAGTCTCCTTGTACATTAGCTCAGGAGACAATCAGAAAAAGCAAGTTTTGGTTTTTTTTTTTTTAGAGATAGTGTTCTGAAAAAAACCCAAACATTCCAGGAAAAGGTCAAAACACTATGGAATCTTCAGGTTCAACACACAAGTACAGTCAGATGCATTCTATCACAAGAACTGCCTTTATCAGGACAACTATGGCAGTAAATCACCCTGGTATTAGGACAACTGTGTGATGGCAGTGTCCTCTGTCATTTGTACAGCTCGAATTCTGTTCACTAAAACACAGACTGAGACTGTAGGTTTTAGTTGACATAAATCCCCATAAAGAATGAAGCTAAAATCCAACAATTACTGGTTGTCTTTGTTGAAAATTTAAGTAAAGTGCTAAAAATGATGGGTTTGAAAGAAATGATACCAAGTTAGCACTTTACACATACTTGCATACTGTGGCACAACCTATGCAATTCAATTTATAATCTTGATGTATAGATGAAACTTAGTTCTGTACTGTTCTGGTATAACAGTCTCTGCACATACCCTGTGCACTTACCTATCAGTTTGCTGGGTGGTCCAGGACCTGCCCCCTGTCAGTTTGTGCATACATGACAGGACAAGGTGACCTGAGACAAGGTTACTGGCTGAACTGCTCATTCAGAACAACACATTGATTAACTGCTATAGGACTTCTCCATATAGGAATTTCAGGGAGCCTAAAGAGATTCCCCCAAAAGGCTCCTCCTGTGCCCAAGACAACTGGTAAGCATCACTTATCATTTTAATACCACCCTGGGCAGTTAGCATCCAAAGTGAGGGCCTCTGTCAGTGAGGGTCAGGGTCAGGACTCTGACTGATCCAACAGCTGACTCATGCAGTTGCTGCTGCAGAAATACCAATTTGCTTATGGGTAAGACACTTGCTGGTAGTCAACAGAAATTATTCCTGCCTATGCAGATAACATCATATACAACAGTCTTAGGTACACATTTAAAAAAGGAGGCATTTTCTATGTAGCAACAGTAGCAATGCATCACAAATGCTGGAGAGATTACATAGAATCACAGACCAACTGTATCTAAGAACAAACGCAGTTTGGGAAGTATTGGTTTGTGGAATTTCCCCGATCCAGGTGATGATGCCCTGCAAACACAGAGCCTCCTGTCACTTGCCACCATCTGGACAACGAAAAACAATCTCATTTGAGAGATCTGACTCAGTGCTGGCTGCTTCTCTGAGTATGGACTTCCTTAGCCATACTTTCACTTCAACTTCCAGTGTAGCTTTGTGTGTCAGTCTGAAAAAATTCCTCCTGCTTGTTCAGAAGATTTTAACTATAGCAAGTGCTGTTTTAGTTTTCAACAGCACAGAAAAACCAAGTTACTTTCATCTTTCAATAACTTAAAAATGTAATAAAACAAAATACTCAAGGGGTTAGGTATCCAGTACTCACCATAATTTAAAAGCCAGTAACTTATCTGGGAGTGTCTGCCTTCAAGCAGACTAATTGCTAAATTTAAGCTTTCTTCTGTGTGATTGATGAACAAAATGCTTTTTTGTTTCAGCTTGCTTTGGCTCTTTAGTGATTTTTGGTTTGGGGCATTTAGTGTGTTTTTCCTGCATAAAAAAAAGTCTGGGTCTCTCATAAATGATGGAAGCTGACCTACAGTTTGTGTGCTCAACCAACAGTTTTAAAAGATCTGCTCAGAAAAAAACCTCAACAATATACTGTCAAAAAAACCTCATCTTTACTTCATTAGTCTCCTTCCTCTCTTTTTCTCCCTTAGTTCATTTATCACTGAAGCCTGCTTAATTATTTAAAAGACTTCTCTATTGCCTCTTAATAATACATTACTCCTGCTGTGGAAAAAGTGCAGCAAATTAATCTCAATGAGAACACTAAGGTATAAAAATTGAGCAAATCCTGCAACTGAGAATGCAACGGTTGAAATAAAATATACATAACCAAAAACAACAGAGAAGCAAAACAATGTGGCTCAGTTCTGTTCCACCTGGAAAACTTGTCTTCAGATCTGAGCTTCTATTTCACAAATCGAAACCACTCATACACGTGATTTTACTTTGTATTAGGGTTTATTCTAACATCCCACCACCTCAAATGCCTGCAGAGGAATAGAGATTATAAACATCAGTGACAGGGCTTTGCAAAACCAAAGTCTTGGCATGCAGAAACAAATCATGTCCTGCATGCCAACAGAACTTGGCTTTCAGATCTGTAACTTCATGGATAACTGAACAGACCTCTTAAATGGACAATTTCTACCTCCAAATCATTGTCTTCTCTTGATTATGGCAGAGTCGAAGCAGGCAGCCTGCTTCTACTCTGTTTAATTCGCAGCTCAAAAAATTCTAATTTACTTTTTGAGCCTTTCAGTGCTTTTCTCGGTAGATTTTTGTACTTCTACAACTAAGCATGCCACTCTTCTCAAAGCTCTGTAACAAAGATACTCTTTTTCCACTAGATTTTAAACACTGGAATATTTCATTGCATTTTGAATTATCTACTACACAAAACTGCAATCCTTTCCACTTGAACATATGGATGAATATTTATCCTCAAATACAGATCCATGCACTGCATGTCTTCTATCTAGACCTTTAAATACCACAATTGCTGTGCTTGTCTAGGCACTTTCACAGCAGGTTTCCGGTGGAGAATTTGACAAGAATGGTGAGCAAGAGCTACTTAAATGGGACATGGGCCTACCCTTCCAGTGAGGTAACTGTGTGGATATAGAATGTATTTTCCTAAAGGGTCTCCTGCTCCACTACTCTCAGGCACAGGTGTACTAAAGATTCCATGCTTAAGCTTTTTCATAGCTCCAGCTACAAACTTTATTCAGTATGATGGAAAGGCTGAGAGAACTGGCATTGCTCAGCCTGGAAAACAGAAGGCCTTGGGTGACTTGACTGCAGCCTTCCAGTGTCTAGAGAGAAAAGCTAGAGGGAGATTGTGTGCAAGGGCGTGTAGTAACAGGACAAGGGGGAATGGCTTCAAACTGGAAGAGGGCAGGTAGAGATTAGGTATTAGGAAGAAATTCTTTGCGGTGAAGGTGGTGAGGCACTGCAACATGTTGCCCACACAAGATGTGGCTGCCTCATCCCTGGAAGTAGTCAAGGCCAGGCTGGACAGGGCTGTGAGCAACCTGGTCTTGTGGGAGATATCTCTGCCCATGGCAGGGGAGCTCAACTAGATGATCTATAAGGCCCCTTCCAACCCAAGCCATTATGTGATTCCATGACTTTATGGGTGAACAAAATCTCTCAATTTCACACTCATAAAACACGATCTTGTTCCACAAGAATCAACAATGCAGTTTCACAGCCTCTTCCATCAAGGGACAGTGTCCTCATGCCACACTTCTTGCAGCTGTGAAGCTCTAACTGCTATTGTATTTAAAAAAGAGATCCTCATGAGGCCATATCCAAATGATGGTCTGCTTTGGTTTAAAATGTTTCTGATAAAAATACTTTGGAAATATATGTCAATTGTACAGATCTCACTTGTGTGGCAAACATTAAAAAATACTCATACTGCCTTTATTCAAAAGACACTGAGGATTTTTCAGGTTTTATCAAATACACAAATACAACATGTTCCCCACAAACTCACTGTACACATCTCTGATTCAAGTGAAAGCATGCATCATAAAACCAGGGCGCACAGGGCACATGGCAACTAATATTCTCCATTGTTAAATATTAAACAGGTACCTCTTCAAACTATTTATTTATTCATTCACAGAAGCCTGCTACCTGCCTCCTACACCACAAGACTACCAGAGGTTATTACAACAGAATCATACATGGGCAATTCATACATCTTACCAAAGATTTCTTTTGAGAAGAAATACCCAGGAATGACTGGTAATCCTGGTAGATTAACCTGTGAATAAAACTGGAATCAAGACATCTTACGTACACACAGACACAGAGATCTGTACCTATCTTACCATCACAGTCATTGCATGTCTTTCCTAACAGCCCCAAACTACACCTAGCTGCAGGTCAGCTGAATACTTCTGAAATTTTAGCCTCTTAAAATAGTCTCTAGACACTTCCAAATGGCATCCTACCAAACATTCTCCTGTGAATGTATTACCCAAATGCTCAGCACTGGGGAGTAACAATCACCTTCATGGGAAAAAACGCAAAGGAGGCTGCTGCATTTAATGAGTCTCAACCACAAATCATTCTTCTGGCTTCACTGGTCTCCAGTGGACAGCCTCTAGCTAAATAAAAAGTGACTGTTGCTTGTATTTAAAGAAGCCTTAAGAGTTTCAATACTACATTATTAAGAAAACAATATTATTAGAAATAATTTTAGGTAAGTTCTATCTCTAAAAGAAAATAGTTTTGCTAAAAAACAACTTGAGGATAATTTTCAAAGTAGAAAATAATGAATAACAAAGTGCAAATTAACTGAAGGCAAAAAAAAGCACCCAATTTGCATTATTTATCTGCAGCAATTTGATACTTCTGGGGAAAGAAAATGGTGTCTGCCTGAAGGTGAAAACACTCATTTCCAGGTCAATGCTATAAATCAGACTGAAAAACATCTCTGGCATATAATAGTTACACTGAAAAGCCCCTATCTGAGACCCTGTGTTTTTTCTCGAGGAGAAAGAAGAACAATTTAGAATTAGATGAATGGGCTTCAACTGTATTTTTATTACATTGGCCACCTACGGTCAACTTAGTCAACACCAGCTATTTTTACCTAATTTACAGCTAAGCAATTCTAGGAATGTTTCATTAAAGAAAGCAGACAGTTTTTGAGTTACCATCTAAATCAAAGAATCCAGTAAAGCAAATACATGCCCCTTCCTCAGGGAAAAACAAAATTCCTACTCAGTCCCAGATCCCTTTTACAACAAGTCTTTCCCTCAATCTGCTATAGATCTTCTAAATTTGTGTAATTTACTTTTCCGTTCCAAGAACACAGACTCTTTGTAGATCTACAACCATCATTTCTCTCTACACTGAGCTATACTAAGTATCATTATAAATCACTGTTTTGATTTCAGCCAGCCCTGAAAATTTCAAAATTTCAGGTTTTTATTTGACATGGTATGAAAAATATTGAATGAAAAATTAAATTTTTTGTGCAAAATGGTAACCTGTATGTACTTCAACATCTAACATATTAAGAGACCAACAAAAACACCTGTTTTGTTCACTATGTGACCATACCAGGCTGAGTCATATCAGGACATCTCAGAAAAGTTCAATTCTGCAAGATGCACCTGGATTTTGGAGAGCAGGTGAAGCACCTTCAGAAGAACTTGGTGCTCTCAGGATCCCCAACCTAATGTCACCAAGATCATCACTGTACTCAGTGTTACAATCAGTTAGGAAGCAACAGGAACTTCTTTGATCCTCCAAGCAGTAACAGCATTTACAGACAATATGGTAAACACAATGTGTAGAAAAAGAGTAACGTGATTTAAGTGAAAATCGGGAAAGAAATAATTTTTGTTTTGTAAACTTCTAAAGTTAAAAAAAATGGTTTTCCACACAAAATAATCTGGGAAGATTTCTCCCCTCACATGACAGCAAGTCAACCCTATAACAGACATAATTTTAAAAATATTTGTAGAAGTAACTTTTGCAATACAGTTTTTTTAACGTTTTCTAGGTTTTCTATTAAGAATCAAGAAAAAAATCCCACCATACACTCACCACTGTTTTTCCAACAGTTTTGCAGGAAAAATAAAATCTGTCTCAATCAGATTGCATGCTTTTCCAGCATCCCAAACATCACACTCCAAAAATCTCCTCCCAGTTGTAGAATACTAGCCTTCCTCATATTGAAGACAGATAAACAAATCAGAAGGCTGTCATAGATCCACCTGGCATGTGATCTTTTTTCACCATCTGAATTTCCTTTGCAGTAGCTGAGGTATCTTGAATAGTTCTCATGCATTCCTAGAAGGTTACAATAATTCAGTCTAAAATGCCAAATAACACATCAGAAGTTTTACTTCTGCTGTTCTTCCAACTTAAAAAAAAAAACAAAACAAACAACCAAACAAAAGGTCACAAAAACCATTTCACAGCAATAAAGAGGAATGAAGCAGTATTTAGGTACTTGCCCTTGAAGTAATAACACAGGAATATGAAATAGATAATTTTTGGTCAGTAAATTTAGTCTACCCACTCTTTTCATATCAGGCATAAATTTAACCCATTTAATACTTGTTTACAAGCTAATTTTATAAAATAATGCAGAAAACTCATAAAATTTAAAGTAAATACTATCGTAAAGACAGCTGGAACCACAACCTGGTAGACAGCCCTGGTCCAAATTAAATCTCATGCCAAAAGTACACAATTTCAGAAATGCTAATGCTTAAATCTGAACAATTGCCTTCAATAGTCATGTTGCTGTAAACACACTTTACAGTGATAATGAGGTTCGTAACGTATATCTAGAGACTGCAAGCTGACATGAAGCTTTTCTAGAATATGAATCTGATCTATGATACCATCATAAAGAATATTAACAGATTTATAACAGAACTATTGGGACTGTTATGTGAAAGAATATGAAACATAGAAACTTAGGAGTTAACAAAAACATACAAACCTAGACAGCAGAAAACTGTTTGGTCAGTATTTTAAAATACATTACGGCAGTAAAAAATATAAAAGCATTTATTTCAGAAAACATACGAAAAGAGTTTTTTGGGACAAATTCTTGTACAGCATACCTGTACAAGAAGGTCAACAGTGTTAAACAAAGAAAAATCTGGCAACTTGATAATGCATGTTTACTTCTCTGATGCTCTCCAGAGTACAAATTTAAAACAAAGCACTTTTTCAAGAATGAGACACAGAACAGGAATATAATGCATCCTCCTTCGCTGCCATGCATGTCACAGGTAAAGGAATTAAATACAGATAAGCTGAGGTGAAAGCTTTGTGTACTCACATCTCCATCTAGTGGCCTCTGGTCGTCAGAATCCCTGGATGGACTGATGTCCTGCCGCATCACCCAGATAGGCTCCTTAGGTTCATCAGGGGTGTAAGGAGAACGGATGGTCCTCGTCTTCACTTCCTCAATAGCCTCTTTAATATCCTTGATGGCCAGTGAAATTGCATCTCTTTTTTCCTTGCTGTACCTCTGTACGGATTCTCCTGAGCCAGATGTAACTTGAGAACCAGATGTGAGCTGGCCATTACTTTCATGCCCACCACTGACAAGTGCCTGACCATGCTCCAAACTCTGCTCTGACTCTGGCATGTCTTCAGCTGCCTTGTCTAAGCTCTGGGAGCTCATGCTCTGCTTCACCTCTGCTACAATCTGATCAATGTCCTCCTCTTGCTCGTAACTATCCATTCTTGGGTAGGGTGCAAACTCTGCTTCCTTTTCAGGGCTGTCAGACTCTCCATCAGACCGTTCATCATAATGGTGAAGGCGGGCACCAAGTGCCTCCTTGCGGTAATTGTCGGCTTCCTCCCTCTCCCGCTCATACTGCTGGATGCCCTCCCTAACATCCAGATCTGGTGTGTCTCCTATTTCCTCATACACGTGCTCCTGCAGTCCATAGTCAGCATAAGCCTCAGCATACTGCTCGTCCTCTCCTCGGTGGAAGAGGCGATGTGTGTAGACGTAACCTGAGTAGGCTGCGTTCATGGCTTCCTCGTGCTCGATGGAATGGAAGTGTAAGTGATTGGGCAATGTTCGGTTATGGATGGCCTCGCCATGCTCAGCCTCGGCGTTCTCCGTGTACTCCTCAGCCTCAGGCCTGTACTGCACTGCATATGCACTCTCATCCTCATTTTCCTGCACCCTCTCGATGTCGTAACTGTCCTCCACCGTGGCTATCACATCCCCTTCTGCAGTATCCGTGTGATTGTGGAAACCACTCTCAGTGCTGGCTGACCTGGCTAACATGCCTTCCTCCTCCTGCCCAGACAGGCCCACGTGGCTGTTGTTGGTGTGCCGTGGGTAGTGAGCATACCTCTGCTCCTCTTCCACCTCTGAGTGCTCCAGGTCAGCCTCCACTGACTCACTCACTGCTCCGTTTGCTGGGTCTTCACTGATCTCCCCCTCAGGTGGTCCGACCAAATGATTCATGGCAAGTTTTGCAGAGTAGGTCACTTATTCTGCTGACATTTTGTCTACCACAGCTGGAAAGAAATAAAAAACAAAACAAAACTCTGACATTACTCCCAATAAAAAAAGTGGAGTTAATAAACAGAAGCAACAAAATGCACCCTTCCTTCCCAGCAGACAAACACTTGACTCTGCTCTACAGTCAGGTAATAGCATAACAGTATGATCTCCCATGCAAATGATCTCCAACAGCAGCAACCAGCAACACCACCCTTGGGGACTGCATTTCTCCCTTCCATAGACAAATTCTTTGTGGAAGTATCATTTTCAAATAACCCGTTGGAGACGCCTGTGTGCACAGCAGTGGTATTGCAATGGTGCTGGCAAACCAGAAAAGCTAATTTTTGCCAGGAGCTGAACCATAGCAGAGATTACAGAAATATTTCACCTTTGGTCCAACAGTCTCCCCACAGATCACTAACTTGGAGCAAAGGAAGGATGCTGTAAAATAAAACAGCAGATTTTGTCCTGTCACAGGAGTCTGCAGTTGCTCAGACACATGACAGCAATGTATTCAATACTTCTTCAGTACGACATCTTCATCAGCTAGTCACCCGATGCACTTTAAAAAAAAATCACAAGAAATTAAAGTGCACTCTCAGGGTGCAGTACATCTGAAGTACCTATTTCTTCTCCCTAGAGAAGCACACAACCACTAGATACAACACAGTTATCTTTCTGGAATCTACCTAAAATCAGTTAAGACAGCTTCTTTCCTAAAACATGGAGAAGACATTACTAATATTCATAACCGTGACCACACTGAGACTAGTGGGACATCTCAGCCTTGCTAACTTTTGAGTAAAAAATCTCAAAAGATTATATGATTATAGAGGGGTCTGCCAATAATAAAAAAAATGCAAGGAACAGAAACAAACCTAACTTGCTCATAAGGTTTTATTTTTATAAAACAACTTCAGCTATTTAGAACCTTGTCCTATGTTTTTAAGATGCAGCATCATAAAGAGGATATGTAACGAACGTCCTTTCAGCTACCTAAATCAAGCCACATATCCATAAATAAAATACAGCTCTAGCTTCTGACTTACTGATAAGCACTAAAAGAAAATGTACCTATTGGAAGACCGCTAATTTGAAGGATCTATAAAAGCACGTGTCAATTGCCAACTAAAAAAATTAATGTGAACGTGAAATAGAACTGGGATCAAATCTAGTAAACTGGGGCAGGGAGGCTCATGTGGCACTTTGCTGACTAAGTGAGCTCTGTGCAGAACAACAGTGGGCATAACTTCCTGTGAGGAGAATGCAACAGCAATTTCAGTTGCTCTCTATTGGAAAAGCTGACAGGCAGGCAAGCCAAAGTGTGAATCACTTGCACTATACTTTCACAGGAAATCCAGAGGATGCAGCTTCCAGCTCAGTGAACACTCCTTGTTGTTGTTACATCGAATGTTTTACCCCTTTAAACACAGGAGTCCTTAAAGAAAAATCACAGTTGTAAAGTAATAGCTAATAAATCATATTACATGGATCAATAAGGACATCGTAGAGAAACTAATCCCCTTCCAAAATAACTATGAAAAAGCTCAGTTTGTTTTTTCCAGCTAATGAAGGTGTGTTAGTAAGGCTTCAGTGACAAGATAAGGTCCTTTCCAGCTAAGACTTCCAAGGCATTAGGAAACTATGGGCAGAATCAGGTGTATATGCTGCTGTGCACCAGAACTAATAAACCAAACACTCTCCCCCACACACAGCATATGATAAGAAAGCAAGAAGAACAATATTGGACAGCTTTCCACTTTTAGGCCACAAAAAGGGTGAGGATGCCAAGGTGCAACAGCTCTTTGAAAAGTCCTTCCCAAGGAGGATTTCAGCAGAGGAATAGTCTTGGTGCAGGTAGCTTGGTTTGCACTCCGCAGTGTGAGCTGCGGATTGAGCTCTGGGTGGCAGAAGCCCCAGGCAAGAGACAGGGAAGTGCCAACTCTTTGCATAACACAGGACAGGAAGATGTTGGCCAGGTGGATGGACAGGATGGACACAGAGACATGGCCAGAGCCAAAGACTGGGGAGGGACAGTGAGACTTTGGCACTTGGACTGTGAGGGGATAAGAGCCCAGGGGTTCCTTTGCTCAAGTTGCCTCCTCGGTGGCTCAGAGCCTGAGCTGTTTCTGTGTTACTGCACTGTGAATAAATGGCTTTATGGAAAGAGACATCCAAGCCTCTACTGTGAGAAACATGGGGTTAAACTGGACAGGCTGGGCTGACCTGTGAGAATGCAGGAGTCAGGTGGGGACCCATCAGGTCACTGGAGTGGCCACCATGAAGGGGCTTCGGTCCCAGCAGTGACAGTCCCTGGTGGTGGGAGTGTGACTGTCAGTCTCGTGAATGGTCAGGCTGGGTAGGCTCTTTAATATGGCCTGCTTTCACTGAAGTCAACTATAACATTTCCACTCTTTTCCACATAGACAGAACTAGGCTAAAATAGAGGGCTGGTTTGTTGTGTTCAATTAGTCCCTGACTTGTGGCTCAGTGTCACTGGTCACCCCTAGAAAAAGGGTAGTGCTGGTCAAAAGAAATGAAGTTGCAGATAAGCACAGATAATGATAAACTTTCTGAAATTGTATCCTGACACATCTTTAACTTAATTATGCTTTTAGCAAAGAATGCAAAAAATCAGCAACATGAAGGTTACTCAAGTCAAATAAGGGATCAAATGCGATAATTTTAATGACAATAAAAGTACTGGTAATGGCTGAAAATATGTTATCCTGGTTAAGAAGTCTTAATACATGCTTGCAACATAATGAGTTTTATGCTCAGACAGCATCCCTGACCTGGCTTAGAGGATTACAAACCACACAAAATATGACTACAAAACACCTGGGAGACCCATCATTTTTCTTTGACAAAGTTCTGGCTTCCAAAGTTCCACGTATAAAATTTTTCTCATCTAAAGAATTCTCAGCTTGATTTCAACTTGACATCCCAAAACTTTCAAGGCTGCATATTTTGAAGGGATAAGGAGGAAATGTTAGGTCTTGCTAAAAGCCTTTTACTGAAAAATGCTCTTCTGTTTGCCTTCCCTCCTATAAATTAAATTGAAGATTTTAATTTTGAAAACAATAACTTATTATTTATTTTGAAATCTAAAAAAATTCTTAGTTATTTCAAAGTAATTTGACTTAGAAATCTGATCTGAATGAATATCCTTAGGTCACCTCAGTTCCAGTAACCTTCAATGAAAGTAAGCTTCTGAATCAAGAACATTTATTTCACTGTTTAACTATCAGTCTTTAAGACAGTGAATTAAAGAACACATCGGGGGTTAGAAGTTACTAAATCCCTGTTTATACACAGTACCTGGAAACTACTAAACACTAATTATTTATTCTTAGCAGCACTTTCCTCAAGCAAATACAAGGTCTGCCTGATCTTTCCCACCAGACCTGCAAAAAGCACTTTATTTCCTGCATCCAAACAAAAATCAATAACTTACATAAAATGACACAGACAGAAGAGAATATAACCAAGAGAGGTTATCTGACCTTGGAAATATAGACATAGCACCCATATGAATGATATTATGGCTTCATATTAATTACCCAGAACAGCAGCTGTGCTCTGGTAATCAAACCTACTTGGGAAAGTGCTCTGTAAGCGCTCTTAGCTTTGCACACAGGACTTGATGGAAGAATCTGTCTTCACAATAGAGAAATCAGAGGCTGATTACTACTGCAACTGACTCTTTGCTGAAGGTTAAACTACCTTCCTGTCTGTAAAGAAGAAAAAAATTAATATATCCATATATTTCTTAAGCAACATAAAGTTGAAAGTTTAAGATTTTTTCTCTACTACTTTAAAACACCATCAAAGGGCAGACTATCATCTCAGAGCAAGACCACAACCAGCACGCCAAGCTCTACTACATAAAGATATGCAGTAAGAAAAGGTGAAAGTGTGAATACTCAGATATTAACTTGGTTTGTTATTTCTTACTCAAGTCCAGAAGAAAAATTGTTAGATTTCTTGTATAAGCAGAAAGGAAACTATTATTATCATTATTATTATTATTTAAAATATTAGTTTAAGAGTTTATTTTATAAGAGCATTATGCATTGTATTTCCACAGTTTAATGTTGACTTGAATAAAAGCTGACACTCTTGCTAAGTCTGTATACTATAGTTACTGTCTCAAAACAAAGCTGGGTGCCATGTGGAATCAAGACCACACAAACACACACACACGCATACATTTTTCTGTCACATAAAGGACAACAGGATAACTCAGGAAGGGACCACAGGAGGTCTCCAGTCCAATCCTGCCCAAAGCACAGCCAGCTTTGAGCTAAGACCACGTTTCTCAGCACCTTGCCCAGCTGGGGCACGATAACCTCTAAGACTGGTGATGGCAACAGCTTGTCTGGGCCCCAACACCAGCGCTGGACTGTCCTTGCAGGAAAAATGTTTCTTCCTTATAGTCAGTTTCAATTTCCCCTGTTTCAGCATGACTCAGCTGCCTCTAACCCTCCCTCCCACCACACACTACTGTGAGGAGCCTGGCTGCATCTCCCCCGTCCTGTGGGCTGTTGACATGGAAGCCCATCCCTCCTTCCAGCTGAAGCAGCCTCTGTCCTGCACCCTCTCCCATGTCTCTTGTGGTTTCCCATCATTTCCCACCAGTATCATCCCTGTATCACGGAGGCAGGCTCTGAGCAGAGGGACAGCTCCTATCCTACCCTGGCTCTCAGGATCATGTCTGTCTCGTACTGCCCCAGGAGCTGCTGACCAGGCCTTGTCCCAGACCTGCTACTTGTCCCCACTAGACCCAGCTAGTATCGTCATGAGGGGTATTGACATACATACATATTATTCTTTATAATTAATTATTTAATTTATAAGAAGCATTACTGTTTCCTCTTATTTTGAGTTGAATGTGTGAGCAAAATAGTTTTGTCTTCCTTAAAATACTTCAGCCACATTTACCCACGTCTTTCCTGAAAAATAGCTATTTTTAACATACGTACACATCACCCTAAATAACACTACGAATACAGAGACCTCTAACTGAATTTTCAAAGGCATCCCACCTCAAGTGGAAGTCTTCTTGGCACACTCTCTGAGGAATTTCATAAAGCACCTCTGTTTTTCCTGACTTCAGCAATACACTGATGTTTCACTTATACATATCTCAACAAGACATATCAACACAAGCTATCTCTCAAAAAAGCAACACAGCCTTTTAGCAAACAGATGACCTTGACAACCCCGTTGTTTTTTTTTTTTTCTTTGAAGAGCCCCTATGGTAGGAAATTTCTGAGAATTTAACAACATATGAAATGTCCACTTTGAAGCTGTTCTCCTCCTGTATTAGGTAACTTTCTTTTCTGAACTGCAAGCTGCTTGGGAAACCTCATTGCTTCTGCTGCCATGTGCTAAGTAAGCTCATCCAAAACAGCTTTAAATAAAAAAAGCTGTGAAACTTACATTTCTTGCCAGTCAGCAAAAGCAGCACCTGGAAAGTGACATTAACACTCCACCACATGCACATACACACACACATATTGGTTCATAATAATGAGGCTGAAAAACTGTGAACACTTACACTAACTGCAAAGCAGAAAAACTGCTATGCACAATATTGCTCTTCACACAAGAACCCACAACTTTTTTTCATAATAGACAGATTTAGAATTGCCAGCATTAAGAGCACTCAAAACACATTATACTTTTCTCCCCTTCCAATTCACATCTTATTCAAGACTAAAATACACTCCTGAGCAAGAAACACCATTCAGTAATTTTCAGTGCAGACAGTCCAGATCTCATAAATACTTTAGGGCACTGGAGATGGGGAGTGCTGACTGAAAAGGAACATATCCTTCTCAGCACCTAACGCTGTAGTCCTGTCTGCACAAGAAACAGAGGCAATACACAGATGGAAGCCATCCACCTGCTGCCAGAAAAGGTTAACAGATACTATGGCCCAAACAGATGAGATTAACCAAAAGCACTAGAGAAAACTCTTGACAAGGAACCACAGGCAACCTCTGCACTAAAGTGCAGCAATTAGACACACAAGACCAAGACACACAAGACCAAAAACACTTTAAAAAAATACATCACAAATCCCAGATTATAAACGGTTGAGGGAATAAAACTGACTATTGTCACTACCAAAATTATTAAACTTCCTAAGTAATAGTCCTATTAACAGCTAAACTAAGGAAATTTGAGGCTCTCTACCCTGGTGTAATTTTATGACATATGACTGCTGGGTTTATTCCTGGGTATTAGGTCTTGCATCTTTAATTAGCAGACAATCTAAAACTTTGAATGCTGGAATTGTTACTCTGGTATTCAAATCATGGTTACAAATAAAATCTATTTTCAAAGGAGAAAGAAAAATTTAAATAGTACATAAGCAGTGTCAGAGTATTTAAATATTTATAAGTATTTAATGTCACAGCATTTAAAATTAGTATTACAATGTGAAACTAACATCAATTTCTGTTAGAAGTACAACTATCAAAAGTGAAACTATACTAAGTCTAAGTTCATGACTGTTTCTATTTTACCGTTCTTTCTCCTGTGTGAAAGGGCAGAACTGTCCCAAAGAATACAGTAGAAAATGCTGGCTCCCCTGTGATGAATTCTGTACTCAAATTATCTTTACACCTGCAGCATTTCTGTAGCAATGAAGATTATCTTTTTCTCTCTATTTGAACAAAGAGGGATTAGATCTAACCTACTAAAAGGAAAAAAAGAAAAAAAATCAGCCTAGCAAGCCCAATACTCTTGCCATCCTTCGAGTCATCAATAGTGCAATATAAATAAATGTAAACAGAATTAAATTATATGACAAGGCATGGCTACCTTCAGGGTGAATAAGAAGGCCTCAAGCCTTGTTTACAGAGTAAGAACACATACGTCAAAAAAATCCTTGGATTTTCCTCCTCTGGCTACACATAAAGACTTGATCAAACCTTTCTAGCTGTAACAGTCTTACTCAGCTGCATCCTAGGCCAGTGTTGCACAGTCTTGACACAACTATCTTGGATACAAGCAAGACAGATGAATCACTGAACTCCCCCTCAACTTTCCCTCCTCAAAACACCAATTTTGTTACAGGAAGCGAAGTTTACAAGTGACTTAAACTCTAGCTTTTTTAATTGTTTTATGCAATGAATCCATAGGTCGTGTCACGTACACAGAAACATCTGGATGGTATTGAGACCACTTCAAGAAAAGATGGTGTGCTAGAATGTGATAGAAGGCTTTTCAGCAAATACACAGCTTTAGGGAATACGAAGCTAAACAAAAGACAGTGAAGTCCAGCTAGTTAGTCTGTCAGCCTCATCAGCTTTTTCAGCTGAATCACAGAATATTGTTTCAACGCATGGAAATGGTACAGAAATAATGCTGAAGCCCTAATAACCTCTGCCACTCAATTACCAAATGCATTTGTTCTGACATACTCATTATTACCTGAGAATTTCAAGCTAAGGATATTTCCTCATGAAAAGCAATCATGGTTCAGACAGCACAGAATCAAAGATCCTCCTTTAATTAATTTTATTTCACAAGTTCCAAAGGTGCTATACCTGAATTAAGATCAAAAATTGGGATAGACAGGATACAGAACTCTATTGCCTTTCATGTTCTTAAAAATGTACCACTGCCTGGCAACTGGAACACACAGTTGCAAAACCACTGGCTTACACAATCCTCCAACCCCAGCCCTCGACCCCATTTTTGTACTACAAGAAGGAAACACCTCAAAATAGACAGCTATAATTTAAATTTTTCTTTTTATTAGACTTGCACTTTACTACGTGTCTTTTCGACAATGACTTTTCCAAGTCTGTCTCTGAGAAAGTCATTGTCAAACACAATATGTAGGATGTGGAGGTATTATTCAGAGTGGGGAAGTATGAGCCAGGCAGAGAGATGAGATAGCTAAAATTCCCAAATATTTGGTTATGAGCATGCAAGTTCTCGCCAATCAAAACAACTGAGCTAATACTTTATATCTATGATGCAATAAGCTTTTAAAGGACCTGATATATATCTGGGCTGCATTAGAAAGGAAGGTTTTAAGTACTAGCCAGTTTGTCCCTTACTTCTGAGTGACAGCAAGACATCAGGTATGTGCTTCCATTCACAGAAATTAAGTAAGCAAGAGCATGTAAGGGCTGCAGACTAGCAAAAACTCGTGAAGGAACAGTGAAATCCACCAGTGAAGGTATTTCATTTAAAGATTATAGTCACAACTGAAGTTACAAAAAAAAGTAAAAGAGGAACGCAAACCTCAGTGGTTTCAAACTGCAATATTCCTGGAATTAAATGCTACTTCATCAGATTCAGTCTTCTAGGTATACTTGTAGGTATACAGCAGGGGAAAAAATATCTCAGAAGAAATAAGAACTATGGCATAAAATTATAGATGCAAAGGAAGAGGAAGTAGGAATGCACAGATCTAGGTTGCAGGAGATTAAAATTAACTTTTTTCTCCTCCCTACATGGACAGTCTTCTACTTAATTTTCTGTTACCGTTTTAGTCCACATAATAAGCCCTATCTCATTTCTAACCACGAACTTCTACTAACACTTGCAGATCATTTTACTACTTCTGTTTCAAGGAGAAGTTGCTGATTCAGTCCACATCAGAAAAAGAAAAATCAAAGTTACACAGCCCAAGTTTCCAAAGGCTCGAAGGAATACTGATTGCCATTTGTATTTTCTCAGATTGGAGGCTGCGTTACAGTGCCCCACCATACAGATAGCCCCACATTCATCTCCAAAACCATAGAGAAGAGAGAAAAAACTCTCAAGCACATCTTCCACCGTTACAACTTCTCTGAAATGCTGTGCCCACTTGTCAGCACTGAAGCAGACGCAGCACAAGGCACTACACACCAGATTTCATTAGCAGGAGGGGCTAGACCAGCACTGGCACCACCCAAACATTTCTTTTTCCTAGCTTGTAACATCAGCAATTTCTGTGCCTTCCATGAGTTTGAAAGGAAGATACAGCCTGTGCTACCCCCAGAGCTGATGAGACAAGGGTTACTCATTCAAACAGGGAACACATCATATCACTTGTTTTTCTGAACCAAGGAAGATCTTGACTGAGACCTACTTTTTCAGCACAAGTACATTCCTGTTACTGGAAATAGCTGCTCCAAGGCAACTACACATGAAATCTGTTCCCCAGACATAATTAAACCCTAATGAAGGCTGGCATTTCTCCACATCTGCAGCTCACAACAGAACTTGAGGAATATTAGCAATTGCACTGCACACAGCTCAGGGTACTCAGATGTGCAGCTTGCTCAGAAATTACAGTCTGAGAAGGGAAATGGGAGCAATGCCTGGTTGCAGCCACTGGGGTCCCATCAGGTTAAGAAAAAAAAAATCTGTTGACGCTAATCAAGTTAACTAGATCACACACACTACTGCCAGATCATGCAAAAGCAGATGCATTCTGTAAAATACACAATGCTTCCCATACACTTGCCAGTCTCTATCTGCTAAAGAAACAAACTGACCAGAATACAGCTATACAGGGGAGTTTGGAAGAAAACTAAGGAAACTGAGGAGAGTCACCCAAGCACACTTTTCAACCTCTATGCAGTATTTACAGCTAGAACCTCCACACAGACTGGTCCCAGTCAGGAAATACAGACAACAGGTAAAAGGATATAGTGTAACAGCACTTAGAGTCATAGGCAAAACAGAACATAAATTAAAAATTTTCTAAACACAGATAATGTGGCAGTTTCCTAGTTTTAAAAATTATTTGTACCCTGCCCTGTACAGTGTTTTGTCTACCCTCAAAAGAAACAACATCCAAAAGAACTCAGACGACTCACATTTCTGTAAAAGTATGCTATTTTTCCTTCTCTTTTTATATAGCAATACTTGGATTTTAGTAGAAGGGTGTATTCCATTTAAAATATTTTATTATGCATTCTTAAGATTATAAAATTCTTTTATATTAACACATCCAACCAGTGGAATTACAGTGGAGAAAAGTGGCAGCTAAAAAGGGTGATTCTGAGGTAAAGCATATTTAACATGAATAAAATTAAAGGAAGAACAGAACAATCCTGAAATGTTTCAACACTTGAAGTACTTAAAGTATTTAGCTATTCATTGGTAGTATTTTTCTTCTTTTTGACTGCAGACAGTCTGACTGTCAATGGCTCCTTTCACTTATCCTCGGAAGTTATTATTAAGACAACATATAAGGCACCCATAACCCCTTTCTCTACAGGAAATAGGAGCCCTAATTATTTTGCTTTGTTATTTTTTATAAAGAGAAGATAAGGTATCTCTTAAATGTTCCATTAAACCTAGATAAGAGGGATTCTATAATTCCAGGGAATCATATATTTGAAATTATTCTAGTTTGTTTTTCTTTTAATTCCTTTTCAATGAAGGACCATTCCTCCTATAACAGCACATCTTTCTTGTCTGAGATACAGGCTTAATTGGTATTCTAGGCTATTCTTTGTCAGTATTTAACTCAAAATCCGTGCCCTGGTCTCTGTTATCCATCAGGCAAAGCACTGGTCTGACCTCTCTTCAAATACCTGAGCCTTATATATGTGAAATTATAAGAATGCACATGCTGATTTCCCTTTTCTTGCTATACTACACCATCCTTTCATTTTTAGTTTCTTAAATTCAAGACAAAAAGTAGAGGATGTGATCTCTCATATGCTTTAAACATGCTTTACAGTGAAGGAAGAAAGTCCCTGAATTAACTTTAAACGCAGAACTAGATCTTAAAAGCAATGAAAATAAAAAAAAATTATATATTTCTCAGAGCTTTGTAGGCTGCTATAGGATTATTTTAAGATTACCACTTTACTACAGAATTCAACACCATCCTTCAAATCAGTCAGGCACGTGGCTACTGTCAGTATTAAGTTACATTAACTTCTCAGCACAAGTAAACTTTTAGCTCTACAGAAATCATAAAACCCACGATGATCAGTAAATCCAAACTCCTAAGATGCATGAACCATTATGATCCCCTAAGCTCTCGCTTGGATGATCTGCAGCATTCACCATTTACAAAGGCCTGCCATTTTTCTATTATCCTACAGGGGACTTAAACTAAATTACCATGCTACAAGTATTAGACATTCACCTCACTTTTTAAAATATTAACACAACATACTCTTCCTTACAATCTTCAAAAACTCTGACATAAGGGTTACTAAAAACTAAGATCCAAAATGCTCTTCTGCCACACACTTCTAAACATGTTAAATCAGCCACCTGAATAGAACAACTTTTTTTGTATCAATGCAGCTGATCAACAGCAGGAATTTTACACAACCACGTCAAGACTTTCAAAAGTTCAGGCCAGTTTTCAAACTGCTGACAGTTACTTGCACAGATCCTGAGCTCAAATACACATCATCCAAGCTGTGAAACTAAAGGTGAGTCACTACAAGCTGAATGTTTCAAAAAGTTGATTAAAGCCATGATTAAAACATTAATCTTAGTCCTGGGAAAAAAGTGATGGATCTTTCAGGCTTATGACCTGGCTTTTCTGAAAAGTCTCAGAACTTCTAACTCAAATCAGTTCCAGGGGAAAAAAGTCTGAAAAAAACAAAAACAGACAGGAAGGCGAGAAGTGTGGAAAAAAAAATCTGCAGTTTGCAAGAGTGTCTTATACACTTTTCAGAGACAGTTTCTTAGAGTGGGTTTACCTATGTGTTTCAGCTTGGATTTGAAGTACACTTTTGAAAGCAAGTTGTGATGGTTCCCACAGACTGTATTTCAATAAACACTGTGGAGCAGACCTGGAGATCACATAATAGATTTCTTCCAAACACCCATCAGAATTGGTAGAAGAGAGGTTTTGAGCTACAAAATGCTCATGAGTAGCTGCAAAATAGATGAACCTAACAAAACAGCAAAATCCTAAAGAAAAAGAAATCATGGTATTGACAGAAAAACCAATACATTATTCAAAAAACCCCAAATACAGAATATCCCTTTCCTCCTCAAAGGTTCAAATAAAACCCAACCCAAGCCAACCCAATCCAAACAATTAGAAAAATACAATAATTAAACCTGATCCCAAGAAAAAACCCTAAAACCATGTAAATAATTCTTTGTACTACATTATTTAATTCTGCATGGTTTGAAAATCTAAGTAACAATCATAGTTCAGCTAACCAAGCAACCAGAGAAGATAAATACAGATTTATTTTACAGCTTATACGACTAACAGCATGCAGACAAATATTTAGTGGGCTCATCCAGAAAATCTGAATATTACACTGAAAATAAATGAAAAAATATCAGCAAACTGAGATGTTCAAGGTGCAACGAAGAAGAGCCAACAAGCTCAAAATCAATAATCCATACCTGCTGCAGAGAACTAAGCCATCAAGAAACATTTAAGGAAAATAATCAAGGGCGAGTTTGTTGGTATCTCAGAACAGCAGCACCTGAGTGACTACAAAACAGAGCAGTCAAAGGCTGCTGAGCAGCAATGACATCTCCCTTGGCTCCCAGCCATGACAAGCGCAGCCAACTCCCATCCCTACACATTTCCCATGTCTCAGAGAGGTTGTACCATCATGGTCCAGGGTTTCCTCACCTCAGACCCATTTCTGCATAACAGAAAATGCAGTTGTGGCTCTCTTTGCACTATTTTGCCTGGACGAATCCGAACTGCGCAAAACAACAGACTTAAAGAAACAATGGAAATGACCTGTTCCCACCCGCTCCTGCTCCCAAAAAGTAACTCTTTTGGTCATACACCAGGCAATTCCTCCTGTTCATGTACATGTATGGGGGAAGATGGGTCCCTTCTGTCAGAGCTCAGCTGGTAGTGGGGACAGCAGAAGTCCAAGTCCGGACCAAGCCTTGCAGCACCAGCTGGTGCTGGGGCTTTGCCAACCGCAGCCCTGGGCACTCGGATGACGGTATCAAAGGGCCATCTGCAAGCACATTAGCTTCCCCAGACTTCCTACTAAGCTGGGAGGCTTGTTATGTTTTTTCTAATAAATCACACTTTTTAACATTTTGGTCCCAAGGCCTGCAATTCTTTCGTCACCTTACCAAAAGACCCTGCCCAGAGTCACAGGCTGTTGCACTCGTCTTTTCTGCCAAACCCCAAAACCCTCTGCATCCCCTCACCAAACCCAAAGTTATCCAGAGCTCTTCAGCTACACACTGCCAAAACTGATTCTAGGCTCTAAGTTTCACAGTACTAACACTCGCCAAATCTGAGTCATAATTTAAGAAGAAATTACCTCACTTTTCCCTTCCAAGTTGCAGCTGCTATATCTGGGGTGCAGTGTTGAGATGGGGAGCAGTGTCCTACTCCAGGAAAGAGGAGGTGGAAGAGTCAGAAATGAAGCAGTCAAGTTGAGCATGGAAAAAGGTGAGGGGGGACAGCAAGAGGGGCTTTATGTTTTGTCCTTGTTTCTCACCATGCAACTCTTACTTTAATTTTCCCTAAATTAATTTTACCCAAATCAAATCTACCTTGCCCATGACAGCAACTTGAAATCCCTCTCTTTGTCTCAATTTACAAGCCTTTCCATCTTATTTTCTCCCCACTACTCTACTGAGGAGTGAGAGTGAGTCCGGGAGGTGGCAGCCAAGCAAGGTCAGTCCACCACAAGCTCAACGAATGAAAAGAATTATTATGAAAATAGTACTGACATATATTTAACTCTATTTAATTTAATACAAATATGGAGAAACTGACTTCACATGAGTAGATAAGAAGACTCACCCTGGGAACGTTTGTGGCCATTTTTTTTCCTTTGCCTCATGGGCAGTGCCATCTTGGAAGTGGTATTTCCATAATTTTGGTTTATCTTTGCTCTGGGGGAGTTTTTGAGATTTAGCAATTCTGTATCTCGTGATTATTTACTGCTATTTTTTTGCCTGGTGCAGTTTTCCTTGTTAGTAAACTGCCATTTTTTGACTCTCATCAATCTACTCATATTTCTCCTTATTGGTGGAAGGGGATTGGTTAAAATTAAGGGGAGGTAACTCATTTTAAAGTGTCTTAAACCAAGACAGACAGACAGACATGTTGTTGGTCTTTTTCTCAATCCTCCAACTGTCTTAGCACTGAAAATCCCATTTTAAAGACCACTCTGCAGCAATAAATCAAAAAACTCTCTGAAATAACCTTGCCTGGCTTATTATACCACAGAAACATCAGCAATTCAAATCCTCAAAATTCTTATCTACCCTCTTGTCTATTTTACTAAGTGCTGTCTTAAATAAAATGTAAATGGAGAGTCCTTTGCTTATACTTTCGTAGACTTTCAGTTCTAATGACAGCTTCTGTCACAAGACACTCAAACATTAAGAATGACACCTTTCTACCCAATGTTCAACTGTGAAATAGGCAAAACCATTAAGTCTTAATAATGTTTTCAAAAATAGCACAGACAAGCCATCATAGACTCTTGTGGTTCCTGTAAGTTTTGTGATCACAGCTATGGAGGATACTTTGCATTTTTTAAAATAAAGTTTCTCTGGATTTTGTTGATGCAGCAGAACACAAATACCATGGTCTTTAATACTCCCAAAATCATTTAGAGATGCTCTGCAGCACTTGTTTCCTTCAGCTGCCTTGAAGGACAAGGTGTTGCCTTAACAGAATTACAAAAAGTAGCCTAATTCTACCTTAATAGAATTACAAAGAAATCCAAAGTTAGAATTAACTTTCAGAATTCAAAATCAAATAATTTTGAGCCTATATTTATTTTATCCTTTCCTTCTATGATATTTGCAATGTTTCATACTAGTTAAGGAAACTGCTGAACTGCAGGCGTTGCACTGTCCTAAAAACAGACACTATAGAGAATATAATACAATTAATAATATAATGTATAATAATTATATTATTAATTATAGCAGTCATTACATTATTTATTACAATATTAATCTTTATATATTAATGATTTCATTCAATATATATTTACATAGTTTACAGAATATAATAATGCAACACTTACTACTTTTTACTGATTGGATTTTTTAAAAGTAAACTGTATTACTGAGAATACCTGTCTACATCACTGATAATATTACATATATTATTTCTGTCCCAAGAGGATAACACCGATAAAACCAACAACTTAGTCTGACGTTAGCATACTGACTACTGAGTAAAAGTTTCTTGACATCCTCTGGAGCTAAGCAGAGAATTCCACATAAGTCCAAAATCCTGACTTCAGTTCTGCTTTTCTTGTCAGGAATATCACACTATAAAAATGCTAAGCTGATATCCATAACTGATGAATTCAATAATGTCTCAGTTAAACTAAATAATGTATTATATTTGACTTCTGTTGTAAAAATATCTTTTTTTTTTACAAACCAATTTACAGTTTGAAAAGGCCAACTAGTTTATTAAGAATTATTTTCATGTAAGTTGTTAGGTTATACTTAGAGTGTCTTTTCACTAACAGAATAAATAATCACTGGTGCAAATCCCTGATATATTCACACAACTGGTGTAAACTAACAATTTCCTTGACTAAAACCCACAGACTTGTCCTTATTCCAGTATGTGGTATCTGGTGCACTGAGGTTAAGTTAGTATACCAAATTTTCAGAAAAAAATGTTACCCAGTTTGCAAGGAGAAATCAGCTTCCTCTTCAAATCTACTCCAATGATTCTGCATTTTTTTAAATAACAATAGGGAATTATTTTGTGGCTATGCATTAACTCAGAAAAGGGAAAGTCAAATAACAAAACCAATCAACTGAAGCACTTCCTAAAAGATTCAGTTGGTAAAAAATAGTTTCTAGTACACCTCAGAGTAGCATGGCAGTAACTCTTGCTCCAAATAGACTGACAGATCCAGGTATAGGATTCTGTCTGCAAATGTATCATTACAAAAAAGTGTCTCAAGTCTCTGCAATCCAAGCAGGTGAAAAAAAAAAAAAAAAAA
>JAODKT010001744.1:48170088-48194029 GCA_027576195.1 Cossypha heuglini
TGTTATTCCTAATTCCCATATCTTTGCCTGAGAGCCCCTTAATTTCAAAATTATAGTAATTTGGAGGGAGGGGGTTTACATTCTCCATTTCAAAGAGAAGCTTCTGCCCTTATTGGCAGACACCTGTCCTTCACACCAGGATATCCATGTATGCTGTTTATCTAATCTTGGAACTATTTTGCAAGGAAAACTTGCAGAGTGGGGTACCAACAGGAAAGGCTGAAAAACTTCCGAACATAAGTTTTGCATTTACAATGCCATCTTGCAACTCATTAAAAAAGACTACATAGTTTTCGAGTTTAAAAAGACACAGACACTGGCCTCAAAATAATAGCTAAATTCAACTTTGTTGAATTTTACCAGGGATTTAAATTATCTGCTTTAAGTAACTTATTTTCTTATTCCATAGATAGCTGGGGAGGCAAGCTTCCAGGAGAGTTCGCTCTTGAAAAAAATGATCAGATCTTTCTCTCCAAACAGTTATCACAGAAATTAGTCGCAGCTTCTCAACTAGCCATGTAATCCCAATGGATTGACCTTTGGTGTAACCATAATAGGCAGCATACCAGGTGGCCTCCTGAAACACAGTCTGCTATTTCATAAGGCAAGCTTGAGTACTGTCCCCAGACACGGTACATGATCCAAGGTACAAACAACAGGCTGTCATGCACTCATCTGCTTTCTCAGTAGACAGCCCCAGATCTGAATGCACATGCAGATATGAAATGCAGCTTACATTTTAACTATTAGGATCAAAAGCTGCTGCCACACTGGCAGGTACCATAACCACACTGTACATACAACCATGCTGCACGGGAAAGTCCATCCACTTCACATTTCTCAAATGCAGCTGAGTGACAAAATTACCTCGATCTACAAACTCCCCAGCAACATCAGCCACGCAAGTGGACCCTGCAGCCCATGCTACAAACAAGAGAATCTCCATGTGTTTATGGAGGGATCTGATCCTGTAGTCCTTCCTTTGATCCAAGAGTCCATCAAGCCATAAACCTTACATAGCACAGCATCTAGCTCTACACAAGACAAATACAAACACACTGGCAAAAATGAGTTGGGGGTTTTTCAGCTAATTTTAGATACACCTTCACAACACACTTGTCACAGGTGTACTGTGGAGACTCAAAAGGTACTTTAATGCCAGGGGTTTAGTCTGAAATACTTTCAGTGCGAAACATCTTAAATACAGAACTGTGAAAAATGTTGCGAAAGTTCCTTGTTTTCTTCTTGGCTCTCACATCAGAAATACACTGAGGACTATTTTTCTAAATGCAATGTTTTACCATTGTGTTCTATATTTTATGCACAAATTCAGCATTGAACACATAACCGCAAAGGACCAAAAATTTTCAGATAAAGGTTACTAAGTAAGAGAAGTACAGAATTCACAAAAGAATTAATGAAAACCTGTAAGGACTCATAAGGGTAGGCTCACAGTAAAGATATAACTCAAAGGAGTGAAATACCTACCTGCATAGATTTCATTATTTTGTCTTGTTTTCTGTCTACTTCAAAATACCTCCAATGCCCTCCCAGACTAGTGCATCTTGGAATTTACTGCCTAAGAACTAGGCATCAGTTTTAAATGGTGTAAAGATATCTTCACAGACAAGGGCAGAGAATACACTCTGCTACATGTAAGTCAAAGGGAAACAGCTACATATATTCAGCATGGAAGGCTCTATCAGTCTGTGTAACCCACATCTTGAACAAGAATAATTCTTGATTGCTTATATTTAGCTCTTGTTTACTTTGTGCTATTTAACATGTTATTGTTTTGCTTTCGTACTCTAAAAGAAACTTAATTCCAATTTGAAACCCTTCATAAATTTAATTATAGTTCCATCTGAAAGCCCTACAAACATTATACCACACCAGGCAGCCAGCTGTGCCAAGGTACAATCTGGATGAAAATTCAACAGAGATGCTAAGACAGACTGAATACATTAAAGATTTGTTTATATTGAGACCTCCTGCAATACTACAGAGACACAGTGTAAGAATTGGAGCAGAATGGATTTGTGTATTATATGTGTAGTACCCAACATGTTGCAGTTCACTCTTCCTGCATATGCAATTTCCATTTCTGCTCTCTGAGGCCCAGCATGCTATTTGTGATGTGAATCAAATTATACTGCTATTCTCAACTACTTAGATATAGGACAGTATTTTGCACCAAACCAATTTCCTTCAAATTTCTTCACTTCCTCTGGGAATTATGTTGGACATTATCCTTAATACAGAAAGACTCAGTAAGCAGAAATAGAGAGCAGAGCTCATTTTAGAGACAAACACTCAGGAAAACCAAGCAACAGCAACATCAACCTGCAGAACTCATTACTGAAGGCTTTAATTGTGGCTTTGACTTTATTAATTTGCAAACATCTACTCTCCTTTTAAACTGCATCACAGAACTTGCATTCAAATGAAATAAAGGAAAGTGGCAGGAAAGAATCCATAATCAGAGCTTATAGTGTGAATGTGCTCTAATCCAATTCATGCTACATCGTAAGTCAAAGCTTCTCAGACTATCAAGCACACAGGATGCATGTCAGGTGAAAATACTTAACATGTATAGGCAACTGCAGAGGTTTCAGATTCCGTCAGAGGATCAGCTGATCTGAGCTTTCTGGGATTTCACATCTACTTAAAAAGCAAGAAAGCCGTACGCCTTCCACTCCCCCTACATTATCTGTGTAGAGTGTGCTCAGATGTGTTACAATCATTAACTAACGTGGGAGACAGCTGGTATTCAAAATAGAATTAATACAAATTAACATGTTTAAACTACGGGTAAACAAGCAGCCATTACATTGTGTTTACAGCTCTCCCTTAAATTACAAACTGTAAAGAAACCCCCTTTACAGATACCTGCTGAGTATGACATAACATTTCAGCTCAACATCTAAATTACATATTAGATGTCACCAGTTACAATTTTGATGAAGCCATTGGTATTTTCTCAAATATCGGTGTATGAGAAAGCCGTTGGTATTTTCTACATGGATCTTATTTTATTTGCTACAGACTACATATGAAATCTAATCAGTAAAAACGGAAAAATAATGGATAGAGTGAAGAACTATAGGAGTATTATGAAGGATGCCATTTTTCTGTGAACACTTAGAATTACCACTACATGAATTTAAAAAATTCTATGGCTCAGACAATTCAAAAGAAACTCAAATCCCTATATCTTACTATTCTTTGTCTTCTAAACCATCTTCCACTACTTCTAAACCAAAATTAATTCTAACACCTGAAGAAATCCTGATAAGGCAAGAAACAGAACTATATAATCACAGAATATGCTGAATTAGAAAGAACTCATCAGAATCATAGGGTCCAACTCCTGGCCCTGCACAGGACAAGCCAAGAGTCACACCATGTGCCTTAAGACCATTCTCCAAATGCTTCTGGGACTCTGTCAGGCTTGATGCTGTGACCACTTCCCTGGGGAGCCTGTTCCACCACGGCAGAGCAGAGTGGGACAATCTCCTCTCCCACCCGGCTGGCAGTGCTGTAGTGATGTCCCCCAGAGTACAGGTGGCCCTCACAATTTACAGTGGGTCCAGAGCTACGCAAGCAATGCAAGTCCAACACATGCAATTGCCCAGTCAACTTGGCAACTGCCAAGTTCAGTTTGTGTTCTTTTCAGAGGAGAAAGCCAACATTATTTTCCCATTATCTCATCAGCAGTTTCATTAAAAATGAATGGTTTTATTTTTGAGGTCTCTTTTTCCAAACCGGTCTGGAACTAACCAGCAAGAACACTGCTTGGAGAACAAAAAAAAAAGGAAAATAGGTGCTTTACAATACCAAGTTTGGGTAAAAGGAAAAAAAAAAAAAAGGAGGTGGTTCCAAGTGGTTTGATTTTAACCCCTTGCCTACAAAACCAATCAAACTGCAGTTCTGTGACAGCATACCAAAAACTTGGCCATCATTGATTCTTAAGATGCCATCTGACACAATCATATCAATGTGCCTGTCCCTGAAGTCAGCATCAGTGATAATGATGACATTTCTGATACATTTATTTATCCATGGCTACTTAGTCAGATTGAAGCGTTTCAATATTCTTAGTTCTGGCAGTTTTCCCAAGCTCTCATCTGACTCTTCACCATGACAGTGCAAGCTGGTTACTTATATCCAGTCCTGCCCAAACCAAGAACAGATTGCCTGCTGTGTCTTTCTTCACTGCAGACATTTTCAGTGCTCCATACATACCATCCCTTCTCTGGCCTAAACAATCCCCGTTTAATAGTGGGGATTCATTCTTCAGTCAGTCTGTCCACTAGAGACTTCCAGTACCCTCCTTCAAACTTTCACCAGCTCTCTCCAGCACAGCATGCCAAACAGGATACACCACCTGAGCACACACGGAGCACCCCTTGCACCTCTCCTAACGTTATATTCCTCTTCTCAGTACAGCAGTTCCCTTCAGTAACAATACTTCACAGCCAACCCCTATTGCATTAGCTGCAACCCCCACGGAGGTTTTGGGGGGGTTACTTACCCAGCTGCTCCCTCCTCACAATTCCACGCACCTTGCTTTAGCACCTCCTGAAGGGCACCTCCCATACTCTCTGAATATTCACTGTAGTTGTTTTCTTATCCTCCTGCACCCTGGTAGATCCCCTTCAAGACTGCTGCCTCTCCACTCTAGTTTTCAAACCTCTGATGAAAATGTTGAGTACTACTGCCAAAATCCTGAAAATTTCACCTTGGTGCAGGTTTCCACCTCAGTAATGAAATTCCTCTCTGTGGTATGCATACTATCTCTTACAGCTGAGATTATAATGAATCTTTAAAAAAGCACAACATGGAATCCACCCAGACTCTCCCCAGCTCCACCCAAAGTAATAAATAAATTTAGACCAGGGCTTATCAGGAAGCCTTCTACAAAGTGAAGCAAAATATTAAATTTAAAATAAAAAAAAAAGTATCACAAAAATAAAAGTTGACTCAACTCACAGTAAGAGGACATCTTTGTAGCTCACCTTTACCAGAGGAAAAAAAATTGAAAATATGTCAAAAAAAAAATCATCAAAGAAATAATGGTCTTTGAATGATTCTCCCTCAGGAAGTGATATTAAAAATGTACAAGTCAACAGAAAAATAAAATCATATATTGATAAAATAAAACCCTATCTTTAAATTCTTTAAAGAAGGAAAGAAGAGTAACTCACTACAATTAGATTCATTCTAAAATCTTTAACCTGCTTTTAATGGAAATCTCTTGATTCAGCTGTGACAAAGAATACTTTGTCTGTCAATCATCTGTCAATTCAGACAATAATATCCAAGACAGAAAACAAAATACAAAACAGAAACGAAAATGTCAACTCTTTCCACTAAGATGTGCTAATACATCAATTTTGACAGCCTAAATTCTACTTTCTCGCAGTGAAAAGGTTAGACACAAAATCAGCCTACTGTCTTGAAAATTTATTTCTAACTGATGAGTTTTCCTCTCTATAATCCATTATTTTCCATTATTTGCCACTACAGCAGTAGCCATACAATAGTGATAATGATAGCAAGGATTCAAAATTATTTCAAATACTTATTGAAAAATGTCAAGAAAACAGTTCAAAAAAGAAAAGGTCTGATTATCACAAAGTTCTCTATTTCCTCTGAAGTAACTGAAACTACTCTCTTGAGGAGCTCATTCACTTGTAAAAATATTGTTCGTGAAAATAAAAATACTATTATCTGCATGACCTTTTTATGAAAGATGACTGCAACTGCAAAAAGACAAGTGCTGAAACTAAAAACAGTCCTCTGAGAATTCTAGTAATCTCCTTCAGTAATATTTAATTCAATTAATCATAACCTAAATCTCAGACAGAAAGAAAATTAAGTAAAAAAGCAAAACAAAGTAACCACGGCCTGACATTTAGCTTATGGAGAATTATAAAAAAATAGTTTTCAACATCAAAACATTTAAATTCTGTTTTTAGAAACATAATTGAAATTCTGTACTTCATAAAACATCAATTTAAAGATCTATGGAGAATGCAAATACCAAATCACCAAAGCCATAAGCAAGAATGAACTGACAAAGAACCAACAATAAAATAATTATCTGTTCATAAGCAGTTTTGTGCAGAGCCAATTATATATGTGAAGTATACATAACGTTTTTATTCAAGTTGATATCACTCAAACAAAAATGCAGGCATAATTAATCTTCATTAAAGATTTAAGATTTTCTGTCCCTGATTTTCACTTACTGCTTACCAAAAAGAAAACAAAGATTGTAAAGATTACAACATATAAATAAAATTACACTGGAAAAAAACATCCTGTGATTAAAGAGGCTGGAAGGTAGGCTCTTTTGCTAATCCACAAACAATAGTTTTAAGTGATTAAACATTTGTTTATTTCTCACACTTAACTTTTTAGCCACTGGCCAATTTTTAATTTATTTTATAAGAGTCTCAAACAAAATGGATTTTTCTAAAAGTTTCAGAAGCAATCCCAGTTCATTGTCCCAGCAGGTGAAGGGTGAGCTCCAGCAGCAGCTGGCAGGCCAGCCCACAAGTGGCATGACCAGGACCACAGCTCAGATCTTTGGCCTGACCCTACCCTCACACTCTTCTCCTTCATGACCAACTTCCTGGCTTTCTAGGGAGATGTCTAGTAAGAACATGGAGAATGGAGAAGAAAGCAACACACCAGTGTAAGAACAGCAGACTTACAAAATCCTTATGAATCTTACAAAAATCAGGCTCCTGGTGTCTTTGTATAATTTCTTATGAATGCTCTCCTCAAAAGCATGGAAGGAATCACAGTCCCATGGCTGCATTTAGTGCATCACACAGATCCCCAATGCCAGCCTCACCAGTTTCACCAGTCCTGGCTTTGGACTAGACAAATCTCCCAGATCCTCTCATTTAAGTTCCCCCCCATAGCAGTGCTTTCCTGTCTATACTGTGCTAGCCACTCGCGTGTCAGGTTTTGTAACTTCAGTTTCACTCATATCCAACCATAAACTAACTGTATGCTGAAAGTAAGTAGTCCAGACAGTCTGCTGTTTTAAGACTTTAAAAAGCTTTAGATTTTGAAACACCTGGGGCCGACACAGTTCTATACCAGTGTGGCAGGGATCAGAAGGTGCCCCACCTTGTCCTGCCAGGTGCTGATGCCAGGGCAAAGGAGGACACAGGCAACGTGGTTACAGATCATACGTGCGAAGATATTTGGTTTGCCTGTTGAAAAAAATTTCCAAACATCATACCACCCAAAAGTTCAGCTCCTTGTCTGTGTACAGAATCCATCTACTTAGTAATCGCTTCTTTTAATAAGTGATGTTCCTATTTGGCCTAACTCCAGGAGTGATTTCTTCTAAATTTTGCAATTTGCCTATTGCAATTTTCTGAGTTCTGACAAGACCATAAAGTAGGGGTAAGCTATGACAGAAAGCAAAAGATAAAGCACAGAAGGAACTGTACAAGAGCACAACTCAATTACAGAAATGCAGCAGTGTCACTTCACTGGAAGATCATTTTCCCATCCACCTACTACCTCCCAGCAGAAGCGAAAAAGATAGCCAGAAAATAAGACTAAATACTGCCTCTTTCATCCCAAAAGCACATTCAAGATTTCATTGCTGGTTTTTGTATTAACCATTCTGTCCCAGTGGACAAGCCCGTGAAGAATTCTGCAAAAGGTAGTGTAGTCAGGATTCTAATTAATCTGACTAAACACTGACAAAATTATGTAGAAACTTAGAAGAGAACAGAACAATAACTAAAAGCTTTTGAAAGTTTCTGCATCATCTAAAAAACACATCCATACTGTTAAAGACAGACAATTTAACACACCTCAGTCACTTACATGGAAACTATTGTATGGCTATTATTTCAGGAAATTTTTTAAATCTATCTACATTCCCATAAACATGATCTGGACGAGAAAGATTTTTTTAAAAAATTCCCTCAAGCTTCATAAGCCTGAGGGAAGCCTAATGTTCTCCGCATTAGAGGAGAACAACTTTTAACTGCTCACAGTATGAAATACGTTATTAACAGAAAAATTACCTTGAAACAGCTGCCCAGAGTCCAAATTTTCTAGCTTCTGCAGTTTGGGGGGGGGTGGGGGGCGGGCAGGGTGTCATGTGTGGTGGGTTTTGTTTGGTTGGCTGGTTTTAATATACTGCTCAATTTTTTTAAATTAAAAAGTGAAACAAATTTCAAAAACTAACTAAGCAAATTCATACAACAAGAATAGAATCAAAACTACCAACAAGAGCAGTAATGTCATTTTGCCATTCTGCCTAAAAAATTGTTAAGAGCACTATTTAGGAAAAAGTCTACTTTTCCAGCATGTCTGTTCTCTTACAGATTTCTTTGGCTGTATTTTCTACCCACCTACAAACAAGTGTACAAAATTTTTCAAAGTTTCATTTTTGAGCTCAGCAAAAACTCAAAAAATTAATAAATCAACCAAGCCATACTGATGTTAGGACACTGCAAGCATAAGAAGAGTATGGTCTACGTGCAGCTCACAAGGGGAAGAAAAAAGTTATTTACACAGGTTTGTTTTTTCAGGGCAGCATAAAAAACAACAGCAACAAAACAAACAGAAAACAACAACAACAACAAAAACCCAAAGAACAGAAATGTGGAACCTGTTTGGCAAAACTGCTTTCTAATAGAATATGGGCATATTCTCCCGAGGTGTCCACAATGCCTCTGTGCCCCCTCAGCTCAGTTAACAAGTAAGCTTTTGACAGTATAAGTAACAAACATATGGATTACATATGGAGGGACCTTCAGTTTATTCTAAATAAAAGTAACTCCACAAAATTGGGTGCAGTTTTGTGCTAATGGGAGGATTAGAGCAAAGCTACAGAGATTTATATCAGATGCTTCTGAATTGGTTTCTCCTCATTAAAAACATTGCTTCTTCTAGATTCCTGGAGCAGGCAAAAACACTATTTGGGACTTGGCTAGTTTTGCCAGAAGCAGATCAGTGAGACTTGCTAAGTCAAAAAATCTTTAAGACTCTCAGACATTTCTATTTCCTCCTTTTTCAAATATCTAAGGATTTGCAATCCTGGAATCCCCAGGAAAAAAATCTCATTTAGGGAAGATATAGCTAAGCTCAGAAAATATGCTGTTGATAATACCTTTCACTCTCACTAATTTCCACCTCAGAGATTTTGTATGTTGAGGCTCAAAAGCATAGCCTCAGCTGTTATCCAGGGCTTCCACAATGCCATGCTCAGCTAGCCTATTCATTGCTCAGAAAAGGCTTTACAGAGCTTCACTACAAGCTATTCAAGGGCAAGCAGTTACTGAAAATGTAAACAGAAGCATGCAATGTAATAACTACTATCAAAAGAAACTAAGTGTTACTTTAAATTAAAAAGGTCATCTCCCACACAGAGAGGATTATCAACTCATTACTTCCATCCTTACCCCCTCAAAACTGAAGCAACAATGTCACCTCCATTGCTTTTTATGGTTGTTTTACACAGAAAGGAAACAAAAAGTATTTTTCAGGTATCTGTACCATTTTATAAATAATACACATTTAAGTTAAACCTTTGCACAGGCTTTAGTGAATCTTACCAGAAGCCATGAAGAAAGACTGTGAAATTTCTTAAATCATAAGCTCCATGCATCAAGCAGAAGTTGTTTAATTACATGTTCTGATTTATCAAAAAGATAAAGCTAACGTTCTTAGGCTAGCTGAAGTCACAAACTCTGCACTTGAGCTGCCCAACCATTTCACCACTCTCTCAATGACTGAGTCACACATGCAGCAACAATATCAGCAACTCACTATCAAACTTAGAACCAAACCTAAAAGTTGACAGCTCCTGGCAGATTTTCTGGTGTACCTTCAAACGGCTCACAAGCACAGCAGAAGTAGAGCAGTCATAAACCACAGCTGGCAGGCAGGTCACCAGGACTGCAGATAACTTCTCTCTCTCACTGAAGAGGCTTCACAACAGAAATCAGAGCTGCAGCAGGTCTTTTGGGGCACCCCACCACAGCCAGCAACCCACATGGGCACACAGCTATGGGGACCACATGACTTTCTGCATGCTACTTCACCATTGTTCCAATTATAAAGATATAGAAAGGTCTGTCAAATAAATAGACTTCATACACATTTCAAAAGCAGCAAAAAGATCTTAAAAATATAAAATTAATCAGTAACCGCTGTATACATGTTATAAAACGTGCTTTACTGAAAATTGTAGTTTTTCAGCTCTGACTCAAGACCCCGTTTTGGAAAAGCTGAGGGATAAGGGAAGAAGAAACAAAAACGTACAACCTCTTAAACTGTTCAATACTTGCAAGCAAAATATATCCAAGGAATTGGCTAGTCCAGTGACATGCCACACAGTGATTTCCTCAATTCTGAGTAGCACTGAACCCACAACACCAGTTTCGTATACCTGCAGTCACACCATGCACAATCAAAACTTCAGCACTCACCCAACGGAGACAACTTTGATG
This sequence comes from Cossypha heuglini, assembly GCA_027576195.1. Taxonomy (NCBI): domain Eukaryota; kingdom Metazoa; phylum Chordata; class Aves; order Passeriformes; family Muscicapidae; genus Cossypha; species Cossypha heuglini. The sequence goes on from JAODKT010001744.1 coordinate 48,180,585, forward strand.
CCTGATTATTGCCTTTTGGTCTGCTGCAAGTTGTGGTTGTGCAACAGGCAGCACCGCCTGCTTTGTATGCTGAAGATATTACAGTAATGGGTAACGTGTAAAATGAAAGTCAGGATGATTACAGGAAGAGCAACAGTCTACAGAAAAAATGTTAGTAATTCTTCTACTACTAACAAACATTTCCTACAATGTCAGATTTTAAGAGCATGGGAAAAAATATTTGGAGAGAAGCAACAATAAGAGTCCTCAGGGCTACAGTGGCACTGCTTGATGGGGAAGCAAGGGGAAATGCTCTGAAATAGCTCAAGGCATTTGCAATCAAAATATCTACTTAACCTTTCCATAAAAACATTTGTTTTCAAACACATAGCACCTTCTTCTGATAGGTAGCTATGGCAGTCAAAGACACTTCCGATAGAAATTACATTCTTCCTGGACAGAAAATCTAACAATCAGGAGCTAAAAGAGTTTTTGTTCAACTATATTAACTCCCAAATCCCATAAAGAATTTTCCAAACCTATTCCCTAGTAGTGTTTCTGCTAATTCATCATTACTATTAATTTCTCACATTTACAATTATTTTTTCCAACACTTTTAACTCTGAAACATCCACCTCCGCTTTACCACTTCCAAAAAAATTCACTAAAGCTCTTCTCATGTTGGCCATTATTTCACTGAGGGTGCTTGCCCAATTTTTACTATTTTTGTCTAGTCTCTTTTTATGCAGCATTTGATTGCACTCCCTCTGCCACTCACTGTGAATCTATCTGGTCCTTACGCACAAATGCTGATTTTTCTACAGGTTTTACTTCCCCTGTATTTTTGAAGTAAGAAAGGCATGTGGCACAAATTGTGGAAGCCATGTTTGAAATTATATCAAAGATAGATCCAGTGGTACAGAGGATCTTTGCTAAGAACATTGCAATCAGCTGCAGATAAAAAAAATTGCTAGAAAGCATAACCATATGCAATTACACTACAATCACCTGATCTTCCCTTGCAAGACCAAACAGATAAGGTACATTCCCAAACCGTACTGCATATTACTCAAAACTTGCAATATCACCCTAAAGAAGCTGACAAGTGAAAGACTCATGGAATGCTGCTTCACGGACAAAACCAAATAATAGTTCAAATATTCAAATAGTTCAAAATAATTTACCACATCATCAAATTGTTGTTCTCATGGAAGAAAACAACATCAGAAAACTACATCTAGTGACAAACAAAAGAAGAAGAGAAAAGCTGCTTAAATCAGTTTCAAGGATAAATTCATCCTGGATTGCAAAACGCAAAACCATGTGAAAATCCCTCTGAAAGTGATTGTTCAAGCTGAGGATTGCTCCCTACAGTATTGTTGAAGCCCTTGCACCACTGAGTATTCACTCCTCTGAAAATGTATCTTCTCTCCCTGGGAGATTATTTCACAGTCTGGTAGACATCAGTGTTGAGATGTTTTTTTCCAATGCTCAGTTCTTCCTCTATCTCACCACATCATTCATGGTTAAATCCTCCTTACCGTACACAGCTTTGTTTCATACTGTTTCTACCAGGGCTTTTCTTGGTTACACGGTAAGATTATTCCTCTTTATTAACAAAAGGGAGATAATATTTTGTCCCTCTCAAATTATTAAGCATCATTCCTGCCCTGTGAACATCTTTGTGCTATTTTGTAAGACAAGCAACCTCAGCTGTAAAATGCACAAAACTTAGGCAGAATTCAAAAGTTTGTGAGTGCATTTAAAGCAAAGAGTTTCAACAGCAAGTCATGCTCCAACACTAGAAACCTGATGTCAAGATTATAATACTACTCTTAAATCAGTTCCTGTACTCCTTATACTCTCTCTCCAACAGGAAAAAAATTTGCAGAGTGAAACCTTTTCCTCACATGAGACATTACAAACCTCGGACTTCTGTCATGCCTCAAATGTAAAGAACTGGGGAAAAAAAAAAGTTTTTTAATTTATAAACAAAAAACAATTTTCACAGGGTAGACTAATTACCCAACTTCTGCCCAAAATTACTGTAGTTCTTCCTTTGACAGCGTAAGGTTTACCAGGTAATATGGAGAAAGAATCCAGGAATGTATTTGCTTCTAATAAATTGAATAAACCAATAAACCTTCACCTAAAGCAGTGTGGAATCACAGAAGCAACAACAGCATAACTTCATTTGCTGACCAGACACTACAGAAGTGCCATGCACTCGATATGCAGACAAGAACAAGAGAAACAGTCCATGCCAGGCACAATTTGGTCTTCTGTTCCTGTAATTCACTAAGCACCTTTATTAGCAAGGCAGAAGAAACCCAAATACCATCTTATTCACATACACAGAGATAGCATCCCAACCAAATATTTAGTATTAATAAAAAGAGGAAAATGTAAAACTGAGAAAAAACTTTTTCTTTGACTATAAATGCACAAGGCCACAGAAAAAGGAACAACTTTCCCTGAGTCTGATACATCAGAGCAATGCGTAATGGTTAACACCCACTTGCAAGTCTTCAGGATAACCTGACAAGGATTTATTTAGATGCCCTGGGCCAGTGACTCCAAACAGTGGACTGCCAAGATGTCTACATGTTCAGAACGGCCAAGCATCAGTCAATTTTTAAGCTCTAAGGTACTGCCACTAACCCTGTCTATGACTGTCCAATAATTTTCAAGAGCTAAAGGTGGTGCTTTTTTCTGAAAAATGTTTTTAGATTGAATGGAATTCTCTCCCCAAACCTCCAACACAGGTTCACCAGACCCTTTGCAAAGGCTTTTTTCTAACCTTGATCCTTTGCATATAAAAATCCATCCATATATTACATCACTATTTTTTTTCCCTGGGAAATATAGCACATGTACTGTGAAGTCATGAACAGGGCTACATTTAGAGCCATAAGAATTAATCTCCTCAGGACAAAGTAGAAAAAATAGAAAACATTATGACATTACTTACCAACCAGATACAGATGGGAGAGAAGAGAAAAAGAAGGATTATTAAATCTCCACCACATACAATTCAAAGACATGTAAAATACAAAGTACCCATACCAAAACTATACACATGAACAAAACACACCAGATGCAAAATATGTACATGAGATTATGTTTAACTTGCCACAAGAGCCATGCAGATGGAGCTGAATGGTGACAACGTTATGCCTGAGAAGGAGGAATTCAATTTTTACATGCTACACTTAGGAACAGTAAAAATAAAATTGTAACTAGTATAGAAGGTTTCCTCTGAGGTACCTGGGTCTGAGACTGAAGAATCTGCAATCATAAAGATAATCCTGGAAACAAAAAACAAAGGCACTGCTACCACCCTGAGCTCCCAGGTTACAATTTGCAACAACACCGCTGCTGCCATCTCAAAAAACGCATATTGAAATTGGTGCATTTTCACTCCATGTTTGCTGCTGACACTTAAATACCTCTTCACAACTGGAAGCATCAAAAATCTCATCAGTTCCCACTGTCAGTGCTTACTTGGTAGGCTATAACCATCAGCAAGATCAGGCTTGGGAGCCACTACAACAGAATTCAGAAACTACTTCCTGTGGGGAAAGCCTATCGCAGCTGATGAGCAACAGAACAAAAGCCCAGACTTCTAACGCTTTAGTCTCCCCTCAACAGAAAATAGCTTGCAGATTTACACCCCTGAAGCTTAATATGTTGGTCCATACATCTTCTCTTTAGGCAGGACTGCAGCCAGAAGACAGGCTCTTTGGATAATACAAGCAAGTCAGAGACCTTTAGGGAGATTCCTTCCTCTTGGTTAAAAAAAAGTTTCCATTTCATGAATGTTGTTTTAAAACAGCTGTGGTCATTGGATCTTCAAGTGTTTTCAAAAGATTCATTTAACAAACAAGCATGCAAGAATAAACAGACATTTGAAATTTTAGCGTTCTGAATACGTAATTCAGGCACAACAGCAGGTGCTTTTTACATTGTATGCTACGTATTTGGCATTGCCTTGGTTACAGCAAGCAACAATGCACCAACAGGCTGTATCATCAAAATGCACCAGATGGATGCTCCAGTTACACAAATCTCTTCCCTTCCCCACCCCTCTCCCCTAAATAGGATGTAACTTTTAAGAGCAGTGACAGGCACCAACATGGAAAAACAATGTTGATAACCACTTCCCCTCCAAAGTGCAATCACTGTACCAATAACTTTAGTCAAAAATAATGCTAAAATTAGGACTTGATCTCAAAAGCCACAGTGCTTGCAAGGCTTCAGGAAGCTGGACCAGGTGAACATGAACTACACACAACTGAAAATCTCAGTCAAGTCTGATTCTTCTTTACCTAAATAATCTGCTTCTGTCACCAGCCTCAAGCTCCCTGGACACTGCCAGAAAGGGTGATTCATATTTTTTGCACTTTCAACATCCCAATCTGTCTTCCTAGAGAAAAAAAAAAAATTATTAAATAGACTTCTCTGTTTCCCAGATTTTCCTCACTATGAACCCACACTTCCTACAGACTCATGTCTGAGCAGAACAGACCCAAGAACAAGGGCAAAGCCTCTTCCTCATCGGGTGACACCAGCGGAAAACAGGTGGGTTTTCCATGAGGCTGTAGAACAGACTGCTACTTCACACTGAGCAACTTTTATCTCCAAGCACAGTCCTCCTCCCTAAAACCCACCAGTATTACAGGCTGCTCAAACTAAATGCAAAGAATTATAGGTAACTTCACAGCACAACACCTCACATTTCAAAGATGTGATGGCTTTGCACTGGCAATCATGTCTTCCCATCTGTGTATGAATGCCCACAGGCGGCAGGTGAAGACCAATTTAACCTATCCAAAGGGGTGAGTTTCACCTAGACTGCACCCACTGCTCAGTACCTTGCTACATCTGAGAAGTTAACATAGACAAGGAGGCCACCAAGGTTTGTATGCTACCACACTGCAGTAATTGTGTGAGATAATGCAAAAACTGTCATACTCTGGAGAGAAGGCGTCCTCAACAGGCAGAGTAAAAAAGTGAACTGTGGATTTGCACATGATTGGAGGCTGGTCTTTAAGGGAGGCTACACTAAGCATAATAATGGAGACACAGAATATTATAAAAACAGAAGAGCAGGGCTTTTTGTGTACTATCCTTTAGAGTTCATATGATTACTAAACTTTCAGACTGATTTTGGAATTGTTTTAACTGACTGAAGAAAATATGATCCTTCCATCACAAGAAACTCTGAATTAGTCAGATCCTGTGACTATCCCACCCTGAGAATCCCTTCCTGGTAATTCCACCCTCTGTTTTTCAGATGTAAGACAGCTACAAAAGTATACATAACCCTTAGTGGTTCAAATGACCAATGGCCCTAACAGGGCTGTTTTAAAACAGTGCTGCTTGAAAACAGTGTGAACAGTATGAAAACATGAGGTTCTCGGGCAGGCAGCTAAAAACCTTTCCTTTACATACAAATGAAGAAGTTCTGTTTCTTAACATAAAAAAGGAACACTTATCTTACTGCTGTTCATGCTACTCTGCTATCCAGATTGTACCTGCTGTACATACATAAACTTGCACTACATTGCCTGTGAATGTCACTGCTTACAAGATCATAACACAGACTTTAATACTGAAGATCAAAATTGATTTGTGAGCTGTCCAGGTTTTAACAGTTGCATACTGGAAGCAAAAAATTAAAAAAAAAAAGAAAAATTTGAACCTCTAGTCATTACCTTCACGGATAAAGTGGCTGAAGAAAAGGAATCTTCAATAAAATATGAATTTACACACCAGAAATATGACATACAAAATTGTCTTTGCTCCATGCACAAAAAGGTTGCTCACTTCACTTTTAATTCCTAAAGAATCACCAAAGGTCAATCGGTTTTGAAGTAGGGACCTTTCTACTTTTCTGAAAATTGACTGTATGAATGTTAACTGTTTACAAGCTGCAATTGTGCTTTTAGTATTTACTTTTCACGCAACTATATTTCCATGCTGACATTCAGCTTAAACTGCTTCAGAAGGCTATTTATCCTGAGGGAGTTCTGATAGAGAACCAGATCTCCTTCAGGAAATGTTTTGTTCTCCTTGGTCAATGACAACTATCAACAGGACCCCAGTGACACAGGGAGTGTCATACCCAGAGCAATGGAAGACATCAGCTGATGCTCCATGTCACCTGGATAACCAATATAACCTAAAGAGTCATCCAATACATTACTGAGATCACTTTATATCTAAAAAAACAATTACACAGGCAGCTTACACACATCCTAACCAACACATTCTCTTATCTTTCCAGTTTACTTATTTGGCATTCTTTGACATAAATTTTTTCGAGAGGCTGGATTATCTTGACTTCAAACACAGAAATAACCAAGTCTGTAGCTAATGAGAAATATTAGTTCTTTTTTTTTTTAATAATGCAGTTTTATTTTAATCCAAAATATGTTTGATGTACTGTTGATCAAAGCATTAAGTCTGTGTTACTCTTAAAATATAAATGTTTCATGTAGCTTTTAAATTTGCACTCAAAAGCAGCTTGACCTAAGCTGAAATAAAGACATTCAGTCTTTACAGTTTATTGAGGTAAAGAAATAGATATGTGAAGATGTGTTAAGCCCACACTCAACTTTAACTGCAACTAAAACTGCCGATTCCAGAGTCAGTGTGGGCCAAAGGTCCCACACTGAAAGTACAATGCATTAGAACTGCCTGACTCAGACGTGACTTTAAACTAGGGCTAAGCAGTCAGACTAATCATCATGAGTCTGCAGTCAAAAGTCTAAAGCCTGGATGTTGAAGCTAATGTAGTGTCAATATTATGAAGTACAGTGCTGTCCCCTCAGGCTAATGCCAATCTCCTTGCCAAAAGCATCAAGCCCAAATGTCTCCTTCCCATGCACCTTGCAGCATAGCTCTACATAAGGAAGGTTTTTGAGGACTTTGGGATTTTCTCATTGTTACGAAATAAAAGTAAGATGCCAAAATCTGAATGATGCTGTAGCAATCTCCTAAGTGGATTACATAAATCATTTATCAGCAAGGAATGATAATTGTTAAGCAAGAGCAGAAACCTGAGTTCATCCTTATCTATCACTCTGAGGCAAAAGGTACAATAGCTGTGAATATCAGAAATACATACCGAGTTTGGAGAAATGTTATGCAAAATCTCCACTAAAAACGCAATGGAATTACAAAGCTAAAGGCTGATTTTGTACTGACTCTTACTTAATACAAATTTCTATCAGCTCACCACAGCACCACTGGGAGAGATTTTCTCATTAAGTTAATGTGACTGCATTGCACATAGATACTAGGAATGCTGTTTAATAAACCTTCAGTTTCTTAAAAACAGTGCTCAAATTTTAAAACCACTGCAAAATAATTTCACACCACAAAGAAGATAGTTTTCCAAACTTCTGGCAGTAATTTCCTCCATCTTGACCATCTTAAAAATCTAATTAAAAAAATAAATTTCAGGTCATTGAACTGGCTAATCAAGCAAATACATCTGCATCTCAGTGCTTTTCTAAGGGGAATGTCAGTGGTAAGAAGAACTTAAAAACCAGTACTCATCAGCAGGAGATCACCATTACCCTCACATAGTATATGCCCTTCACCCCAACACTCCCACTGCACTAAAAGCCAGCAGCAAAGCAAGTTGCTTTCTGCAGAGCAACTTGTTCAGCAGAGGATGAGGAGGGCAGGCTGGAGGAAGGTCTCTGTCCAGCAGTCATATCCCATCCCATCCCATCCCATCAAGACTCTAGCAAAGCCTGCTGCACGAGCTAGTATTTGGCACCTATGGGAGGCACAGCACTCCACCTTCAGAGCTTCCTGCCTTGGTTAAGCCAAGAGCAAGAAACACGGCATGTGCAGCCCTTGTCTCAGTCACTTGAGTTGAGCAGAGTTTAGATCAGATGGCATCCAGGGATCCTTTCCAATTCAAATTACTCTGTGATCGTAAAAAAGCTGGTGTGAGAAAGCTGTTAAGAAAAGAGAAGGAAAAAAACCTCAGTTCCCCATACACACCATACAAAAACATACCAATCTCCTCTTTGAACAAAAGGCAGAACCCACTCTCCTAACATTTACCTGGGACAGCAACATATAAAAAACCTACTGGTTTTGCCTGTTCTTTGGATTTGAGGAGCATTAGTTTAAGCATTCTGCTGATGTTAGCCTGGGAAAAACCTGGAGCAAGAGCTTTTACCCAGCGCTTCTTCACCTGTCTTTGGTGACAGGTTTTTAGTCTCAGTTCTTCTTTTGTAAATGTTTCTCCCAATTTATTTACTCTAAGGAGTTACATTTGAGACTTCCAAAGCGCCAAGATTTCAAACATGATCAAAGTCCCATCAGAACAGACACTACATAAATACGTGGTAACACTACGACTGTTGGCATGAACTGCAACTTGCCTGTCAGAATAAATAAATAAAATTTTAAAAATTCATAAATAAAACTTAAGCATATATTAGGAAAACTAAGTCACAGTCATGTATGTTTAAAACCTTCCATTATGTTCTTTTTTCCTCCACCTTCTATTTTAAAAAAACATTCCTTTTACCTAGCCATAAGTTCTCGTCCACCCTTGTTTGAGTTTTCAGATAGCATGTTGATTAAAAAAAAACAAAAACCAAACCAGAATGACCACACAAGAGAAATTATTAGAAAGCTATTGCCTTTTGTGCAGAAGTGAAAATTCTTGCAGAGAAATAAAAATATTTAACCAAATCAATATAAATACTAGATACTGCACCAACACCTTAACTACATACACACAGAAAGGCATTTCTCACCCTGACACACATCCCCAAAACGGAAAAAATAAGGCAAAAGTGAGTCAGTGTAGGACAGTCACTCAAATGATCTTTGCCAAAACAGGCAACTTTTGTAACCTCCATGGTTCTGCTGTTCTGGTGTTTTTCTGTGTTCATCTTCTGGAGTTCAAGGTTTGAAAATTAAATTCAGCAGGTATGTTCCTAATACACAAAAAAGGTTCAGAAGAGTTTAATTAGCTGAAAAAAGAAACTACCACTAAAAGGATTCAGCCTAAATTCCACAGATCTGCTGCTCAGTTGTGACTGACAGACTTTTAATGAAGTCGCTCATGCCCTACACTCATATTTTTCTCCGATGGGTGACAAGGTGGTCATCTTCTTAAGGAAAGTAGCTTTTATTTTGGAAATTTATGGAAGTGCTCATCAGAAAGAAAGACACAAGTAATTCTTAATTGCTGGCTTATGAACAAGATCTGACGGACCAAACCACCCAAGAACAGGCTGGACAACACAAAGGGAAGGTATACGGCAAAAAAAAAAAATTAATAATTAAACATTCTGAATTTTTGGTTTTAATTGGCTGAACATCAAAGAACATCTTCTCTTTTGCTGAGCAAAAGGAAAAATAGAGGCTCCCAGCCTCTCCCATGTAGACTAGATATTGCTTTAAATACTTCTACATTATTTCAGTTTCCTCGATGATGTTCAAAACCCCACTGCTTGTGTACAGTTACTTACACAGGCTCATGGGTGATGGAAACTTCTCCCAGTACGTATTTTTAATTAGACAGAAATCACCGCAGGAGACATGACAGACCAGGTGAGATGTCACCTGCCTAGCAGCATCTCCATAGAAACAGAACTCCCTAGAAACAGAATTGCACTTTCATTGCTCCTCTCCTGTCAATATGGATGGTTTGTAGCAGGAAGGGTTTATTGCAGAAACACACGTTCTTATGGTTCTGGAGTACCTTCAGCAAAGTCCTCTGCCATCCACAGCTGTCATGTACCCATTGTACTGCTTCTGTATTTATTTCTTCAGAATCAGGACAGACATTACCATCACATGCCTGCATATGTGAAAGCAGCAAATAATGCATATTTCCCTAGGCCCCTTCAGTAAAGCAACAAACATTCAAATTTTTGGAAGAACATTGATGCATGCAGTGGAGACAGAAAAATACTATCACACTGCTCTTAGTAGCTGACTTACCAAATCAATCATTACTATTCAGCAAAACCAATCAATTTGTTTCTCAGAAACCTTTGACCCCCTTGCAATACATATTACGGACAATCTATTAGAGATAAATACAGCAGAGGGTTGTTTTCTAGGACCCTCATTAAGCAAGAATGTTCACCTTCTAGGAAACCAGAAAATACATTTAAAAATGCATTCATTAGGCTTTCCTTAATTCTATGGTAATAAGATCTTGTTCAAAGTTAAGATTTAATTAATCAAGCTGCACTGCCTATGGATAACACATATTAAACTATCTGAAGCACCCCTAATATTTTTTAATATTAGAAGGTCTGATTCTTCTAATTCATAATCTCATGTAAATCGAGAGCAGCTATGATCAATAACAGACAATTCATGTGCCAAGGGAAAAAATGCTGAATTTGAAGTATCTAGGCCATGAGATACAAGTGGAAAGTTTTAGCTCTCAGCTTGATTTTTCCTGCCTTTTGTCTATTTGAAGATTCTGAACTTTATATTGTAATTCTTTTTTTGTTTTTTTAGCATGTCTATTAGTTTTGGTTATGAACCCTGAACTCACATACATGTAGGAATATGGTGTCTATTTTCCTGGCCACCGTTTCTGGACTTATGATTTTTCCTGATTTTGCTTGCCATACACATGACACAATCTAAAGCCAAGCAACAAAACCGCTGCAAATGACTAGTCACAATGGCCTGTTAAAAATACAAAACAGGCAGCTGAACAGGAGATTCCATTTCTTTTTACCATCATGACTTTTCCATTGGCTCTAGTGCTGATAAGCTCTGCTTATAAAAAGAAATGTTATCTACGTTTCAAAGATGCACACAGTCCTCATATTGAAGGTTTTTTAAGTTTAAGAACATAAGCATTGCATATGACTGTGGCTTAAAATGATATCCAAGTAGTCAGAAGCCAGCTCCTGGTCCAATTAAAATCCATTCAAATCTCACAGGCAAAGAATTCAGGTTTCTCATTTGTGCTGCTATTTAGATAGATGACACAAACTTTAGCCTCAAAACTAGTACTCCCATTATTCAAAGTGTTATGGAGTACTTATATTACCATAAAGCAAACAAAATCTTCAGATTTATAAGATGTTTTATATCTTCAAAAATCCACACCCAATTTCCCTGCCCCAAAATAATAAGAGCATGGTGGACTACACGATTTTCACCTTTGGCATCCACAATGCTACCACAAAATCTCTTCTAAAGCATTAGCTCTCATATTTTAAATACATAAAGGCAATTCTATTAAATAAAAAAAAAAAAACCAAAAAAACAAAAAAAACCAAAAAAAAACAAAAAAACCCAAAAAACCCAAAAAAACCCCAAAAAACAAAACAAAATACCAGAATGCATTCCCTTCCCAACAGATATGAAACTGCAAACTTGTCATAAAGAAAGGACTGAGAACTAAATTAACAACTCAGGAAAATCGTGAAAAGGATTTTATATTAGCATCCAAACAGGGTTATACTAAAAAGCTTTGGCATGTCTCCCTCTTAACATACCAAACCTATATTTTCTATCTATCTAGATGTACCAAATCACCTTCCCAGCATTCTTACATTTTTAACTGAAGAGCTAATCTGTAAATACTTTTGATAGCCTTCCAATAGGCTGGCCTTGCACCCGTCTTTTAACTACCTGTTAAAAGACAGCATAGTAGCCAGGAAGTTTGCTACTTTGATTGAAGATAATGCACTAATGTAAAATAGAAGTATCATTTTAAGCTACAACTAGAAATGTCCAAAACTCAGAGCAATGAATTACATGATTCACAGTAACCAGCCAACATTGAACCACCACTACTTTGATATATCAATGAGCTTTTAGGCCAAAATGATTTCTACAGTCTCACACCACATTTTCCAAGGAAGGCAAGCTGTCTCACACTAAGGTTTACATTTCACTCATTAAACATCTACAACATTCATCTAAGGTGCGTTACAACACTAAATGTTCTGCTTTTGCCGTTTCCTGCAATCATCCATTATTATTCATCAGACACTTAATTTTTCTGTACAAACACGCACGAATGTACAGAATTCAATAGTAGCTGTTCTCCTTCCCTCCTGAACAGCACTTCTGGGCAGTCTATCCTGCCCCTTCCCCCCACACCACTAGAGACAAAGGTAAACACACACCTCACTTTTGGTTTGGCAGCAGCCAGAGAATAAACACATTCTATGTCACCATCACCTTTTGGGAAGAATAGACATCACGTGCTTCTTCCCAACATGGGCTGCAAAGGCAGGTGCAGCTGGTCCAGATTTAACAGCAATGCAGCAGAACCTGAAGTACTATAACTGGAATATTGGCATATTGTTTGGGACCCATGGGCCACAGCTGCAGAGCAGACACAAAACTGCAGCCACCTGGGTGTACTCTTATCAGCTGGTAACGTGACGCATGTCAAAGACAAGAAAAACGCTACATGGCTGCTCTGCCCTACACCCACATTAGCTCACTCTTAATGTATGCAGAGTCAGGCAAACATCTCTGCCTTTTAGCTCTTCAGCAGCTATGAAAACAGACAGATCTGCAATGCACTCTCTAAACCAAACTGCAGCTCCACAGCCCAAAAAACCTGCAACAGGAGAAAGCAAAAAGATGTAGTGTTCCATCCTAGACCCACAGCCCCATCTCTCTTAAAGAGGAAATTTATGATGGCAGTAAAACAAGTCTTGGTAGACAGCTCCTACTGACTCTGATCCTTACAGAAAGCAAACGTAGTGCATACGGCTGCACTGACCAAGACTGTGGTTCAGGCAACCATTGTTATCAAACTGCTTCTCCAGAGGGGAAAAAACCAAACTAAAATAAAATAAAATAAAATAAAATAAATATATTTTTTAAAAAAGGAAAAAAAAATTAAAATATCAAGACGCCTTCCTTTCCCTGAAACCAGAACGTGACGGTAGCAGATGTCACCTACCCCCCCAGCCCAGGGGTGGAGAGCACGCTCCACGGGGAAGATGTGGAGATCCAGACCCCGCTGGGTTCCCTGCTGCAAACCGGGATGCGGCCACAGACCCCAGCAGCATCTCCCAAGGGAAGGGCTGTTGATTCCGTTCAGCTGCGACGGTGACCACTCGGTCGCCGGATGCGAAATCCCCACACTGCCCCCTCCCCCTCCCATTTCTCCTTTCCACCATAGAAAAGGTGCGCGTGGGAAAAAAATACCTAAAAAACAAAAAACAGCAAACCAGCGCACCGGGGTATGCGCGGCTCCACACGGCATTATTCTACACGCATCCACGCCCACAAATAAAATAATGGAATAAATAAACGGAGGAAAGCACGCAATGCCCCGCCGGAGGCTGGGATGGAGGCGGTCATGGCCGCGTTGGCGCCGCTCCCCGCAGCCCGGGGCAGGTGCGGCGCTGCCCCGCTGGCTCGGAGATGCGCGCACGCCCACGCAGCCGGACCGGGGCGGCCGCAGCGTCCGCACCCGCTGCGGCCAG
>JAODKT010001744.1:48205104-48243438 GCA_027576195.1 Cossypha heuglini
GGATCCATGGGGGATGCAGAGATCCACCCACAGCCCATGGGGATCCATGGGGGATACAGAGATCCACCCACAGCCCATGGGGATCCATTGGGATGCAGATATCCACTGCAGTCTCTCCGTTGCCCAGCTGTAGCAGGGAGGGTGAGCGACTCTCATAGGTGCCTGGCAGTGGGCCAGTGTCAGATCGTGACACTCTGCAAAGGCTGTCATCTTCCCCCAGGAACTGCTTTCCTAGCTTGTCAACATCTCTGCATGCCAGACACTGCTCATGCAGGTAATAGCCAGAATCATACAAATAACTAAAAAAACCTGCTTCTGTTGTGCTTTTTTCCATGCTGTGCCCAACAAACTCATCCACCCTCTACCGATACTTCTTGACCTAACATTTCCACGTCTTCTCTTTTTTTTACCTCTTTACCACACAGTGCAGAAAAGTAGTTCTCTAAGTGCTTCAAAATTTTGGTTACGAAGGTAGTGGCGAATTCCTGGTTCGACTTCAGAGGTGTAGAAGCCCAAACAGACTACAGAGTTAACAGTCAGATACTGCACACTTCTGGAAAAGCAGACACCATCTTCTGGTATCTGGCAAAGGAGTCCTAACAGTAGTATTAGTAGCTCTGGAAGATTTAGACTTACTGGAACCAGAAAACAATGAAAGACTTGAAACCCTGTGTCAGAGAACAAATAATTAGTACAAAGTGCAAGCAGAAGAGAATGATCATGCAGACGTATTTTTAACTTCTTTCCCTGTATACCTGAAAAAGATACCAAGATGACAAGATAATTCTAGAAACCTGTAAGTGAAATTGAGAATATTGGACCTACAGTTCCTCACACCTTATAATATACATGAAATACAAAACTCTCTAACTTTAAACAGTTTTCTCATATGCCATTTCATTGAAATACTGCTTAATGAAATAAAAATCCAATCCCAACCACATGCTCTGACAGTTCAACATTATTTTATATTATTTTTTATTAATTTAATACATTATTTAAATGAACCTCAGAATTATTTGGATTACAGCCTGGAATGAAAGCTCTTTATAGAGCTACTGATTACCCTGATATACAAGGACTGGAAGCAAATTTACTGCAGCATTGACTCAAGTTTAAGAAAGAGATCTAAGCATCTAAGTCAGTTTTGCAGAAGAATTAACAATTTTTCATAAATGAAATCACAGAACTATACATGAAGTAGAACACTATTTGAAGAGCTTAACTGCAGGTCAACACTATGGAACCAGCTGTATTTGTATGTGCATAATTAGAAAATTTACAAAAATAATGAGCATACCTCAAGTATCTTTTCATCTGGTTCAGATGAGGGGTCAGATTAGGGAGGGTTCTTCTTCAGATAGTCTCATAAAATTTATACAGCAGAATTCATGTTCTAAAGGCAGTCAACTGGAATCAAAGTACCATGTATAGTAGTACTTCTATATTACATCTATCTTTAATATGAATCAAAGAAGGTATATTTTATTATATGACAAGAGGTCAATTTCCTGCTTTTAATATCTGTGAAATGCTCTCCCTCCAATTGTACAGCATAGAAATTGTATGGAATCTGAAAAGACTTAACACAAGCTATTCTGGTTGACTCCAGATTTTAAGAAAGGCAAGCACATCACAGAACATCACGCTGAAATTTTAAAAAGTTAGAGAAACATAAGCAGCAATCAGCTGTCCAAGTTCTGCAACTCTAGACAGCATAGCCAGATGTCTACTGCCAAAAAGAAGTATCTTAAAAAGAACTAACACCTGTTCATTTCTGTCCTTTTAGAAACTAAGTTGAACGAAGACGTAGGAAAGTTTATGGAAAGGTCTAAGTGTCAGTGTTTAAAAGAACCAACAGTAAGACTGCTGTAATCACCTAACCCTCAAGAGAAGATGAAGGTCCTGTCAAAGGAGAATCACCAAAGAGATCAGCAGTAATTACAGATTAGCAGAAATATGAGGGGTGTCTGTTGCACAATGAATGAAAATGGAGTTCAGTGTTGTCAGAAAACAAGGGTTTGAAAAGTTTATTTATAAACTGCCAACATTTAACAAAAACAATATTACACTATTTTCCATTTTCTACAGAAGTACAATAACTTACAGCGGTGCTTAGTCCATTTTGTCACTAATACATATAAAACAAGTCTGCTGATAAATAAGTGAAAAAAATCTGTTTACCAACCACCACCACTAAAATTGTACCTGTAAATTTTGGAAGACATCTGCATAGAATAGTTAGAACTGTAAGGGTGCTCCTTTTAATTTTGTAAGTAATTTTGTACTACTGGGATATGCAAAAATTTAATTAACATGCAATACAAAATACTTGCGTAAACAAGGTAAAACTCAGTAAAGGTAAAACAACTGGATATCAGTGCTAAGATGCCCTTCTATGTTTCTAACTAGACATCAGGAAAATGCATGTTTTATGTGGTGGAATTTCAAATTCCCTTCACAGCAAAACCAGATTTATAACCATTAAAATCCATATTTGGCCAGGCTCCACTGAAGAGGGACTGAAGGTGTGGTGGAAGCTTTCTAGTACTAGATAACAACAAATAATGGTAGAACATCTCAAATCAATGTTAGATGCATTTTACAAAGTAGATTAGCTATTAGCTAGTGGTAAGCATTTGTGGAGATGGAAAGGTGAAAAATGTACAGTTTACTGTTGACCATAAATGCAAACCAGCACACCTGGAGAACAGCAACACTCAGGCCATCCACTGTTTATTAAGACATTCCCATTCAGTATTGCATCAGTTATCACACAGCACTTAAAACCTCACCAGTCATCCCTAAATACCTCGCACGAACCTCGAGCACTGGTATCTATTTGCTATTCATATGCAGTACTTCCAGAACTAGTGTGTTATCCTGGTTTGCACACAGGTATATTGTATGAAAGCTTTTGCCACTAGAAAAGATGAAAAATCATGGAGGCAGGGGACAGAATGGGGAGTTTTGAGCTGGGGCAGAGGCGGGGGAAAGAGGGAGCGAGGAGAGAAGAGAATAGAGGGGAAAAAAAACAGAGGGGAAAAGGAAGCTTTCATAGCTACCCATACCCTGTAGTACCCTTAGTTTTTCTCTGGCTGCCCTTTTAAACCTCTAACATTCCATAACCTTAATGGCTCCTTTTCCATAATGCTAATGACTACACACTACACTAACTGTTTTTTGGCTTTTTTTAATTGAAGCCATAAATTCAATTATTTGTGAAAGGCCAACAAGACCCTTACAATTCATCATACTAAATATGTCATGGGTATCAGGTAGAGGCTGATACCCTCTCCACAGCATGGCCTGATCCAAAATCAGTGAAGGTGGTGGGAATTTTGAAACTCATTTCAATAGATGTAAAAATAAAGCATTCAGATCACAGATAACCAGATCCTGCAAATTACTTCTATACAAGGACCCTGGTGGATTTGTTACTTGCTCCTTTCTGAACTAATGAACAATCAATTTAAGTAAGCCAAGATAGCTCATATCAACTATGGGCTTCCTTACATATTCTTTCTACCTAGCAGCTAGTAAGAGAAAATGAAAAAAAAAAAAAAAAAGAGAAAACAAGAAGTATATGAGAGAAGCGTTTTTAAGCTTTGCATTTAGGATAATGAACAGTACTTTCAGTAACGCCCTGTGATTTCAGGTGCTCATTTTAGAACATTTGGAATGAATCACACTGTCTAAGAGGAAACAGGAAAGGTGCTAGCATTTTCCAGTAAAACTGCTTCCTTTAAGGAAATCTCTCAAATCCAATAACTCAAAATCAAAAGACACGCAAAATGAAGAGTAATTCTGAATATTTTTTATGTGATTTATTTTTACAAAAAGAACACAAGAAAAATACTGAAAACAAAGTATCAAAAAGACTACTTGTTGTTTTTATTTAAATACCAATTTAAGTCACTAGTTACACTTCTCTCAGTCTCCTGTGATGATAAAGCAGTCATCCAAAACATTTGGATTTCCATTTCCTTTCTGGAAGACTCAGGAAAAGTATCCCCTGGGTATCGACTGAGCACCCCCAAATTTTCCCAGCTTGCAAGACCTTACAAACTCTTTCACAGTCTCAAATACTCTCTACAAGCACTTGGAATAAACACCACCACTAATGATGTGGCTGGTGTGTGTAGGCATTTGCCCAAGTATCATGATAATCAGGCAGATTAAGACAAAGGGGAAGCAATAAATCTCACTGCTTTCAGCAGACAACCTGGCACTGATCCTGCTAGACTCAGACTCAGGACAGGTCATCCATGGAGGAGTCTGTTAGCAGAGAGCCAAATGTGGGTGATTTTTGCAGTGTTCACAGGACATAAATACAGTTCCACCATCCATCCACTCACACATACATGCACACTTATTGTGGGAGAATAAATATAGATAATTTATTCACAGATAAATTCTCTACTGATTACCAAAAAAATAAAAGAAGAAAATAATCCCCATCTGACAGGAATTCATCCTATGACAAAGTAAGACCTGGGAAAAACAAACTTTATGCTTTACATTCACAATCCTGTAGAACACTGATCTATTAGCAGATTACTTTCCAGTGTCTTACTGTCCTGTCATAATTTTAGTCTTTCTGCTACAAAATTTATGATTTATCGAATTTATCTTGGAAATCTACATAAAATTTACAATGGCCACAACTGTGCATCTAAGAATTTTTCATAGAAAAAATATTGCAAAATATTATGTTTAAAACTAGTTGTATATCCCCCTAATAAGAAAGCTATGAGAATTAAATATTTTTGCACATATCTTTTTAAAATAAACATTTCCCTACATAGAATAGTACTTTGATGAACATGATGGTGTTACAAAATTAGAGTTTATTGGCTCACTTGAACACTGTAGTGCTGTCACTACCTTGGATCTTAATGCTACTTAAAAATATTTAAGACATCTATAATTTTGATTATATGAAAGTAATGAGATTATATGAAGTAAAGTGTGTTCCCAAGCACACTTTTCAGGATGACTACCCAGTTTTAAATGTAGCCATTTCAAAAGAGAAAAACTGGTACAAAAAGGAATGAATACAGTAGGTATAAGTATATTTTGCTTTCTAAAAAGAAATTCTAGTACCTCGTATCATTTATGTGATTTTTTTAACAACAGGTTTAAAAAAACACATTCCTTTTATCTACTCATTACATGCACCATTCAGGAAAGCTTAACATAATAATGATGTACCAATTTCATAACTTTATTCACAATGAACAGACAGGTGTACCTCATCCAAGAAAAGCTCTTTGTTAAGCCATAATTATATTCCATTCAGAAAATGTCCCATGAAGAAAATATGCACCTCACTGTGGGTCCTCCCCATCTCTGTCTATACAGTAAGATGTACAGCAGGTTCCAGGTGGTGCAGATAAAGATGTTTAACAAACCAGACTTAAGAGTTCTGTTTTCCAGAACAACTGCATGTAAGAGTTTGATAACCATCAAAACAAATTTAGCATTCAGAATCCTAACAAAAGGTTTTAAAATATTGAATCTAAGACCTATGGTGCATCAACACAGATGCTGTAAAAAGCTTCTTCATGATTACAACATACTTTGAGATACTAACTACTCTACTGAATACTACTAGGAAACTCAGAGAATAAATCCAACAACTGTCAGGAGCTTCCTGCAAGTCTGTAACAGCAATTCAAGATAAAGATTAACAGTATGAAGCAGATGAGATGGTGAGGTCTACTGTTCATTACTGGGCACAGTGTTGGCATATGGGTAGATTACAAAATACTACACTAGACAAAAAAAAAATTAAAAGCCACTTATTACATGTTTAGCATTTTTTTCTTTTTAATCAATAATTATAAACTGTAAAAATGCACCCTAATTCACTACAATAGACTATGCCCTGAGAAGTAACATTACACACTAAGCAAAAGCCACTAGGAAGTGTCAGATCTGCAGTTCAAAAGCATCATATATGGAATTCCCTGGAAGCATATTTCCTCCATTTTTCAGCAACAGAGTTGCTTCTTCAGAGGAAAAGACTAATGAAAATTCATGCTAATTTTAGTTTTTCCAGCTTTAACTACAAGATTTTTTTTTTTCCTTTCTCCTTCTAACTCTCCCTGGAAAACCTGATGGATTCATTGATAAAGCTCTTGCTTTTCACATCTGAAAGAGGATATAGGCCTAGCATGAGGTTTTGAAATAACTAAGCCTGATGAACTTCACTTAAGGACATCAGTCAAAGAACTATTTGGGAGGTAGTCAGTTACTCAAACACAGAATCAGGCCAGCTCACCAGTGCTTTGCTACATTCTTCTTTGCTGGTTGGAAGAACAGAGAAGAGGCTGAGAAGAAACATACCTCTGTGCACAAAGGGAAAATTATAGACAGGGACACTGAACTTCCTTAGAAACTAAACTGAATGTTAAGTGCATTTGAGAATTGGTGAGTTACACCCTTTTCTTTGTATCTGACACTGATAAAACTGTAAGATCTAATTATACATATCTCTCATCACCCAGTGAGTGCAAAGATGCATTTAGAAGTGACATCTATGTTTCAGTGTCAGTTCACTGCTTTTTCCAAAATTGCTCTACAAGATACAATTCAGCAGTTGTGGGATTTTCTCCCCACATTGTAAGTGCAATGGTTCACCTCCTACTAAATAAAAAAAAAAAACAAACAAACAAACCAAAACAAAAACAAACAAACAAAAACCCAAAAAAACCCAAAAAGCACTCCTCTCTTACAAAAGGCAAAACAAAACTAAACAAACAACAACTTGTCCAAATATTTTATCATCCAATCTCTAAAGACTCACAACTTAAATTATTCTCTGGTACTCACATTTTGCTCAGTGTATTATATATTTTTGGAAAAGTATGCTTTTTGAGTCTGGTTATGCAGACAAACCTTTCCAAAACATTTTGTTTCTGTTCATCAGTATTATACAGTACTGTTTTAAAAATTCATTAACTATCTACTTAAGAAAAAAAAATCACTCCCATCCATCAAGTCTAGCTACACATTCTAATTAAGCAGCACTAGAACAGAAGTGGAAATGCCAGAAATTTTGATTATAAGACAAAAATCTAAGCTTTCGCACTATCACTTTGCTTATTTGTCTCAAAGCAAATGACATACAAGGTAATTAACCAAATAGTATAAACTGACAAGTTACTTTATCCCCTATTTAAATGACACATGGATTTTGTTGTATAAAGAATATGTAAGCAGTCAATAAAACACAAATATGCAGCCATGAGTACATTAAGAATAATAATCAGAGCAGCTATAACCATGTGTTCCAATAACTTCATACAAGTTTGTTATTGTAGCTATCTTTAATGCTGCGTGTTTCTCCAGTGACTGTAACACACAAGACAAACAAAATGCCAGTGAAATAACAGTTACTGTATTTAGCAGCTGAGAATTTACCACTTAAAAACAAGATTTCTATTCCAAATTCTGTAGTTTCAAAGTACATTTGTTCCTCGAAACCCTTTGTTTCTAGTACAAACAAATTTCTACAAAGACTAATCCAGTGAACAAAAAGAATCCATTCAAATAACATATACTACAGCAGAAGACAAAATTAGGAAAGATGCTGAACTTTACATGAAGATGTTTAAAGGCGATTTTATATTTGAAGAAACTTCAGAGAGTGAGAGCCTTGTATTCTGCAGCTTCTGCTGGACATTTTCTCTGCAGGAATGTTCACCAATTAGATTTTTAGTCTCTGATCTCTGAAACACAAAACAGCTGAAATGCCTTATGTGAAGCAGCCGTGGTCATTGTATGTTAACTACCGATGGCCTAAAGCCACTTTCTTTTTTTTTAAGCAGCGTCCAAAGGGGACTCTGCAGTAACACCAAGCAGTTAGACAGGTATGCTGCAAAGATCATAGTTCCAGAACTTCCCATCAGCTTTGAGCTTAATGCAGTATGTTAGCAGCACCTCTTCAACCATTGCATGCATGAGGCTTCAGGACACTGACAGTTTGAAGCAATTTAGATATTATTTTCCTTTTTCAGATAATATATATTGTTACCATTAAAAAATTCAAGCTCAAATTTAACAACTTACTGTTTGCATTTCCTTCAAACAGAAAGATATGACTTGTTTCAATTTCACCATTTAGTTTTCAGGCCTGCTAAAATTTCTAAATGTAACTATTCTAACTGGATTTTAAAAAATAGATTACAGGGGAATATTTCCATTGGCAGACTTTAAAAACCAACACTTATGAGTTATACTACAGCCATCAGTATTTTGCAAAAGTAAGAATTTCAGCACCATCTCTAATCAGAGTTCTAAAACTCTTAGTTCCAAGTACTAGAATTCAATGCAACTCTATTCAGTTACATGGGACCAAATCTTGTTGTCCTACAAGAATGCATCACTTTTGCTGACATCAATAGGAACTACACACGTGTATATGAGGGCACCTGCTTAAATGTTTATGATGTCAAGTTCAAAAGCACAGAACTTCCACAGTACAGCTCTAAGAATGCTAAGATTCCAGATCATAGAAGATACTATATAATGAGTTTCAAGTCAGAGTCTAATATTAGTATTTTCTTCTGAAAGTCTCAGTCATTCCAGTGCAAGAGACAGTTCAAGAATTGTTTCTTATGCTCCCACTTCCAAGATTGCTCCTACCACTAGTATTTTTCTCATAAACAGGTTATTTTTGCCAAGGTAAACAGAACACAAAAATAGGTTACTAAGTAACCTAGGACCAAGAACCTGATCTCTAATACATTGTCCCCTTGACTTCACACTTTAATAGGATACTGTTAATCAAGCTGACCGAGGCTGCTACACATACTTTAATGTATCATCCACATTCAATAAACATCAGGTCCCTTGGACGTGTAAAAGTTCTTCCTCAAGCTCTTAAGTTCGGACTCCTGTCTGTACTTGAACCTATCCATGTCAGTGATCACTGAGGAAACATCTTATGACAAAACTATCCTCTCAAGCCAATCCCACACCTCCTTCAGACAACAATTATGTTCTTCTGCAACTAAAACCATCAAGCAAACCACCACAGCATCCCACAGCACCTCCAAGCTAACGACCACATACTATGGAGAGGTAGCGGTGGATGCCCTCTGAGACAAAGCTTTGACATGGAGATGCTCAAGCCTAGATCAGTCTTATCTATGTATTGTAAACAGAACAGTGTACATTTAGAAATGTCATTGTTAGCCACTTTGTGCCTGAAATGAACATAATCTCAAAGATGGCAAGTGGTCTGTTTTCATTTTGAAATGCAAGAATAAACTCCATTCATCAAACTACTTAGAAGTACAGGAACTTCACATTTCAAGTGCTTTTTTGATTCAAAGTGACACATTTTGAACAGGCTACCCGTGGTTTTTCCTCCCTCATTGTTTCTCTCTCTGCCCAACAGAAACAGCATCTTGAAACTTATGGTCAAGAGGCATATGGGGCAGGAGATAAATAAAGCAATTATGGCAAGGACACTAACTTGAAAATTGAATACCCCCAGAGAATGGTCTGCTTTTAAAAGAGGCAATGTTGCCATTGTATAGACTTCTACAGTTGTAGAATGTTTTCCCGGGGTCTGCGGACCAGCACAATTCTACTAGTGTAAAAAAATCCCTTTTACAGAGAAGTTATAAGGAAATGACAAAATACATCATTCATATTTGATTTCAAATTCCCTTAAAACTTACAGTTATGTAAACAGAGATGTATGGTTGGAGTAGAGCTCTTCCTTAAGGGTAAAAAAAGGAAAAAAAAAAAAAAAGAAACCAAAGAAACTGAAGCTCTTCAAAAGAACAGACTGGAAGAGCTAGCACCCTCCTCTTGCTGTCACTTTTTTTTAAACTGTACAGTCTCAATGATCAGTTGGAAAAGCTACTTTTTATCCATATCCATCCAATATTGGACTTGTAGGGTTTTGGTTAAGTACAAGTTACCAGTGTGTGATTTAGCATAGTGAGAATCTGTAGTGTAAATAAGACATTCAGAAATGTGTATCAAGTGTGATTAATTCTGGATTGCTGAGATGAAATAAATAAATAAACACCAAGTAAGAAATGAAAGTAAAGTGGTCTGTTTTAAGAAAACTATTTCCAAATACAGCTCTGACTGTGGGTGAACACGTGTTTGAACTATCTTCTGCCACATTTTCCTGTATCTGCTTATCAAGATTTCAACCTTATAGACCTTCCTATCAAGTTAACATGACAATTAATAAGCAAACAAAAACCCAGTTAAAATAGTAAAAGGCATGATAGCTCCAAAACTGGTACTGGAGCCTTCAGAAAGAAACACCGTATTCTGGTGTTCTACCAAAGACTGCTAGACAAAAATAATAGCAGTCAGTGAATACAGTCTGGATCCAATATGGTATTAGCATGATGCTACACAGGAACAAACTGGGAACGGGTTTAGCTGATATGACAGATTCTCCCATTCTTTTTTCAGACACTCTGTTGCACAAGCATTTCAAACCTTTTTTCTTTTACCTCCATTTTTTTTTTAAGTCAAATGATTCAGTCCACCTTAATGCAGAAGTAAAAAAAAAGAAAATATCATAGTAGCAAGCTGGTAAGAGTGATTTCTTACAGAGATTAAGTAACAAACTGCATTTGCTTAATAAAAACATATGCCAGTTCTTTAATAAAGTGACAGACTTCTACTCTGAAATTTAGCTTTAGGACTGACCATCAAAAGAGAGAGAAACACAGGGTTAGCTAACACTTGCACCAAGACATGCATTGTGTCTGAAAAGAGAATATTGCACTAAGAGAAGAACCCTGAAAGCTCTAAACACCTCCTTCACTGACCTAAAAAAGTAACTAACCATTTTCTATAAGCAGTAGCAAACCTGGCTTGGTCCGCATCCCTACAAGTCGATAATACTTTATCAACAAACCGGTATTCCATTTCTGGACCAAGAGAGTCCTGCACAGGAGCACGCTTCAGGCGTTTTGTTTCTTGGGTATAACCTTGTTTGCTGCTGGATTCATTCAAACCATCAACATCCATAGCTTGAGACATGTGACTTGTTGCAGGACTATGGTGGGAATTATTCAGACTTTCATCACTGCTGTCCACAGATGATACCACTGCACTCAGGAGAGGAAGTTTGTTGCTTAAGTGCTGTTGAAGGTAGAATACACACCTTCTTCAAAGGAAAAGAAGAAAAAAAAAAGAGAAAGTCATGCACTGAAAATAATCTGCTGTTACTGCTGAACTGTTTCGATTCATCTGCCATCCCACCAGATTTCCCTCACAGACACAAAATCTGCTCTGTCTGCGCACGCTGTACTAGAAAGAGCTCCATGTCATTTTGGCAAATCTGCTGTTACTTAGTCAGGAACCTGCACCCAGCTAATGAAGCAAGCATTTTATGCAGCCAATCTTTTATCTACATTTTGTTCATTTTTTTGTTGTTTAAACATTAAAAGTGTGAGGAGGCTCATTAACAGCATCTTATGTCTCTTGCACAAATTATTGGGACAAGCAGAGCTTACATCGTAAGATATTTAAGCCAAATCAAGTCTCCCACACAATAGTTCTGATTATGCTCTTGAACATTTTCCAAAGGCTTGATACATAGTAGGTTAAAAATCTTTTATTGAGTGGCACTTCCTAAAACCAGAACAATTTGTTTGGAAATACCATGTGAAGAGTCAAACATAAATCAGAAGGAAGCTCTTTTGACAAGACGTCTTACCTATGACACCACAAGGTTTCATGCCCTGGGTAATTATCAATCAGTTCACTGCAGAGTTCCATCTCTTCATCTAAACAGCGGGGGAGATCCACGCTTTGCTCCTCTGCACAGGCAGCTTCTGTCCCTGCACTCTCTTCCTCCTTCTGAAGGCTCGGGTTTTGTTCTTTTACCATTTGATTTTGTACCAGTACTTTGTTGTCAGTCACCGTTCTGTGTATCAAGGAATTGAGTAAGAACTGGCGGTAATGAAACCCACTATGGTCTGAGACATGCATGGATACCCAATATTTAGTAGATGAAAGTTCATCGAGGAGAACCTGAAACAAAATGCAGGGACAGTTATCAACCAGTACAACGGAGGAACTTACCACTACTCCTTCTGTATTAAAGTAATCTCTTCTTTGGGGACTTCAGCCACTGGTTTAAAAACGGTTTAAGAATACACAGAAAAATGAACTATCACTGAGGCTTTTCTACTGTGTGTTGAAAGGCACCTTGGCATCTCTGCAGAAAACAAATTAATACTTCTTCCAAACTCTGAACAGGCAGGTTTTTCAGAAATCTGCCCACAAGCTGAGTGGGAAAAAACCCCAAACCTCTTCTGATACTGAAATAAGCAGTGGTTTAAGGATCTCAAAATGGTTAGCAATAAATACTATTTAGATGAGGCACAAACTATACTGCCATTAGCTTTAAGAATTTTACTTTTTACCTAGCTGACTGTGGATGTCTGAAGGTGGGTGAGTTGCTTAAAAGGAAAAAACCACAAACTTAATTTACACCCTCATTTTCCATGAGAGGATGTCAACCATAACAGTATGTTTAAAGTCCTAGAACCTGTGAAATACGAAAGTACTTATCCATGATCAGGTTGCTTGATTTTACTACCAAAGAACCCCTAGAAAGGCTTTCACAACCATTCTGGTAAATACTTAAATTTAGCTTTGTTTTTAGCTGCTGGCTCCTGTGAATTGTCTACTAATTCTGAGTGCTCTTAAACCTTCAAAATTCATTTCTGGAGAGAAATCCAAGTTTGGCTCCCAGACAAAGCTTTTACTTTGGTTTGCTTTCTCTGTTAGAGCCAGCAGTTTGTTTTTTCTTCACAAGCCTTAAGCTCTTTCCTCACCCTGCTTCTCCCTCAGAGCTTAAACTATCCAAAGAGATCAAAACTACCTTTCTAATTTACTTCTAAAGACTTTTGGAAGTAATCTTGATAATCTTATGGTATACTCTTGCTTTTAACCTCTTCTCCCAAGCTACCTACATCACTTAACAGGACCAGCTGATGCTTTCATAGGTAGAAGTCTTTCTTTTAGATACTGCAGCACAAAAACCACAGCCTCCCACAAAGAAAACCATGGAAACACACAAGGCTAGCTATACAGCATTTTGGGGCGCATCTGTTCTAAAAGAAATTGGAGTAAATACAATGCAAACAGTGTATTCTACCCAAGATAGACAACATGTTTTTTTAAAAAATTTTGCCAAAAGATACCAGCATTACCTTTCTTTCAGAGATCAGCAAAGAGAAGTGCAGTGTTAAGTAACAGTCCACACACAGGGTTCTTAAGGGAACTAAAACTCCATGTCCAGATCTGTACTTTAAACCATAAGATCAGCTTTTCCTTCCTTCACAGAACTGAGCTTAGTGTTTTAAACTTCTGAACTTCAAAATTTGGAAGTCTATTAAGAATAACATAAGGCTCAAAAAATCAAAATAAAGGCCAAAAGATTGGCCTTTATTCAGCTGTGATTGATACTAGACATGTTTAGCTCAACTGAGACCTTGGAAGAATCCAATTCATTGATCTGAAATATTTATAAGCTAAAAATTTACAGGGGAACATCTTAATTACGCATTTTACTCCCTGTACAAAGGGAATAAAATTATTCCCAGCATCATTCCTTACCTGAACCAGAACACCTCTGCTAAAAAAGCAACACAGAAGAGTGCCATGAAAACTTCTTGAGATCTACAAAAAACAGAGCCTCCTATCTAGGAACCTCAGAGTACCAGTGGAAAATGCTTCTAACAACTGCAAGTAAAAGAAAAAGCCAGCCAATGTCTGAATTCCAAGAGGTTCTTTGTTTCCAAGTCTGCATTCTCTATTTCCATCTCTATCAGTACAAGCCCTTGTACAAGCCTGTTGCCACTGTTCTGTCAAGAAAGAGGAAACTATGAAAATACCTCCCTCCCCACTCTTGACAACCTCTTTTCTACCTTTGGTGGCAAGCTGACTACCATGGAACAGACAGCCTCCCCCACAATACAATGTGTGCTCAAGAGTGTGAGACAAGTGACCTTTGTCTCAACCTCTGGGTCTGCAGAGGAAATGCAGACATTTCTCCTCTGGGGAAATAACAAGGAACTGGGGAAACAAACTTTTAAGGATAACCAGATAAATATAGCAATGTCCACTCACAGAAACTAGTATCTTAGATTACTAGTAGACCCAGTCATTTAAGAAAAAGCCAAGGCCTTACTGGGGATGGCTACAAGAAAAACTACTTTATATTTTGGAACGTATTGTCTTCTGGGTGTAACACCAGAGAAGTGTTGCCTCATGACAATTACCCCACTACTTGTTTGCTTGGTTGTTTTATTGTAGGGTCTGATCAATCAATCTCCATCCTTTAATTATGAAATTAAGTATTCCAATCTAAAGAAAACAAAAAAGTTTGTCAATCCTTGCTGAACTACCTCCTATTTTTCTATCTGCATGATTTCACTGAAGCATCACAGTGTGTATGGATTTGAAGACTATAGCCCTACTACTCTCTTACCCCGGTTCTCTAACTAATTACACACCCACCTTTTAGTAGGTATCTGGAGCCTATGATCTAACCCCACTAACTAACTCTACAATCATGTGAGAAAGCTGACATTGGGCTTTCCAAGGCAGTACTCCAATACCAGATTGGATTGGATCCAATCTTAGATTAGGTTCAAACAACCTATTATTGGCAAATCCTTGATTTATGTTAATGAATACTATTTAAACACTACATAAACTTGCTAATGCCATTCAAATTCTGCAGCTAGAAAAATCTGAAATTTCTGTATTGAAAGAAGATAATGTTTGTAACTGTCTAGTGTGAGAAAGAAGAAACACCTACATCCTGTGAGAAAATCCTCCTACTGGGCCAAAACTTTCTTCTGTAGCATTTTAAATCTTTTGCCCAGATTGGGCTGAAATTCAGTCTGCAGTAGCATTAGGATTATCAAACCAAAGGAAAAAGAATAACCAAAATCCTATTGCACAGCCTACCTCTTGAAATCCTCCAAAGCAGGCCAACAGGTTTGTTAATAAACCTGTTATCATTAACAAGATAAAAATGTTAATGAAAAAATGTTTTGAGAAGTCATATTTAAATGATATTACAACAAACAATTTATGTTTCTGGGCAATTTCTGTAGTTTTGTTTCATACTACAGGCAAGGTTTGTATTACAGCAGAAATACAGCCATAAATAATACAGGTACTCCTTAATTTCAGGCAACCTTGCAAGAACTAAATGGCTGTAGAATCATCTTCATCTGCCAATTTTTCAGCATGATTCTAGTTCTGCATCTTGCTGAAATTTATCATACTTTTCAGATACTCAAACACAGAAATTGCTGAAGATGGAATATGAGACACCAAGCAAGTGAACAACCTCTGTCTAGCAGAATGGTAGGGGTGCGGTCAGAAAAGCCAGGGCAAAGCTGGAACGGGACTTGGCAAGAGGCACAAAGAATAACAGGAAAGGATTGTGTAAGTACACAGGTCACAAAAAAAGACCAAGGAGAGTGTATGCTCCCTGATAAGCAATAATTGGTGGCAACTGATATGGAGAAGGATGAAGTATTGAGTTATTTGTCTCAGTCTTCATTGGTAGTCAGGCCTCCCTCCCACTTCTTTCTAGACCCTGATCCTCTAGATTCTTGTGGGGGAGAATGAAGTCCCTCCCACTATAAGCAAAGTGCAGATTCAGAACCACTTGAGGAAGCTGAACAGCCACAAGTCTATGGCATCTGAAGATTGACATTGCAGAGTTCTGAGACAACTTTGGTTGATGTTGCCAAACCACTGACCATCACACCTGAAGTCATGGTGGTTAGAGGAAGTCCCCAGTGACTGGAAAAAGGGAAGTACTGCTCCCATTTTTAAAAAGGGGAGAAAGGAAGACCCGGAGAACTGGAGACTGGTAAGCCCCACCTCTGTGGTTGGCAAGACCATGGTGCAGATCCTTCCAGAAGAAGGGCTTGTCACATATGAGACAAGGAGGTGACATGAGGCAGCCAGTAACTGTACCTGAGCAATCTGGTGGCCTTCTATGACAGAGTGATAGCAGCAGTCAACAAGAGAAGACCAACAGATGTCATGGGTGAAGATGTGTAAGGTATTCAATATGGGTTGCACATTACATCCTTATCTCCAAATTTGAGACAGATGGATTAGATGCAAGATCTATTCAGTGGGTAAGGAACAGGCTGGATGGATGTAGCAAGAGAGGAGTGGTCAATGGCTCTATGTCCAGGTGGAGACTGGTGATGAGTCCCTCAGGGCTGTCTTGGGACTGCTGCTCTTCAATATCTTCACCAGTAACACACACAGTGGGATTAAGTGCACCCTCAGCACATTTGCAGATGGCACGAAGCAGAGCAGTGCAACTGACACAACAGAAGGACGCGATGCTAGACAGGGACATCTGGATGAACTTGAGAAATGGGCCCATGAGTTCAATAAATCAAAGTGCAAGGTGCTGCACCTGGGCTGGAGTAATCCTGGATGTGAGCACAGATTGGAAATGAATTAGAATGGAAAAGCACTTGGGAGTTCCCAAGGATGAAAAGTTGGACAAGAGCCAGCAACACCCACTTGCAGCCCAGAAAACCAAGTGCATCCTGGGCTGCATCAAAATCAGCAGGCTGAGAGAGGGGATTCTGCCTCTCTGGTCCACTCTGATTGAGACCCCATCTGGAATGTTGTATCCAGCTTTAGCAGTCACCAGCATAAGGATGTGGACCTGTTGGAGCAGGTCAAGAGCAGGGTGACAAAGATGCTATGAGGACTGGAGGACCTCCCCTGTTAGGAAAGACTGAGAAAGCTGGTGTTGTTCAGCCTGGAGAAGTAAAGGCTCTGGGGTGACCTCACTGTGGACTCCCAGTACCTTAAGGGAACTTATAAAAAGAAGGGAGAGGGATTTTTAATGTGACTACGTAGTGACTGAACAAGAGGTAATGGTTAATGAAAGAGGGCAGGCTTAGATTAGATATTGGGGAAGAAATTCTTTACTGTGAGGGTGGTAAGGCACTGAAATAGGTCGCCCAAGAGAGGTTGCAGATGCCTCCTCCATTGAAATATTCAAGGGTGGGCTGGATGGGACCCTGAGCAGCCTGATATAGTGAGTGGCATCCTTGCACATAGCAGGGTGGCTGGAATGAGATGGAGGGCCCTCCCAAGCCAAACCATTATGTGATTCTATGAACCTGCATATTTTTGTGAAAATTCGTAATGTCTCCTTTTTCCCTGTTCTTATTTGCTTTTTTCCTTGCATTATATCTTGCAAATAATCACAATGTAATTCTGCCTCTTAAAGTTACCTGGACACATTTTATCACAAGTTTCTTGCTGTCTTTTATGTTCCACGCTTTTCCCTAATTTTCCTGTATCCCAAACACCTTCTACTAAGCCCTCTGATGAGATGCATAGGTGGTGTAATGAAGAAAACCTAGAGCCAACATGGAGACTTCCCAACAGGTTAAACACATTGGTGAAGGAGAAACAGCACCAGTGAAATTTTGCCAGAGGTAACAGAAACCAGATGGACAACTCTAGACAGAAGAATCACTTCCATAGTCTTCAACAGATCAGTAGGGGAAGTGGGGTGGCAGGCAAAGTAAATGGACTTTAGAATGATCAATAAAATTTAAAATACTTCCTTCACATGTATGTTTGTGATTTGTCACAAAAAGCACTCACAACTGACAATGAATAAACTCTCCAGAATAATTCAACTTCTGCAAAGAGTTATTTCTACTACAAGGTTATTATTTTTCTTTAATTAAATTAGTTAGGAATAGTGAGCATAAAAAGCACTCAAGGTGTAATCCTGATCCTCAGATTACTGTTACCAGTATAATGGACACAGAGCTGTTTAGAACTTGTTTTAAGGCATAAAATGAATTGAATTTTCTTTAACAGCGGTAACTCCCTTCACCTTTTAGTAAGCTGTAATAAAGTTCCTGCTTTCTATTTATATAGACCTCTAACCCTAACTTCTAATCTCCAATCTATCTCAATCCTGCAGTTCTTCTGAGTTTTCTGAAAATCACCTTTTCATATAAATTTGCTAGGCAGACAAGTCCAAATTTTGCCCTGTCTCTGCAATGGACATAAAAATAATGGCTATAGTGATTCAACAATGTCCAGTAAATTCCTCCCTTACAACTCTGTGGCAAAATACAGCAGCTGCTGTTAAAAGTGAGTTATGTGTCACTGTATCAAACCAATATTCACAAAGAACTCACCTAGCCACTCAGAAAACATGGTATTACAAAACTGCCTATATAATTTTACACCATGTCACATTAACTAATTCAATTTGCTGGAGGTCTTGATGTTACAGATGCAAAACATTCAACACTGCATAGTGTCCCTGCTATCCCAGAAATAGTTTAATCAGCTCTCAGTGTAAATGCTGTCAAAAAGTACAGCTGGAACTGAAGAAATTATTTACAAGCACTACTATGCTTTCTCCAAATTCATTCCTGCTGTCTTTACTTGGTCCTTGAATATTCTGAAACTACATGTAAGCTGAATAAGGGCATCAATAAAATGATATTACATTACCAAAATAATATCTGTTACATATTACCTTTTTCCTCTACTGGGAATTTCAAGACTAGTGCTGGAAGAATTACTTTTTTTTTTTGCCCATTCCTCACTTCTGCTCACATAGTCCCATCGAAACTCTTCCCACGCATACATTTAAGAGAGAAACAGAGCTTTGTACACAGGCAAGAAAAATGTGCTATTTCTGCTGACCAGAACCTGCTTACACTGGCTAGAAAAATGCAAAACACACTCACTGCAAGATTTTGCCCACTTTCTTAAAACTTACCTAGCTACCTGTGGTAACTTCACTTGATATTCTTCATTCATGTTATACAATCTGCTTTGCAAACCAATATTAGGGTTTTTTGGACAAGAAAATATAAGAATTTATTCACTATTGTATTATACCTTGACAGTGAGCTTTGCCAAATGCTGTAAAACCCAGATGCGATGGGACCAGGCATTGTAGTTGCTTGGATATCTCCCAGCAGCTTCAGAGCAGACATTCATTTCCTCCTGCACTAGTCGCTGAATTCTCTCCACAGGTACTGCTCCCAAGTTTCCTTTAGTTGCAAGACTGGGCAAGGAGTTTTCCTGAATTAGTTGTTGCAGCACCCATCGTCTGGTTAAATGATGTAAAGTGTTAATGGTGAGAGAGCAATTTTAAGAGAAAAAACATAGTTTTTCATTTGCATAAATCAAATCTTTTTAACACTTGTATTCTCTGAACTGCACTGTAGCAAGATAATGAGTGAGTTGTAAACAACCATCTGAACACCCACCATGCTAAAAGCTACCACACGACGATCACATTCCCAAAACAGCTCTATCAGTTTGTTCACTCTAAGTGATCATGGCTACTTACAGCATAGTGAAATGAAACAGAAGGAAACAGCAAATTTATGAAACAGCGCAAGCAGTGTGTGCATGAAATTTCTAATGGACTCCTCTTTCAAAGTCTTGCATAGCACTAAAATGAAGTAGCCAAAGTGAGATAGAAAAAAGTGATTTAATAAAAAATTAACCCTGCTTAGTGTCTTTTACATCTGACAGTACTGCACACTGCAATTCAAATTGGTTTCTGTACATCATCAGCAGTAGAAGAGTCCAAAAGGCTTATGGTTTCAAGGATATAAGCAAAACAAATGTTTTTACTGATGAAGTACACATATAAGTACAGACTACTAGATGTTTTCATTTCTTATTTTACTTTGGACAAAGTTCTAGTAGTATTTCTAGAGGAAACCTCAACGCAGCATCTGCAGCCCCAACACAACAGGGTGCTACAAAAATAGGTTACAGATGTGTAATTTTCCACAGAGCAGCCCATGCCAATGGAATTGCAATGGTCCAATGTGGAATGCTCTGGAGAGACAGACATTCTCTGGTGTGCAACACAGAAGTTATCCTATTTTGTACTGGTTCACATCGGTTCCAAAACCAATTAATTGCTTCTTTTGAAGGTGTCAAAATTTCTTTTAACTCCAGGTTAAAAGAAATCAATAAATAAAATAAAAATAATACATTCACTTTCTTGAAAGAGAAAATTCTATTTTGCAAGCCATATGTAAAATTATATATCTACGTATACATATATATATATGTAGAATAGGTAAGTTAACCGCCTACTAAAAAAAGTTAACTCATCTGCTTTTTCTCTCATTTGAAGACATTCATAATAAGTTTGTTCACTCATGCGTTTTATCTATGTTGTATCTTCTTTACTCACTTATCAAAAATGGACAGAACTATTCAGAAGTATTAACATGCAAAAGAATCTTATTTTTCCCGTGTTAGCCACCATGTAGAAAAGATGAACTGACAAACTGCAAGATTTTTTCCAACTATAACTGCATACTTTTGCTTCAAAGCCATCAAGCAGCACAAGTCCATAGCATGAGGATGATGAAAAGAAGTTGAACATCAAAATTAAAAATCAATGCTGCAGAATTTCACTGTTGTTGCTGTATCGATGACACAACTTGCACTATTCCATGCATTGCTTGCGAGGCTTGCTTTGAGAATTTTAAGCTCATGCATGCAGTGACAAACAAGAGTTTATCAACAACTTCCACTTCAGAAAATTCTCATGTAGTCAGTAAGTTTTGTTATGTTCTTTATAGAGTATGAAGCCCCTAATGCAGTATCAACTCTACAGCTGCCCTAATGCTGGGCATATTAAATTTGAACATTACAAACTGCTTCCTAATGTGTTACACTTAAATCTCTTTAGTGTTGTCTACAAAAGGTCAACTTATCTTTTTATTTCTATCATGAAAAAAAAACCACACACATACAAAGTTTTTTGGAGTTTTTTTGTAATGGATCTATACTTCACTTGGCTCTGCTACAGGCATTTTATGGTCACTCATCACTGAGATGGTTAGCCTTGTGCATTTGAGTAACTCTGGAGTTAAATTTTCCAAACATGATCTGCTATTTTAACATCCAGTAGTGGTGACTGAATGATTTAGTTTAAGTTAGAAATTATAAAAATAAATTCACCAAACCAAAAAGATCAGTACTGAAATGGAAAAGAACTCAGCTTTATTTATAAAGGTTTGCTTTAACAGAATCTTCACTTTCTGAAATGCCCGTAGACAAGCAATACAGTGGTGAGTTGGAGGGAAAAGAGAAACCTACAGTGCTCAAATACTTCCAATTGATGGAATCAGAATTATCAGGTTGACAATTTCAGGCGCTGCAAGACACAATAAACCTCTAAGAAAATTTATCTCCTCTCTGAAGTTTATTTTAAAAGTATGCAGCAGAAAAGGTGCATATGACTTCAGTTCTAAGTGTAGAATATAGACAGGTAGTTTCAAAAGCCAAAGCACAGTATTCTGCAACAATTGGTTCAAAAAATCTTATCTATTTCTAGATGTCCTCCTACATCTATGACTCTCCTTAACCCAAGAACAGGAAATTAAAAAACCCTAGGAAAAATGTTTGAGGAGTCAACAGAAGGCAAAGGAAACCAACCTATGAATCCATGTTTCTGGACTCTTTGGAAACTTGGTTAACGCCAGTTTTCCAAGATGCAAATCTTTAAGTGGATTTAAAGTGCCAGACAGTATTAATTCTTTCCTACAAAAGATAAAAGAAATCTCTGTGAATAAAAGTAGCAAGCTGAAAATGGAACACAAATCCCAATTACAAATTGAATGGCATTTCCTTTGTATCATAACCAAACCAAACTACAAGAGTTTAAAAACCCTTTAGTGCAATAATCCATTCTACTATACATATATATGTACACTATATACATATTATGTAGTATATATAGTGTTCACGATACATATATATGTACTATACATATGTGCACAAAGAACTTTATCTTAATCTGAACACATACAACCCATTAGTTCTCAAACCTACCTAGAAATTAGTACGTCCACTATCAGTAGGGTTACATATATGGATAAACACCCCTTCTTGAAATTAAGCCCTCAGATCAATGTGTATATCTGAAAATAGTCTTACACATAGCATTTCTATACATTCACTTTTAGTTTTTACATATTGTTCAAGGTACAGTGTCAAGGTTCTCTAAATTTATAAAGAAAAGGAGTATATTCTCTGTGTGGAGAATGTTTTGCAAACTTAACAAAAAGGCTGCAATCGCTCAGTTCACTTAAATGTAAAACAATCTTTTCTTAAAAAAAAAAATTAAAATTTGCCCATCCAACACAACTCTTCCTAGAGTACCTCCCACAGACAGACGAAAATGAAAATCTGGACTTGGCCTTCTCACCTTCTTCGCACAGAATTCCCTGCCCCTCACCCTCTTCTTTCTAGATTTTATAACTTTTATTGCCTGTCCTGAGCATGTTTGAATATATCACCACACCCCTGGTTACTCCAAGGGCATTAGTCCTCATATCCTATTCTCCAATCTAGTAGATAGCAGCTTTGAAGTAAGTTTCAAAGCTACCATCTGCAGAAAGAAATCACACATTTCCCAGAACCTGCAGAAGTCACAACTGAAAACGGAGAGTGCAAGAAGCAGAAGCAATCTTGGCATGGATTTGGGTGTCGGTTTTTATAAAAATTTATGATTCATCATAATAATAGGCATGGCACTAGTAAAGTGAGGAGCAGATGATCAACTCTCTGACCAAAAGACCCCAGTGGGATGGGAGGAAATACATTCTGGAAAGATGTGTTATCAAATAAGAAGGCAAAACTCCTCTGCAGTCTGACACAGAAAACATAATGTTGTCCTAAAGTTATGGCCCGAGTCTCACAAACAAATTGACGTATTTCCTTTCTGTGAGTACATATTTTCTGTCTGACTTGGTAATTTTTAGTAGGAAACTGACTCCATCTGGTACTTTGGCCTTGTGCTGCAATTGAAACTTATAACCACACTCAGAAACTAATGGTCGCAGCACTAACAGTGAGCAATTATTACTTAAAATTGAAGCAGAGTGGAGAATGTATAAATCCTTATGGAAGTTTTGCTTCTGATAGCCACTGGGACATCTGTTTTTATCTCAAGCAAGTTCCAGCATGCTTCAGATTGGATGCTTTTAGCTGGTTTTTAACAGGCAGTTCAGATATACCAACTGGAAGGGGCAGACTAACCATTCTGTGCCAGTGCACTCAAATTTGGAAAGCAAACAAAAGAAAGATTCAGGGTCAGCACTGGAGCAGGTAGAACAACTGCCCATTACTGAAAAGCAAAAGGTGAAATATTACTTACCATACACACAGAATGAAAATACAGCTGAGATCAGTCTGATACTTACAACAAATACACATACATATCTAACAAAGACTCAGATTACCAGGCCACCTAACTCTTAAAACTTAAACTTTCAGTGAAGAAATTGCTCTTTCTATATTAAAACATTCACTGTAAGTAAACAGCCTCATAGTTATACACTCTTAAACTTCCTCTTTTGCAAAATACAGACAAGATCCACCTTCAGTGTTGTAGCAGAAAAGCTGTTTTTAGCTGTAATCATTTCCAAATGAGAGATTCTCCCATTCACAAAGGACTGCAAGCACTAGTATGACTTATACACTCCCACACAAAGCTCTTCTAAGCTCTTTCAGTTAACATCCAACTTGGTATATATAATTTCTAACTCACTTTCTTGCCACGTGGATCATGGATAATGTCTCAGTCTTAAGGATTTTAGCTCCCAAAAAAATAAACTGGAATCATTTTGATTTGCCTTATGCTAGCATCTTTGAAGTAATTCATATCTGAAAGCGAAACGTGACTTTTCAGAATGCCTTGTTACCTAACATCTTTTCATCAATTGTACATGCCAGGAAGTATAACACGAAGAACAAAGGCATTTATGAAAATTCCTTTACAATTACTTATATAAAATTTTAGTAATTTTAAGTTGCAAGACTTTTCAACTTCCAAAAACACAGGATAACTGAATTTAGGATTGACAACCGAAGAGACCCGTTATCCCATTCAGTGTGACAGGAGTTTCTCTCTCAGTTCCTAGGATGTGACACACCTACTCTGAACACGTCTTCTTCTGCCATATAATTACTCTTGCTCAGGTCTCAGGGTTTAGGTTACAGTCCCTGCCCTTCTGTAACTTTCCAGTTACTTCTAATTTAAATAAATAAATAAATAAATAACATATGTAGTAGGCACATTACAACTCTTCAGCACAGTCAAGGCAGACCATCTATTCCTAGCTAGCCTAGGTAACATGTTTAAAGTTCTGTGTCCTCCTATGCTTCATTAATCAGATACGACTTTCTGTAATTGTCAGCTGAGCTGAAATGTTCATTTGTCTTCCACAATACCATTTTAGTCTTCTGACTTAGCTCTGTCAAGTCCTGTGTCCTTTCCTAGGAACAGATTTCCTTTTCTCTCTCTTCATCTATCTTCAAGTTCAGTGCTAGTGAACAACCACTATCTGTGAAGCTTTCAGCAGAATTCAGCATATGAAAAAGTAATTATTCCAGTCTACAATGAAAGAGTCAATAAATTACAAGAAACACACTGTGGGCAGGGCTGCTCTTCAGTAAACAACTAGAACACTTCTTATTTTTTAGGCTACTTAATAGTCTATGATGCTTTTTTCATCTCCAAATAAAGCAGTGAATTTGTGTATAGAGAATGCAAGATGAATCTGGCATTACAAATATCATCTGAGCAACACGAAACCAATCATCCCAACAAGATCCATCATGTTGTGCAAGCAGAGTGCAAATCTCATAAAATTAATTCTCAAATTGGACTACCTCAGATTAAGGATTTACCACAAGCATCTGTAAGAACACAGTCAGTCCTCTACTCTGTGACTGATTATGCACACATCTGGCTAGCTTGGCCTGTAATTTCAAAGAGAAGATGAAATATATGACAACATAACTAATGTGCCTCCTCTTCAAAAGAGCAAACTCCCAGCAGAAGCCTAGAAGAATGTAGGATCAGATGCAGCAAAGCAGTTCCTTTGCTAGAGTGGGCTCCCTGGTAACCTCCATAGATACTGACTGGTTGTGTAACAAGATCTCTCTGGATGCTAAACAGAGCTTCAAAGACAGACTGACTAGTAGATCACTAGTCAACAGTTCTGGGAATATGGCCAACTTCTGTAGTAATTTGTATGTTTTGGTAAATCATAAACATCATAAAAGTGAAAACAATCCTCATCCATATTCCTCAGCATTTTTAATCCCACTTACAACTCTGAACTACTATTCTCATGCACATAAAAGCTAATTCTTTCAGCTGTCAGGCACAAAAAAAGCCAGACTGATAAGGATGAATGCACGTGCAGTAAAAAAAAAATTCCACAAAACATACACTAAAAATCAATTATAAGTACCATAAGATGAGATTACTGTTAACAGCTGTTATTATTTACAGAAGCTCCTAATTACACTTTATCACTTCAAAGCTACTCAACCATGACAGTAAACCCCTTGATATCATATTCATTCCCCTTTTTTAGTCCTGAGAGACAGAAAGATACAGAACACAGCAGAATCCTTCACAAGTATATCAGCAGTGAAAGAAGAAAAAAGAAAAAGCTGAATTTGCCCTAACTAGGGCTGACAACTAGAAGCAGCCATCATCTTTCTAGGTCATTTTGTTAATGCACCACCTGCAATAGTGCACTGTAACTACAGAAGTCCTGTTTTCCATTAATGCACTTCTACAGACTATATAGTATCGCCAGCCCTCCAGCCCTTCTCAAACTATAACTTTAAGACTGTCTCCAGTCTTACCTAGGCAGCAGAAAGAGAATATTCCTCCAACTTTGAAATTTACAGAACAGTTGTAAGATTACAAAGTTGTAAGGAATTGTTGTTTCTGCACCCCCTGAAGAGCAGGGTGGTAAATTCCTGCTCCTCCTCCACTGACTCCTGGACAAGCTCTGAAGCTTGACCAATGATGAAGCTATACTAAACCCAATAGGTACAAGAAAGGAGAGGGGAGGAAGGAAATGTGTTTGAAATAAAAGGCAGACACCTTCTCTCTTGCAGTGTGTCTACTGGACTTCGATAGCCTGCACTGGTAGTGGCAGCAAACCCGGCTGGAATCTCAGAAGAACTCAAAGAGAGGTAAAAATGAGAACAGTGAATACACACAGCAGACATCAGTTGAGCACTACCCTCATTAACTGCAGGAGGAAAGAGGAATGGTAGTTCAGTAGGACTTATACAGCCTGAAAATGTGGTGCAAACGTACCTTCATATGCAGCACTGTAATCTTCAGCCTGCGATTAAAAAAAAAAACCACAACCAAAAACAACAACAAAAAACCCAAACAAACAAACCAACCAACCCACCAGAAACCAAAAAAGGGCAGTCTCAAACTATCTGCAATACACAGGAAAAAAGAGATTTTTAACATTCCTTCAGCACTTCTCAGCTGAAGCATTTGAAGCTGAAGAAGTTCTTTCTTCATCACTAACAACTACATAAAGCAGACCTTTCAGCTCACTCATGTAAGGCCCAGATCTCTGGATGGCATTTTCTCAGCACAACATACCTCACATTCCAAGCAGTGGTGAAGTCAGGGTTCAGCAGTAGCAGGGTACACGTGACATCTATCAGCTCTAAAATGATGGAACAAGAGATATCAAGATTAGTAGTGATTTGCACACAGCACTGACCTCTCTGCAGTCCCTTACTCACTCCTCAAAGTCTCTCTGCTATGGGCTGCTGTACCCCTGTAAAATACTGCTCTCATTCCAGAAGAAATGACAGCTTAATTTAAGAGGGAGCAAGATCTGCCATATCCTCATTATTTAAAATAATGAACTTTTCATTATTTAAAATAATGAACTGAGTATGCCCTCAGCAAAGAAAAATCATTATATAAAATTTTTTGAGTATTCAGTGATTTTTTGCACAATATATGAGAAGCAGAGAATTCTTGAAAGAAAATCCAAATATTTCTAAATACTATAGAGAAGTAAAAATATACCCTACTATTTTAGAACAACTCTGAGCTGCATATGGTCGCCATATACCATACTGTTACAAAAAATACACACACTATGAAAAACCTGGGGCTAAAAAAATGAAACTGCACAATTATGAATGAGGATTACAAAAGTACTCCCTATAAAACTACAGAAAACACTTTAAATACATTGTGAAGTGCTTCAGACTGAAGTTTTAAGACTAATCCAATAAAAAACCCAAAGCAAAACCCAAAACATTTGCTTGCATCCCTGCATTTAAGCACTGTATACTGTATATTTATGTACTACACTTATTTTTAACTATGTCATAAAAACTGAATGTGACTATCCAAGCTTTTACTGTCAATTAAATTTGGCTACATTCTCTCCTAATCGCCCTGCATTTAATATACTAATTAGATGGTACTTCAGGTGATCTCCAGCAAACAAGAGGTACTTCATTATTTGAAGGAAAAATAAAATGATGGTATCTCATGGAAACAGATTCTGGTTAGTGCAGTTAATAGGACTGCAAAATGAACTGCTAAGAAATTCAACAGTAACAGGACAAATTAATTCAAAATGAAAAGGACATGGCTTCATGTGTCTTTGAAACAAGAGTCAATACTTTAATAGATCTAAAAGTGAAATACCTTCGTACCTTACTGTGCGTCTAATTGATCATTTATGTCCAACAAAGAAATGTTGTGTTTTCCATTATGTTCTTATGAGGAGCATGCTAAGCCACCATACAAAGCAAGGGTTGATTGGGGGGGGCGGGGTGTGGTGTGGAATTCTTTAGTGTACTGTTGACTTTGCACTAAACTGTAATGTTTAGAAAAGTGCCTCAAGGAACGAACTTAACTTTCTATTTTCACAAGTTTTAGTTAAACCCCTCTTTGCTACCAAGGAATAAATATTTCTCATACGCGCAAAGCTTCTTTCTAACTTGCTGCCTGAATGTACAAATATTATTCCTTGTTTTACCCAATTCCTGAACCAGAAAAGTATTTCAACACCCATTTAATTTTATGCTGCTGACTATTCCAATTCAAATAACCAGGATTACTCACATACACAAAATCAAACATACACAAAATTAAACATCTGCTAACTGTTTTGTGGCTACTGTTTAAATTTTACATTCAAAAATTAATTTGGAGCATTTACCAAAACATCATTTTTATAAAGAAGTATAGCTAAAATTGTGAGCTGTGATTGTTTCATGTACATTTCCCATTTTACCTACAATAACTAATTTAGAAATTATTAAGTACTACCACTGTACATGTTATATGCACGTCAAGAAAAAGTTTATTATAGCCTACTTCAGTCTTTTGAATACTTCTCAGAAAAGATTTTCAAACTCTACTTAGAAGAACACAGCTTTAGTCATGATTTCCAGTTAGTATGACCATTCCGGTAATATCAAAGGTCTGTAACAGCATCCAATCATGTCCAACTTGAACAGAATTTGTTGGCATTTTGTCCACTTTCCCATTACAGAGGTTCACTGCATCCCAAACATTATCAAAGGAAAGATGCAGATAAAACGAAAATCTCGATGTAATAGAGATCTCCAAGTAATCTCCAAGTTCTTTCATGTCACTGTTCTTTGATGTAACAGATTCATGAAGCATGGATTCTGATCCAGAGATGTGAAATGACATAATTAGTAACCTCTAAGCCACTTTTCAACAGAAAATTGGCACAATTTATTAACTTCTGAGCCACTTTTTAATAGGAAGTCTTATGACATCTGGCACACAATGATAGTAGTTGCCAACTATTCCCCCGTGTCAGTGACAAAACCCAACATCTTTTATTTATAATTTTAAATTATTTTCTACCAGATATGTTTCAGGCAAACTATTGCATTATAGGTGCTTACACTGAATGTCCTTTCACATATTAAAGTCTCCCCAGCTGCAAAAGGAAAAATGAAACAATACAGTTTTTAGCTCACCTTTAACTATGGCTGTATTCAGTTTTTTAGATATTCTGGAAGTAGTTTGCAGCAATTTCAGAAAACCATCTTGACATAACATAAATAGCAAGCATTCATAAATGTGTGCATAAAAAGATACTGGAGAAAGGATAAAAACATATTGTAAAATTTAGATTTCTAAACTCAAATAATAAGCAGGAGGAGCAGTCATGGCTCTGGATTCCAGGTATCCAGAAGAAACTATAACTAAATTAAACATCTGTGTCACTAACCTATCAATGTATGACTACAAAGCACTTCATTCTTCCAGGATCCTATCAGGAAAAATATCAGATACCATATCTGAAGGCAGGCACTTAAATCAGCACCCTGTTGTTCTCCTCTGTCCTATTTTAAATGGCTTACACTGACTCAAACAAAATAGAAGAGGTGAGTAGAGACCACATCTGCAATCACCGATTATAACAAGCTTCAACAGAATATATAATTGAGTTCTGAAGCAGTAATAGACAAATCTCTCTCTCTACAGTTGCAAAAGAAAACAGCTACTCTGCCAAATTCCAAGCATGCTCTTTCATCTACAAAAGCAATCTGGAGTCAAATACTTGAGAATCCTTAAGAGAAAATCGTAACATCTATTGACAGAGTATACATGCTTATGACACCTTAGAGACAAGCCCAAATGGGAAAGACTTCTGCCTTCATTCTCTCCATCACAGCAGTTCAGTTTCTGCTCAAACCTCTTATCAAAAGTGAAACTCAGTTATGGTAAAACATACTAAACTCCCTTACAAACAGGGTTTTAACATGAAGGACCTGACTGTGTTCTACAGTGGTTACAGAAAACCTCATAAGACATGAAAATGCTGCAGATCACCTCTTCTCACAGATCTGAAACTGACTTTTGTAAATGAAGAGACAAAACAGAATGGAGTTTCATTTTCAAAAGAAAGCCAAACAAGTTGCAGGCACTAGTCTAAAATCCATGCTACTGCAGTATTCACTGAGAAGAGTTTTCTGAGCTGCATTTCGAGAGGAAGGGCTCTGCAAGGTTTCACCTGTGAGGGAAGTAGAGGCCTGCAGAGCATCCCTGTGGCATTGGCAGGTGTGACACAGGCATGACAAAAAAGCACCTGCACTGCTGTGACTGGAGCAGGGTGCTACCACATAGGTAATGGCTATCAGCTGGCTTCAGACACCCGAAAATGTGACATAGATCTCAATGTCTGTAGTTTGGCTTCAAACAAGAAGTTCTCTCTGTGTGGA
The DNA here is from genome assembly GCA_027576195.1 of Cossypha heuglini. Taxonomy (NCBI): domain Eukaryota; kingdom Metazoa; phylum Chordata; class Aves; order Passeriformes; family Muscicapidae; genus Cossypha; species Cossypha heuglini. The sequence continues at coordinate 48,235,243 of JAODKT010001744.1, forward strand.
AATTTTAATGGTTAGAATTTACAGTAACACTTGAGACCAAAATGAAGTCTCCCTGCTGAAGATCTGCAGCGTAATAACAACAGACATCACAAACTCCTACCTCAGACCTCCAAAAGCACTGCAATGAGAACCACTGGTGTTGCTAAGATTGTCTGTGCTAGTTGGTTCGACTCTTTAAATGCTAAAGTTTGTATTTAGCTGTGTGTCAGTCAACATCAACCATATTCCCTTTATTAAAGGTCTGTTTATTGAATTTTGTAATTGTCTGCATCACAAATTTCAAATTTGGAATGATGTCACAATCACCAGCTTCTATCAGAACTGAATAAATCAGTAGCAGTAAGTTGGTGGCAGTTATCAAAAGTTATCCTGGTCTTAATAGGTCCAAACATAAACCACAAAGACCAAGAAGAAATGGAAGTTACTTATGCTAGCAATACACATACCCTAGGAAGAGAGTATTTTAAATACATCTATAATGAGAAAAAACATTAAAGAAAATAAATTATATAAAAAATAAAGGACAATATAAAATTTATGAAGTCCACAAAATATTTTTCATAAATAATCACATAATGACATGACATCAACCCTCTTGCAGGAGTGTGGGAAACACAAAGACACAACCACACACAGAAAATCTGTTAGATAAAAATAAAACAAAATCAATGGATCAGTCATACCCAGCAACACACAAAAACATTTCAAATTCTTTAAGCTACTCTTTTAAAGGGTAATTAATTCTAAGGATCAAGCCAGTGCACTTTTACTCTAACAACACTCAAGGTGTACAGCTAGCACTGGAAGACTATGTTGCCAGGAGAATGGGCTCTTCCCTGTCATGATCTGTCTTGCCTGCCATTTTATTATACTTTCCAAAACACTTGCATTATACATCTGTATGTTTGTAATACGGAATCAAAGTGTGTTTAACAAATCTAGACCCCACCATCAGGCAGACAAAAGCAGGCAAGACTCTGTGCCTTAAGAATGCTCCCACTCCAAGATCTACTAGTCATTTCAATCTTCTTCCTCCATATCATCTCCAAAGGCAAAAGAAGTTTAATTAAAAAAAAAAAATAAAAATTAAAACATGGTAACAGTCCAAAACTGAAACCCAGTTGCTAGTGAGATACTAAAGATCTGAACTCTGTGAGTGGTCACAGGGTGCTCTTCAACAGAATAGATATCCCTCTTTCTGAGAGATGTGAAAAATACCACAGCAGAATACCACAGTAAAAGATACTAGAAAGAAGTCTCTAAAAGGAAAAAAAAACCAATACAGAAATAAGACACTGAGAAGCCCAGCAAAAGAACATTCTTTATTCCAACTGCTGTTTAAAAGATACTGCAACAATAAACAAAAAACTTGTTTCATAAACTAGTTATTCTTTTTCATTCTTACTCTGAACAGGACACCTTATAAGGAGTCAAATACTTTGTATGTCACACCTGTTCATAATTCTTTATTTTGAATTTTTTTAAGGAACACATACAAAATAATTTTTCATGCAAGTTAAGCTAAAAACCAAACCAAAACAAAGAGATGAGATATGAAATAAAACTTTACCAAGCTGTAGGGTCTAATGATTTCTGGTACTTCTACATCAGAAACACACTGCACTAATTTCTTACAGTACATATATACATCACCACACTTTCCTTTTGACTCAGGAAAACAGGAGAAAATTCCTTCTGTATCAACTAACATCACTTCCTCAAGTAACTCACTGAAGTAAACTGTCTGTCTCTAACCTTTCCAGTTTGGGCAAGAGAGAAAGAAATTTTATTTTCAAATGACCCTAAACTTGTTTAAGCTAAGATGCACAATCCAAAGCCTGCTCTCCTCAATAATCCTCATTTCTTCCAGAACAGGTTAAACTGGCATTAGGAAGGGTAAATGATCTAGACAGGCGCATTGAGTGCACCCTCAGTAAGTTTGGAGATTACACCATTGTGGTGGGAGTGATCTGCTGGAGTGTAGGAAGGCTCTGCAGGGGGATCTGGACAAGCCGGATCAATGAACTGAGGCCACTTGTATGAGGTTCTGATGGGTCCAGCCCCTGGGTCACAATGCCACAATACCACACCACAGGCTTGGGGAAAAGACGTTTGGTGGAAAAGGACCCAGGGTGCTGGCCAGAACCAGCTGAACATGAGCCAGCAGTGTCCCCAGGTTGTCAAGAAGGCCAAAGGCATCCTGGCTTGGATCACAACAGTATTGGCAGCAGGATCACATTAGTGACCATCTCCATGCACTCACAGAGACATCCAGGTGCTGGAGTGAGCCCAGAGAAGGGCAACTGGAGCACAAGTGTTATAAAGAGGAGCTGAGGTAGCCGGAGGTGTTTAGCCCAGAGGAAAGAGGGCTTAGGGGAACCTTACTGCTCTCCAAAATGACATCAAAGGAGATTGTACCCAGGTGAGTGTCAGTCTCTTTTCACAGGTAACAAACAATAGGATGAGAGAAAATGGTCCCAGGCTGCACCAGGAGAGGTTTAGGTTGGATATGAGGAAAAATTTCCTCACTGAAAGTGTTGTCAAAATCAAAACAGGCTGCCCAGGACGTGGTAGAGTCACCATCCCCAGAGGTATTTTGGAAGACATGTAAACACAGCAGTTAGGAATGTGGTTTAGTGCTGCACTTGGCAGAGTCAGGTTTATGGCTGGTCTCTGATCTTAAAGCTGTTTTCCAAACTAAATGATTTTATGATAAATAAAAAATGTGAACTAAAAATCACATAATATGCTCTTCTCCAGCTCAGAACTTACCATCCTTGTTCAGCCACTGTTTTCTCTGTCTGTAGAGGAGAAGTTTATTGTGGACATATGGCAAAAGAAACTTCACACACCAGCTCTCCACACCAAGCTTGTTTTCCACTAGGACAATAGGGCTTCGGTTATATCTGGCTTCAGGACAGGGTATTAATCCAATTTCATCTCTTAAAAAACAGAAAAAAAATATAATTAAGCTTCTTCCCAGTAGGTGACAATCATTTTTCTCAAGAGAGCATGCTGGCAATGCTTCCCAACCAAACATTCCATCATTTTTTTCCCTCATCTTTGCTGAAATCTGTTGCTGAAAAGTTCTGTTTAATTTTCACAAAGATTGTAAATTATGAAGGTCCCATTTTTTCTGTATTTAGACTATCATCCAAGCAGTTTAACTCTGCTGAATCAACATAAGCACCCCACGTCTTGTAACAAATATGTGACAGAGCTGTAACAACTGCTCTGGCAAGAAAAACAGAATGTGCTAACTAGTACAAGCACCTGACTGACCAAAAAGCTACCCAGGTGCGCCCTGCAGCAGCGTGACCAGGTGCTTTGAAACTAAAGATCACCACATGTCCCATTTTTCATTGTCCTATGCAAGGCAGCATGACCAACAGGAGGAAGATTTGAGACACAGAGGCCAGTCTAATGAGACGATAACTCTGTATGAGAAACTTAAGACTTTAAAACAACAGTGACAAACACAAGCACTTGTACCAGCAAACAAAGCAGAAGAGACTCAGCTGTTTATGGGTTTCAGTGGGTTGTACCTTATTTTCCTTTTTCGTCAGGCTTTTCTAGCATGCTGAAGAGCAGCTTCAGCAGTTTCTTAAAATTAAACACAGTTCATCGAGGATTCACACTTGTTCGGACAGAAAGCAACATTATTTTATACTTTCCACTATGCAGCATTCCTCCACCAGCTCCCATTCAATGGAAAAAAATTGTTGCTAAAGAGGGAAATCCTCAGATCTCACGCAGGACAAAAAAGATTTCTTGTGATCTCACAAAACAAATTCTCCATCTTAAGTCTTCTTAATACAAGATTTACACATACACTCGAGTGTTAGCTGCTCAACCTGAACTCAATTATCACATACAAAATTTATTACTGGGTACACTGAACATGCTGATTTAGTTCTGTGTCCTCATTGGACTATTATTGAGGTAATCAAAAGTGGCACAGTGTGCTTGTTCAAGAACACATTGGCTTATTAAGAAAATATATTTGATCTTCCATATATCACAACATATATCATAAGCCACAGAAAACACAGGTAAGGTGAACACAATCGAGTCCCTTTAGCTTCCCTGGTCAGTTGAGAACAGAGAGAAGAAAAAAGCAATCTCCCACCCCACTAAAAGCAAGAAATGGGTATCAAACCAAGACCCTTATCTGTGCTGCTCCACACAACACAAGCTTGAAGAAGCAAGATTAAACCTAAAATGACATTCCAGTCAGCTTCTTCAAACACAGTATCTTAATAGCCTGAAGTTTGTACACATTGCTGGATCTTTCTTTTACGAATGCTAAACCCAGTCCCTGGCCAAACTTTGCCTGGCCTCGCATAGGGGACATGAAAGTCTCCAAAAGCAACACAGATGCAGACACGGCTTGGCTAATCTGTGAATTGCCACAAGAACTTATCAGCTGTAACTTACAAACAGTATACCAAAGGTAAACAGCAAGGAGAGAAAAAAACCCACAAAATAAACATCCACACCTTTACTTACTACCAAATGCAAGAAGTCTGACTTGGGTGAGCTAAGTTTCATAATACTGCTTTGAACACGCCAAAATGACAGACAGGCACAGTTTGCACAAAGCTGACAAGTCAGCCTGAAACACTTCAGAATGCACTCTAGTAGCCATAGCCCAAATCACCAGAGGACTAGATCCACAGCATACTGAAATGCACTAAGACATAGTTCAATACAAAAAATGCTTTAGCTGGTATCTCAGTTTTTGCAAAGATGCAAACCAGGATTTGTCATCTGGTAACAATCCTTTCTCCAACACTTCGGCATCATTTTTGTTGATTCATGTGGTTCAGATTCATGCTGCATTCAGTTCCTGAATTCACAATGCCAAATATCAGGGATGCAGATTTATGTGAGGTGGGGTGCCTATCTCACAAAACAATTTATTCAGGGCACCATGTATTTGTCCTTCTGAAAGTCCCTCAGATCTGCAGAAGGACCAAGCAACAGAACAAGCCTAGCAGGAGACAGTACTCAAGAATGCTTGAAGTGCCTGCTCCGTCATGCACCCAAAGCAAGCCTGTGCAGCAGGACTCACATGCAGACACTGCTGAAATTTGTGCTTGTGAAATTGAGTGACTGACCATGCAAAACATCCCTGGACACAGTGCCTGTTTATATGACAAGACTGCCCAAACTCACTGCAGAATGGTCAATGCCTGCATTTAGGTCAAGGGACAGGTGCAAGGTGCTCAGAATACTGAAAGAGACACCAACTGAGGGCTGCTTTTCATTGGTATTTGTATCACTAGCCTAAAGTAAGGTTTGATTTCTCTCCCAATATTTATCAGTTTCCTGATATTGTCTCCTGAAATTTAGAAGTTATTTAGTGCTTTTATATTTATTTTCCTGAAAGCAGGCACCACAGTCACATTCCAAAAAATTTCACCGATTATTTCTATATTTACAGGACACCATATCAGTTCATATTCTGGAAACACACTGTGTAAACAGTCAGAAAGTAGTGGAAGGTTTTAGGTGAGTTGTCATGAAATCTTCCACCATTACAGCTTCTTCAACTGGAGCTGAGACCAGAGAAGATGCAAAATGACAGAACAGTACTGACAAGCCATTGCAGGACCTGCTTCAAGAGTCCTAGTCTGTTGATCCAGCTGTTCAATAAACCCTAATGATAATACAAAAAAGTTCCCTCTGTTACAAAACCATAGTACAGCTAGGGAAGAAAGCATTTAGTGTGACTCTTCCATAATGGGTCTTCAGCTTTAGGTACTCCATGTAGAGGGACCTTCTCTGACTTCTCTTCTAGAAAATAATCTTTAAAATAACCCAACCTCTCTTGGCAGAATGTAAGTAGTACCCTCAGATTTTCTACACAAATTCTGGGCTATCATCTAGTTCAAGAGTTCATCTTGCCAGTTACGCCAAACAAATTCATGCATTTTTCTGACAAGCTCATCTGCTTCACTTCACATGCAAAGGAACAGCAAAGATCAAAGAGAAAGTATACACTGATCTGCTCACTGTTGGTGATCTATTCAGCTCCAGTGGGATAGTTCACATTGACTTTATCAAGACCAATGCTTGGAAGATTGGGTAAAAATACTTCCTCGTAAATTTAAAAGAAAATTTACAAAATTGAAAACTATTATGCTGACACAGTTACACAACTGAAAATAAATGGAGCTATTAAAGAGAAAAGGCAAAAATTATTTTGAGTTGTATACTGAGTTAGAAGCTCATCTTAAAAAATACAGTATTGCTGTATATTTCATTTAAAGTGAAAAAAAGAGAAACATCAATCCTATGTTACATTTAGTCTAAAACTTTATTTTCACGCACTCTTTAGTGCTGATCCCACTTTAAAATTTAGGAAATTATGAACCTACCAAAACAGAACACTCATTCTGACAGATGCTAAGTGGGTAGGTGTATAAGCCACCCTTGACAAGAGTCAATAAATGCTGAAAAAGAGGTAAGTTGGGGACAAAAGTATGGTAAGTGAATAGGAACATCATGCATAGAGCAGATTCCTTATTTTCAGTGGAGCTAGGCAGCTACAATGTAAAATAATTCAAACTTGGATCTGTAACACGTTGAATCCAGGATACCACCTGTTAGGCACTGCAGCTGGCCAGCAGCAGAAGACAAGATGCAGACACAAGAAAAGACCTGGCCAGCACGGCTACAGCCTGGTGCTTCTGAGGCACAGAGGCAGCACAGCCAAGAGCCCACAGCCTACACTGGCCTGCAGAGTCCCATTTCAACCACTTCAGAAATCTAGAAGGCAAGATTGTCACTCTTCCTACTTTGAGGGATAAACTAGCAGCAGCTTGTGCTTTTTCACTTGAAGCACGTCACAGTGCATCAGTCTCAGCACACACAACTCACAGCCTACTTTCATCTCTGAGATTGCATCTATGAAAGAAAATTGCAAGAGCAGCAAATTCTTCAAAAGCACCATCTCGAAGTTTGCTACCAATAAAGAATTCTGGCAGGGGAGCTGGAACTATGAAAAAATCAGAACTTTCATTCATAAATATTGGCCGCTTGCAGCGCATTATGCTTCACATCCTAAAAAAGAAGCTTCAAGGCAAAACGCAACCTTTTTTTAACCAGCATCCATATGCTGCATTTTAAAACCTGGCCGCCCACCCAAATTGCTTACTACATTTAAAGAAACATGAGGGTATTTACTCTAATTTTCTCTTGTTAAGCAAAGGGGTAAATTAGGTGCCATAAAATTTTCCTATGTAATTGTTTAGCTTTCTGGAACAGATTAATAGGCCACCACCTCAGAGATTACAGAGTTTCCAGATGACACAAATACACCTCACTTAAATTAGGAAGTTATCACTCATTATGTGCTACCTTATTTGCCATAACCAACATGGAGCTTGCATATAGGTTGAAAGATACTTCCCTAGTTTGTGTCTTAAAGGCTGGGGAAATATATTCTGGGAAACAGAAGTATGGGAGGCACTTAAAACAAGGTCTCAAGGCCAGTCAACAACACTGAAGAATAAAACAGACCATCTTCCCCCCAGATTGCTGGATAAATCTGATTGTCACAAGATAGCAATCACTGTGGTTTGCATTTTCATAGTCATTCCGTCTTCCTCAAAACAACACACAACGGAAAGCACTGGCACTTCTACGAAGAGATATGGATTTGAAGGTGTCGTTCACCACACCGCTCTGTTTGTGCAAAGGTGCAATTCAGTGGGCCTCAATCCTCAGCTTTGTTCCCTACAGCGCCAGAGCCCTCTCCTAGGCAGACACGACCCAGCTGGGCTCGGCAGGGCTGGCCCACCCGCCGGCAAGGCTCAGCCCTATCCCGACACTGCCGAACATCGGGTTCGGAGGGAGGCCACACAGCAGCACACTCATCGCTCCCTGACTGCGGAGCCCTCGCTGTTTTCCACGGCTCGGTACGTTTCACCGGCGGGGCGGCCGCTGTGTCCAGCGCTGGTCGGCGTCCAGCGGCTCAGGCTCCCGGAGCAAGCGCCGGAGAAGCGGCGGCGGCAGGAGAGCACCGAGGACAGGGACACGGCGCCCTGCCCCAAGGAGGCACAGGAGCCGCCCAGCCGCCCGGAGGCGGTCCTGCCGCTCGGAGGAGACCCGGCTGGTCCCTGCGGCCGCTCACGGCGTGACCTTGGGCCCGGCCTCGGCCTCGGCCACGGCCCCGGCGGGACCCGCACC
>JAODKT010001744.1:48257205-48278533 GCA_027576195.1 Cossypha heuglini
GGACAATCCCCTCCCTTGCCCGGCTGTGATGCTGTGCCTGATGCTCCCCAGGACATTCTTGGCCCTCCTGGCTGCCAGAGCACTGATGGCTCATGCTCAACTTGTCATTGACCAGGATTTCAGGTCCTTTTCTGTGATGCTGCTTTCCAGCCTCTTGTTCCCAATCTATACACTAATCCAGGGTTGACCCATCCAAAGGTAAACCCTAACGCTTCTGTAGGATCAGTAATAAGTCATGGCAAGTGCTTTTGAAAATCTTATGTGTTAATTTCAGCAATTCACAGCTGACAAGTGTCGTAGCTGCAAAATAGCACATTTAAGGAATGGATTGCTCTTTTAGTGATAGTATTGTTTTAGCTCTGGTGATCTAAGGACAGAGACAAATAAAGAAACAGATAGGAGATAAAACATACTACTTAGACCAGGTTATTTAGCAGAAAAAATACACAAACTGTTAAGCACTTTCTTGAGATAATTTTACTAACAGAAGATTTAGAAGAGTGGAAGCTAATTTGTAGAGGGTTACATAATAATTAGGCTGTCAAAAGAAAGTTTTCAGGCACATGAAGTCTAATAGAGAAGCAACAAATTCTTGGCTAAAATAATTTAGGACAGCACTTGGGATCTGCATTCAGTATCTAATTAGGCCTGTTGATGACTGTACATCTTCTGGGGCAGGTATTCCTTCTGTATGTAATTATGGATTTAAATGATGAAATTAAGTTACTAATTATATTCATCAACTAGACAGATTTCAGTGAAAAAGTTTAAGCAAAAACAAACAAAGAAGTCAGCAGAGGTTTGGGATAGACTGTAAAATGATATAAAATTCAGTCTTCTCTGCACTGGTGTATTTGGTTTCAGCAGAAGCGTGAATTTTGTTTCTGGGTTCATCTTTTCTGTATGTCTTTGTTGAAAATCAAGTTGAGATATAAAGTTAGAAGCTACTTTTGAGAAAATATTGCACAGGATTAGGATATAATGTTCTTAGTCTTCCTCTAGATTGTCAATGAAGCTCCTAAAGGTACTGTAGTTGAAAATTTCCTATCATTGCTACATCATAGGTTTCATTTCTCTTTCATGTAGATCTTAATCACATCTGAATATTCTTGTCAGAATATCAGTTTATTGCTCTTTAAGGTACTGTTTTATTAACAACAATTAAATCACTCATGGTATAAGCTAGTATGATAAATTAGTATGCAATAGGTATAAAAATTAAACAGTGTTAAAGATGATAAATTATAGTAACAATTAGTTAAAGAGATTAACTTTCACTGAATTTCCTGAAATATTTCTTATTTTAATCAAGTGAGAACATTAAATTATTCTGTTTGTTAATCCTTTTCTGGTCAACAAGGCTGCTAAAAGGGCAGTTTACTGTTGCCATGAAAATAAATTTATTTGTTGTTATCGTAGAGCATGTTTTTCTAGAGTTTAGCTGTCCACTGACCTCTCCTGTCCTCTGTAATTTGACAAATAAAGCACAGAATTCTAATGGTGGCAGGTTGATTTTAAAAGTTTTTTTCCAACCTAAATAGTTCTGTGATTCTAAAATGAAAAGGCAGCTGACAGCTGAAGCACTTCCTAAAATCTTATGTGTTGGGATAGAGCAACCTCCCGGTGATGAATGGAGAGCACGAAGCTGGTAACAAGAGTGCTTAACGAGGGAAAAGAGAGACCCACGTGTGCATTGTTCACATCCATGCCTTCTACTCTAATCTACCTGTCCAGAACTCAAAGTTGTTTCACTGACATCGAAAAATGGTGCAAAATTTGTGGGATGAGGATTGCCAGAGCTCTGTGTCAGGCAGCAGATGCCATGTGAGTCTGATGGACAAAAGCAAGGGCACAGCGGGACATTCTTACATTGTGCATGGAGCACAAGAACATCACTTGCTGAAAAGTCCATATACATACTCCTAAGGAGCAGACAGTACCATTTTTGCAGTTGTTTGTGGCAGTGCAACTCAAATGTAAAGCTTTTTTTGTGTGCTGCAATACGTGTTAATCTGTTCTACCTTGGGTATATAAAAGCACAAGCATCTGCTGGTAACTGTGCTAAGCTTCCCACAGTCTAAACATCCCCAGACAACCAAACAAAAAACTATATTTTATATTGTGATATTTATCTGGGAGGTCTGCTGCTCCAAATAAATCAGTGTTTGCAGAGGTTGTCTCTTATATGCATGGTGTTAGCGTGGTCCTCTCAGACTCTGAGGCATTTTGTGCTAGATACACATTTTCTAATGATGCTTACTTCTTTCCCAGGACATTGCTTTCCAATGTACCTCAGAACAGGATCCTCGTGTTTACTTTAGCTGAATGATTGTGCTTTATCTTTTCATTTTAGTGGTGGAGAAATTTAAAAAAATAATAATTCTAAGTATCATTTGGATGCTTTAAAGTAAAAATTCAGTTTCCTATTGTCAGCATTCAAAGTTTGCAGTACTTATGCTGACTTCTCACACTCTTTTTGCTTTCCTTCTTCTTCTCCTGACCCAAATGTGCAGAAAATTAAAAGGAAAAACACAAGAAAAAGCCTACATTTGACTGTAAATTTTCAGTGATTCCACAATGAACTAGAAGAATTTTTGCATTTCAGCTGAGAAAAAGTCAAAAGAGCATAGTTATTGAAGAGGTGTTTGAGAAAAGAATTTTTGAATGAGACCAAGTAAGTGCAAAAAGCAAGTGGATTGCTAAAATTGTAAGCTTTCTTTAACTAAAATTTAGCTTTGTCTCTTCCTATATACAAGTTATGACAACACTGTTAAGAAATTACTATTTTATCCAAGCTATTCTCATGTGGACAACAAGTTCTACATTTGATTTAAGAATCAGGGAGAAATTCTCATTTAGGCCTCTATGTTGTATATTTTCCTTTTTTTTTATTTTTTTTTTTTTAATTAGGAGAGTGGGAAAAATGTTACTAGCAAATACTCACAGAATCACAGAAGATCCTGAGTTGGAAGGGACACCACCATGATGGTCAAAGTCCAGCTCCTGGCTCTGCACAGGACAGTCCCAACCATGTGTCCCACCATGTGTCTGACAGCATCATCCTTAACATCCTAGCTGTAGTTTGTACTTCTTACTAAAGAAAATCCACTGTAGAAACAAGTGCTCGTAATCTTCTTGAACTTATTTTGCTCTCTTGTGCTAATTGACATGAGCACAACTCTTTCTGCAAAACTAGGAAGTAGTAATTGCATTTTAGCCAGTCTAAACACAGGGAAGATGACACAAAACATGCTTCAAGCTCGAGCTGTTCTCATTTTTCTGTTCCTTACTCTTTGCAACCAGCAGAGAAGGACTTTTATCCCTGGCCATCTCTGAGTCCTGGTTATGCTGACAGGCCATGGAAGAACAGCTCTTCCAGAACAGATGTAGACAGAAGGAAGATCTCAAAACCATCTCTGTGTCCATTCTCCCCATTCTGTTCTGTTTCACAGGACTTTTCCCGTTTCACATTTCATCAATAACTGCAAATAAAATATTTATGCCAATGGCACATAAAACAAAACACCCATGCAGGTGAAGGAGGTGAGTTAGCAGCAAAACACATTTTCTATGTAAAACTGAATTTTTGCAATCTGGCAATTTTGGGGACAGCAAATCCTCATCCTTCTGTTAGTTTTCACTTTAGAAAGTTTAAAAATGAAAGGTTTTCTCTCAAAGGGATATGTTAGAGTTATTGAGCCACATTACTCTTACACAGTATGAAAAGTGCAGACCAAATCACATCAATAGTGAAAGATCCCTGCCTCTTTTGTATCTTAATTTCATTACCCCAAAACTCAAGAGGTGTTGAAGGAAAGTGGTTATTACTTCAGTTACCTCTTTTTAAATCAACTGAAGAATAGGTTTTTATTTGCTGGGGAAACTAGAACAAAGTAGCAAGCCTTAAACATATTTTTTCAGTTTGAAGTGTGATATGGCTGTAAAGGGCTTTTCATTGTTCTGGTTTACTGATGGTTTACTCGGTCATGCTTTTAAAAGTCTTGTAGTTATGGTCTGTTAGCTGGAGCTTCAAGTACAATTAGAAACAAATATACACTAAATGTACGAATCATCTGCTAATAGGACTCATCTGAAATCCCAGACCACAGGAATGAGCTGAGACTTTTATATGGGTCACCATAACCTTGCTGCAGGCATCTCAGATACCACTAGCATCTAGGTTAGTAATTCCTTTGACATGTGGCAATAATGACAAATGAAACTTTCAAAACACTGATACCTGATATCCTGAACAGCTGTGTCGATTGGTACCATGGGGCTGGAATCTCTCTTCTGGTGACTTCCATGGATGCTGGCTCAGCTGGGTCTGTTGGGATGCTGGCCCAGGAGACACATTTCCCACTGCTCCACGCACAAAGAGCTCCTCAGGCTGGGGTGCAGTGCAGCAGTGTGGGCTGCAGGAAGGCACTCAGAGTTACATTGGCTCTGTACCCTGAGGGGCATATGTCAAACAGCAGAACTGATGGGATCTACTTCTGAGTGGGAGGAAAAGGAATGATGTAGCCTGGCTGCCTTTGTTTTGCTGGGACCATTATTTACAAGGGTGAAGTGCTCTTACAGCCAAGAGCTGTTCAACATGGACCTGGTTTTTTGTGTGTGTTGATAATTCGGGTTTTGTTGAGGGAACTCAGCAGGAGGAACCTCTCCCTCTGCTTCTCTATTCACTGCACAGACAAAATTTCATGTACAAAAAGGATAAGGTTTGCTCCCTTGCAGCATCTATATACTTCTCTTGTCTAATGTTCAGTGTCACCTCCAGATGTTTCGTAAGATTTTTACAGAGGCTGCCCTAATATTTTCAGACGGTTTCTCATGACCTAGTAGTGATGTTCTAATGAAAAATTTTGCCTGTGTTGTGACCTGCTGTATGGAAGAACTATTTCCAATAAATTCTGTCTACTAAATCTTTTCCTGCTTATTTTGTAAGAATTCCTCTTCTGTTTGAAGAGGAATTGAGAATTATCTCAATCACTGTCTGGAGAGGTGGAGTAAACCATGAGAAGTTGCTGTTCTTCGCCAGAAATAAATACGTAATTGATCCTGATTATAGTATACGAATGTGGAAGCCACCCAAGAAGAAAGACAGATGGCTCCCAAGCCTGGAGATAATAGTCTAGTGGCCACAAATTTTAGGTTTTGAGTGGAAACTTGAGCATCAAGAAGAAAAAAGCCTCTTGGGGACCTTGTTACAGAGTGGACTAGTATAGGAGAAACAAAAACACATAGATGAGCTTCCTTGACATAATTTTCTTTGCCACTGGAGAGTAAGTAGACAGTTTATTGTAATCACTGCTTTGCTGTGGGACATTTTCCTGTGGTTTATCACTCAAGATATACTTGTGCTGGTGTGCTCTGAGGTGGGGCAAGGGAAACTGGGGCAGATCTGTCTGGGTGTTTCAGTACACAGATGTTTGCAGTACAAACACACCTTGCACCGTGTGTGGCTTCTCTCACCACATGCAGTCCTGGGAGGTCACTGCATTCTGCATGCCCTGTGCTAGGACAGGCAAAATATATTGGTAGCATGATGTTTCATTTTTACTGTATGGCAGGGTTTTCACTCTGCCTTTTGGTTTTGTGCACAATTTGTGACTAAAAAGTCTTCAGAACAGGGTGAGATCTCCACCTACTCCCAATTACCCTGTCTGTATGTGAGATGAAGCTGATGGTGCTGATGGTCACCTAATGAATACAAAGAGACTAAGTGTTGGAACGGTTAATTAAAGAAATATTATGAACTCTCTGAATTTGTTTGTTGATATTGCTGTTAAGGAAAAAGAAAATCACAAACCTGGATGCCCTTTCAGTTAATATGAACCATCTGTCTGCTTTGGTCTACTTTTCTGGCAGGACTTTTACTTTTGTGGTTCTTTTTCTCCTCTTTCTGATTATGAAACAATCCCCAGTGGCGTGTCAGAAATCACCGTTATAAATGCTGACAATTATTCTGGGGTTAGCATTAAAGGCTTTTAAAACCCAAGATATGTCTGAAGCTGTGTATGTAGTCATTGGCTTCAAATGCAAGTTGCCCTCAGTTGTGAACATGCTACAAATTCTTTTAACAGAGATGAGCTTGTCAAGTGCAAATCAGAACTTGGTCTTTGGGCCACCACTCCTAAGGGGACGTTTGCCAAGGAACCAGTTGAATACAGTGGGGTGTCTGGGAGTACAATCCCAGCTGGGGAAGGTGGAGGGGGCAGAGGTTCTTTGTACCAACAAATCTTTGCCCTGAAGGCAAGCAGGGACAAAAATGGTAAATAAGTCTCACAGCTGGGCAGGAACTGTTTGAAAAGGAAAAAGTGTGCAAGGCTGTTTTGCAAACAGATTAGTGCTCCTGCCTAAAAGACTTGGCTTCTTTTGCATGTTATTCTTCCTGCCTTGATTTCATGGGTGTTTGCTGACTTTTACGTCTGATTGAATGAGAATAGGATTTGACCCATGGCCTCTTACATGCACCTTTCAGTCATGGAGAAAAGAGGGGAATAAATGAACAAGACATGGATTTAAGTTTTCCTCTGGTGAACTAGCAGCTGTTTTGCCTACAGCTGAACTGGTATTTGAACAGGAATCTAAATACTCTGGCAAGAGAAAGGAGGAGAATATTTAGTCGATTGTTCTGGGGAGTTTTACAGTATATTATAAAATTTGAATCTCAAGCATATTTAGAAAAAAAATGCACACAGAGGCAAAGGAAATAGCCTATTCATACACTGATTATTTTTTTAAAGTACTGGTTTGTTTCTGTTCTGAAAGTAGAAATCTTTACCCTCTATTGTGATGTGCGGGATGAGCTAAGGTAAGGTGCCTTTCATAACTTTTCATAACCAGAGAAAAGAATTAATAAATACCTTTAATGCTGTGTTTGGATGTTCTAGGTTTATGCTGCTGTTGAAACTATCATTCTATTTCTAGGGCCAAATAAGATTGAACAAAATAAAGTGTAATGTTCTCTTTGTCTCCAGCACAGTGTTCAAGGATACACATCTTTTCAGTTTGCAGCATCTCTAGGTGACTGAAAACCTTTGCCTATTTCCATTAATGTCAAGTGAAGGGCTTTTTCTTCCTTCAGGGGGAGCACAATTGAGTCATTACATACAGTTTCTTGAAAGCAATGTCTGATCCTGTTTTCTTTCACTTTTTACTTTCTCCTTCTCAAGTCTATTATGGAAATTAATAAATATCAATTTTGTTATTCTCTGGCCTTTTACTACACTGTTTTTCTATATTCAAAATTCAGTTTGTTGTTTTGCACGAGAACTGTCAGTGGAAAGACTTAGTTAATAATTGGATAGTATTACAAACAAAACCAGGGAAACACATCACTATGAGACAGGTTGAGGTAAGCTGAGTATTCAATTCTGCCTGTGCCAGCATTTCAGACGTGTGTTTTTTTCAACACCGGTGTTTTTTGCTTCTGTTTTCATCAAGAGATTCTGAAACTGCATTGAAATCTACATGGGAAACATGAAGGGTTTATTCTATTTTTAAAAGCAGGGGATTGTGTATTGAACAGAGTGTGTCACCATAGTGAAGTCAAACATGATTGGACTCTAGTGCTTGACATAGTGTAATAGGGTTTCTGTTACTTACGCATGTCAAAATTTAGCTTCCAACACTAACAAACTGATGTCATTCTAGTTCTGGTTTGAATTAGCAAGAATCATAGCTTTTCTTTCTACTCTCATTTTGTAATAACACTGCCAATTAAGAAATAAGACACCAGCCACGAACAAAGAAGCAGTTCCTGCTCTAATGAGTTTGTGGTCTGAATTCAACAGGCCTGATGGTCACCAGCTGTTTTACAGCATCAAACTTGCATTTCCATATTAAATTGGATGTCCTCATGGAATGTAGTTCCACTTGCTCAGGGACCCTTTCCTTGTTTTTGTGAATACACTGGAGATTTGAATTATGATCTGTATAATTACACAAATGTCTGAAAAATCATTTACTATATGTCTGTCTTTAAAACCAGATGTTTTCAGTTCTTCTACTCACAGTCTCCACTTCTGGTGGTGTTTAGGAATTTCTTTATTTCAAGAAAACCAAAACAGATAGTTCTTAAGCACATATTATTTCAATGAAGAATTTTGTAATGTTTTTCTGAATAATCTCTTTCATACAAAAATTTTGTTATTTTCTGATAGGTACCACATTTACTCACAGGCCTGCAGTAAGGAATAGCTGCTGCTTTCACAATCATGTTCTATGTGAAGCTGCCTGCACCACTTATGAAAAACTCCTGGCAGGACTGAATCAGGGGATTCCAAGTAGGAAGACTTTGTTGATCATGGCATACCTTTTTGGCACAGATTTCCATGTCTTTTCCATGAAATTTCTGGCTTCTTCAAATTGGGACAGCTCATCTCAGTAGAAATACACTCACTTTGCATGCACACTGTAGATTCTAATTACCATTTTACATTATTGCTACCACATCCATGCTGAGTACTGAGCTGGCCATAATCTTTTCAGCTGATCTCAGACTTGTCAGCATCATTGCATGGTGTTAGATCTTTTAAACATGATTCCTTTTTATTTTAACCCACTCTATAATTTTGGATACTGGTATTTCATCTCTATTTCTACCGATTCTGTACTTATTATGACCAAAATCTGCAAGTGTTTACTTGTGCCTACTGCTTGGTGGATAAGTACTGCTGTGTTTTCTTTAATATACTTACCCATAGCATAATAGGAAATCACAGTGCACAATCAGGCCATGAAGAGAACATCTCATTTTAGGGATGAAAAATGTAGTGATTTCTAAGCTCAATATAAAAACAGGCTGTGTGCCACGTTTTCAGTCCCTGTGTGGTGTATGATCCCTCTGGGGAGAGTCAGAGAGAGCTGGGGCTGTTCTGAGCTCCAAGGCTCAGGAGGGATGTCTTATTAAGGTGTGCAAGTACCTGAAGGGAGTGCACAGAGGAGGGAGCCAGACTCTTTCCAGACAAGCCCAGTGACACTGGGCACACACTGAAACACAGACAATTCCCTACAAACAGCAGGAAACCCTTTATCACTGAGAGGGTGACCAGGCATTGGCACAGGCTGCTCAGAGAGGCTCTGGAGTCAACATTCAGAAGCCATCTGGACATGGTCCTGGGCACCCAGCTCTTTGTGGCCCTGACTGAGCAGGGGGCAGGACCTACAGAGGTCCCTTTCAGCCTCAGTCAGTCTGTGGCTCTGTCATTCTGTGCATGCCTTTCCTAGAGCCTCCAATTAAACTGAGCTCAAATCACTCATGTTTTGTTTCACAGACTGATTTTTATGTTATAGAGGTATCCATAACTGCCATTTAAAATTTTGATGTGGTATCATAATGTATTATGAAACAGGTAAGACAAATTTTCAAGTGAAAAGCACAGAGATCAAATTTAAAATCAACAGAAGCAGCAAAGGAAACAAGAGCAAATAAACAGAATTGTCAGGTGAGTTGATTGTAAATATTTACGGATTAAGCAGATGTAAACAAGAAGCTATTGGATTACAAAAATAACTAAGATTTATTGATTTGTAAAACTGGGCATCATTAAATGGTCCCTATGGTCATCTAAGATAGCTTAACCTCTGGTGGTTGTATGAAAGAAACTTGCCATTCAGCATTATTCTCCATCTGCTTTTGCTCACATTTGCTACTCTTGTGGCCCAAGTTTCTTTTGCAAGCTTAAAATTTTCCATTACAACAGAAATATCTTAATTTTCATATTTGTTCAAAAGCCAGTCTGGGGATTTTTTTGGCAAATATCACAATTTTCCAGCTGACATAACAAGGGATTATATACACCTGTGATTATTACGCATGAAAAATAGCTGCATTACATGCTTGGATTTCTTTGTTCCTGCAGCCTGTCTCGTCTTCTTCTGGCTCTGCTGTCCTGTAGAGGTTAGACCTCCCTGTCCATCTTACTACTTTGTATTCCTCCCTTTTTCTAACAGTTTTCTTTCACTCTGCCTGTTCCTTGTAATCTAATGAAATCACTGACCAATTTATGATAGCACCACGGAGGTGTTTGAAATGCCTGGTGGACAAAGATGCTTGCTGCTTCTTCCACCTCCCAAGGGCAGCACAGCTCATCCCTTTGCCTTAAGTGACTCTCTAGTCCATGTGGGAAAGGGTTTGTGGCACAATCTGGTGTCATTGTGTCTATGTCACCATCCCTTTGGGCACCTCAGCTTGCAGCAGAACCACTTTGGTTCCCAGGGTCCTGAAATTCTTCCCTGGCTTACAGCCACGAGCAAGCATGGGGCTTCCTTTCTCCCTACCCTTTTCTGACTGCCACTAAAACACAAGTCAGACTCAACATATTCTTTCAGGGTTACTTAAAACTGAAATGAAGTGTTTTCCACAAAAGAAGTTACTAGGGAAAACTGAAGAAGTAATTTGCTGTAGTGCTTAGTCATTCCCTTGCATTCTTTGCTGTTTCCATCTAAAGCCTAGTACTTCCACAGGTCTTTGGATTAAGCTGGAGAAAAGATCTCAACTTCTTGTTTTTTGGTTGCAGTATTTTTATTCCTAAAGGACTGTATAGTAGAAGATGAAATAGAGGTTAAAATGAGATTATTTTTTTCACCCTGTCTTTTGGAATTCATAAGTTAAGTTGCAAGTACCAACTACTATTTAATTATCTATTGCAGCTTGGGGAGCAAACAGCAGGAGTTAGAAATCTATGTGCAGTCTCACTGCAGTCATCTTGGTGTACTGGGATGGCTCACAGGGCTGGAGTGCTGTGATGGATGGAAACATTCATTAGGAAGGACAGGCTGGGAGAGTGAGGAGGTGGAGCTGCCTTTCACACAAAGGAGCAGCAGGAGTGCATGGAGCACTGTCTTGGGATGGCACAGGCACATGAGGGGTGTTGGGGAGGTGTCTTCTACAGAAGACATGCTTGGGAAAAGAGGATCTGCTTAGAGAAGATCTGAAAATCTTCAGATAAGGTTTTCAGACAGCTGGGAGAAACTTCACTTTCACCTGCCCTGCCCTCAGGGGGCTCTTCAGCCACCCTGGTATCTGCTGCGGAGTTAATGCTGTAGAGCACAAGTAGTTCAGGAACTTTCTGGACTCCACTGATGATGATTTCCTGACATCAGTGACTGAAAAGCCAAAGACGTTCTGTTGTTTCTGTTAATTTTGCAGAAAAACTGGTTGTGAATGTGAATGTTGGGAGGAGCCACGGCTGCAGTTACCACAAGACAGGGTAGCTCAATGTGTGCAAATACCTGATGGGAGGAATAAAGAAGATAAATCCAGACTCTCTTAATGGTGCCTGGTGACAGGACAAGAGAAAAAGAGAAATATGGGAAATTTTACTTAAGGAGAAGAAAAAAGATTTTTAGTGTTTGGACAATTAAACAGTGCATCAAGTGTCTTAGGCAGGTGGTGGAGCCTCCATTCTTAGAGATATTAGAAACCTGGTTGAACAACTCTCCTGGTAAACTTGCTGACACTGCTTGAGCAGAGGTTTGGACTAAGTGACTTCCAGAGATACCTGCCAGAGTTTCCATGAGGTGAATCTGTGATAAAAATATATTCCAAAGCACATTTCATGGTAAATTTTAGAAAGGCTTATTCATAAAGAAATTACAGGGAGGAATCCCAGCTGACAAACCAATTTGAAAGCATTCTTTTTCTAAAATACAGGAGCATCAGATTTCTTTAGCCTGTTATGCACAGTGCCATACAAATAGCAGTAGAACATGCTCCAATTTATTCTCCCATCACTTCTGTAGCCCTTTCAGCCCATGGCATCACTGCTGTGCAGAAGATGAGCTAAGTGTCACAGTCAGCTGTCACAGAACTGGGACTAAAGTGCACCATCAATTAATACTATTATTCAGGAGCTGTCAGTTGGGGTGATGGCTTCCAGACTGACAGACAGGTATGAAGGAGATCAATACAGAGTTAATTAGAGATGATGTGTGGACAATGCCCAGCTCTCCCTTCTCATAACACCAGGTCTGGACAGTGAGTAGCCCAGGGCTTAGGGGAGGTGGAGCAGTGATAAGCAGTGGCTCAGTCAGTCTGAGGAAGCTGATGAAGTTGTTGCTATGTCACAGTGACAGCTGTAAGATCTGTGTGAGATCTACTCTGCAGCAGACCAATTCTTGTCAGCCCACCTGCAACTGAGCTCCTCAACCCCTACTCTGGTTTGCTCCCTAGGTGGCTACAGATATTGGCATAATATAACCATAAACCTCTCTGGGAGATTTCATCTTGAAAAAAACAGTTTAGGCAGTCCTGTACATCTCAGAACAAGTAACAGTCAGTGTGTAGAAACTGATGGAAACAGGGGATCTGGCAGCTTGCTAGTTATTGAACCCATCTTGTTATGGTGCTAGTGCTAAAAATGGACTATTCCTAACCAGAAGACAACACAGCTCAAAAACATATACATGTATTGTGTAAGTCAGTCACAGGACCCAGTCCACGGCAGCACATTGCTGTGGAAACCTCATATCCACTGTCATTAATTATTAGTCATTTCCCCCCTTGGACCTTGCCATATACTGTAATCCTCACCCACTGCTTTTGTCTCTACATGGTTGCAAGAAAGATACAAAATCGGAACTCTGTTGACAAATGAAGTTTGCTTGTTTAGTGTGATGTGCAGCTTTTGGTGCAAAGAGCACTACTTGCTCATCTGACAGTTCATCTGGTGTGAGATAGCCAGGGTGCACACACAGATTGTCAGAGACATTGATCAGATCAGCAGACAGGGCAAAACCACAGCCACAAGAAGGGGTGTAATTTTGGCTTTTCTTTTTTTGTCTAAGTAAAAATCTTGAGAAGAAATAGTCTCATCTGTTTATTAGCTTTGAAAACGGGAAGAAGAACTTCTAAGGTTTCTAGATTTAATTTTTTTCTTTGGAGTGATCAGTGTGAGTCAGTCATTTCTTCTGCCAAGCTGGAAACATTCATAATGTCCAACTGTCCCTAATAATTCCTAGGTAACAAATATTTTAACCTGTGGAAGACATTTTTGTCCTTGCAAATTTACAGATTGGCCAGGCTTTTTGGTTGGAAAGCAAATAAGGAATGACAAAGTGATACTCTGTCTTTCATGCAAATTGGCTTCTAAAGAACAGAATATACAGGGATTTTTCTGTACCTCCCGGTTTGCACTCCTTGTGTCCATCATTTGGGTCCTATACTCCCTTAACTTTGGCTACATAACATTTCAGTTTGAGAATCCAAACACGACCTTGCTCTCACACCAGCCCCAGGGTAAACCAGGAAGAAGTAGACTGAAGTATAAAACTGGGATATGAAATGCCATCCAGGCCTTACCTGTTTAGACAACTCTAAATATAAATATATAAACATCTGAGCTTATCAGCATGCTCCTTCTTGCTGAGGAATGAAATGGGTGATTCCAAACAACAGCCAACCACTGTGTTCATCTCTGTCCTTTCTTGTTCCAGCAATTTCCTTTCTCCTACTGCTGTAATAATTGCTTCACTCAAGATTTTCAACAATGCTTGAGTGCCACAACATTTGCAGATAAGAACAAATTGGTGTAGCAGGGAAACAAGAGGCCAGTTATGCCCATGAAACAAGGTGAAAGTCAGATCAACTGGCTATGCAGGAACACTGTGGAGCTGCCATTCAGGTTTTTAATCAGGTAGCTAACAAGCTATGACCTGTAATCACAGTAAGCAATACACTACAGAGATTTTTCTTTGTTGCATGTAATCTGTTGAAATGCTGGCATTTAACGTGAGTGGGCTGCGATACCCTGTGGCAATACCTGCCTGTAGAGCTTTAAATGTATGTTTATCTTGTGGCTCATATATTTATGCTATATATCAAATAGAAAAACAATGAGCAGCTGCGTCTTTGGAGGATGCAAAAGTCAGGCTATATTTTTTGTGATACTCAGCAATCTCTAGCTAGTTGAGTGCATGTCCTGATTTCCTTTGCAGTTGCTGTACAATAAAGAGTATTCTTCATTTTGTTATGAATTTGTAAAACTGTAGCCATAGTTCCTTCAGGCAAAAATGCCATATGTATGATAGCTCTCTTGTTTCTGTGGTGGTGGGTTGGTTGTTTTCTGCTTGTTTTGTTTTTATTTTTAAATCTCCTACAGTTCCTATTTGATGTTGCAACTGGGGCTGCTGTTGCTGTGAGCATGTCTTTCATCTATGCACATATGTACATGTCCTTGCTGTATTCAGCATGTTGCAACAGAAGAGATGGTTCAGTGCTGGCAGAGAGAAAGGTCTGACACAGGCAGGAGGAGATACCCAGCTAAGAGCTGGAGTACTGCGTGACTTCAAGTCACACAAAATTCCAGCCCAGGAGCCAGGTGAGTGCAGTAGCTTCCAGCTGTAGGACTCCTAACCCCAAGGATACAATGCTGACATGGTGTCTGCTAGTTCTTTGCTGACTTGGGACACAGAAAAGGTCCTGACACAGCTGAACTAGTTCCGTCACAGAAGGTATCTCTTCAAGAGGGCAACTCTCTTTGCAGGATTTTGCTACATTTTTGGGCAGAAATTTAGCTCCTGACAGGGGATTCATTGCCCTATTTCAGTATCAAGAAGCCTCTGGAAAGCTACTTTATAGCAAGATAAGGCACATGCAGCTCCACTACACTGAATTCTGGAACATAGGCACTAATGATTTTCAGCAGCACTGAATAAATCTTGCTTTTCTTGTCTCACTTCCTTTTTACCAGCCCCCCCCCCCCCCTCCATTTTCCATCTCTGCACATATCGTCATATTTGGCTTTGTCCTCTGTTTTCTACAAAGTTCTGCAAAAGTAATGTCATCTGAGGGAGAAACTGTCTGCAGGGCATTTATTTGTACACAAATAATATTTTACCATGGCAACCCTAATTTTTTTTCATTGTGCAGTCCTCTGTATCATGAAATAGCTTTTGAACGGCTGGGCATTCCCCTGCTTCTTCTGCAGCTGATACCTCAAAGAAATTTTAAAAGTATATTGTTACAAACACAGAACAAATAAAGAAAAAGGGACATCATCCATAGGAAAGGTTTTCTGCAATTGTCAGTGGCTTTTGTTCATTACAATAAGTAAGTTACTTATTTTAAAACAATCAGTGATGTTATTTTGCTCATATTTGATGCTATAGGCCTAATTATATTTACTTTTATGTCTCTACTGTAGCGTCTGGTACAAATTACTGCCCACGGTGTTTTGTTATTTCTGGATTACAAATTCTTATTTACAATTTTTTTCTCTCACCTGATTTATTCTGCAATGTCCAAAGAGGATAATGGCACTTGAATGATTTTTTGAGCAAAAACATACTTTTCTACTTTCAGAGCTAAAATTTGCAGCAGAATACAGGCAGTCTGTATTGGAAAGGACAGTTTACTTTGGTTAATTGGACACTGCTCCAATGTGGTCCTCAGATGATTAACCCAGACCCTATCTTTGAACTGGCCATCCTTGCAGGGGATAAACACCTGTTCATGATTCCAGATGTGCACTGAGTTACAGCTTTGTCCTGAGCCCCGCTACCAACCCAGGTCTTCAACCTGAACAAGATATTGATGGCATTTCAACTCTGAGGTCTTTGATTTCCCTGGCCCTAAACCAAATCCTAACTCTAGCTTTCTGCAGAATAAATGATAAACCTCTCCAGTTCAAAATATAAGATGTCCTTCTACCCTGTGCTCATCTGGATTTTCCTGGAATTTTGTCTTCATGGGAAAACTTTGCAATTTACAAGCTAGAGTTACACTGGTAATCACAGTATAACTGCCTGCTCTAGTACATCTTGTTTCAGAGCACTGTCAATCTCTTTTAAAATGAAAAATACACTTGTATTGGAATTAGTATTTAGACTATATTTTTGCAAGTAGTCCCTGTTCTATATTTCACAGAATCACAGAATATGGTGAGTTGGAAGGGACCCACAAGGATCATGGAGTCCGGGTCCTGACCCTGCACAGGACACCCCAAGAGTCACACCAGGTGTCTGTACTTATTTAAACTCATCTTTTTATGTAGAACAGCAAAGGCTGCTTTTTCATCCAGATATAAGTAACCTTCAGTAACTGGAAACTCACAGGACAGCTTTAATTGAAGCATTTATTTTTGTTCTCACCCGAGTAGCTGAAATAATCACTAAAATTCCTGAATCTTACTGTAGTTCTGGGGGTTTGTCCAGGAACTAAAATCTCCTTGAATATTGATCCTCAAAACCCAAAATATGGAATATTAATATTTCTTCCTTCATCTTCCTGAGTTAATTTCCTAACTGTTCATCTCTAGCAGAGCATCAGGGGAATTCTAGCACAGAAGGGCTCAGCTTTGCCTTGCGAGGTCTTCTCTTGTGGTGGTTCCTGTCTCTTGGTAGTGAAGCAAGATACTGTAGCTTGGATTTATGCCAAGAAACTCCCTAACATGCATGTATGTGGAGAGGCTACTTTTTTCTGCTACTTTTTCACCTGCAGCTCTCATGACTGTGAGATTGTCCATCTCACTTTGGCTCTCCTGCTTTGCCAAGGATGGGGCTACTCCAGCTCCCACATACTTGGTTTCCTTTTCTCCACAAGGCTGACCAGCTGGTGGTGTGAGGATGTAGAAGGGACTCTTGTAGAACTGTATTCCCTAGGATGGATCAAGCATGGGTATTCTTGTGACATTCCTGGTCACTTACACCAACTCCAAGATCAGTGACTTGCACACCCTCTGTTGACTGAAAAGGACAGAATTTACAGCTGAAAGCAACATCCAGTGGCCTTCAGGGGCCAGTACCTGGCAGCAGGCCCACTCTCAGCCTTGTAGTCAATGTTTAGGTACTGTACAGTCCAGTCACAGATTCACAGAATAATAGAATGGCTGTGGTTGGAAAACACCTCTAAGATCACCCTAACTAACCTAACACTAACCTAACTCTGCCAGGTCCTTGGCTAAACCATGTCCCAAAGAGCTACATCTACAATGCTCTTAAATTCCTCCAGGATGGTGAATCAACCATTTCCAATAATCTGATATCTGTCTGGTTTAAAAAAAACCAAACCAAAAACAAAAATATAGAACTCAGATGTGAGAGCAGTAGAACATTCATTAGCTATTAAACTGAGCAATTTGTGTCTAGCTATTTCTCTGGCACCTGAATGTTTTTTTTTTTTTTCCTTTATTTTTTTTGGAAAGAGGAACTTGCAGTTTGCTGGTGCCAGAAGAGATTTTACAAAGTGACAGATTATTGGGATTTAATTTGTTTAGTAATTTCACATGCAGGTGTCATTCTTGACTGTTTCTTTTACTCTTCTTCATGAAGCCACAATGACGTACGGCAAGAGCCCACTTCATTAAAGCAGCTGCTTTCCTTTACAGTGTATTAAACAAGGTCTGAAAAGTATAATCTTAGTAAAATAATATCATAGTTATAAAAAGTAGCCTGATTCTTTTAATGTAAGAGAGGATTCCTGTAGTCTCTTTGTTGCCCCACACAAAGAGTCAGCTTTACCGGGTGGTGCCTTCATGCCCAGCTTTAATTCTGAGATTGGCCTCCTGGTCTTTTCCCTAATATGAATAGTCTGCATATTCAGAAAGACTGATTTTTTTTTTTTAAGGATTGCTCATTTCAGCCACTAATTAAGTTCTTATCTGTAAGTACAGCACTACTTACAGACATTTATGTATCTCATATATATGCATATATACAGCAAATGCTGACTTGACATATAAATCAGATCAGCCCCCTTCCGTCTGTTGTTATGGCTCTGTACCACAACCCTCAGCAGCAGCCAGTCTTGCCAAGTTCAGTCACAGCAGGATTCTCTTCACTGAGCCTCAGGAGATGACCCAGCACTGGACTAAATGCAATTTCCATTAACAAAGTCAGGTGCTCCTAAAGATCAGTCACCAACCCTCAGCAAACTAGAAATTGTGGAGCGCTCCATGGGTTTCCATGTGTGGTTTTCAGAACATCAATTAGTAGGTGCATCTTCAGTGCACAGAATCCACAGAATGAAGACCCAGTAAGTGGGAACAATGTGATAAGCACATGCACTTTGTTAGGAGTGAACCATGTTGGCCTGTGAGGAGCAGGGCATTCCGAAGCACTGCACAGAACCAGGTCAACAGAATGTGAACAAATTTCCTCTCTG
This sequence comes from Cossypha heuglini, assembly GCA_027576195.1. Classification (NCBI taxonomy): domain Eukaryota; kingdom Metazoa; phylum Chordata; class Aves; order Passeriformes; family Muscicapidae; genus Cossypha; species Cossypha heuglini. Next base: position 48,275,315 of record JAODKT010001744.1, read on the forward strand.
AGCCACCTCCAAAGCACACAGAGATACCTGCTTTGCTGATACATGTGTGTGGCTCGTGCCATAGACAGCAGTAGAAGAGCTCTTCCCACTGCCTCTGCTGGCAGTTGCAGTTTGCTGCTAACAGTACAATGAAATACTGAAAAATGAAATAATACTGCCAGGAGTTCTTCCTGCTCATCCCATGGGTACATTTCTTCTCTTACCCCACCCTCAAATGGTAAACCATATGGGAGCAGAAATGTCCAGCACAGTCACTGGCTGCTGGTACCTTCTGCCTTACCAGTGGGAGTATTCCTATAGCATGACAACTTCCAGAGAATGGAGAAGACAGCAGCTGCAGAAACTGGCTCATAGGCAAGATCAGAATCAACTGGAGTTGTGAAGCACAGGTCAAAATGGGCAAAAGAAATATGGATATAGCAAAGCAAAGTTAGATTAAATGAGCTCGGCTCAAATTATTTGTATTTTTCTTATTGAAGATAAATATAAAAAGAAAAAGATGCCAGGACTTCATGCTAAGTACACTTGTAAAGTGTCACGCATGATTATAGTTCCATTAAAGCATACAAAGCATAAAATAATAATATTAAGACATATATATGAGAAGACTGAAGTTTGAATACTGGAAGGTGCTACAAAACCTCATTTCCTTTTCCAGTCCTGATGTCCTTTTCCAACTGAGAACAGTACCAGTGTCCAATGTCTGAGAACTAGTGGAAAATTTGGATGTGCCTAGGCATGCGAAGAGGCCTTTTTATGAAGTGTGTTTTCCAGGATTTCAAAGCAAAACACTGGAGAGGACAGTATCTGTAGCTGTGCAGAGAATTCAGAAAAGCTCAGACTTTAATTGCTGCTCTTTGGCTTCTCTGGTGTTGCAGTTAATCTGCAAAAATGAAAGGAGTCAAATTGATAAAAGTGAAATGGCAGCCTGTGGATTAACTTTGTAGTTAAACCAAGCTCACTTAGTAACAGGAATCGACAGGAGGTGTAACTGGCCCTCTGCCTTATCCTAGATCTCTACGTTCCCTGTCTCAAAAGGCAGTAAGGACAAATGTGGCGTACCCATTTCCTGCCTGGTCAGGAACTCATGGGGCAAGTGCTTATGGAATTAAACCCTGCCATCTGTAGAAGCCTCTTCCACCTCTTAAATACTCCTATATAACAATTAATGATGCTTCTGACATTTGTTTTCCCTTGTGAGATTGCCTGGTTAGCATGGCCTTGATTATGTTACCCCCTGATATGAAGAGGACAACCTAATTTCATCAGCAGCAGGAAAGGATGGGCTGAGAGTTCAGGAAACTTAAGTCAATAAGGGGCAAAATGCTTTTACAAATTCATTATTAAGGAAAATACCTTCCATACAGCTCTTGGAAAAGAGTGTAGTAGGCCATTCTGAGGTTTTGCATTAGTTTCAGGAACTTTAATGTCGTCTCATTCACACACATCTGCTACTTCCTTGACTCCTGAGAGGTTGCAGCAAGCTGGAGGTGCCAGTTTAAAAACTGCTTTATACCTGGCACTGTAAACTTTGGCTGACATGTGCAGTTAAGCCATCTCTGCAAAGAGGTGGAACACCTTGGATAACAGCAAGGAAAAAGCTAAGGGCATTAGCCACTTCAGCTGTTCTTAGTGAGTGCTTATGTTGGTGAGTCATCAGTATCAGCTGGCTATTTGTGCCATCAGCTCTTCAGAAGTGGTGTATTCTCGATAATGCACCATGCTCAGTTCTGTGTAAAAATGGCCATGTGTCAAAAGCTGCTGGAGAAGTTTAGCCAATCAACTACTTTAGTACTGAAATTAATTCATGGAGATACTGAAGTTGGCCAGAATAAACTTTCTAACACAATTTGAAGCATTAGAAAGCAGGCATTGTTTACCTGCACAGGACACACAGAGGATCGAACTCTCCTCATTCTCTGTGGGAGGTGAGACTTTACAACAAGGGTTTTATCTATCCTAATCACACTTACTCTTTAAAACGTGTTTCTTATTTCATGTAAGCATCACTTCCTTAGAAATAATTTGCATGCATTCAACTCCTGCTGGAATCCTCTTGTGGTCCTAGAGAGTAATAAAAGGGGTCTCTGGTCTCTATTCACTGAATGCTTTGATATTAAAGCATAGTAATAAAATGAAAGTCTATATTCTAAGTACTACTGTGTGCCACCAGTCAGATTTGAAAAGTATGCTGTCTGCAGCCCTGATAGGCAAATAATTCAGAATTTCGGTATTAGTAATGCAACAAATTAAGTGATCTTAATCTCTTTCAGATGTGAGGTGAGGGAAGGCCACTGAGGCAGCGGGCTTGGAGATGCTGTGCTGTGAGGAGAGGCTGCAGAACCAGGTCTGGCTCAGCTGGGAAGATAGATTACTTTGGCAACACCCAACAGGAGTCCTGGTATAGACAAGAGAGGGACAGAGGAAATGCAGCATTGAGACTTATCAGAGTAGTGCACGGTTGGAGGATGAGAGGGATCAGCACAGCTGAAACAGTGGAAATTCAGAGCATTCACAAGGAAGAAACACCTTCCCCACAAAACCAGCCCAGGACTGCAACCAGGGCCCAGGCAGGCTGTGACATCACCAGCCTTGGAGGTTGTCAAACTCCAGCTGAGCAACTTGATCTGAGCTTAAAGCTGGCTCTGATTTGGGCGGGGTTTGGTCTGGGCATCTCTCGTGGTCCAGTCCTGAGTTATGCCATAAGCCTATGAACTACAGTACTTGGAGCATCTCAGCAGCTGCGGGACCATTCTTGCTAAAAGTGCCAGGGTACCCTGCCATGGTTCTCTGGAAGGGCAGGTTTAGTGGAAGGGAAGGACAGAAGGGCAAGCTGTGGTAACACAGGAGCTCTGGTGGGGTGGGAGCCCCTTTGTCCTCTGCAGATGAGTTTGAGTGGGCATCTTACTGTTGTGCACAAACACCTGACAAAGAGTACATCACACAGAGCCAAGCTCTTCGAGTGGTACCCAGGGCTGGTACGCAGTGACGGGACGAACGCTCTGTGTGCAAGAAACATAAGAAAACACATTTTCGCTGAGCTGGGGGTGATGCTCCTCCGCAGGCTGCCGGGAGAGGAGGCGGCACCCCCCACTCCGGACACCACTCCAGCCCCAGCCACTCCGGCCTGGGGACACCGTCCGGGGCCGACCCTGCTCCGTGCGGGAGTGGGACGGGCCGCCCACCCGCGCTGTCCGCGGGCCCTCCCCGTCCCTCCCC
>JAODKT010001744.1:48278994-48322078 GCA_027576195.1 Cossypha heuglini
GCACCCCGAGCGCTCCCCGCCGCACACCGAGCTGTCCCGCCGCTCTCCCGGCCCGGCCCCGGCGCGGAAGATGCTGCGGCTCTGCCTGCTCGCCGCGCACGGTAAGGACGGAGGGGCCGCCTCCCGCCCGCGCCGGGCGCTGCTCCGGGCCGGGCTCGCCGTGACCGCGGCTCGTTTTGTCCTTTCAGCTCTACGGCTCGCCGGGGCGGCCTTGCTCTCGCCCGGGTCGTGCACCTTCGAGGACAGCGCCTGCGGCTACCAGTGGGACTACGCGCATCTGCCCTGGACGCTGCACGGGGAAGGTGAGAGCGATGCGGCTCCCCCGCGCTCACCTCCCGGCATCTCGGGGTGTTCCCCGGGGAACAGCCCAGCCGGGCTCCTCCCGAGAGCGGGACAGTGCCCTGACAGCTGGTGATGGGCAGGCCCTGCGCGGAGGCGGCTGCACTCTCCCGGCACGGGCATCTCCGCAGATTTCTGCGGGATGCCTCGGAAATCTCCTTTCTTTCTCTGTCTTTGACTTTTTTCCTGGGAAAAGGTGTCTTTTATCAAATCCTCTTCCTAAAAAACTCCTCATACCTGTCACATTCCTATTAAGCTGCGTTTTTTTTTTTTTTTTCTAAATATATTTTGGGCTTTACTATAAAAGTGAATGCATTTCTAGGGCAGGAGACAATCTTTGGCAAGGGTATCTTTACAACGTGTTCAATTAATACTCTTCTCCGTTTTATAGTACCTCCAGTTCAACAGAGAAAGTCAAGTCTTTCAGAAAGTTGTGTTAGGCTTTACAAGACTTAATGCTATTGAAAAGAGAACAAAATCCAGTCACTGCACAGAGTTTCCACACAACTGTAACTACTTCTTGGTAAGTGTTCAGTGTGGGCTCCAATTTTTGACAGAATCTATGTGAACAAAAGACTAAACAAAAATATGCACAGCATGGTTGTAATTGGGTAATAAAATAATTTTGATTATGTGTTCACCAAATTGTCATCCATGAAGTAGAAGCTGTGCTCACAGATAAAGAGGGACTATTTGTTTTTAAAGTTTTTAAGCCCCAAAACAGGTGCCAGTGATAATGAGGAGGTGAGTACAGATACAAAGAGATAGACACCCCCACAGAACCCGCTAATCAGTGTTCCATTCAAAACTGGCTGGTTCAGTTTGGTATTCCACTTGTCTCTCAGTTGAGAAAAATGATTTTTTCCCCCCTGATTTGTACCTTGTTCTCACCTATACAAAGTAAGTCACCTTCATTGCTACCTTTTAGATTAGTCAGTATGCTTTGAAAATGTACTGTAACCCCTAACTAAAAAAAGCCTGCAAGGACGCCATAATTGAAATACTTACTTTTTCTCTTATTTATTTGATATTTATTTCTTGGTTTATTTATTTATTTAAACATACATAGATTTTCCTGTATTTTTGAAGGTACTAGTGGAAATTTAGGAACCACTTTTGCTGTCCCAGCTATGCCTCCTAGTACCATGCTCTCTTAGTCCATCTATCTGCAAAGCAGCACTTACTTCCTCCTTGTGATTTACAGGGAGCCCCATGGTAGTGATATTGATTCAGCTCCAAGGGACTGTGAGCTGCTGAGAGCAAAACCTGCAGAAATGGGTGTGTATCATGCTGTGCATATCCACACTACAGTGCTTCAAGATATAAAGACATTTGACCAGGGGTTGGGATCAGCAGCAGCCTGCTTTCTTTGGTGCACAGAACACAATTTTTGTTCCTGTAGTTTGATCGTTCTGTACAAGCAAACATTCCAGTGGCTGTGCAGCTTCTGTTATTGCACATCTAATTTTCAGAGATACTTCATTGAACTGTATACTCTGGGAGAATGTGTGGTATACCAGCTCTCGTAATAGGCATAGTTCTGTCAGCATTTCCATTATAAACAGTTTTTCTGCAGTCTGTAATTTGATCATAGCAAGACATTCTGTGCAAACATTTGGCACACAAGATGGTATATGTGTCTCCTCAGAAATACATTCATTGAATCACAACTAAATCTAGCTGAATATAATTCATTCAAATCTACACAGCAGGTGTGCAAAATTAGTCTTCCTTAGACGCTCTTTCATTCTTTTGTCTTAAAAAACCATGTCCCTTTTGGCAGCACTGCGTCCTGGTATTTGCTGGTCAGCATATGTACATGTGGTAATTTACTGGGACAACAGAGGAAGTCAGGGACGGGAGAGACAGCTTAGCTTTGAATTGTTCCACTTCCCCTTGCATTGCTTCAAAGTTGCTTTATTATTTTAAAATGTTATTTGTGGTATAGAATTACATTCAGTGGGTCTTTCACAGGGATTATCTGACTTGCAGTGCAAGTTCTTGCATCTTAAAAATCTCTCAATAATGCAGTCTTGTGCCAAACTGTCAAGGTGATGTAAATATAACTAAAACCGTGCCCAGAAATTTCCACTCCATACTTGAAAGTATTTTGCCCGGTTGCCAAGGAAGCCAGTACCTTCTGATGGGCCAGGCACACAGAAAGGAAGTGTGAGAAAAAGTTTTGCTTTTGTTTACAGCTACACAGTCCCACTAAAACGAATATGTTTCTAAGGTTCAGCTGCTGTTTTAAATGTTTCTGGCTTCTCTTTAGTGTTATGGTAGTTCTAGCATACAAGATTTAAAAAAAAAAAAATTTAGAATTTTCATAATTGAAAATTCTAAGTGGCATTTTAGGGCCCATTTTAATCAAGTGCAAATCAAAGGAAAATACTCAATGCTACAATGATAGCTGTTTCACTTGTGCTTTGCTCAAGACTGGCAAATCAGGCCCTAGTGAACTGGCTGTTTGTAGGAACAGCTACACAAGAAACTATTCAGGCATCTGTCCAGTTGACCTGTGCTCCCATAAAACCTCTGCTTCAGTGCTTCACCTTCCTCAGCTCTCTCACATGACTATGGATTCTGGAATAAGACCTTAAAGCGTATCAAGGTGTTTTTTTTAACTGTCAGATTTTTCAGTCACTGGCTAGCTTGGTGTTTGCCATTTAGAACTGTAATGATTTTAGCAGACAAGCACCGTGCAAGGAAAAATGTGACATACAGAGAAAGCTGTGGATATAAATTTCTAGTGACCCTTGTTATGGCTGGGAAGCACACCCAACCGAGGTCATGGCCCAGGCTGGGTAAGTACAGCATCAGGCTGAGCAGCATGCTCCCTAACGAGCCAGTTCTGTTCTCAGGGTAGCACGGGAAATTCCATGCAACACGTTGTTGCAGCATACAAACATAGGATACCAGCTACACAAGAAACACAGTAATGTTGCTGCTCAGGAAGAGATCATCATAATGTAATCCTGGTTCTGAAATGAGCAACAGATTAATTTGTATGTTACCAGTGATAAGATCTGAGAGCTTTATGCGAATTCTTTCTATACATGAATAGAGGGGACAATGATCCATTTTCATTGGTGTCATGAAATGGTCCATCATCAGTAGGCATGCCCCCAGAAATGTTCTTGCAGTCATGGTGCCTCTGAACAGATAATTTATCTTTAAGTTCAGAACATAAGGCAAAGATTAAACTCTTGGACTCAACCAGTGGATAGGAAATTTAGAAATCGTGTCTGTATTCATCGCTACTATAGTAGTTAGAGATAGTTGAGAAGTTTGTATACCATGTTAGTCCTACTAGCACCTGCAGGTGTACAGAGTAAAAGTTCATGTTCAATTGTTTTGGGGCATAAAGCTTTGCAGATGCATAGTGGCTGATTTCCAGAAGATTTCACTTATTTGTCAGCAGCATATGTGTGGGCAAGGGAAATACCAGTTAATTCTAATACATACTGTCAAACTCTGTAGGGTAAGATTAATCAAATAACCTTGAGATTTTCTTTAACGAAATTGCACAAGTATTTTAGAGGACAGACATGCTTTGCAAATGTAAAATGGTCTTTGAAACAAAGGAAGATGCTGTGTGTGATAGGCCGTAATCCTGAGTAGAGTAATAAATAAAACCAGGCAGACCCACTTGCAACAGCAGTAGGAAAAACAGCCTCAGGTCAGTTGTAGCCATTCTAAAGTGTTAGGTTCGGGCATTTTTTGCATTCCTCTTAGACATGTCCAGCACCGAACTGGCCATAAACTGATGGTAAGAACATCCTGCTCACAACATTATTACAGATAAATTTCATTAGACACAATAACTATGGCATGTCTTTTCTGTGACTCTGGGCAATGTTTACATTTTTGCTTAGAATGTCTGTGCAGCCCTTTGTGTGAACTGTGGGTATGTTTTGTTTTCCATTGCCCTTCACTCTAACAGAGACCAGTTTAATAGTGCTAAAAATAATCTGCATTTTCGCTGTCAGCTTAAATCTACCCTAATGGAGTTTGCTATGCTGCATCTGCTTCCCTGGATTTAAGCATCAGATAAGAAGCTTGTCTGTTATGATAGCAGCCTATAGGGAGGAGAGATTGTTTATTTAACAATGTGCTCTAAAAAGCAAGTGGTCATTGTTTTATGTGCCCATGCATTGCCTAATGAGTTTTGTGGCACTGAAACACTAAAGCTATGACCAGTAGTTCATACAGCTGTATGCACCTGGCTGTCATGGGATAACTGACAGCTTCCAATGGATATTTTTGTGAGTGTTGATTTCCTTCAAAAATTCTGGAAGTGTATATTTCTTCATATCTCATATCACCAAGGATACATGTTAATAGCACACATTTCAGGGATTTTAATAATGTTTTCTCTTTCTGCAGTGTTTTGAAGGAAAATAGATCAATTTCTCTTAGGAGAGTGATGTACTAGATTAAATTACATACAAATATGGCCTTATTTTCTTATTCTTAAAGCATATGCCTATTTTTGCTGCATTATTCCAAGACACTGCTCCTGTGATACACTCCAAACAGGCATCCATCAGGTAACAATTTCTGGAAAGCCGATGAGCAAGCAACATCACAAACACCAGTTTCAGGAAACTGAAGATTGTCTTTTGGAAAGTATTTATCACATAGCTACACTTAAAGAGCTACGGAAAATAATTTCAAGAGACAGGACAGCTATTGCAGGCCATCAGATAAGTCAGGCGTGAGAGCAGCAACATAAGGAATCTCAAATCTAAACATTGCTGGCATACCATTTAAATAGCTTGTATTTACAGCTGTGCCATATGACTTAAAATTGACCTCTTTTGATCTGAGCTCTCTGATCTTGAATGTCACATCATGTGGCTGTAATATGCAGAGTAATGAAGCAGGTGATAATTGGAAATCCTAGATTTTGTGGCACAGCAAACAGCTCATGTCTGATGTGTGCTCTGTCATGCTCTGTTACAAACCTACAGGCAAATAAATTAGCACACGTGAAGTCTTAGTTTTCTTTCCATTTATCTACAGTACTTTCTGTACATTGGGAAGTACATAATTGGAAAAATGTAAATGAAGTTGTAACATTGCTGGTAACATGCAGCTAATGGCTGCATGTCATGCTGGCTTTGTACAATTCTTGAGCTGCGACAAGTGGTCTCACATGTTTGTTGGGAAATCATTGTGTACTTGGAGTCAAGGAGATTTGCACCAGCTTGTACCTTGCTGCAGCTGAACCAGGCTGGGCATATCCCAGTGCTTGTTTTCTGGCAGGTTCTGAGCTGATAAATTCACCCTGCCACAGAAGCTTATTGGGTTGTGATTTTCAAACCTGAAGCCAGGGCATCTCTGCACTGAGTGCTGTTTGATGGAGGGCAGAAGCCCTTAGATTGGCACATGGTCTGTTTTGCCTTGACCTGATAATTAAAATGTTGGTATTCCTGGCCAAAGTAATTTAGTTTGGAGTGACAACTGCCCTTCCCGATGAGGGTGAAAGAAAGGCTGACTCACACACTTCTTTTACACTTGGAATCTCATGTTCTTCTTGTTTTCCTTTACTTCTGGTGCCATTCCTCCTGTACACTCAGCTTTGACTACTCAGCCACCACTCTTGAGTTAGCAACTCATTTCTTTTTACTATTTCCCTGTTCAGGCTGTCACTGGCAGCTTAATAGTAGTACCATGTGTGAGGAGCATTCCATCTTGCTCCAGCCTATCCCTTGTCTTGCTGATCTCAGTATGAAATCTTACATTTTGCTTGCCCGGGTATAACTTCCATCCCAGGCTTCTGGGTAATAGCATTTTTATTGAACTATGCCCACATTACAGTTATTAGCATACTTTTTTCCCCATCTTCAGAGGCAAGTTTTGTGCAAAAAAAAAAAAAAAAAAGGCAGCCAAGAGCACTTTATGTCCATCAAGAGGTTCAGCAGCAGTTGCCTATGCATGATGACACTTGTGATAAATCTGGCCTTTCCATTTTCAGCAGAGAAACAAACAAAGCCTAAATTGTTGTCAGTGAGTCACTGCATGAGAGATGAGTTTCAAAGCATTCCCCTTCTCCACAGAATTGTAACGTTCTCATAAGTGCATTTTCACATACAGCTGTTACTGATTCAGTGCTTATAGAATCAACAACTGCTGTAGTGTGCTTTACACTGAGCCATGGAACTTGGCCACAAGAAAGGGAAGATGACTCTTTGAAAATTCTTGTGAACTGAATATACCTCGCCCTTCTGACAATAGGCTGGACTTTGTTTTGCACGAAAAACCTGCATGAAAATAGATAATTTGCCACTTGAATTTAAAAATAAAATAGAAGAAGGAAGAACTGTAGGACGGCAAAAGTATTTGGGAGCTGTGATGGAGGTGAAATCACCCCAGTCAAAAAAATCACTTGCATGTAACCCCCAGCCTTGCAGACATTGCTGAAGTTTGCTAAAATTCAAGTACAGACATGCAAATCACTTGCTGAAAACTACTAGAAATATTTTCAGCTTTCTGAAAAAGAATGAAAGGTGCAAATGAACTGAAGTTAAGTTTCTTTCACGAATTTCAAGATGCAGCATGGCATGAGTTTTTTATCAGTAAATGTGTCAGGCAGTACTTTGTGGTTGTTGCATTACACTGCATCCATAATCATCTGAAAAATGAAGAAGAAAGCCAATCATTTGCCAGTTCATTTTTTGGAGGAAAGGGAAGAAATTTTCACTGTAAATTTTGGTCAAGATCCAGTGTGAGTCAAGATCTGTATTGAGGAAAAGTAAGCTTGCACTTGTGCTGAAAGGATGATCACAGACACTCCAGAAGCAATTCTGCGAGTAAAGAAGACTTGTTCACCTTGCACATGGTACAGACTGTTCAAAACTTTAATAGAATCAGCCTGAAAATGCCCTATTGTTCTTATTATATAGGATACTATTAAGGAGAAATATTTGGAAGCTTGTTGAAAGAGTAAGTCCAGACCAGTTACCTAGTTGGTTTTGTTTGCTTTTTTTGGAGTTCTCCCATTGCATTACCTTCTGAGACATTTTGTCCCCAGCCACTGTGTGCAAGAGCAGTACAAGCAAAGTTATAATTGCTTGACTGATTAAACTTACCAAATAGGCCCAAATCTTCTATGGTTACATCTCAGGAAAATATACTTTAAAAATTAGAGAGATTTTCCTTTAATGTTTGAGTTTTTCCTGTCTTAATAATACCTTTTAACAGTTATGCTACAGAAGGCCAGGTAAAAGGCCATATTCATCCATGTAATTTTATATAATGCTTTGATTTATTAGAATGCTTTACATATAATTTGAAGAATTTTATTGCTCCCATTGAAAAGAGCAAGCCTCTTTTGCCCCATACTTCACTGTGTCTCTAGACAGCCAGAGATTAAAGTGTGATCACTGTAGTCCCTCTTCACATCATAATCAAGCCAAAGATTCCTACAATTTTACGTAACCATATAGTGGTCTTTGATTAACGGTGTGTCTTCTGCACTATGTGGCTGTTCCTTTCCCCCAACACATTTTCCTTTGCCAAATGTGGCTGAAGATCAGTATTTGAGACTGCTCCACAAGTGTGAGTAATTGTGTTGGTGTACTTTGAATGCTGTTTTAAATAGATGTATTCTCTGATAAAGTAAGAGCTACATGTTACTAGCACTTCGCTCTATTCTGAAAACCTTGTAAATCTAGTATGAAAATAACCATGAGTCATGATAATTAGATCTTTATTTGAAACATTAGCCAAAGTCTTTTAGGAAACATAGTCTTCACAGTTTTCAATTAGCAAACCTTTAAAATGTTTAAAGAGTCACTGTTATGATGTGCCAAGCTTCTTCAAATTTCCTGGCCCACAGATTGTATTTGCTATTAAAAATGCATAAAGAGCTACAGAAATGGAAGGGCAGGTTACAGCTGTTGTACAGAGAACTGTAGTGAGATACAAAGCTATTGAAGGAAGTAATTATTCATCTTTCAGATTCTCTTATTTTTTGGATGTTACATAACTAAAAATTGATCAATTCTGTGAGGCTCTTGTCTTGTCTATCCCTCATGGTTCAAAAAGATTGGAGCAGGCTTCTGCATGACAGTGGAGTCTAGGGAAGTGCCAATGCATCTGTGGCAAGATGTTATGCCTGGAGGGCAAGGAAGCCAGACAATCATACCTGATCCGTGAATAAGCAGATTTCCCTGTTTTCTAATAATAACATTAAACATCATGTTCTAATGCACTAAACAAAATTTAGATTAACTCTGTAAACACTTCCCTTTAGTAAAATTCTAAGCGTTCCACAAAGCACTTTTCTCAGCTGATACATAGATGGGGAACCTTAATTGTCCAGTGTACTTAGTAATTCATTTGTAGATTTGGCAATGAAAATGTGACTCCCTTCACAGGTCTCTTTCACATTTGCTAAACAGTGTTTATTCCAGCCTGGAACATAGGTTCTTGCTTTTCACAAATTACCATGAACATACTTGAGAAGGCCCTTGAAAAAGGCTGGAGTCAGCAGGTGGGACGAGTACTTTCTCTGGGTTAGAGACCTGTGGAATGCAGCAAACACCACTTTAACATCTGTCTGTTCACTCCAGATGATGAGGTTGGTGTCTGGCTGTAAATATCCAACCAGCCTCATAGAATTTTAGGTACCTGTAAGGCAAAGTCACCTCTGACTTAAAATCTTTATGGACACTGCAAGGCTTGTGGGCACTGGAGGGTCTCTTGGGAGAACATTCCATGTTTTTTATACTGTGGCCTAGTTAGAAAGAGCTAGGCAGAAAAGCCCTGGGGGCCTTGGTGGACACCAGGCTGGACAGGAGCCAGCAGTGTGCCCTGGTGGCAAGGGCAGCTAGTGGTGTCCTGGGCTGCATTAGCAGCGCTGCCAGCAGCTTGGGAGTGACCCCTCCCCTCTGCTCAGCCCTGTGTGGAATTCTATCCAGTTCTGGCCTTTTCCAGTTCTGGCCTTCCCAGTACAAGAGAGACATGGACATACTGGAGAGAGCCCAGTGAAGGATTGTGAAGATGATTAAAGAAGCGGAGCATCTCTCCTGTGAGAAAAGTCTGCAAGAGCTGAAACTGTTCAGCCTGGTGAAAAGAGGGCTTGGGGGGGGAGGTTTATATTATAAAAACATAGAAGGACCTGAAAGGAGCGTGCTAAGGGGACCGAGCCAGGCTCTTTCCAATGGTACCCAGTGACAGGACCAGAGGCAATGGCATACACTGCAGCACAGAATGTTCCCTCTGAACATTAGGAAGCACTTTTTCACTGTGGAGGGTGGCTGGGAGGCTGTGGAGTCTCTATGCCTGCAGATATTAAAAAGTTGTCTGCACATGGTCCTCAGCAACTGGCTGTAGGTGGCCCTGCTGGAGCAGGAGAGTCAGAACAGATGATTACTGAGGTGTCTTCCAACCTCAACTATTCTGTGATTCTGTGGTATCTTTGTATTTTTGTCTGAAAGTTATAAAAGCCCTACTGCAGTGGTCCTTCAGAGATATCCTCATGCACAGTAAAAGAACATAAGAATTTCTGGCTCCTTTTAAAGAAACAGAATAGTCACATATCATGTGTAGATGCCTGATCCATTTATATGTATGTATATAAGAAATCTCTGCACCCTCATGCAAGAGAAGAAATGAGTTTGTTGTAGATCCTGTTAGGTGAATGATCTCTTAGTTGTAAGCAGGATATGGAGAACTTGCTATTTACTGGTATCTTTGGAGCTTGATTGTCATGTAGCTAATGTTTCTAATGCTTATGGCTTATGGCAGAATTTAATAGGAAGCAGATAGGTTAAAGTGTAGAGCACTATGATGCATTTTGTGACAGGATCTGGTCTTTATAACTTCCCACGTTTTTAGTAATTTCCTTTTGAAAGCTTGTCTTTGGCATGCTCTGTTTTAGACATGGTTGTTATCCTGAGGAAGTTTTAGCAAAATAGTTGTGCTGCATCTAATCACTCTTGGCAGATCATTCTGCACATGAACCTCCTTGACTGAGACCACAGTTTTGCAGCTGTTTGGCCAAAGTGAATTGAGTTCATTTTAGGCCATATGAGAGAGTTGATAGCAGTTGGCATAATTGTTTACTGGAGCCAGCAGGGAAGCAGATGAATGAATGGATATTGACTCTGAGTTGCTCTCAGCTCATCAGACTAGGTTCAGGCAAGTGATGAAACAGATGTAGATGTCTGTGCTCTCTCCATTGCATCTGTTTGGGAAATAGAGTCCTTAATTCTCCCAAGCCATGTATCCTCAAGCTGACCTGCAGTTCATTATCAGTAGTTATTGCTGTTGTCTGCTCCTAGCAAATTCCTTCTTCTCGCCTTCCCCTGAGTGCCAGTTGCCTGGTGTACAGCAAGGTTTATTCCCTGCCTTAGGCATGTAAACTCCTGTGGCAAACAATCACAATCATTTACAAGCTCTAGATAGGAGCTGGAACCAGCAGACCAGGTATCTGGTGACACATTTCATCATGCTTCATAGTCTTCCTGAGATATTTTTTTATCCCAGAAGAATCATATTTGTGTACCGAAGTGTCAGGTGATAGTCAGTTTTGTCCTGTATGATTACCATACAACAGCAGTGAGAATCCATATCAGAACCGGAGTAATTCCATTGTTGTTATATTTTGCCTTTATAGTAAATAATTTCCCATTATAGAGCCTGACAGTTTGGTGTCATCCTTGACTGTTCAGTTCAGAAGATTTACTTAATACAGACTGCAAGAAAATGAGGAACTTTTAGTATTGCTCTGGCTTTAAGCTACGGCTTAGTTTACTCTCCTAGCTGTGAACAAATTTGGATGTGGTTTTCCAGAGTGTAAACTACTTTTTGATTGTGTAAATTCCTGAGTTCTTAAGGAAAGTAAGGTGTGCCTTGAGTGCTAGTGTACACAGAGATACCCAAACTGCAAATGCAGCTATCCTGGTACCTGGATTTTAAAGTGTAACAAATATAGCAGCAATAATTTTTTGAAAGAAAACTGGATATACTAGATCTTTTCGTCCCTTAAAGGTAGGCCTTAGAGACATGATAATCTGGGCACAAGCAAAGATAAAATCTGACATTATACAGAATAAAGTGTGTTTTCTAGTCTGTGTCAATATACATTTGCTTAATTTTTGCATCTGCAGCTTAATACTGAGCTTCACAGTGCTTACTGTCAAGTATTAACATCCTCATAGATAGCTTGAAAAACTTGCATGTAGCTATAGGAATGCTTCATGTTAAGATGTTTTTTATAGCATTTCAAGTAGGGTGACTTTTTACATTTTGTATATGTGTCCATATAGCTAGGCAGTGCTAATCTGAGCTGTGCTTTGTAGAAGCTTAGTTGAAGCTCACTAACAAGCAGGAGGAATTCAAATGAATTAATCTTTTCTAGTTCCTATACAGTCATTGCTTTGCAGTTCAATTCTTACGAGATCTTTCACAGAGGGATTTCTTCCCTGGCCAAGGATATGCTTGTGTGCTTGAATGGAAACATGAGAGGCTTTATACCAATACCAGATTGTTCTCTAAATATAGCCACTTCTAGTTGTTATTTTAAACTGAGTGTCAAACTGGAGAGTTATTAGGGCAGTAACTGTAGTTTGTTTGAAAAAGAAGAGAGAACGTTGCACAGTGAAGTTGTCTTATATGGAAATAAGATGAGTGGTATGTGTAGTTTGAACTACCACATGTAGGTAAAAACCAGAGAGCTGTAATCAGTGTTTGTTTTTTATATAAATTTGGAATATAAATTCATGAATATAAATTCACAGCTGATGGGTGTTGAAGCCAAAAATAGGGTTACATAATCAATCTTTCCTTACTAACGTAGGAATGAGAATCTTTTCCTGTGTTGGGTCATGTAGATATTTTTCTGCTAGTTAAAAAGTTCTCTTTTCATGGTTGCTTAGATTTTGTGCTGGTTTTTTTGAGACACCATTTTGTGTTTCCTGTTAGTTATGCATCTAGAAGGGAGTTTCATTACTATGCCTATGGTTGACCTGCAGGTTAGTCCACTGAGAGAAACTGAAGCCCAGAGCAGTAAGAAGTCTCAACAGAAGTCCACAGCCTGAAAATATTTAAACAGTTCTGTGAAAAGACAAAAAAAACCTACTTTATCTTTTGAAACTTGCTGGAAAAGGGAATTGTTGCCTGCTGGACATCTGCACTAGCTGAATCATCCTCATAAGATTTTTTCTAATTGAGTGCTTGTACTGTCTGATTTTGCACAGTGTGTGTATGAGCTGTTTTGTACTGCAGGGTACCCCCTGGCAGGGAAGGGTGGCAGATGGAAGGGGCCTCGCAGGGATGATTTGCTCTAGCCTGATGGAAGAAGGCAGCCTGTAAGGTCTTTTGGGAGAGATGTTTGCAGGCTTTACCTGGCCAGGGGGCCTGTTCATTTAAGCACAAGTCAGTGAGGAGGTTGCATGGTGTGCTCAGGGAATCTGCTGCAGAGTTTCCATTGGTCCTCCTGTGGTCACTCTTGTCCCCTGAGGTACCTGAAGGTGACAGGAAACAGCTCTGGAAAGGCATGGATGAGAGTTTAGGAGTGGTAGATTGTCCAAAGCCATGAGTGCATCAGATAGGTAGACCACAGTAAATCTGTTGAAAAGGGTGCTGAAGGGGTCCAGGTCAATGAGGAATTAATACACAGCATGGGATTTCAAAATTTATCCACATGCCATGGCTCTGCCTTCCAATCATTTTATCTCTTCCAACTTTTTATAGCAGTATACTGCCAAACAATAAATTAACTTTTTTCCAGAAAGCTGAGAGAATTATAAAAATTATGAAATATCAAAACCTCTGTCAGTCCACTATCAACCACTTCTGCTGCCCATCATCTCTAGCTGATACCAAAAGTCTTACGTCAGCAACAGTCTACAAGCATCCATAACCAAAGAGACATAAACTGTGAGGGAGAATGGACCAGTACTGTGGCAACTTCAGTGAGCATCAGAAATGAACACAAGATGGGTTGTTCAGTTCCAAACTTTTATTCCGCATTAAATTATTCCCTGGTCAGATAAAAATCAAACTGATTATATAGGTAATACTCCAAATAATTAATTTAGCTCTTTTCTCCAGTTATGACGTATTTTTAATTTTCAATTAAGCAATTAATTAAATTAATTGCTTTTAAAACACCAACTATAATGAACTACTCTGTTCTCACTGCTTTATTCTCCTATCTCACCAGCTTATTGCACAATTGCATAATATTTAATAATAATAATGTGGAGATAAACACAACACAGTACAGTGCAGGCACAGAATTGAGGCCAAGAAGTGGGCCAAGTGAGGCCAAGACCATAGGGGGAAATCAAGACCACCAAAAACTACTGAAGCCCTCTGAATTATTTCCATAATGGTCTAAAAGAATGTACTGTGTTTGGTAACTGATTCGCATAGAAAGCAAGAAACTTTTCTCCAGGGCAGGGATAACTTACCTATAGAAAGGTAACTCAACAAAGCCCCAGTGCTTGGGCACTTCCAGGACCCTGGACACCCCAGCTGGTTCAATATGAGAGCCAGGACTGGTCTTTTCCTTTCTTCCTTTCTCTCTCTCTGTCTCCCTCCCTAATTAACATTTCTCTCCCTCTTCTCTTTTACCCTACCCCTTTATCCAAAACCCACTGCTGTGTGTTTATATAGGAGGTCAGGGACAAACACACCAATTTCCTTGCCAAGGGTATAATTTACTAAAAAACTTGGTAAACTTTTGCAGACCCTCTGACTTTTGTCACTCCTTTTGACCAGGAGCTTCCATGAATCTTACAAAACCTTTCAGAAAATTTAGTTACCTATTTGCATGATGTGTTTTATTGACAGCTTCTTTATAATATTTTTATTGAAAAAGTAAAATATATATAGCAAAGTTCTTTGCAGCATTCTTACGTCATTGCATTTTCCTAAATATAGAATGCGAGTATTTTTTGCCCTACATGATTGTTTCTTACTGGGTCATCTGTCAGCTTCTTGGTAACTTTAGAGACCAGGCTTTTCCAGACTGATATGTGAGCTCTTGTGCTTTCTTTTCTTCCTCAGAGCACTGCAGCTATAGGAATACTGACTCAGTATTTTGGGTTATTTCAGTATCATGCATTGAAAAGTTGTCTTTTTTGTTTTTCCCAAGTTCCCAGTGGTTATAAATGTTTCCCTTGTTTTCCAAGATAAAACTTGGCAAGCATCTACTTTTGTGGTCTAGTTTACTCTCAGCAGTTGAGGTGTGGAGGAGCAACAGTTCTGGGTTTCCCTCTCCGTGTGCTCTGGAAATGGGTCTCTCTCCTGCGTCACAGCGGAGGGACAGGCTGGGGACCATGTCAGAAGGCAGCACTGACACCGTGTTTCATGGCAAATGTCTCTTGTTTGTGTGTGCTGTGAAGCAGCTGCTGCTGATGCTGAGTCTGTAGCTTGGAGCAGAGGCTGGAAAAGACATTCCTGCACCTTTTTACTCTTAAGAGTCAAGCAGCCTGTGTATGAAATTCGAACCCAAAGTAACGGTTGTCCAGCTTGTCTAATCTCTCATTAACATTGAATAAGGAAGTAATTATCTCTGTATTCCCAGAGATGTCCATTGATAGTTCTTGGATGAGCACAACTGCAGATTTCTTCAGTAAACAATGAGCAGCAAAAGTTTCTGACTCCGCAGGGTAACAGGCAAAACTGGTGGACCAGCCGCAGGGACAGGCTTGAAAGTCTCTTTCTGGAATTGTTTCACTAGAAACAAAGCAGTGAGTCACTGTCAGTGACAGCCAGACGTGCCAGCACTCCTGTTGGTGCTGTGAGCAGTGTATGGGAGTGCTCACATGTGCCCAGTGAGAGCTCCTGGCTCCCACTTCCCCTCAAGGGACATGTGTTTGCAGAAAATACTTTTGCAACAGAGAATTTGCTTTTCCTGAGGAAGCTGCAGACGCAGAGAACGTGTTGGGATCGGCACTGAATGTGTTTGTTGATGCTGTATGAACTTTGGTTAACGCCTTTGAGCATTCCAGCATTTGTCTTGTCTCAACTTCTGACTTATACTTTATGGCAAATATGACACTAAAAAGCATTCTCAGAAAACATGGACTAAGGACTGTTTTTAGAAAGACCACACAAAGCTTGGCAGATAGAGCAAAGTTATTTCTGCAGGGTTTATTTTCTGCATAGTTTGTTTTTATTCAGAATAAATGTGAGGCACATGCTGCTTGGTTAGGCTTCTGTGTTCATACAGTTGATAGCACAACCAGCAGAGGCAGGCCTCCACACTGAGAAATGGCAGCAGGAGCTGGGAGGCAACAGGAGGGTACTGTCACAGTGTGCTTATTCTACACTTTAGTCATACCTGAGCATCCATCTGAGACCACTCTTGGGTACTGACAGCCTGCTGGCACATTTTTGGGGTTCTTAAATTGCGTTGTGAGCAGCACTCAAATGTAGGGTGCACATTTGCAAGAGAACCACTCCTTTGGGATAGTGCTAAGTGCCCAGTGAGATTTAGCACACCAAGTTTAAGTTAATTTAAATAGTGTTTTATGGATCTACATAAAGTTCATTGATG
This sequence comes from Cossypha heuglini, assembly GCA_027576195.1. Taxonomy (NCBI): domain Eukaryota; kingdom Metazoa; phylum Chordata; class Aves; order Passeriformes; family Muscicapidae; genus Cossypha; species Cossypha heuglini. The sequence continues at coordinate 48,294,854 of JAODKT010001744.1, forward strand.
TCTGTTTGACCACCCTAGGATCACAGAATCACAGAATATGGTCAGTTGAAAGGGGCCCATTGGGATCATTGTAGCCCTGCTCAGGACACTCCAAGAGTCTCACCATGTGCCTGAGAGCATTGTCCAAACTCTTCTGGAACTCTGTCAGGCTTGGTCCTGTGATCACTTCCCTGGGGAGCCTGTTCAGTGCCCAAACACCCTCTGGGTGAAAAACCTATTGCTGATATCCAGCCTAAACCTGCCCTGACTCAGCCTCCTGCTATTTTCTTGAGTCCTCTCACTGGTCTCAAGGGTGCAGAGATCGGTGTCTGCCCTTCCACTTCCTCTTGTGAGGGTGTTGAAGAGCACAACAATGCCTCCCCTCAGTCTCCTCCTCTCTAGGCTATCCACTCTTTTAGGATATAAAACGAGTAAAGTATGGCCTAATAGCCTTAGTGATCCCTTAGGGGGAATAATAATAATATAATAATAATAAAAAATATCTAATGAGAGTTTATAAACTCAATGACTTTGGAAAGTTTTGACAAGCTTGTACTTTGACTGTGAAACAGGAGTCAGTGAGGACTTAAAGAAAACAGTGTAATGAACTGGCAGGGTCAGATTGACAGATTTTTTTCAATGACTCATTTTTATATCTCAGGTTTTACTTCAGTCTTGATAAATATGTCTTACAGCTCAAGTGGGATATGCTGAATTCCTTTGTGAGCAATTGCCTGAGGAAAATACTAGGTGTTCACTGGAATGACATTGCAGAAAATGCTAAAATTCACCAACATTCTCGTGAGCTTTTCACTTCAAAAGTAATCTAGAAAATAAAATGGAAATATTTGAGGCTTGTGTTACAAATGAAGTCTTAGCATCTGTGATGACAAGTATCCCAGGGCAGCTGGGGAGCATTTGAAGGGGATACCTGAAGGAATTAATTTATTGACTGTTGCCTAGTGAGGGGAAGCAGAGGCCACCACAATGTGACAGACGTGTGACAACTGGACTGGGACGAAGCTGGCAGAGCCCTGTGCTTGGTGACATCCAATGGCCTGAGGTAAATTCAGATGTGTTAGGTGTTCACTGAGCTGGACAAAGAAGGATTTGACTGGCTATTCTTATTAAAATAAAACCTAGAGAAGCTAAAATATATCAAAACTCAGTTACTTACAATCAGCAGTTAGATATGCCATAAAAAGCCAAATGCTGCTTCCTGAATCTCCTAAATGACTAAACATTCATACCATGCACTGGCATCTATCTCTTTCTGTTCCTTATATCAGAGTATGCACAAGGAGTTGTCTTTTGCTTTTGATATTAAGTGATCCTCACTAATTTTGGATAGTTCCATTATCCTGCTTGGAGCAGAAGCTCCATGACTGAATCTCCTTCCAGTGGTTCTAGGAACTGCAACTACTCAGGGACAGGGGAGAGAATCCTAGGGCATCAACCCCTCAGAGAGGCCCAGAGCATCCTGTAAAGTATTTTGTGAATTTTATGGATATTTGAGACCATCAGTAAATTCACCACTGTGTGTCTAAGATGTTGTAGAGATAACAATCATGTATCTTGGGACTGTTTTGATAAACCTTCCTCCAATGTTGCAGATTTGGCTTAGTCTGTCTGCACCTCATACACACCCTCAGTTGCTACCAGCCCCTGCCAAGCAGGAATGGTGCACAGGACTGCAAGCCTAGAAGCATCCCTAATAAACTGAAGCCAATCTTTGAAAAGGTTAATTGATGGATGCAATTGTGCAGAACTCCAGGAAATGGTAGCCATGGGCCTGGTGGTTGTGATGTTTGACATCAATAGATGTGCTCCTTGAGTGCAGGTTTTGTGATTGTGCATTCTGGATCTTCACCATTGCATGTGCCTGGTCCAGGATGGAGCTTGCTGGAGCAGAAGATGAGTCACTGCAGCTGCTTTCTTGCTTAGGGTTGGTTACTCAAGGGTGTCCATTGAGTGAGCAGAGCAGGAACTAAGGGGCTGCAGCCAGTGATAAACTCATTACAAGACAGTGATCTCCAGCAGTGTTTGGAAACTGATGGTGTGGCTAGGCCAGGTCCCTCAGGTGACCAGGTCACTGCCAACACTCATCAGGATCTGATAAGCTCACCTGTAAGCTCTTTCTATAGCCAGCTCTTTCAGCTCATGTGTATAAATATGTGGCTCACCTGTCTGCAGTTCTGTTTGCATTTTATGATGTTAGATCATTGCTCAGTCCACCATGAGCCTGCCAGTTATCCCAGTGATTCTGGTATAAAAAAGAGTATGAAGCCACAGAGCTTACATAAAGCAGGAAACTGAACTCATGCGAGTTCAACTTCTCATGCCAGTGAAACCAAATATATATTTCAAGTATTTTTTTCCCATCTGTGTAGGCCCAGCCGAGTATCAGAATAAATGTAATTTCTACAACCAAGCCTTGGAGAGATAAGGCTTATGGACAAAGTTGATCTGATGTAGCTGGGAGAGACAGACAAGAGTTCAGGCAGATGAGCTCTTTTCCAGGGTAATGCAGTAGGTCAAGTGATTTGGCAGATGCCGACAGAGCAGATCCAGGCAGTAGAAAAGTTTAGATTTTATAATCTTGCATTTAGTGCATACACATGGCTTGCAAATGCACTCCAGAAGGCCACCAGTTGAGGATTTTTTATTTCCCCAAGAAAAAACCTGGTCCAAGACCTCCCATGCATACTGTGACCCTACTCTGTCATGCATGAAAGCCAAGTCATGATGGGTCCCGTTCTGTTCCCTACTCATGCCAACTCCAAAGCTTCCTCCTCTCCCTCCCAGGGCCACTGCTTCCTGTGACCAGAGTCCTCCTGCTTCCCTAAGTCCAGGATTGCTTCAGAGTTTGGCTTAGATGGTGAGCACCACGGGCTTTTAGTTTAACCTCTTTGCAGTACTCCAAAGACATTACTCAACCAAGAAATCTTTACTTTTGATGTACAAAAGCCTGATCTTCCAGATGATGGAAACTCAGACATACAGAATCCGAAACAGTGTTGATTGGGTTGGAGTATCTCTTTCTTCTCTTTCTTAAACTCTTACTCCCCATGGCTGTTCTTGTCACTCTGATCCAAGGACAAGTGTGGCCTCATAAATGCCCTCTTTTAAAACACAGCAAGAAGTCCCTTGTTTCATGGTCCAGCTCACTAAATTCCTTGTGTTGGCTCCCTGTGGGGTGCTGGCCTACAGTTTGATGTACATTGCAAGTTTGATAGTTTTTTCTTCAAAAATGTGCCACCAAAGTTGTGTGGACTACAGTGGGCAGGTTTGCCTTGGCCAGGCTGAGATGTGCTCATATCACAGAGCACATTTTGTGCACACAATACAGAGCAGAGCTGGCAATACAAGCTCATAATCACACCACGTGCACCTGTGTAAGAAAATAAAAGAAGTGATGAGCAAAGTAAATAGACAACATAATGCAAAGGAGTGAATTGTATTTTTCTGCTGAAGGAGAAATGCACTCCATCAGGGCAAGCAGCTGTGCTGGAAGAGACGTCACAGTGCATTCCCTTGTGTGCTTCATCCTGGTGGAAACAGCAGGATTAGCAAATTAGCAAAGAAATTGAGCTAGTAATGAAAGAGATGAGAACTGTGAACAAATAGATGCCTGGTAATTTCTACTGTATCTGTTTTTATCTTTAATATTCCCTGTGCCCTTGGAGCAACAGAAATTCATTTAGGATGCCAAAGAATAAAGAAAAACCTTTTTTTAGTTATTTTCCATTCAGAAATCCACAGCAGAAAATCTTGTGTTTCCAAATATTGTGTATGTTCTATTGATGTATACCAGCTAACAGAAGTCATGGAGATATCTTTTGGAAAGTGCTGTTTCAAGGAAAATCAGAGACACCCAATAAAAACTTGGCAGCCTTTGTGTCAGCAGATGAAAAATTGTTGAAATTATGTAATGAGTAGCATGAAAATGAGAGTGGTGTGAGCAGCAGAATACTGAGACTGACGGGTTGGTTGGAACAACAGAAACAAAATTTAAAAGTGGATAAAAATTTTTGAGGTCATTGTGAAAGGAAAAAACCCACATGCTTGTGGCAGGAGATCTGGTGCATGATGTAAGGACCTTGGGACTTGAAGGAGAACAAGGAGAGGAAGCATCCCCAGTGCAGTGGATCAGCTCCTCTAAATCAGAAGCAGAAGACAGCAGCTCAGGCTGGACCCTTGCCAGACCTTCACAGGCAAGCTGATGGATGGAGCCTGGAAGGCTTTTCCAGGGTGGTAAGTAGCTGCAAGCAGATGCTGCAGTCACAGAGTGTTTCAGGGCTAATTGTATTAGTTTTGACAGGCTTGCTAACAGCTGTATTTCTGAACTTCCTGCGGGAGCAAAGGCCAGGGCAGGAGGTGGAGCTGGTTGTTAATTCATAAAGGCATCCTTTGGGAAAGGGGCCTTGGAAGATCCCAGGGCTGGCAAGCAGGAGTTCTCTGGCCTGGTCTGGTGAATATGGCAAGAAAAAGATCAAGTCATTAATCTCAGTCCCTGCAGGGAGACTCAGTTCGTAAAGTAAGGTGAGGTGGAGAGAAAGCTGCTGGAGGAACTCCTGTTGTCAGGTTTGTCCATTCGGCCAGAGGAAGGTGGGTGACTGCCTGGATGAACTGCCTGGGTGTTCATCATACCAGGCTGTGCTTTTCTAAAAAATTATTTTATTTTTAATAAATACTACTCAGCTTTGGGAGAGTTACCTGGAAACCCTGAAGAAGATGACTAGCACAGGGGCAGATCTAGTGGGGTGTTCAGATTCCCTCCCTGCCTGGAAGGGCAGCCAGCAGTGGCCAGGTGGGACCACAGGCTTTTTCTGCAAAGAAGTGACAGCTTTAGGCTTGAAACTGCTGCTGACCCTGTAGACACAGAAGAGAAGGAAAAACCTTGACAATACAATGCATATCAGTCACTGCAGACAACAAACACAGAACACCCACCTCCTGCTTCTCCATCCCTCAGCTATTTTCACAGAGCTACTTTTAAGAAACCATGGAGGAGACAAAGAGGCTTAAAGAACAGAATGTTTTTTCAGTGATGACAGCACTGATTAGTCCCAGGGTATACCATGTAGGTGTGAATCTCACAGTTTACCAGAAATAAAGTTATCTGTGGCTTGATGGGAATGACAACACCAGTTATACCCTGCAGCATCAAGTAGCTTTAATTATAGCACCACCCTGAATGTTTTGGGACTGAGTCTCTACGTTCATTAATGTGAGCCAGGCTTTTTCACTCAGCCCTGCGTGTGTTGCGAGTGCATCCATCTGTCCACGGGAGAAACTGCTGCTGCAAGTCTCTCAAGGGCCAAGGGGAATGGATTAAACACCAGCTCTGGCAAAAGCAGATCACTGTCTGTCTTCTTTTAAGACAATGTTTTTAGTGGATACTCTGAAATGAGTTATTTGCCCTTACAGTTTTAATCAATCTCTATCCACCAATGAGAAGAAACAAATATGAGTAGATATATGTAAAGAAAAGAACAGTTTACTAACAAAACGAAATAGCAACAGGCAAAAAATAACACTAGTAGTCACTAGTTACAAAGGTGCTGTAATCTCACTGACTCCTGGGGAGCAATAAACTCAAAATGGGGGAGTGACACCCCCTCCAAATCCAGTGCCCTCCTCAGGCGACTGCACTGTCTGGGGACACAAAGCAGACAAACCCTCGGAAGGCAGGAGCTTAGAAAGCAGTGCTGGTGGCAGAATTGCTGGTGTAGCCAGGACACTCCATCCCCACGATGTCAGCCTCGGGTCCATTGGGTGTTGGTGCTGTGTTGCTGCCTTCTGCTGAACTCCACTGGTGCTGCTGCTGCTCTTCCCAAGCCATGGGTATGTGGGGGGAAGAAACCACCTCCCCAGGCACTGAAAATCCAGGCCCTCTGGCCCTAGCCCCACACTGCAAAATTCACCCTGAAACATGTTTTGATTGTGAATTGCAGCTTTTCAGGTTGCTGCTGTTGTGAGTCCACAAACTTGCCCAGAGCAACCCCCTCTGAGGGCAAGAAAGAAACAAAAAACCCCAAAAACCCATGAAGGGGAGCCCCTGGCTTGAGCCAGAGCCTGGAGGCAGGAGAGCTCTGCTTGGGCAACCCTGGCTTTAAAAAGACCCAGCACCTGATGGCCCCGTGTTTTGCAGGTAGATGTGGAATAAAATAACATTTTGGGTTATCCACCACACTGTTGCTTCGTTTTCTTACCTGCAGGATCCAGCTGGGGAAGAGGGCATGGGGCCCCCATGTGCAAACTTCATTTGCAAAATTTTGTCCCTCTGGCTCTATTGTTAATACTTCCAACTAACTTTTTCTGGAGGTGTAAGAAGAATTCATAGGTCTCAGAAATGTACTGCTTTTCTACCTTTTTTCTTTTTCTTTTTTTTTTTTTGTCAATAAAATATAAAGAGAAATCCCTAAACTAAAGCCAAGACCCACAATCAAGATTCTGAGATTGCACAGAAGGCAACTTTTGTCCTAAGGAGCCCTGGTAACATTCTTTCCTGTTTTTGTATGGCAAATACAGAGAAAATCAAAACGAGACTTGCAAGTGTTAGACATTTCTTGCCATTTTTCTGTATAAATGAGTACCTAATAAAATGTAAATTCTCAAAATTTTCCTGCTTCATAATTCCTTATTATTGTTTCTCTTGGAGCTTGCTGCTTATATTCAGTTTTTCTTGTAAAGCTGTATTGTGGCTGAACTAAGTGAACAGCTGTGTCAGACATAAACTCCATAAATAGCCAGAACAACTCTGTGGTTACCCTTCCAAATTTTTGCAGAGGAAATGTATCATTGAAAAGCTAACTGGTAATTTTATTTATCTCAGTGGTTGTTTGGGGTTTTTTTCCCATTTTTCTCAATGCCATTTGTTTTAGTTTATTAACCAGCATCTGGCTTTTTGTCTTGTTTATGCTATTTACAGAGAAAGCAATCAATGTAGTTTCTGTGCTCTTTTTTGGAAAAAGCACTATTTCTGATCTCAGCAGCCCTTATTCCTTAGCCATTGATACAACCACTGCTGACTGATCTACTGATGCCCACCTTCACATATATATTTTTGGAAAACTTGAGTGAATGACTCATGGAATTAATGCATCACCAGCTGTAATTGAGAGAAGCTCTGTGCAGAACTGCTTATTAGAGTAGCAAGATGACAGACATTGATACAGGAGAATTTTAAAGATCTCATTTCATCAGTCTTGGTGCTGCAGTGCATAGTTGCATTGAGGAGGGATAGGCTTGAAACACAATGTCCTAATTCCCCCTGGGCTCAGTGTTTTTTTTGGACATGGAGGAATGTAAAATGAATGCATGCTTGGTCCTGTAAAGTTTGATTCGGCTGTCAAGCAGAAGACAACTTAAATGGTAGGCAAAAAATTGTCATACAAATGTGAGTAAAAAGGGAATTACTCACTAGCCTGATTAGTGAGAGAGTGGTGAGGGAAATATCTGAGTCTCCTTTCTCTCATCTCTTGTCCTGGCTGTAGGTGTTTGCCTTCACCAGGCATCTGCTGGCTGCTAGCAGTCAAAGGTAGTTAGCAATCCCTGGCTTTTGTCATGTCTGCAGAAGCTTGTCTTTGCTCAGGAACCAGCTCAGTGACAGAGCTTTAAACTGGATGTGTCGGGGGAGGCTTGCCCTTGACAAACTGTGGGATGATGTACCAAGGTTAAAAGGACAGGGTGCAGGTGAGGGTGCTCATATGTCCTGGCCACACTGGAGCACATTTGATGTCTTATGGAGACAAGACAGGGGCTCCTGAGATAACAGAAGCTGAGGAGCACCAGTGAAATATCTCAGTGACATTAGAGAGTATTCCTCCAAGAGGGCAGCATGAGCTGACAGCTCAGCTGAGGTGCCTTTGCAGCACTACACACTGTGTGGGCAACAAGCAGAAGGAGGAGGAAGCCACTGTGCTGCTCTGAAGTTACAACCTCTTTGCCATTACTTGGTGAAACTTGGTGGGACAAATCCCACGACTGGATTGCCCTATGGATGGCTACAGGCTGTTCAGGAAAAGTATGGGTGGAGGGGTTGTCCTCTATTATCAGGAGCTGGATTGAGTGTGAAGCTCTGTCTCTGAAGAACAGGCATGAGCAGGTTGGAAGCCTGTGGGTAAGAATCAGACACCAAGACAGCAAAGAGAACCACATGGCTGGCACGTACTGCAGGCTGCCCAGACAAGGGGAGCCTGCTGACAAAGCCTTCTTACTCCAGCTGCAGGAGCTTGTGCCTGCAGGTCTTGTCTGGCCAGGGGCCTTCAGTGCTGGGTAAGCAACATGGCAAACAGCCCAGGAGACTCCAGTGGAGCATGGAGGATAACTGCTGTACCCAGGTTACAGACAGCCCTACCAGAGGGGATGTGATACCGGACCCAACTTGTCGGTCGCCAATACAAGTTAATTTGGGCTGTCAGAACCGTGAATTTTAGGAAAGCAAAATCCCAGGATGTAGTCAATAGAATGTTCTGGGAAACTGCTCTGAGGAACAAGGGAGCAAAAGAAGTCTGGTGGATCTTTAAGGACGCTTTCTGTAGAGCACAAGAACTAGCAAAAGTAGGAAAAGTTCAGGCAAGGAACGTAAAAGAATGGCATGGGTTAGTCAGGATCTGCTGATCAAACTAAAGGGCAAGAAAGAAATCCACAGTCAGTGGAAGCAAGGACAGGTATCCAGGGAAGATTGTAGGATCCAGTTGTGTAGGAATGGGATGAGGAAGGCAAAGGTAAAGCTGGAGTGGAACTTCACAAAGGTCACAAAGAACAAAATGAAGAGCTTCCACAGGTGTGTCAGCCAGAAAAATCTCAAGGAAAGCATTTATCCCCTTGATAAGTAAGGCTGTCAAACTGATAACTAGGATGAGGAGAAGGCTGAGGTGCTCAAAAATTTTTTGCCTCAACCCTCACTGGCAGCCTCTCTTCCCCACAACTCTGGAGTGAATGGACTGCAAAATGTGGTTGGGAGAGCCATGTCTCTCAGAGAGAATCAGGTTTGTGGCCACCTGAGGACCCTGAGCATACATAAGTCTGTGGAACATGATGCATCCCAGAGTCCTGAGGGAATTGACTATATCATTGCCAGGCCACTCTTCATGATACTCAAGGAGTCATGTCAGTCAGAAAATGAAAATGTTCAGCTTTCCTGTATTTGCACAGCCTCTTACACTGCTTAGGGCTGCATCTATCCCCTGATCAAGTAACTGATGGAATTGCATGCTTGTGTTTCTGTGTCATCAGGCTTTTCCTAGAGTTTTGTGACTAGTCTCATCTGCCTTCCTGTGATATTGAAGAGTAGCCCTCTCTTGATAACTCTTGAATGACTGCTATAGATTAACTATCATGGGCATGTGCAGGAGGGTTGCAGCTTCACTGCAAAATGAAGCTGCATGTTACATCTTTGAGATGCTATACCATTATGCATTCATCAAATTCTCCACAGACTGGAAAATAGCCTTCTATTACTCCCACAAACAAGTGTGGAAAGTTGTCTGCTTCTTTACTCCAAGAACCCCCCCTTGGGCTGGCTTTGCTCTCACAATTGCTCTGTGTCAGTCCTCGAGGTCTGCATTGTGGGACCTTCCTCTCTGCATCAGTGGCATGCCATTGCTGTCACTGAAGCACAGTTTAGGGTAAAGGCCACTTAGTCAATACGGGCATTCATTTGGAAAAAATTTAACGTTGGCATTTTCTGTGCTTGGTACTGCCAAGTGCCACGCTCCCTGATCCTGATTAGCAAAGCATTTAAACTTACACATAAAGCTCACATTGATTTCAGTGGAGCCAAGTATGCATCTAAATTTTCAAAAGAAGCTGAAATTATTAGGTTGGGAGAGAGAGCACTCTGTTTCTGGAGATTTAATGAATATGTAAAATTAATCTTTTTAGAAAAAGCAACCAACCTCCACCCCCAGTTAAAAAGGGAGTTCATGATCTTTGCTCTCATACCTGTGGTGAATCAGACAAAGTGGGAGCAAGTGCACAACACACAGACAGCAGAATCAAATTTACACTGACATAATCATCCCGGCTGGAAATTACAAGAGGTTTTCTTTTAAATCAGTATTTTTGTAGAAGAAACCTTAGTCTACGTATAATTAAGTTTTAAAACCTGGCAGCCATTTAAGCTGCATAGTTGGTAATTTGAGGTCTTCATGTGAATGTATTTTCCTATGTCAATGCTAATTTGTTTCTGGAAAAAAAAGAAAAGAAAAAAGAAAGAAAATTACTATTATAAGAAGTATCTGTTTTCTGTGGAGTTTCTCTTGAAGTACAGACAAAAACAGAGCTGAAATCTAAATTGAAATTGCCAGGCATGGATTCTGAATTGTAGGTTTCTTTGTAAGTAAAATGATCCAAATTCAGGCTAGCCTGAAAACATGGATTCTTCATCTGAATAGGATATTATCAATTACATCAATTAAAACCAGATGTACAAGAAGCATTTGACTTCTGATGGAGTCTTGGTGATCTCCCTCTACCTTCCTGTGAATAAACATGAGTACCTTGGCCAGGTATATGCCAGCAGATAAATGCTGTCTGTGCTAACTAACTGGATAAATGCATGAAAGTGGATGCTATGGACTCCCATGTTATGGAGTGGTAGATTAAGTATTTGGCACGCACATTAGGTGCCTATTTTTAAAAACTTATTCCTGTATTTATTTTTCTTTCAAATGCTGCTGCAGTAACAAGTTACTTGTAGTTAACCAGTGATTTGGTATCTTTCCCCAGTAGACTAAAACCAGACAGTAGATATAAAGAGAAATTATGATAAGAGGCAAAAAAAAATTCCATTCCCTAAAAAGGGAAAGAGAATGCAGCTTTTCGGTATTTGCACAGCCCCTTACACTGCTTAGGGCTGCAGCTATCTCCCAGCAATTATTTATCTTATCTCAGTTAAACAGAATGTGCAGTACAAATGGGTTGCTGGGCACAGCGTCTGCAGGTGGGAAAAGGGGCAGATGCAGGGGGATGCTGTAAGATGCAGTTCCCAAAGAATCAGGTGCTGTCAGAGTGACTATCTGCTCCTGGCATCTTCCTGGGGGTCTATGGGAGAGGACTTTGGGAACCTCTTAAAGCAGATCTACACCTGTGCTTGAGGGTGTGGTGACCCTCCGTGACTCTCCATGCAGATGATTTTTTTTTCCATTGAGAGAATACTTTTTGAAAAGGCAACAAGGGAGCTTCCGGGAAGCAACCCCAGGGTGTCTTGGTAGAGTGGGAGGGTTCAGGCAGATTTGGGAGGGCATTTTTGTGCCTCAAAGGCAAGCAATGTATTTAATATCAGTGTGACTGCTGACATTTCTGAGTTATCCAAGTATTACATATGCATTGAAACTGACAAGCTCTGTGGTCAAGTGAGATGAGATTAAAGAAGAAGTATATTCTCTGGAAAGTGTGATGTGCTGCTGGATAAAGGGCTAATTTGACACAGGCCCTGACAGCACTTTTAACTCACACTTGCAGCTTGGGTGATGAGAATTAGTATCAGAAATGGGATTTGTCTAATATTGACACTAGGTTAGAAGGATCATTTTCCTGATAGTCTCTGGGATAACATTCCAGACATGGGCGTCCTAGTTTGTCTTATTGATTTGTTTTGTGGTATTTTGGGTTTTTAAAATTTATTTTTAAGTTTTCATTATTTGTATCACTTGTTTCTGGCATTGCATTTCAGGTTTCTGTGACTCCTGTAGTCCATTTTACTCTCCTGATCTTGGTTTTGATGTCTTAGTAGAGCCTTCAGGACCATCCTTATGCTTCACTGTAGTTTATTTACTGTTGCCTCATTTTTCTACACATTGTTTCTTTTGCACTTTTTTTGCCTCCTCATTAGCTTGTCATTGCTAAATTTCATTTTCATTTATTTAATTGCATTTCATTTTTATACAGAAGGCTGTTCTAGACCTTGCCCCAGACAGTAATTTTAAAATAATCTTGGACTGCTGGTATATTTAAATGATGCTTTACATTTCACAATTTTTTTAATCAGCAGACTTGAACATGTTAATTTTACTACTTAGAAATGTCTTTCTAGTTTTATTCTTTGAAACCAGAAGTACTTTGGGAGTTTTTAGCTGCAATGTCTCGTTTTATGTATTGTTTTCAAATTTACATGAAAATAAAAAAGTTTTGATCTATAAAACAGCTAAATACTCCTGCAAAATATTTCTGTGCGTGCAAATTGTCTTGTCAATCAAATTGTCTATCTACAGCTATCAGTTCTAAAGGGTCCTACTTAATAATCTGCTTTACACTGATAAAATATCTTATCTCAAATTTGCCAGTAATTTAAAAATTGTGTTTAAAAATGGCGGGAGACACAGGAAGTTGCATTTGTGTGAGTGCAGTAGGATATCAAAAGGTTAAGTGGCTTACCAGATGGGTGGCAGCCTCAGCCTCCTGACCTAGTCCCAGAACTACCATTCCTTCCTAAATTAGTACTTTCCCAGGGATGCAAAAGCGAAGCCTCTGACATTTATTATTCTGGTGCGTGTCTATTCCCAGGACATTACATTTCTGTGGACACCTCTTACGAGGGTGAGAAGGCAGTGCTGTCCAGCCCTGACCTGTACTCCGAGGAGTGGAGCTGTGTCAGACTGATCTATCAGATAGCAACAGCGTCAGACGCCTCACCTGACCCTGCCAGGCTCAACCTGTACCTGAGGCAGCAAGGAGAGAGCTTTGATCGTTTGCTGTGGTCAGCCAAGGAGCCATCAGACAGCTGGCTCATAGCTAGCTTAGATTTAACCAACAGCACAAAGAAGTACAAGGTAAGACCAGTTCTAGAAGATGCCACAGGCTTTCTGGTGCATATGTTGGGCTGCACAAACTTATTTTCTTTTAATATATGCAAACTTACTTTGAGCCCCGTTCTTGGCTTTCATTTCTAAGGCTGGCAGCACAAGTCAGCCGAGCCCTCCGTCCCTAGCCCCCAGGAGCAGCTCAGGGCGTGGAGCAGCTCAGGGGACACACGGCCAGCTGAGCCCTGCCGTGAGGATGCCTCATCTCCTGGTATCCCAGCGGAGCTGAGGTGCCACGTGGCAGACACGGAACTCCTGGTCCTGGGTCTGCAGCTGTGCTCACTTATTCCTGCCCTCTGTGCCTTTCCGGAGGGAGTCAAATGCTGACAGAAGAGTATTTCTACCCAGAAACCATGATGTTGCATCACTCACAATAACATCTTGCATAACCACAGCTGAGGAATATGGAATTCCATACTCTTAAATGAAGTGTGGGAATTTTTTGCCTTGTCTCACTGTCCTTCAGCATGTCTTCTGTGGTTGAAGAGGAGCACTGGCTCCATCTTTAATGCATTCTGCCCTACTCTTTTGGCAAAAGCATAGCTGACTGTAAGGATGATGGTTCCCCAAGAAACATTTAATTTTTTTCCCCTGTTTATCCTGTTTAAGTATCCAAAGCACTAATGAAATTCTAAAATTGACGGCTTGGTTTATATTGTGCAGCTTGTACTGGAAGGTGAAATGGGACAAGATAAATCCACCAGTATAGCAGTTTTTGAAATCAAAATAACTTCTGGCTATTGTATTGGTAAGTACTGTCCACTCAACCTTCATATTCTCCACATAGAAAAGAATGCCTTGTTGGCAGTTTCAAAACCAGATGGAAGGTCTGGGTTTTAAAAAAAAGATAATGGCTTTTTCCTGATTGAAAAGGACACTGCCATATTCAATACTGATAACTTTTAAGCTAAGAGTGCACAACCTAAGTTGGTTTTTTTTCACCTATCTCTGTGATATATATATATATATATATATACACACATATTATATACAGCAATATAATTCCAAATCTATTTATTGTTCAAGCAGGAACAACTGTTATATTTTAAAAAAGCTTTGCACTGTTTCAAATACGAGGCATAACAGCTGCAAGATTATTTCTGCTCTCTGCCTGCTCCTGGCTTCCTTACAATGTCATCTTGAGGCTGCAGAAAAATACTCTACTGATATGTATATTTACACTTACTGCCATTTCCTTATGACATTTGCTAGAAACTGCTAATGAAGTTCAAAAATTCCAGTGTCTAGGAGGCTGGGAGACCATCACATTTCTGGAGAGCTCTGGTGGAGTCCAACCAAGTTGTCACAATTCTTTGGCTCTGTGAAGGAGACAAAGCAGTTGCATTACTGTTACAAAATACTTATCCTGCTTTGTTTCTGGCCATCCCTGATTTACAAGTGAAAGTTCTGCTTTGACTATTTACTACAAGGAGGTGGTATATTTAAATCTGCTTTATTTGGTTCTAAATTACAGCAGTTCTGTTCTGGCGAATGATGAAAAGACATTGGCCCAAAGAGGATGGAAATGAAAATTTTACCAAAATTCATTAAAAAAATCTGATATTTATTATGAGTCCCTAAATACTGTGTCCAGTTCTATAAATACAGGCATTATCTACTCTGCCATATGTGAATGGATGCACTCAGCTGGTGTTGTCTGCAATTGCAGAATGTGACTTTGAAGAAAATCATCTTTGTGGCTATATGAACCGCTGGAATCCTAATGTCAACTGGTTTGTTGGTGGAGGGAACATTCGGAATTCTCAGTCTATCCTGCCCAAAGACCACACACTTAACAGTGCACTGGGTAAGCAACAAATGTGGAGCAGAAATAGAGGGGAAAAATCTGAGTCTGTGATTCATGGATGACTCTCATACTGTGAGTTGTTATTATGTGAGTTCTTTCCATTGTGGGGTTGGGGTGGGGATGGTAAGAGTGATTTATGGGAAAAAAAAGGGGATTAGAAAGAGGTTGGGGGATTTTGTAGAAGTTTACACAAAATTGCCTGTAAACTGTATAATAAGGTTGTTACACCCTTTGCTAGGATTCAAAAGCAAAGAGTTACTCAGAGGGAAGGGTAAAATTTTAGATGTGAGAGCTGGAAAATTTCTGAAAAACTTTCTGTGTATTCTAAATGTATGGGCCACAGTAAGTTTTAGATTCTTCTACTGCTGCTCTGTAAATCTGGCAGGGGTTTTCTTTCCAATTGCTATTGAGAAAATTGAGTAGGAAAACTAAGGTTTTCCAAGCATGTTTTAATAAACGTGCTTGGAGAATCTTGGGTTAAACTATGCCGTTTAGAAGTTTTGTTTCTTTCAGTAAAATGCAACGCCATTAGTACAGCCCCTCAGAGGCATAATGCTGGGAAGAATTACTGGAATTTCTACACTTGCCTTATATGAAATGATTGTCCTGGATACCTTGCTTAGGGAAGGGTTTTTACACAGCTGTGAAGAAGGGCTGTGGGATAACTTCACCTTTGCACAAAGTACCACAGCAGGTGATGGTCAGAACATCTGGCTGCACACAGTGTGTCTTGGATGGCATGGTCCTTGTGGCAGTGCAAGGAATCACATCTCATGAAAGGCAGGGTTGATCCTCTTTCCTTAACTCATGCCGCTGTGCCTTTTTATTTATTTCACAATTGTGTGAGTTGAGTACAGAGTGTCACTCCACCTCTGTGTCACCACCGGCACTGAAATGTTGGTCAAATTTTGATGAAAGTTTAAACCCACCACAACTCCAACAGCAGACAGTGGATCAGCCTATTAAATAAGTACTGTGACAGGAAATGCTCCCAGCTGGGAGAGATGTGTTTTCTTGTAGCCACAGCATTTATATTTCACACCAAGCCCCCACTGCTGACCATTTACTGAGAGGACCTCAAGAAACTTAAAGTCGTGGAAGAGCCTTCTTTTTGCGAGAGTTGGGCTGTGAGGCTGCATCATCCAGGGAGATTGTAGCTAAGCTATGAGATGTGTTAAAACAGCAGAACAAAAGTGAAGCTGACAGCCTCACAGGCAAGGATTGCTGAAGTCTCCAGTCCCTGGCCGTGGGCAATCTGGAGGAGAGCCACAGCCAAGCAAGTCCTTTCACCTCCTTCCAGCGGAGTGAAATGAGAAGTGACACCTAAAGGTCTGAGACTGCTGTGTGCTAATTAATCTAGTGGTACTCACACAAACCAAACAGTTTGCAGTTCATGCTGAAGTACCCCACCAGTCTGATGCTTCAATTTTCTCCAGGCTTTCTACTTATGAAGAGCCATTTTTTTGTTCATCAAATACTGTTTGATGCTGTGTTTCTGGGAGTGCAGAAGAAGGAAAACTACAATGCACAGCATGTTTGTGAACATGGATGTGTCTTGTTTAAATTAAGATAGCACTTAAAAAAATCCAAGTTTTAGAAGCTATACCCTTAGAAAATCCTGCCGGTCATATTGGCTCATATTTATGATGGGAAGGTACTCTCCTCATATGTAATGCATTTTTCTGTTCATTAACATCTCCCAAAAATCTTCTTTAAGGACTTTACATAAAAACTCCAGTCCATGCAGTAAAAATAAGACATTTATAAACTAAATCCTAGATACACTGAGCAGACATGTAAGGACTAAAAGCTATTTGACCATAACTTGATATATTAAATGAACTGCTGTGTAATAGATGAGAAAACACATGGCTAATAATCTTGCTCATTTACTTGGATTGCTTTAATAAAAGTTGCACTTGAGAGAGACTAAATACTATTCTGAGCTGTTGAGAGGCAGGGAGTTTACACAGTTTTTGCACATTTTTCCATTTTTATGAATGGCTCCCAAAGTTTAGAGTTTATTACATTTCAAATACAGATAAACGTATAACTTCTAATAATAATAAAGACTTAAGAAAATAAAGAGCTGAGACTGACTATTTTGCCAATGGTATCTTAGCCAAACAATTTTGGGTTGCACATAGGAGGAAAAGAGAGGAAAAAACCTCTTTCGGAATTATTAAAGTTTTCTAGGAAGCAACCATGGTTGGCCAGGTCATAGATATATACGTCTAGTCCCTGTTCATCTGCTGAAACTTCTTGTACATGGTGTTCTTTAGAGAGTGTTTTTATTCCAAGTTTTTTTCTGCTTCTAGGTCACTACATGTATGTGGACTCTGTTTATGTCAAACATTTTCAGGAAGTGGCCCAGCTAATCTCACCAAAGACCACGGCCCCAGTATCTGGCTGCTTATCTTTTTATTATCAACTCAAGGAGGAAAGCAGCATTGTTTTTACTGTTTACCTAAGAGATATGAGTGGCTTTTATGAAGAGATCTGGAAAACAGACAGTTCACTGAATGCAGAGTGGGCACTGGCAGAAGTCGACTTCAATGTGCCGTACCCCATGGAGGTAAAGCAATCCTTCCTGCACAGTCCAGCTGCCACTCCCAGCTTGCCTCAGACATGAGTGCCAGCTCAGGCTAAGCCAGGAACATGGCAGGGACCAGCCAGTGCCTGAGAGATGGCTCTGTGTTGGTGATCTGTGATTTCCTTTGCCCTTTGCCTAAAGGTCAAATGCGGATCACTTTCCACACCCCTGCTTGATTTTGAAGCCAGGTGGTGTAGAGCTTGATCAGAGTACCTTGGGAAGTTGTAAAGTTTGACTGATGGAAGGCTTCTTAGTTGCTGAATAATATCAAAGCTCTCTCAGTCCCCTATTTCTGTGACTCCATGATCCATTTTTGAGGATGCTGAGTATCATAAAATAATGCATAAGAAAAATACTGCAGAAGGAAAAAAAAAAAAGAGTTCTATTCTCCACCTTACTTAGATCCTACAGTTCCTGAGAGAAAGTCCAAGCTTGGGTGCTAAGAGTACAGTAGTCCTTAATTGTGAAAGACAGCTCTTGATGGTTATTATAATGACTTTCAAGAGTATGAGAAAAAAATAGAGTATTTTATCCCCTAGTGTTCTCTAAAAAGTACCCCAAACTTAGAAGACTGAAATAGTTATTATATACACATATATACTTGCATGTATATTTTACACATATATATGTAATATATATACACACATATACTCTCTCTATACATATATACTTCTAATGCATGGATTACAAATAAATTCTACTTCCTTTAATTCTACCTAAGTTATTTGTTAATTCACCATAAGCCTGTTTTCCAGAAATTATTAGGAGTAAAGCTAATTTTCATGAGATATTACATAGCCCTTTAACACTCTATAAAGTCAGTGATCATCCATTTAGATTATCAGACTTCAAGGGAAAGGAGGGCAACTCTCATAAGGCTTCATCATACAGAATGGTAAGTGAATTACTGATTCAGTACATACAAACTAAAAGAGGAAAATCATTCCTAGCACTATTGATGGAAATTAGTTAATGATCACTTAGAGCTTGGCAAAACTGTCACTGAGTTTGTGAAAATATCCTCTCATTTCCTGGTGGCATTCAAAAATCCATCCAGAATGTTGGAAACTATCCATACGGGAAGAGATAACAAAACACAGGATGTTGTACCACTGGGTAAATGCACAGGGAAACCTTGTATTCTGCAGGGTATGCAACTTCAGGTCTCTCAGTTAAACAAAGATTTGAAAAGATTTTTTAAAAATTTAAAAATATTGTCCAAGAGGGAGATGCAGATAATTAAAAGTATGAAGAAGTTATGGTAATGAAATAACAGTTTTCAGCCTCTATTAAAAAAATACGGAAGTAGAATATGGTAAAAGTTCTTAAGAGTTCATGAAGATTAACTGTTCCCTGTTTCTTAAAATTTACATTGCTGTTCCAAATTCTTAGTTACCATATTACAGATTTAAAATAAAATGAACAGAGGGTCTTTTCATTTATGACACAACCATAGAACTCACTTCCTCAACGTAGCATAGATACCATTGTTAAGATCAGTTAAAAAATGATTAGAAAAATTAATGGGAAAGAAAGAATCCGTCAGGAATATAATGTAAAGGAAGAAGAACTGAAGGCCTGTCTTCAGTTCTTTCTGTAGGTGCTCTCTGCTGGAAAAAAAGACACTGGGCTAGACAGGCCTTTAATCTGCTCAAGGAATTTCTATGTAATCTAACACAGTCATTATTTCAGAGGTCATTTTATAGAAATAATATTAAACCTTAACACATAAATTCTTTGGTTGCTTCAAGAGGGCCTTCCTCTTCCTTTCATCTAGGTAAAGGAGATTGCTTAGGATTCTTTCACTAGCTCTCCTAGTTTGCCTCCCATCCTCAGGCAAAACATCACAGGCGTTGCTTTCACTGAAAAGAATCTCATTCTGAAAGCATTTGTTCTTGTTTCCTTGCTTTGTCCCTGGGATTGGCTTTCAAAGTTTTCCTGTATCTCAGAGCATTGATACTTAAGAGAAATTTTAGGACACTTCCTCAAGAATTATAGATGGTTCTCCACTTACTTGAGGAAATTATTTCCCCTGGGAATGACTAAATACAAGCACTGTTTGATCTTTTTGGTAAACAAAACTCAGCAATATCTTTTCTGGTTCTTAAATAAATTCTCTACAGGAAATCTTCCCTGACAAGTATGGGTTTCAATGTCTGAGGATGTTTACAGAAAACTGTAAAATTTAGTATTTTAATAGCAGAGTAATGAACACAGGGGGGTTTTAACTCTTGATCCAGACAGATTCTAGATAAAACTGGAGCTCTAGTCACTACAGACTGATGATTGTGAATAGTGGTTTTGTATAATACAATGGCAAAAGCCTTAATGCATCTTTAAAAGTGGTGCCTCATAAAGCAGCAGAAGAGCTATGTTCCCTTTGGTGTTTCCTTGCCCTTGAGTGAGCAATGACCTAGTGCTAAGGTCAGGCTCTGATTTATATCCCTAATAAGTTATATAATTTAATTTGCTGCACTGTATGAGATGCGCTGGAGTCTGTCTGGGACATCCAATCAGAATTCTGTATTTCAAATACGTCTACCAAAATTAATCCCGAGTATATGGCAGAGGATTAACGACTTATTACAATTTCTAGGTAATATTTGAAGTTGCTTTCAATAGCGCCAAGGGAGGGTATGTTGCCCTTGATGACATTTCTTTCTCTCCGGTTTACTGCAGCAATCAGACAGGTATGATGAGCTCTTACTGCTATTTACCTCCCTTGTTTTCCCCCTCTGCCTTGCTCCTCAGAACTGTCTGTCAGTATTTGCAATTTTGGTGCTACTTTCTCAACTGACCAGCCCATTGGGCTCCTCTTCCTTCAGAAGACATAACAACAGATAACGCTGTTCATTCATTTTTTCCAGAAACCAATCCTTAATGCTTCCTTTCCAATGACCTTGCCTTGGGGTTCTGCAAACAGAGTGCTGGACTGAATGCTGTATTTGCATGACTACGGGTTTTGGGAAATTATCACTTGCAGGCCTGTCACAGAAAGAGAGGGTGGCTTTTCCCAGGCGTGATGGTGTGAGGAAGAAAATGCCCTGGGCTTTTCATTAATACCAGTGTAGGCACTGTTCATACCACATACCCCGAGGTGCTGTTCAGAGCAAAAACAGGAGCCTTGCCTCCCTGCCTTCACTCTTCCAGGAGGTATTACTCATCTCAGGCACTGGTGTGTCTGTCAGGTATTTGTTAGATTTTCACAACAGACACCACCTGAATCCCTGGGACCTCTGATGTAGAGGCACTTGGGACAAAGGACTGTCATTTGTGGATGCAGCCTCTTCAGCAGCTGATTGCTGGGCTTTTACTATGGCACTAAACACCAGTCAAAAGTACATTAGTGGTTTCCCACTGATGCCATATATTCCTTTGGTCATAAGTTTGATTTTTTTGGCTAATTCTTTAAATTGATCAAAGAAAAAGAGCCTGGTTTCCTCCCCTTTTTATCTCAGAGTATCTTCTAGCTCTGCCTCCACTGCTGAAGTGCCACTGCTGAAGGAGGAAGATCCCAGATACATTAATCAATAATAATCCACATCTCCTGGCTGAGTAAATCCATTGTTTCATTATCTCCTCAATACCTGTTTGGTATTTGCTTTATTTTGCAACAAAAAAACCTAAGTTACGTTTGCAATTTTCAAGGGGTTGGGGCTGCTTATCTGTTTTTTTCCACTTTAATTTTCAGACAATTTATATCTGTTGAGAAATGGGATAAATTTTATAGCTTTTTCTGCCTCAATGGTTGAAGTTCAGATCTAATCAGAATGGTTCAGAATATGTTCTGAATATGATAGGTTCATCTAGAACTCCACCTACTAACTTTTTTGTTTGTTTGTTTGTTTTGATTTTTTGTTTTTTGGTTTTTGTTTTGTGGTTGTTTTGGGTTTTTTTTGTTTGAGAAATGAAAGTAAATTATTTGCTTTGTACTTTGTGGAAATACAACATATACTGTTTGATCCTTCAGACTTATCAATTATTGTCATCTTCAATTCTTCTGAGTAGAGATGTTAAAAAGCAAGATCTCTCCATTCTCCTTGAATTTGGCCATAGCAATATATATTACAGCACTAAGCTTTTTCTTTTTTTTTTTTTTTCTGGAAATTTTGTTAAACAAAAGTTTTGATGTTAGCCAAATGGAAGAAAAGGTATCCAAGTACTAGACCTGCTCAGCAAAGAATGAATCAGAATATGGATTTAATGCTACATGGTAGTGCTCCATCTGTCTTTTCTTTAACTAGGAAAGCAGAGGTGGGAGGCCATGACTGCAGGAAGAATAAGACATATAGGCAGGGCTTAGATTTGGCTATCTGAGGCTGAAAAGACCTCAGGCATCACTCCAAAGACAACATTTTTCTTCTGCAAAGCTTGTTGCCTGTGTACCTGCCCCTGATGGAAAAGCTCTCTGAGTGTCCATGCAGAAGGGTCATGTGTGCAGCTGTAAATTGATGAACACAATGTCCTGTGTCTGGGCTCCTGGCAAAGCCAAAATTTTCATGACAGCTTTGGGTTGTGCCCCCTCCTTCCCTTCTATAAGGGACTGGTGAGGCCTTTGAAGAAGTAGAAATGTTTTACTTATTAGCTTGCCCCATACAGCAAGGTCACTTTTTTTTTGGACTAAAGCAAGTCCTGACCCATGAATTCCATACTGCAAGTCAAGAGAGAGCTATCAGCAGGGTTAGGGGAATTAGCTTTGCTTTTAATCAACTTTACTACAGATGGTTCAGCTTTCACTGCAGTGTTAGCACTGTGTGAGGCAAGGTCCATAGGAAAGTAGCCATGAGGTGGTGCATGAACTAAAAACTATTTTGCTTACCTACTTACAGCATGCATATGCACACACATTACACATAACTATAAAAAGGATTTTTAAGAAGTGCTTTTTATAAAAAACACTACATGTTTATATTCAGAGCACGCACAGGCACACAGACACAGTAATTTTATCCTAAAATGAGGATTCGTCCTTGAATGATGAAGCAGATGAAAACAAATGGATTGAATGACTTTGTGAATGTCCTGAAGGAAGAATCTGGTCTTAATATCTGTAGCTTATTTCTGTTTTTGGGGGGGACTATGAAGCAGGTTTTCTCTTGGCTGCAGCAAATAATATAAGAATAAAAAGACTGACTTGCAATAGAAATTTGATAGTTTGATTTCATCCTGGCTGTGCACCATATATGTGTACCATCTTTGCATGCTTATCTTCTGTAAAGAAAAGCAAGAGGAACCAAAGTATGCTTTGGCTCCTTCTGCATCAAATACCTGTGCTTATCACATTGTACTCATCCTAACAGAACATATGCGTCTTTCTTTTAGGAGCTCCTTTCAATCCTGCCAATGCAGGCTGCAATTTCGAGGAAGATCTGTGTAATTTTTACCAAGACGACAAAGATGGCCCAGGATGGAGCAGAGTGAAAGTGAAGCGCAATGTGTATAGAGCAGGAGATCACACTACTGGATTTGGTGAATCAAAACTGCTTTTTCCACGAAGAGTCAAACTATAGATAAATGTTATATAAAAGGTTATATAAAGGTTAACCTATGGTATTACTGCTCATTCTGTTAAGTAGTATCACTGGCCCAATGGTTAGCTTGCCTCAGTGCAACTCTCTGCCATTAAAAATCAGCGTTCACAGCTTGGTCTTGCCTGGAACTCTGGCTGTGCTTCCCCACATGTAGAGGAGGAAGGTCACCTATTGAATAGTCAGCCAGGGCCATAAATCAAACTATCTTGACTATAATGCTCTGGAGCTGCTGGATGGATGAATCCACAAAAATATGGAAGTACATGTAATAATAGGTTAATGCATTCATTTTGGAGAGGAAAAGTGGCCTATTAGCTCTTCTAGGCTTAGGATAGTTGGCGTTTTTAGGGGAAAACAGAAATATCGTGTAGTGAAACCACATGGTGAAAGGACTGCTAATAAGTTCTGAAATTCAGATATCTCTTTGTGTAACGTATTCATGGTTATTAATCATATGCTCTACAGTCTCAGCTCTTTATACTTGGTGCAGGATCTTGTGCCACACCCTCCATTTTTTTGTCTCACAGTGGTAACCCTGAAAAGGCTGGTTTTCCAGTGAGGCCAGGGAATTTTTCAGGATAATTTTGCTATGTGCTTACTTCTGGTAACTTAGCCATGTGCCAGTGTAGCTAGAAGCAGACAGGATGCTTTTGGAAAAAAGTGGTTATTTCCCGTCAGAGTGTGATTATCTATTTCTTGCCAGTTGGAACTGTTTTTATAACCCAAGTCTAATGCAGTAACACAAGCTGCTTTAATAGCAAATCAGCTGTGCTAATAGCATATTAAATACAATAATTATGCTGTCTTGCAGGTTATTATTTGTTGGCAAACACAAAGTTTACATCACAGCCTGGGTACATTGGACGTCTGTATGGCCCAACCCTGCCAGGAAATCTGCAGTTTTGTCTGCGTTTTTATTATGCCTTATATGGGTTTTTCAAGATGAGTGGCACTCTTGCAGTTTATATCTTTGAGGAGAATCATGTTGTTCAAGAGAAAATCTGGTCTGTCTTGGACTCTCCAAAGGGAGTTTGGACTCAAGCTGAAATCTCCTTCAAAAAGCCTATGCCTTGCAAGGTAAGAGCCAACTCCTCAAATTTGCTGAATTCTGAGAGGAGGTTTTCCTTGCCTGCTCAGAGTACTTTGTTATACAGGGATAAATCCTAAGTGAGCTATACCTGCTAAGTGAATTAGTGGGAGATTTCACCAGAGGAGCTCTAACAAAAGGGAGTTGTGTCTTGGTTTCTCCAAGACATGAGTTGTGTGGACGCTCCACAACCTCTCCTTTTTGTTTGCTTGTTTCCTATGTGAATCATATCATCGTCATACTCAATTACAGATTTTAAATAATCTAAAAAGTAATGGTAAATTCGGGTCAAAACTGGGAGTTGATCCTACTTCCCTAAACTCAACTGCTGGGTTACAATATGAAACTAGAAGTCAGTATAAATGAGAGCAATTGACTTGAGAATTTGCAGTGTCTCATTGGAGAGGTCATTACGCTATGCCAGCAAGTTAATGACACATTGGTACTTGACATCATCTCCTGAGTAAGTCCTTAAGCCATTGTAATTCCTTATCTCGACTCTTTTTACAAAGACTGACTTTTACACAGATTTCTGTAAGTGCTACTTCTGTAGCTGTCCTGATTTCTGTAATAGTGAGCATTTTGTTATCACTGAGTCATCTAAGGGGAGCCAGATGGATCACTACATGTTAACCAGAGTGTGACAATATAATGAATATATGAATGGAAGCTTGTATGAAAACTCTAAGTATTTTTAAATTAAAGACAAACACCTAAAATATTTTGTCCACCGCAAATTAGTTTTTGAAATAACACTAGTTACTGACCATAAAAGGTCACCAAAAAACCAGCTGCCTAACTGTGTTGAGAGAAAAATTTACATTTAAAATTTTAGTCCTAGTTGTTGAATAGTGTTTTTTGTCAGACACCTGATACCATAAAGTTTCAATGGGCCTTTATATACTTTATCCATAAAACATAACAGAATTTATAATTCTCTTTCAAGTGTTAGAGAATAAAAAATAATTTTATTAGTGTCCAGCAAGTGTATACTAGAAAAGCTTCTCATAGTATCATCCCAAGATATTTGCAGAGAAGTTAAAATGGCAAGCTTATAATTTAGTTTTGTCATCTCCTGTCTAGGTATTTATTACTTCTGGAAAGGTTTAGTAGCTTATGTAGCATAATCAACTGCATGAGTAGTGATGACATCTGAGCACGACTGTTAAAACTGGTTGAAAGCCTTGGAGGAGGCAGGTTTTTTAGCATCAGACATTTACATGGAAAATCTTTTCCATTTGTGAAGAACAGTTTCTGTTTTCCTAGAAGTCAGGATATGTAAAACAGTTGTGAAGAAGCCTGCCTCACTGTTTTTGAGCCTGAAGATGTGTAGGAGGGGGAGAAACACCATGCTCTGCAGCACAATTTATTTGCCTCTGGCAGTTCTCAAAAGAGTTCTCTTCTCTGGGTGCTTCAGGTCTTGTGCAAGTCTTTCTTCCCATGGAAACAAGTTGTGAAATGTTTCTGTAGAGGAGGCATTCCTCAAATATCACAAAATGCGAGATTTATTAAGCTTTACAGAAGCCAGCATGTGTCCAGCAAACCATAATTCAGGCACCCCCTAGCCAAATAACTATTTATTTGGCAGGGGTTCAGTTTATAAGGTTTTCCTTAGACAAACAGAAGAAAACGGGTGAAGTTCTGAAACATATTAATATGGAAAACACATCAAGGTATGTTTACAGATGGGAAGGCAGCATAAAAAAGACAGATACTGCCAAAGTTTAAGCATGTCTGCTTAAGGCAGAGGGTGAAAACCTGGTGTAGTTACAGATTCTCTGCTCGTAATATTCAGAAGTAGGCTCAAATGAAGTTGCATGGTGAACTTGATTCTGGCTTTTCCTTGCAATCTCATGCCCAGCTCTTCAACCTCAATATTTAAAAAAATTATTTCTGTGCTTTGTTTGTTTCTTCTTTTCCAAGCCAGCAGAAGGAAACAAAGTATTACTGTGTGGCACTGTGTAAACACTCAGGTTAGTTGTCTGTGAAGATGTGTCTGCCTAGAATGTAGTGAAGCTGGCAAAAAACACTCATTTCAATGTAGGGCAGCTGTGGAGGTGCACCAGAGCATGTTCTGGCTGGTAGAAAGGAGTGATGTGAACCAGCAAGTAAGGGATTACACTTCAGGCTCTGGAGGGAGACAGTGCTGAGAAACATGACAGAAGCTTGACCTTTCTTGTCCTGCCACCTGTTCTGGCGTCTCTTGCATCCTCACTGAGGCATCTTTATTTTACCTAACCTGTCCCACAGGCAACAAACCACCCCTCTGCCCCCCACCCCAGTCCTCATATTACTCTCAGCTCTGGACAATCCAATTTTTTTTCCCCTGTAATATTATTCATATTCCATTCTGTTTGCCCTGCTTGTCCCATTTCTTACAAATTTTAGTTTCTCAAAAACTAATGACTTGGCAGAAAAGATAGAACTGGCATAAAGATCAGACTCTTGACACTTTTCTGCTCCTACTCCAAAGCCTAGGAGTGTTCAAGCTTTTCACAGAATTTTTTTGTTTAATAGGGGCAAAATAAGCACTTTTTCCTAGCCTTGTTCTCGGAAATGATGTAACGGTTTTGGATTAAATCTTCCAAAACAAGGCTGTAGCAAGGACCTAGGATGGAAAAATCTGAGCTGAAATCATTGTGTCTTGGCAATGTCATAGGCAAGTGAAAAACAATCTTTTAGTGGAGAGAGGTGGTCTCATCATAAGATAGGGCTGCCACCTTTCCTCTAATACAGATGTAGTGACTGATGTGCCTATTTTATTGTTTTCTGAGATGTATCATATGTAGACCTGGATGGTAAGAAGTTATAGGCAAGCACAGTAGTTTGGTTGAGCAGCTTTTTGGTTACCAGGAGCGACTTTTGGACTGGGTCAGCCCCTGTGGAAATAGTAAACAGTCTCCTGGCACTCCTTAACAGCTGGTCAAGTCAGTGACAGTCATGTGTCCTGAAGGTCAAAATGATATTTCAGCCAGAAAACAATTGCTCTAAATTAATCAATTACCCACATGCTTCATCTTTCTTTCACTATGAATACTACTCCTAAAGCTTTGAAAATGATATAAAATCCATCTAATACCTTTTAGTTTTGATAGCACATTTGTTTGCATCAGGACAATAAAAAGACACAGATTTTCATTGCTTGGTTTCTGTAATGGTTTTTGCAAGTTCTTTTTGAATTAGCTAACTGCAGTCTGGCACAAGTTGATGGCTTGAATTCTGTGAGGAGGAAATGTGAAGCTGGCCAGCTGGCTTTAATAGGACACCTTGAAAATAAAATGTTTTAAAGGCAAGGCAGGTATGATCCAGATAAGGAAGTTATAAATGTCTGTACCTACATATATACATATGTAACTATAGGTGTTTGTGTATATTTTTATTTTTATTTTTATTTTTATTTTTATTTTTATTTTTATTTT
>JAODKT010001744.1:48322785-48392846 GCA_027576195.1 Cossypha heuglini
TTTTTTTTATTATCTGGTTATTATTTTTATTTTAAATTTCAGGCTTTATTTTTTAATATTTATTTACATGTTTGCATGCACATACTGCAAATACATATGTGGATAATGCTAGTGAGAAGGCAGGAAATTTAAAATACTGATTTCTAATTTGTACTTGCAGAATGGTCTCTCCTAGTTGGTATGAGTACCTATGATCCTATATACATACAGTATATATTGATTTACACTGTATCCAAGGAGTAAGAGTGGAAAGAAAGAAAATAAAATAAAAATTCTAATGTTTTTTGAAATCACTTAAATCCTTCATGGTTTATTGTATAAACCTCTGGAAGGGCAGAATGAAAACTTAAATCTTAAATATATAGATAATTTTCAGTTGATTGAATGCATTGAAATTGATCCTCCATGCCAATACATGTCAGGAAAATGTAAGAGCTAACTGAAAGAAAATTTCACATACCATTTGCATCCTTGAGAAGCTCACATGACCTTTGAAGCAAGAATCTACATTTTAATACTCTGTGTGTGTTTGTGTGCATGTGTATGTGGGTAAACACCAACATGGAAAAATACTTCTCTTATGCAACTTCACAACAAAGTCCAAATACCTAGATTAAAATAAAGGTTTGAGTTCAATTGGGTCTGCTTTTGTCAATTCTGCTCATTCCTGCTAGGTTTGGGTTACCATTCTGAAGCTCAGGTTTTTGAAAGCAAACATCTTGTGGTTTTTATCCACCATGCAAGCTTTTGCAATGTTGTGAGATAAAGTAGTGCTTGAACCTCCCAAAGAGTTTAAAATCAAATCCTCAGAAAGGTAATTGGCATAACAGTCTATCCTATTTTCATCAGAGTAGCTGTGGCTGCATTTTTGGGTTTTCATTCCTTAAAAATTCTTTTATTCCTCTTTGATGTTTTTTTCCTCATTCTCTTGACTTGAGTTCATCTGTTTGCTTTCACTCATCCTCCATAACTAATTTTAGTTGCAATTGTGAGAAAGGAAAATCAAATTACTTAGTGTTACACTTGAATATTTACATCTTTTAAAACAAAGAAAAGAGATGACTTTCTCAGAACAACACTGAGAAACTTTGCTGCAAGATGCTGTGGGGGCCAATAGCATCCATACATTTTAATACGGATTTTAAAAAATTGTGGAAAATAGACCTCCCAGTGACTGTAAACACAGTGGTTCAGTTGTGACCTCCAGTTCAGCAAATTCTTCAGCTTTTTTGGGGTTGGACAAAATATAAAAGCTTTAATGCTGGTTTGTTTCTTGTGCTATTTCCCCTAGATATTTGTTGTTACCCTGCTGCCCTCCTAGTACCTGATCTGAGTGTCTTTGGACCTTTCTTCATCATTGTAGTGATGGTCAATGTTACATAATTCTAGCATTTATTTATCTTTTCTGTGTTTCTTGCTTGTCCACCAAAGTCATAGGTAAATGACTAAACTTATCTTGGATAAACAATGAAATCCTAGATCCCTGTGATCAAGTCACTGGTATGAAAAACACAGTTCTCCAGTCAGGTGCCAACTGGAGGAGGGCAGACATTCTCATCCTCACCTCCTCCTCCTCCTCCTCCTTTGAAAAACTCACACTTGTGTCAAATAAAAGAGCTTTTGGTACTGTTCCAACAAAACCTTTATCAGTCTTCCCACAATAAGGTATGCACCCTACAGAGGCTGGAACGAGCTGCAGTTTTATAGAAGAGTCCTTCTGTCATTCCTTCCCTTACCTTTAAAATAAGAAACTTCTTGAAGAACAGTCACCAGAAATGCCTGTCTAAAATAAGAATGGTAGAGTTTGGAAACAGTAGGACAGTGCTGCAAAGTGGGAATCTCAGTTCCCATGGTACTTGATACATCCTTATGGAAACAGCATACTGGAAACTGACAAAGTTGCTCAGGTTAGGAAGAAGTCCCTAAGTGGCTTGCATCTTCACAGTAGCTAAGGTAATACCTTGCATGAAATGTTACGTATCTCCTTTTGGTATCTCTGATCCTTAACAGACAGGAAACTGTTTGACTGGAATGAGGATGGAGCCCTTGCAGTAGATTTGTGGAAATCTGGGAGAGTGGTGGGGGACAGATAGGAATATTGGTGTCCTGTATATTTGTGTGCAGGCAGTGCTCTCTACTAGGTTGTGCAATCCAGCAAGAACAGATATAGGATAAACAGTCTGTGGCACTAGGTTATTCTATTAGCTTTATGTTTCTCTTTCATTGTTTGTTTCTGCCCTTGTACAGGAAGGGTTTTCAAAACCTTTTCGACTGTCACAAGCTTATTACCAACGCTATTCAATTATTTATGTAGAAGCTTTCATATCACATTATTTTTCCCACAGGAGCTCATCGTTTTACATGGCAAGAATATGAACTTGCCTGGCGAGTGCCATTTGAATTTATTTTAAGTGACAGAAGATTGCAGATATTCAGATTTTCACTTAACAGCTACTTGAGTTCTTGATAAATGAGTTTCTTACTGTTTAAGCCAAAGAAATACAAGCCACTTAAAATCTAGTTTTATTAAGCTAGCTATGAGTAATTTGTTCTACACTTAAAACATCTGTATTGAACAGCCCTGAGACAGTCAGAATGATTTTCCCATCCCCTGTGTGGTCAATCCTTGGCTTACATGCTTATATGGCTGTTTATTTGCATAACTGACTGAAAAGTCAGCCTCCCTGTCTTGTGAAAACATCTTGACTGCTTCTTCGTGTCAGGTCACACTTTTGTTTCTAGTGTTCAAATCATTTTTTTATTTCATAATACTGAGTTTTTTGTCAATGTGAGGAAATTACAGCAGTAGCTTCTCAAAAAAAAAATAACAAAACAACTCAGACTCCACTATAACACCTTTAGGAAACTGAACTTTAAATGTGTCTAAGTGACAGACCGAGTTTTGTGTCTACACAGATTTACAGTGTGTCGTTTAAACCTAGGAATATTCAATAAGATGGAATAAGATAAATTACCTTGCTACAGAGGCATAGCTTGCTTTTAAGTTACCAGATTGGCTTGTTTTCATGCTTTTCTTCTGTTTGGCCAATCTGGCTCTCTAACTGAGCAAGAAACCAGGAAAGAAAATACACAGAATATATAGGGATCCAAAGGAATCTTCTCTCCTTTTCTCCTCCTCTCAGTCTTGCTACCTCCAAACTTCCTATAGCAAGCTTCCCCATTAGTCCCTCCTTACACTGGAGGCACCTTACTGCATGTCCTTCTATTTCATCTCCTCTAAAAGCAGATTAATTTCATTTGCATGTGAGTTTTAACTCACATTCTGCTTGTAGAGTTGCCAAGAGCTAAGGATGAGAAGTCCCTTCCACCTCACCCAGTATCTGCAGCACAACCCAACACGATGTCCTGGCAGAAGCTTGCTTGAGCAGCCGTTCTTGTCTGGCATTGCTCTTACCTCATATCATCTGGGATAAGTGCTAAGCAAGGATTATTGATTCTTTGAGACTGAAGGCCAGGATAATTGATTAAGCACTTCAAGATAAATAAGCTGGTGCAATGGTTTGGGAAGAAGCTGATGCCCTAGCTGTGTCCTGTTATTGGAACAAAAAGAGACATGAGAGATATGTTTTATTTTTCAGTAACACAGGGAACAACTGCCTGCATTGGATAATGCTTTAATTTTAGCCTCCAAAATAGCATGTGAGTCCAGGAATATCTGTTACCTAGTTTGAAACAATCAGTATGTTGTTCATCTGCCATGGTCTATGACGAAAAAAGCTGAGCACAAAGAATCCCCTATTCTCTTCTCCAAGACATGAGATAAAGTCATAAAATTTTATTTTGGAAAAACTGACCTAGCAAATATTTTAATTCAAAACAAGAACAAATGCAAACCATCTTGAGATTAGTTCTATTGAGACTGTAGGAAGGATTCAGAGATCTGACTCAGTGTGAAAGTGAGTAGTTGAGTAAATCCAAGTTGATACAATTTTGGTAGGTAAAGTTCAAATACTCAAATATTTTGCTTTATGACAAAAAAGGATATTTAAAACAGAAGAAGAGTGAATAAATTTGATCTGTGAATAAAAATGTTCTAATCCATTGCCTAAAAGTCAATCAAGAATTTAACAACAAAATATATTGAGGGGACTGTAACAATTTCAGTGCATTTGCCATGGCAAATACCACAAACTCTGCACTCCCAAGTAGAAGACTTTGTAATTTCATTCCTGTGAAATTATGAAGTCTGCTCATGGCAGTGTGTCCCTCAGCACCACAAAAATCAAGTGGATAATTAGTGAAGCTTAAGCTACTGGTGGCAAAGCTGAACAAGTTTACCAGTGTCACTGAATCAGTTCAATCCTTTGGTTGTACACAGATTACTGTTTCAATGGCCTTTGAGAGACCACAGTTATTGTTGTGATGCTTTTGAAATGAAGGGCTTTCTGCAGGATCCAATGGGTAGTTATACACCTTGTATGGAACAAATTACAGCAATCTAAGAAGAAAGAACTTAATCCTGCTCCCAGTGATGTCAATACTAAAGCATGGCTTAAAACATGACTCCGCAGTGTGGAAATGTTGTTTCACAAATGAGGACTGACTTCACCCTTACATGCGTGGTTTTCTGAAGATTCGTGGATTTAGGGCTATAATATGTCTTTAGTTCATTACAAATATTCACCAGAATGCATTTATTAAAATTCTGGTGAATGATATTCACCTGATGTCAGTATCTTATTTTATGGTTATTTTAGCTTATTTTACACCTTTTTCCAAGAGATGCTACCATTCTTAAAGGATTGCCCCGTGTCCTGTGTCCTGACAATGAACTTACAAAGTATGAAACAATTTTTGTCCTGTTAAACCTTGAGGCTAAGATAGAGTCCTACAGTGGGAAGGAAAAAGAGAAAGGTGTGGTGTATAGGCCACCGTACACTGAGCAGTTTTGCATTCTGTGCAGAGGCACTCCTTAACTCCATACCAGTAGCAGTTTACAAGACAGATCATCAATAATAACCACGATTGGTAGCACTGAATGGAAGAGTTTCAAAAATTGCTCCACCCTGGGCAGCATAATGCACACATGCGTCTAAGTTTTTGGTGTAGTTATGCTGTTCTACAAGCAGATGAGTTAATAAATACTACGTGCAAAACAAACTGGCAAAATACCATGTAGATACCATATTGGAGGTGTTACCAAGCCTACTAGAAGCGAACATACTAAATAATGCTCTAAGAACTTTTAAAAGCCTTTTTGTATCCATATGAAACGTCAGTCAGCATTTAATCTCAAATATGTAACTGAGGTGTTGCCCAGAAGATTAAATGGTTAGAAGTGACACTAATCCATCTGCAGTCACTAGCACAGACATCAACACAAAGGAATTGTTTTGAAAAGCTCCTCCCAAATTATGGTCATAACCCCAGTGCTCAGACAGATGGTTTGGAGTAGTTAGGCCAAGAAAACCACCAGCAGTGTTTTGACAAAATAAATCCTAATGTGTCTTCCATAATTCAAAGAGATCTGTGTCAACCTTGGCAGAAGGGCAACTGAGCGTCTTACAGTTTCTCTACATTTTATTTTATTATCTCATGAGTGATTTGTATTTTCCATGGCAGAATTAATGTTTACTCAAATCAATGATCTTGTATGTTTTTATTAATCTTCACAAACTCAGATGAACACTGTGAATCACGCATAACATTTCAAGTCTCCTGCTCTACAATATCATGGCACTGAGTCATTTATGAATAATCTCATTTTGTGAACTAGTATCAGTTCATCTCTATTATTCTTTGCTTTTTGCCACAACCACTCTCACCCATCACTTTGCATTACTCTTTCGAATTTATTTTTCTATGGGTAAAACCTCTTGGTTTTCAGGATAAGATAGTTGAAGATATTTGAGCTGTTCATGTCTGATGTTGGGCAAGAAAAACCCACAACAACCTCAGCGAGTTATGTTTTCTCTCAGACAAAAAAATACTCTAGTAAAATGGGAATTACATACAGATATACATAATTTGCCTACAAAAGTAAGAATATATTTTCTGTTGATTGAAAACATGCATTTAGTCCCCACTGGAATTGACATTTCAGCCATTGGCAGAATGTGCCAAGACAAAGTGGATCCATTATTCCTGTTCTGTAGTTATTTGTGCATTTGGAAAAAACACTAACATTTCAGACTCTTAATGGGGCCAGGTTTTGTATTTGAAACTTTCTTCCTGTATCACAGGTTGTCTTTGTCAGCTGGTGTAAAAGCTTCTGGGACTGTGGACTTGTGGCACTGGATGATGTTTCACTGAGCTTGGGAAGCTGCCAGGCTGCTGGTAAGACCATGTGTATTTCTCATCCAACAGCTCCTATCCTTTTGAAGAAGAGCTCATCATACATCTTCATTTTCCAAGCCTATCCAACATCTGCCTTCATCCTGTTGTGGTTTCTTCTCTTTTCTTTTTTTCCAATAAGAATTGCATAAATCCTATTTTTGCAAAGTAGAAAGCATAGTCCAGAGAGGACCAGTTTTTGCTCACAGCTGACTCCTAATAAATTTCAGTGACTCCAGAGCAGTTGCATATGGGTGAATGGTCCTCTGAGTGCATTAAAATAAACCCACAGTTCAACTGAGTGAAAAGTAGTTTTCAAACGGTCTTTAAGAAGCCAGAAATGGACCCCAAAGCAATATTTTTCGAAACACAGCATTATTTTTTTTTAGATGAGAAAGAAGTACAGTTGTGCAAGGCCAAGACACAGCCTTACCTGAGCTGCACTTCTTTGATGAAGACAGAGAAGAGCAGTCCAAGACTCTCTCTGTAGTGGGAAGAACTGAATGGTTTCAGGAAAACTTTACCCTCTGACATACACAGGCTAACCTCTCTGAACTCACCAAATTTCCTCTCTGTGGCTTTGTGAAGTTTGACAATACAACGATTATATCCTAATTTAAAAAAAAAAAATTCTCATGAAGCAGCCACAATCTATAATCCCGTTCATCTTTGGAATAAAGCCATGCCTTTGCAATGGTTTGAATAGCTTTTTCATTACCTCTTTTGATTGGATTTCATGCATTCAGGCTTACAAAACAGAGAGAAGTCACAAGAACAAAAGAAGATGCCATTTTCCTAACCTGTTTCCAACAGTTTTCTGTTTTGCCTCGCTGTAGTTTGTAAGTAATTGGAAAAGGAACCAAAGGTGCAGAACTGGTATCTGGGCATATAGTCATGCCATGGCTTGTCTCAGATGGCAGCAAAATAAATGCCTGAAAAATGCCCCAGAAGTATCAAGGCTTCCTCCTCTTCAAAAGGTGGAGGCAGCTCAAAACGTTTACTGCTGACTGACAAATTCAGATTACCTGACAGAAGCTTCCTGGCATGGACCTGAATTATATCACCTTTTCTATAATCAAATAGAATTGAAATAATGAAAATACTCTAGTAATTACAGTTCTGTGGTCTGTTGTAGGCCGCAGTAGAATCTGGTGCCAAAGGAACAGAGGAG
This sequence comes from Cossypha heuglini, assembly GCA_027576195.1. Taxonomy (NCBI): domain Eukaryota; kingdom Metazoa; phylum Chordata; class Aves; order Passeriformes; family Muscicapidae; genus Cossypha; species Cossypha heuglini. The sequence goes on from JAODKT010001744.1 coordinate 48,330,251, forward strand.
AGCTAAATGTGGTATCAATTTCAGTTCACAGAAACTTTTTGACAAGTCTCATTTATTAAGCACAATATACATGCTGGGAGTTATTAACCTGCTTGGGGTGCCAAAACAGTGAAAATTACACTGGTAATTCTATAACAGAGCCTGTTATAGAATTATAGAATTGCTAAGGTTAGAAAAGACCTCTAAGATCACTGAAACCAACCATTAAAACCAAACGACCTCATAAGATCATCTAGTCCAAAGCACTGTTGTGAAGACTAATAAACTGTTTTAAAGAATCCTAGGACTAGTGACTCTTAGTCACTGAGCTAGACTAGGGCACAGATTTTCCCAAAGATGTGAAGAAAATTAAATTACATTTTATATGACAGTTTGAAGGTAGCTTTGTATAAGCTTGTGACTATTGTAAGCATTGCTAGGTAGCTGTAATTGATGTCAGCAGGTGAGGAAATGCGATACATTACTTGTGTAATTTCTCCATATATCAGTCTAATGTATTTGAAATTTTAAACTCTCCTTACAGATTTGTTGCTGCCCAGTCCTGGAGAATGCACTTTTGAAAAAGATGAGTGTGTGTTTACCCAGAAGAAAAGAGGTCGTGGGAGCTGGCACAGGAAGAGGGGTCCAACTCCCACTTCTTACACTGGACCAAGAGGAGACCACACTACTGGGGTAGGTGAGTTAAGTTCCACATTGAACTTTCAGAAGAGAGATTGGCAGTTAATAAAAAATATTAATTAAATATTTTAAATGATAACCCAGCAGATAGAGAAAGTTTTTACTCTTCTGTTTAGAAAAGTTACTAATCAAATGAAGTAAGAACATTCCACAGGGACTCATGAGTGGTTTTGAGAATATGACAGTTAATCTGAATTATCTGCAGGCAATGTGGGTAATTTGGTTGTCATGTCCCAAAGTAGTCTTTTCCTTGAGAGATAAAAGAAGAGGATGACTGTCCAGACCTCATGGAAAAAGCTCTTTCCAAACTCCCAGTTTATGTGAATATTCCCTGAAACTGACTTTAGACCTGTTTTCCTTTTATGTGGATCACTAAGTAGTCTGAGAAGTGATGCTGATAGCTTGACTTCAGAAATGAGAGCCTTTAAGCCTCGTCTGGGACAATGATTATTCCTCAGTTCATCTCTTAGCAGCAAGCTGTGCAAGTGGTTGGGATTCTTCTGCATGAGCAGCTTTGTGCTCAAACGTAGAAGAAAACATGAAGAATAAAAAAGATCCCACAAGGTCTTTATCTTGAAAATGTGCTCCACAAGCTCACTAGTGCAAGTTCAAGTATTTAGGCAGGTGGGATTCCCATCAGCATGAGTGCATAGAAAACTTCATCACCACCAACCACAGTCTAAAGGTATGTACAGATGTACATGCCAGATGTACATGCAGCTGTCTCAGAATTCCAATGACTCAATCTCAATCAAAGTGCAATTCCTGGTGTAAGAGCAGCTTTAGTATATTCTTCCTTTGTATTCTTTTCTGTGCCTATGTATTTCAACAGATATAACCAAGTTTTAAGGGTTCAGGCCATTAATCGGTGGAAGGCAAATTCATGCCCCTCATTCCATCGCTCAGCAGCTGGAGCAAACTGACGTGTCCCAGAGGACTGAGGAGCATCCCCACATCCCATCTGCTGCAAAAAGCAACTGTTCTGTTTTGAGATGTATCCTCTGCCAGCAGACAGTGAACTCAGATAATGCAGGAACTCTCCAATGCTCCCTTTTTGTGGCGTTACCTGCCTGTCTGTCACCACGAGTCCTCCGGGTCCTGTGGGTTTGCCTTCTGCGAGATTGCCTTCAGAGGGAGAGGGAATTCCCAAGGATTAGTGAGATAGGCGGAATGCTGAGAGCAGCAACAGCAACCAGTGGATGCTTGAAAGTCTGTTGTGATACTCAAGAGTCCTATTTTCTGCACAAACCCCCAGTGAAGATATCGCCTCTAAGCCAGGTCATAGTTTGGTGGCAAACAGCAGTCAAGAGAGAGGGAGAAAAGGAAGATTATCTACATCTGTGGGTCCATAACTCATACTGTGTACTGGAGAACTCCCAAGTTGGTTTGTACCAACTAGTGCAATCCATTTCAAAGACTTCGTTGTTCACTATGTGTAAAAGTTTCTTCAGTTAAACATCAAAACCTAGAACTCATATTACACCAGAATAAAATAACTTGCCTTTTTCTCTAAAGACTTGTTGGAAAAACTAGATCATCTCTTGGCTTTATTAATTCAAACCTCTCATTATTACAGTACACAGTTATTACACTATCTCAAATATTACAGTTTAAAAATGCAGAAGTCTATAAATTTTTATCAAAATAGTTTCAATCATGGGGTTTTTTAATATAATGAGCATGTTAAGCATAATGAACATTTCAACATAATGTATCCTACTGTGCTAATATTTACTTGTATATTTTTTTAAGGATACTACATGTATATAGAGGCATCTAACATGGTTTATGGACAGAGAGCATACCTAGTTTCCAGATTACTAAGAGGAACATCTGGAAAACAGTGCCTGACATTTTTCTATCATATGTATGGAGCTGGGACTGGATTATTAAGTGTTTATCTAAAAAAGGAAGGGGATGATGAAGAGATACCTTTGTGGAGGAGGACAGGGGAACAAAGCATCTCATGGCTAAGGGGACTGATAGAATATGAAAGTGACACAAACTACCAGGTAAGAAAAGTAAGCAAGAAACAGTAAAATTGAAATATTGAACTATGTACTAGAATCCAAGTTTTATATTTAAAAAAAAGTACAAAAAACCCCAACTAAAATGTTAAAATGTAGGTACCATTAAATGGACACCTGAAGAACATGAAATAATGTAATTTTTTACGAATGAAGTTAGGGAGAAATTTATTAAAGCCATGAATAGGTTGCAAGTAGGAAAATAGTTACGAATTTGAAATGTTTTTGAAGTATTTAAATGCTTTTTTAAAGTATTTAAATTTAAATGCCATCATTTTTTGTCAGTAGTGGTAGGGCTTTGTCAAGATCATTCCTGCAATTTCTTTTCCTTTAGTTGTCTGCACCGTGTCCAGATTTGACACACCATGGAGCTGTGATGAAATGGCAGCTTCTTGTAGGGTGGTCTTTCTAAGGGGGCACCAGGAGAAGGGATGATGCAAAGCCAGAGATCTGTCTAAGGAAAGGGGAAAACAAGAGTGAGAGGAAAGGAGAGGGGAAGAGAGCGCAGGGGAGGGGCTAAAGCGTATCCCTTGAATAGGCTGCATGGCTATTATTTTCAGTCCTTCCACCATTTGGATTCATGAAACTTTGTGTCTTACTTCACAGATTATTTTTGAGGCAATCCGCGGTGTGTCAATAAGAAGTGACACTGCTATCGATGACATTCTGTTCCAGGCAGGACCTTGTTTGGGTAAGTTTCAACATACTTTTTAAGAGACACCTGAAATTCACAGTGCTTGTTTGTGGGTGGGTGATACTTCCCTTGAGTCCCCATTTGAATTTAATATCGGGCTGCCGGGTTAATTACCTTTACTCTCTAATAGGATGTGAGATCATCTTTAGAATCTCGAACAGTAAAGTGGCTGTACACTTTTGAAAAACCACATGACAGTTCCATTTACATCCAGCATGCTAATTAAATTCTGCTGTAAGTATTCTTATGTATGACAAAAATAAAATTACAGTATTTCTTCATTCTTTGTATTCCAGAAGTGGAAGAAATTCAATTCTCATCAGGCTACCCTGACAGCTTAAATGAAATTGAGTATTAAATACAGTCTGAAAAAGAATGAAGCACATTGAAGAACTGTATGTGAGAAACTCCACGAACTGCCTATTTTAAAAGTATGTTTTAAGTAAATAGTGGAGTGGTTTGAATTCACACCAATACATAGGAAGAACTTGGAGCACTCATGTTCCTCACCTTTTAAATGAATTACTGACTCAGGGCTTCTTAGACCGTCATTTTTTGATATTATTTCCTCTTTTGCATGAGGTATCAGTTATTACTTAAAGGCTTCCCATTTTGCACAGATCATTCATTTTTAATTTTTTTTTAACATTTCTGGTATATAAGTAAAAAGAGGAAATTCAAGTTGCACAATTGAAGTCCAATATTGTGTTATCTTAAATCTGCATTCAGTGAATGTTTTGTGTTGGGGATAGAATGGATTTTTGTTAAGAAAATTATAAATGTTTTGAAATAACAAAGAAAATAGTGTTAGCTACTAGTATTATCCTACAGGTTAAGTGCAATTATTCACAATGACAAATCCCTCTGGGAAACTTAACACTCTGCTGGCAATTTTTTGTGATCGTATTATTTTACTATAACAAATATATTTGTCAATAATAAACTCACTTCTAGTGTTCAGTATAATTCAGTATAAGATGCTGGCCTGTGGAATTATATGATATGAAACATTTTAAAGCCATATGTTTCCTGGGATGAGAGTCTTGTTGTTTGTTTTTTTATTAAATAAGTTTTTACACTCACAGAGAATGCACTTACACTTTGCCCAACCACAGTCTTGCATTTTTATTAATAGGAAATGGAATTCACACATCTTGTTATTTTTTAAGATTTTATGTATTTGTGTGTAAGTTTTTGGTTTTTTTTTTTTAAATTACTATAACTTCCTAATAAAATGTAATTTTAATTATCATCTTATTGCTCTGCTCTAGATTTCATACTATTCAGTGTAAGGAAAAAGAACTGACCCTAATAAAGTACCCTGAATTCATTATTTTGAATATGAAGAGAATGAAATGTGTGGGTCACATCACCTAAGAAAGCTATCAGAAAGTAATCTGAACTGCTGCAAGATGCTGTGTACTGAGTGGTAGAAATTATTCTTACAGCCACCGTATCCTGTTCCTTTCAGAGATAATAATACGCTTTTATTAACAGTCTGTAAGGATCAACAGCACCTGGAATGATCCACGCCCTTGCATCTTTCCTAAATTTTTGTTTTGGTGACAGAAACAGCTGAAGAGATTGTTCGATGCAATACATTCAATACGCATGTATTTATTCAACAACACAGATTGAAGCTGCTTTTGGTTTCCTAGAGACTGAGAAAGAACCAAAATGAATTGTTATCTTATCTGCCTATCCTGGATACCTACAGTCTCCCTAGTCAGCTGCTTATGAACACATTACTCTTTCAAAAATGAAAGCAAGCACAAATAAGGGACTGCTTCCTATGAATCAATCCAATTTTGCAATAGTTCTGTAAAGTGCACTCTGGTATCAATACTCAGGTCAAATTATCTAAGCAGAAAATAAGTGAAGATTAAGTAGTTAAAATAATCAGGCTTGGTGGTTCTCTGTATGTAAATGAAATGCAGCTACTGTTAGGCTTCGATCTATAAAGATTTATGCAACTCTGCCTCACTCCATCAAAGTAATCAGATTTAGGCTGATAGAATTAAAGACCCCAGGGAAGGACTCTAACCTGCTCTCCACGGAGTGATTTCAAGGGACCTCGCTGCTTCAGTGATTTTATCAGTATCGCTGAAGGAAGTATTTATTCACAAGGTGTGAGGCATTGTCCTGACTGGGTGGTTGGGGAAGGGGAGAGAATGATAAAGGCTAAAAAAAGGGGGGTGGGGAAACCACCAAAAAACACTAAGTTCTTCTTCAAGTAGGGAACATCAGCTTTCCAATAATTTTTGCTGCAGGAATTAAAGTTCAGAAGGAAAATTCAAAAGGTGGCTTTCATTTACTTCAGTGTCTGAAGAATATCAGTTTATAGAATAGGAAATTCAGAAGCGAAAGAATGACTAAAGTACATTTGAAAACTGGGTATGGTGCATTAAGATTTCTCCACTGGCAAACTTCAGTTTTATGGTGAGATAAAAAAACATTCTATCAGCTCTGTCCAAATGAGAAACACTTCATGCAATTAATTTCTGTACTGGATCAATATTTATTTACTATTTTTAATTTTTTCTTCACTGCTGCAGTAGCTGTACCAGGACCACAATGGGGCAAAGAATAGTTCTTCTGAGACTTGCCGTACCAGGCCTGTTTAATACCTGAAGAATTCTTCAAAAGCTAGAGAAGAACTTAAAAGTAATTGCTTTGATCCCAGTTGTCTCACAATCTGTAAAATGGAAATGAAAGAGAAACTTTGAAAAGCAGCTATAATGCCCCAAGCGGTAATGGGCTTCTATTTGATTGCTATAAATGTAGCTTTGTGCTGGACTGGAACTCAGCTTGTCCTGAGATCAGTGGAAAGCCCTTTTAATGTTCTCCTGTTTAACATTGTCCTCCTGTTTAATATTGTTTTTATTCTTTAAATATTTTCGCATTCGCGTTAGTCTTCATTTTATCATTATCCTTATTAATTTCCAAAAAGAGAGGCAAATTCATATCTCATTTACGCCAACAGAAATCCAGAATAACAACTGTTATAAAATGTCACTTATTCTCTTTATAAAGTAAATGAAATAGTATTCTGACTGTGGTGTCACACCAAAATAAACCTAACAGACACTTAACTTTACAATCATGAGGATTCACAAAGACAGCTCAAGCCGAGCACTAAACGACCTGGCATTTTATCCCGCTGGATGTGAGCAGAGCCTGCCAGGGCGAGTGCCCTCCCTCAGGAACCGAGCGCTCCAAAGGAACGGCAGCGTAAGGGCAAAGGCTGGCGAGAGCAGCTTCTGCACCGTGACAGACACACCGAGTCCTGTTCTACAGCTCACCTCTTGGAAAAGAGAAAACCTGACTCTCATCCCACCTCAAAGAAAAGACGAGCTGTCTGTTGCGGTACATTCCCCGGCCACACTCCTCAGCCTGGGCCGCTCAGGAATACTCCTTAGGCCTCAGCCTTGATCCACGGCTCCTGGGCTCACCCTTGAGCTCACCAGAAACACCCGGGAACTTCTGCTGCCAAACCAGCCCCTGCTCTCCGACAGGAATGTTGGAATGTTATTTACCTGACTCATTAGCCTGAATCATGGAATGACAGAATTGTTAGATCTGGAAGGGAGCACTGGATCTATTCCAGCCCACCCTGCCAAGGCAGGGTCACCTGCAGCAAGCGACACAGGAATGTGTCCAAGAGGGGCTTGAATGCCTCTAAACAGGGAGACTCCACAACCTCCAGAGGAAGGCTGTTACAGCGCTCTGCACCCTCAACGCAAATAAGTTCTTCTCATGTTGAGGAAGAACCTCTTGAGTTTTAGTTTATGGCCATTGCTCCTCGTCCTGCCGCAGGGCACCAACGAAAAGTCTAGCAGCACCCCCCTCGGCAACCGCCTTTCAGATAGTGGTACGCATTAATAAGATTCCCTCCCAGTCTTCTCCGAACTAAGCACGCCCAGCTGCCCACAACGCCGTACACGCGCGCAGGAACAGCGGAAAGCGCCGCCCGCTGCCGGCCCAGCCCGACCCACGCAGGGCGCCCCCGCCGCGCCGCCTCAGCAACAACGGCCGCAACGCCCCGCCCCGCCCCGCCAGCCAATGGGCGCGGGCGCCAGGCGCCCCACGCCAATGAGAAGCTTCAGGGCTGCTCAGCCCCGCCCCCTCGGGCAACGAGAGCGCGGCGCGGGCCCGGCCCTCAGGGGCTGGGAGGGGTGGGCTGGGGGGAACATGGCGGCGGCGCGGGAAAAGGGGAAAGCCGTCCTGAAGGCTGGGAGGCACAGTGTGTCCCAGCCCCCCTTCATGGTGGGCTCCATCGTCAGGATCCTCATGGAAAACTTTCTGTGAGTGAGCGGGGGACTCTTCTCCTCCCTTGAGGGGCCGCGGCCTGCCCCTTCCGCTCCGCCGTGGAAGGGCAGAAGCAGCGTAGGGGGGTCGCGCGGGTCCCGGGGTTGCGGGGGCTGGAAGAGCGAGTGCGGGATGCGGTGTTCCCTGTACGGCGGTGTCTTGCTCGGAGTGGGGAGCTGGGAGACACTGCTGTATGAGTTACGAGTCCCGGGGGTTGTCAGCAGTGCCGTTTCCCTGGGGCCGCGTTCCCCGGTGCCGGCCAGCCTTCCCAGAGGTGATGCCGGGCTCCCGTCGGCCGTGCAGCCTCTGCGTGGTCTTTGTGTCTCAGGCAGCTGGCTGCCAAGCAGTGGAGCAGGGGAGAGTGCAGAAGATGCTCGTAGGGCAGTGGGGATAGGCTTTGAGACCCATTAGCATGAAATGTCTGTGTGTGTGGAACATGTGTCTTTGCACATGTTTTTTCCAGCTACTGTGTGCTGCGAATGCCATTATTTTTTGGAGGTATTGTGGTTACCAGCAGAAGTTGTCAGGCCATTTTCTTACGGCTCCATGCCAGCCTCTAAATCCTTCAGTAGTGTAGTGCATGAGTCACGTGTTAGATATTAATGAAATCTTAAGAGACAGTAGTTTAAATCCTCATTATGAGTTCATTTACCTTCTCTTCCACAAATACATGGTTTATAATATTGTGTTGTCATTAACTTCTTTGTACCCCTGCTTTGGTGGTAGTGTTTCAGCTCTCTGTTTGGCACAGTGCAGGAATAGAACATCAAGTGAATATTTATAAATTTAGGGTGTTAACTTGATAGGAGTTTGCATGGATGGGTTTGGTCCCATAGTTACTATTGCAGTAGGCATTCTGGATGCACATACAGAAAAATGTCTAATGCATGTAGAAAAAAACCACTAGGGATGGGCTGATATGGTAACTCAAGAAGGCTACTGCGTGATCAGTTTTCTGTCTTCTTTTTGATGCTTAAAATAAAATTATACACTAGCAAGTTCATTTAAAAAGTTATCATATTGCTGGATTTCATTCTTCATAGTCACTGATTTTAAAGAAAGTTCTAGTGAGTACTCTGGCTGGTAGGAATGTGTTTCATGGTGTTTCACTGAAATGTTAGTTTTCACTCTTGAGACTTTCTTGCAAAATGATATTTCACAATTGAGTCTAGATGAGGTATTTGTTTAATAAAATCGTGAAATGTTTCTAAGCAAGTTTTTTTTTGTTTGTTTGTTTGTTTTTTAAGGTAATATAGTATTTTAAAATGAAAAAAATTTGCTGTGTTTTCCAGAACGTACAGTGTCTGTGAAGTGCGTCCAGGGCCAAACCTGAACGTGGTTCTAGGCGCTAATGGCACAGGCAAGTCAAGCATTGTTTGTGCCATCTGCCTGGGACTGGCTGGAAGACCTTCTTTCCTAGGTCGAGCTGATAAGGTAATTATAAGCTTTTGTGATTTTCATAATTCATATGAGTTTCATTCAGAGTGCTGTCCAGCAGAGGATAGGGGGAAGGACTGTCTTCCTTGATTTGCTTTACTTTTATAAAAAGTAAGGCATCTGAATTGAAGAGTAATGTGGTCCGGAGACAAAGGGGGTTATCTTAATTAACTGCTTGCTGTCTTGTATAAATTATGAAATGGAAACACCTAAATTCTAGTGCAACCTGAGTGGACTAGAGATTTTGTTTGAAGATGGCCAAGCATCCACAGTGGGTAGAAAATGGCACTTAATGGCCTGAGCATTTGATAAGAAGTACCAGCTAAAGGAGAATTAGACAAAGTGTAAAATAAATTCCAAAATACATAGTACCTGTAGAGATAATGTACTCTTGATATGTCTTGAAAATTCAACTAAAAGGATGGAGGCACTGATCTTTGATTTAAATGGAATTTGGATTGCTCTACTCAGTTTTCATTTTTTACTGTCAAGATATCATGCATTGACGCTGTAGTAGGATGTTTATATTTTGAAATTTTCAGATTTTTGCACTTGCTTTCTTGTGTATTCTTGGATGCAATTTCTCTGAGTAGGTTTGGAGCAGTGAATTTGAGTGCCTAAATGATTACACATATTCTCTTGTAGCTGCTCAGTCATAAGCAAATGTGAACATGGGAATTGACTGCATGGCAGTACTATGTGTTGGTACTTCTCTGTACTTTTCATGATGTATTTTCATACTGTTAGAATTGGCAGTTCTAGTACAGATATTCGGCAGTGTCTTTTCACTTGTCTTTGTCCCCCAAATTCATGAGAACTTCTTCCTGTCTGTGGATCTGCTGATTATAGTTTGTTCAGATTTGGAGGCTGAAGTTGATCAGAAGTTGTTAACTTATGGAGGAGGTTCTAGTGCTGGTGGTGGAGGATACTAGTGTCTTCCTTTATTTTTAGTTACTGCTTTATTTTGCTTTTAATTGTAAGTTTTCAATAAAATACGCTGTTACAGCAGCTCCATTATACAAATGCATATTCTTATAAGATAATACATTTTACTTTGCAATAACAACTTGTAAATTAATTTTGTAGATTGGTCTCTTTGTGAAGCATGGGTGCATGAAAGGTGTAGTGGAAATTGAACTGTAAGTAGTAAAACTGTTTTGTCGTGCACTTTTAACTGGATCATTTCCCTGCACAGTCATTCACAAAGTTATGAGAAAAAATTTTGGTGTGCAGAGGTCTGTCTTCAAGCTGGTGCTTTAATTTGTCCTTTTTTAGTTCCTCCAGACTTCAGAACATAAAGTTTAAATAATTTTCACACAAGAAATAAGCAGTGATGGCTACTCTTGATCTTGCTTTCTGAAGCATTTCACTTGTCTTGATGTACAAAAAATGCATCAGTAAAAATAGTTCTGTATAATGTGTTTAGCTTTTGATAATGTTTAAGCTTCAGATGATTTAAATTTATTCAGTAAATTTGCTGACTAATTCAACCATCACTATGTGGTGGATGGAATTCTTCTTATTGAAGAAAAAAAGACAAAAGTCTAAAACAGATCAATCTGCCTTCACTTTCTTATACTGATACTGGTAGCAGGAGGTTCTTGCCTAGAATCTCACTGAAAACATCACATACTGATAGAAAAGAAGTAGAAAAAATGATTTGACTAATTCCATGTAATGCAGTCTTGTAGGCAAGCTGTTGCAAAACAGCAACTGGAAATCATTTGGACTGTAAAATTACATTAGTAGCTTCTGCATAGTGCAATATTATATGCTTCCTTTTTTGTGGATGCTGTGGCACAGGTGACTTTAATAAGCCTTAGGCTGGTCTGTTTGCCTGAGTCAAACAGCAGATAGTCAACTGATTCATAGCCTGTGTTAATTTGTGTAACAGTTGGCCGTCCTGATCAGATTCTCTGCAAAGAAAATTTTATTGAGAAAAAAAAAAATACCATAGCAGGCCTTGGAAAAAGTCCTGTCCATTTTTATTTTTGTGGGAGTGATCAAGTAAGACCTTCTTTCGAGATTGACCAAGCAATATGTTAGGAGATAGGATATCTTTCATGTAGATAGTGCAGATGTTTTAACATAAATATATTCTGATGTTAGTCTGGGAGGAATCTTGAAATGTGTGAAGATGTAGCATTTCATGGCTCATTAGACGTAGCTTGTCATGATTGCAGTGAGTAGTTGAGTCCTTTGTCTGATTGGTAGAAAATATTTAAATACAACATCTAGGATGGGACACCAATGATGCAGAAGATTGCTTTTTTGACAGGAGCTAAAAATTAAAGTTCTGTAGGCATGTATTTCCTTTATTGAATTTTTCCCTTGAAATGTATCTAAACCCAAGTTATGGTAGTAAAAAGATGTTAATTTAATGAAAGAAAGGAGCATGGCTTTGTATGCCTTTTGAAGGAAGTTTCATAAATTAACATGAGGTGATGCAGGAGGTAACAATTCAGTAACAATTAAGTAATAGGATCTGTGGCACTTAGTCCGAGAACCAGCAGCAGATGTGTGCTCACTTCTGCATTGACCTCTATTCCTAAAGGTCTTGAGGTACATGGCCACTCTACAAGCCTATATTCTCCATCCTTAACAGTGTGTTTAACAGGCAGTAGACAATTTCTGAATCAAAATGATTAACCAAAATTAAAGGAGTTTGACTTAGTTGTTATTGCTGAATCTTAACCAGAAAAAAGTTTTGAAAATAGGTATTGAGCTAGAAAACGAAATGAAAATTAATGTATCTTTAGTGATTTTAAAAAGCAGAAAATGAAAATAAATTAGTATTGTTTGTGTGGTATGTTATTTTTTTTTTCTCAAGTGGAATATTTATACACAGCTTACTGATGTATTTCTGTGCACTAATACTTAAAGATGTACTGCATCTCCTTCACACCAATTTTAAAACTTACCAAATGTCACACAAATTACGGTTTTATAGAAGCTGTCCACATTTGTTGCAATTTGTGTTTCATGCATTCAGCGTGACCATCTCATTTATATAAGTAAATTCTATGAGTTAAGATTTGTGGCTATTCTTGATGTTTCCCATGTGAATTTAAGTCATCACTGAAGTACTGGATGTTTTCTGAATTATGAAAATGAGAATCTGATGCTACTGTCCAGTTAATTTAGATTAAATATTTATCTACCTATAAATGCTAACAGTACTTTGACACTGAGTTACCTTTGAAAGTGTAACACCTTCCATGTGTTCTTGAAAATGTAAACACTTCTTTCTATTAATTAGGTTTAAGTCACCAGATAATATTACTATCACACGTGAGATTCATGTGGTGAACAACGCATCAGTGTGGTTTATCAACAGAAAACCAGCAACCCTGAAAACAGTAGAAGAACAGATTGCAGACTTAAACATCCAGGTGGACAATTTGTGCCAATTTCTTCCTCAGGTATGAATTAATTTTGAAGACGGTGGGTGCAAGTGAAGTACTGTTCTTTGAGAGGATTTTGTTGCTGGTTAGCTTTAGCAGCACTTCAGCTAGTTCAGTGGGACAGTACAAAGAAAAGAGGGATGAGGCAGCCATGCTGGTGTGATGGTGAAAGAAAAGAGGAGCTGTGTGATCTTAAAAGCTCACTAATTGGACCATTTTATACCTGTTGACTCTGAAAGGAACAATGCTGCTGTTCCCTGTCTTGGTGTTCAAGTAGCAGTGCTTGTTAATAAAGCCTTTCTGGTAATTTCAGTAGTTTGTTGAGCATAGGGCTTAAAGATGTGTAGGATTGAATTATGTAAAACCATCTTAATGGAAAGTAAGTCTTGTAGGAGAGAGAAGATTAAAGAATACTACAGATTCCATATTTGAATGCATGTTCAAGCAGGACAGGATTCCTATGTAGGTAGCTAAGTTGCCTCACATTACACCTTTAAGTTGTGACAGGCTCCTTCCCAGTTCATGGGGATCATCAGGAATGGTAGTAGAAGGAAACCTTATCAGAGCCTAGCAATGGGGTTATTGTTGAATTCAAGAAAACGTGCAGAAGAGCTTTAATATTTAGAAAGCTAATACTGCAGAAACAAAAATATGCCAAGTGTTTGATGGTTCATTTTCACTTACATACAGTATTTGTTCAGAGCTTCCAGCATACGCTGGTAACTTAGCTTGGTGTTTAAAAGAACTTCTTCTCTTTAGTATATAAATGTCAGTTCAGTCAATACAGTGTTGATAGTTCTGGTTTATTTGTTCTCTCCTGGAGTATCAACAGCAAGCACACTTCTTGCATCAGTCTCAGTTTTGAGCTCTTCTGCCTTCAACAGCAGTACTTCCTTATAGCCTTGGCTACCACTTTAATAATAACTTCTACGTGGCTTAACTTCAAGTTAGTCATGGTATTTATACTGCAAAAGATTTATATTGCAAAGTCACTTCAGCTTTAGAACAGGTGCTCTGGAAGGTTTAGTACTGCATAAGAGGGTCATTAACTATGACAGAGATATTTAGCATAGAACTGTAAGTCAGGTGATGTTCATGAGAAGTAGGTTTCCCTGTTTAAATCTGGTATTACTGTATTGCACTGTTCCAGCTAATCCTGTATTTTCTATAACATTTTTTTCTATAACTTTTTAAAATTTTGTAGGACAAAGTTGGAGAATTTACAAAACTGAGTAAGACTGAGTTGCTTGAAGCCACTGAAAAATCCATAGGTTCTCCGGAAATGTACCAGTTTCATTGTGAGCTGAAAAATTTCAGAGAAAAGGAAAGAGAACTGGAGGTAAATACACTCTTTAGAGAGCAGTGAATGTAGGAAAAGTGAAATAAATTTTACCCTGACATGTTGTGGAATTAGAAAGTGGTATTTATTTACAAGGTCTGTTGATTTTACCAGATAATGCTCATCTTCTGTCAGAACTCATTCACTCTGACACTCATATGCTTCTAAGTACAAAGATGTGTGATGGTACAGACCCAAAAGACAATGGATGCCTGTTGTCAAGTACTCCTTTTTCTCTGAGATTTTTGACCAGCAGCAGCTTTCCTAGACAGATCTTTTACGTCTTCTATAAGTCATTGGCTTATGACCAAGCTGGTCCTTTGCTTTAATGTTGCTCACTTCCTTGAAAATGAAGAGACAGACAAAAAGGAAAAGGACCAGAGTTCTGGGAACAATTTCTGTCCTTAGCCATACAGGCCATTCCTTTAATCCTTTATTCTTCTGTTCCTGTCTTTTTGGATGGTTTTCCTCTAGTTACTGCTGTACTAAAATGTCTTCTGTAATGTTAAATTTCTGCTTTGATGTTCAGGTGAGATGTAGACTATTTTTTGAGAACTGTTTAGATACTGTAAAACATGAAAATATATATTACAGAACTTGTGCAGAGAAAAAACCACCTCGTTGGAGAAAATGAAGCAGAGGGTTGAACGGTACAAGCAAGATGTTGAAAGGTACCATGAATGCAAGCGCCATGTAGACTTGATAGAGATGCTCGAGAGGAAAAGGCCATGGGTGGTAAGTTTCATTTCCAGGGATTTTCTCACCTAACCCTTTTCCGTAAGACTGTGGAATTAGAAATAGGCCAAAAGTTGCTTTAGAAGAAGTGTGACTGGAGTAATTTGAGTATCATTACAATTGCTCAGTGCAAACAGGCCAAGTCATGAAATTCTGTTCTTGGTCTAACTGTGATGTTTCCTTGCATACCCAGCTGAATAAATTGCTTCAGTAGTTCAGGTAGTTACTGCACTCTTAGGAAAGCCAGCAGTTCAGGCCAAGAGCAGAACTCCTTTTATTCTGTGCAGAGGCAGCTGGTTTAAGCTCTAGCCAGCTCTGCTTGCTTCTTCAGCTGTGACTTTTTTTATGTGTTAATTTTTTTTAGAGGTTACGCTCCTCTTAATTTATTAGTTGAGGTTTAGTGTGCATTGGAGACATGTCAGTGAATTTAAGTTGCCAATCTCAAAAATATTAGCATTTGGACAGAAAATTTTAAATCACATTTGAAAGAACCTAGAGGAAAGAGCGGGTCATTTACACAAAACAAAGTAAGTTTTTCTGAGGAGCGATTTAATACTAGCTTTGTTTAGTGTTGAATGAGCAGTCAGATTAAATTATTCTAAACTAGCGGACATTTCAGTTTACTGAAACAATATGTTGTTTGCTTTGTTTGCAAGCTTAGAGTTAATTATATTCTAATTATATATATTGGAATTACAGAGTTAATGAAATACAGTATAGAACTTTCAGAAAACTTTATTTACTATTGTGAAGAAACAGAAAACTTACTTTTGCAATTTTGCATATATTAGATCCTCACATGGCTGTGTTAAGAGCATTATGGCCTTTGCATCTTGAGCAACTGGAAATCCCATCACTGCCTTTAAATGTTCTTGGTAACAGCAGAGGAATTTAGGAGTAGCAATTGAAATAGATGGATGGTGGTGGGTGTTAAGGAAGTAGGGTATACCTTCTGTGATGTCAGTACTTGTTGAATGGTGGGATTTTTTCTTACTATATGTGTTGACCTGGTGTTGCATAATTAATGTGGACTGCTGTTGATTGTTCTCTGCCGTAAGGTACTTGCTTATACAGAACTCAGAAGGCTTGCTGAACACTGGCAGACAAAAGCTAAGCTAATGGTTTTATCTGCTGTCAATTAAGTTGCCTTCCATAAGTTAGAGAACAAGTTACTTAAGCAAGTTTAATCAGACTTTACTTCCACTGCTGTCTTCTAGATGGTTTATATTGCTCGGTATGTTAAAGGCATTTAGTGGCTGAACTCAGTTAAATGTAACTTTTTGGCCACTGAATCCATAGAATCAACAGCATACTTTGACACCTTGGTGGAGTTCTGATTGACAGTACAGAATCAGTAGTGTGTATTAGATTTAAGGAAATGAGAAGGAAACTGGAGGTAAATATGTACTTTAGAGTTGCCAAGAGCAGTGGCTGTAGGGAAATTATAATAAATTTTAACATGAGATCTTCTGTGTACTTAATTTGCATTTGAAATCAAAGGGCATCAATATAATTGTTTTACTAGGTAGAGGGTATCTGAACTGTAATAAATGATTGTAATAAAATTTCGCATTCTGTTGCTGTTTTCTGATTTGTCAAACTGTGACAGAACTTCTGGTATTCTCTTACATTGCAAAATACCAAGCTGTTTCTAAAAGAAGAATTGCATTGTTCTACAAGAGTATGGGGATTTTTTGTTGTTTTGACCTAGCACTGTTTAGTTCTAAGAATAAATGGGTGTTTTTGTGTTTTAAAATGGGGTTCACCAAAGTTGAGAATAGTATGGGTGTTTATTCTTCCTTCTGTGGATGTTTCATCTGCTCCATCTTCTCCAAAATGCAGATTTCAGTTTGAAGACTAAATGTACCCACCTGTTCAATTTACCTTTGTAACAAGGCAGAGTAGCTCCAGCTGAGCTTTCAAGTCAGCTGGAAGGCAGATGTATATATACACTGCATGATGATGTGAAATAGAGAAACAGGCAGCCTGGAAATATGATAACTCAAATATGACATTAGACTTAGACTTTAATTATAGAGGAAAAGGGGAAGCCTAATGATGATAATTGTTCATATTCTGATCATTGTTGAAGTGCTTTTTAATTCTGAAGACTCTAGTGCTTTTCACCTGAGGAACAATTTTGTCTAGCAGTTTTTGTCTAGACGGTGATAACTGCTTCTCTATGTGGAGAATTATACACCATTTTCACATATTTCTATGTCTAACAAGTTTTTGAACGTATGCTTTAAGTTCCTTAGAATTCCATAGTTCCTAGAATCATGTAGTTTTGAAAATGTGTTTTGATCAAACCCTGTCCATTCTTCTTTTTGTCCCCTCACGTTTACAATTAAGAAAATGATTATTTTAAGATGCAGATATCACTTGGGAAAGCTGAAATGCTTTGGAAGTTCTGCAGGTCTTTAGTGGAATGCATAATTACAATCATCAAAGTTAGTTGTGTACTTTGAGAGAATTGAAAGAATCTGCTGTGTAAAAATCATATAATGACAGTTCTGTGGTACTTGCCTGTACTTTGTGTCTAAGGAATCTGGAGTGTAATTGTATGTGTGTGCATTTGCTGTAATCTTGAAAAGAAAATGCCTTGTTTAGACCAGAACTAAATTTGAAGCTTAATCGTTCAGCTAAGTGAAAATATAATCCCTTTACCTCTGTAATTTTGTAACAGTGTCTGCTGACTACACAGAATTAGAGCAGCTTTCTTCAAATACTTTTTGACTTTATGAAAAGATACTGTGTAGGAAGACATTGGATTTTGTAGCCTAGTTTGATTATCTGTGATTCATTAGGCTAGTTAAGTAACTACAAAAAAGTGGTAGCAGATAAATCAAGTCACCTGTTACAAATAGCTTCCAGGTGGTCTTTATGTAACACTATTACTAATATTATTATCATTTTTATTACTATTATTATTGCTATTGTTATTACTCTTGTAATAATAAGCTTCAAGGCTTGGAATAAGCTAGGCATACATTTGGAATTAGGGGCTTTCTGAAGTGCATACAAGGTCAAACAGACTTCTCTCTCTGGTCCTCTGAAATCCTAATTTTTTTTCTCATGAATCCTTCACAGTCATAGGACATATTGTTATCTTATGTATCTTTGTTTGAGGAGGGTGGGGAGAGGTTCCCCTTCTTTTTGTTCTGTCCTTTTTTCATGTTTTTTTTCTCTCCAGAGAGTGTAAGGCACACACACAAAAAATGTCACTAATAATGACTCCTTCAGCTTAAACTAATTTCTCTACAAAATTCCCACCTTCTAGAAGTGGAGGTTCTTGATCACCATACTGCTTACCATCTCTTTTCTCTCATGAATGTATTTTCAGTTATACTTCCTAGATAGCAATGGCTTTGGTGTTTGTGGTGTATGGTGGCGTTTTTGTTTCCCGGGAGTGGGTTCCACTCTATCCCCTTTACTTCAGCAGTGGTTGTGTCTGTCACTTGCTCTGATGATCTGTCCAGCTCCTTTCCTTTTCTTTTTCCCAAAATTGTTTGTGGTTTTTGGCTCCTTAGCTTTTAGACTCCTGTCTAAGTAGTCTCAAACTATGAACAGACAGGGGCTAAGGGTTTTTTTTTCCCACGATCCCAAATGAACTTAGAAACAAGGTAATTGCAGATAAATGGGTTGTTATTTCTGCTGCTTGAATTGCATATTATTTAAGAAGTATTAATAATGTTTCCTTGGTCATTGGGAACTGAATGATCCCTAGAACTCATCATTGGAACTAGTAACAGTATTACTTACATGGTTGTCTAATACTAGTTTCTGTAAGAGATTTTCTTTTCTAAAACTCATGAGCAGTTAAATAAAATGTTTGGACAGTATAAAACACTGGAATAGAATACAGCAATTTTTTTCTTGTTTTACTTTCAACTCCTCCAAGGAATATGAAAATTTTCGTGAACAGCACGAAGAAGTGAAACAGTACCGAAACCAAGTTAAGAAAGAGCTCAAGTGTCTGAAAGAAATGCAGACCCCATGGACAAGAAGAATCCAAGAAGTTGAAGAAAATTTAAGGAATCTGGATATGAAAACCAGAGATAATGTAGGTATTGAAGTTTAACATAGGTAGTATTTCAGGTGTTCTGTGTTCAGCTTTGCAGCATGTAAAGTTATAACTTCTTTTTTTTTAGTATATCATAATGATGTTTCAGCAGAAATTTTCCTTAAGCACCTGTGCCCTTGCTTCTCAGTGCCTTCTCCATGTCTGTTCAAGGAAAACATTCGTTACATTTCTCTTCATTGTACATTAAAAATCTTCTGGGATATAATGTTAATAGTTTCCCCAAGTTAGGTGCTTCCACTGAATTAGATGCCTGTTTTCATCTGTTCTGTAGTTTGAGTTTGTGGGTGCTCGCTCCTCTTATCCTCTTAAAACATGGTTTATCTAAGGTAAATTACAACTTTCCTGGCCTAAAGCATTCCTCTAATATTGAACATAATTTCATAAATAGCACCTGACTTTTTAATTGGACAGTAGTCTTCCATCAGTTGTGAATATTTTTATGCATAAAGGGATTTAATGGCAAACCTACCTGTATGTTACAGTTTACGTAAGTTTTTTGAACAGCTGCTCTTCCTGGTTTATTGAAAAAGATTATTTTCATGTTAAAAAGAAGAGTACTTAATTCCCTGCAGGATTTTAACTATTATTTACTATTCAGACTGCAAAAGTCATTGTGTGCATAAGCTGCAGAAATTTGTAGTGGATAACGAAAGTTAAATGATCACATGAGAATGTTTGTATGCTGCAGTAAGCTCTGTTTGAAGGTAAGTGACTCACTCAGAGGAGCTGATGTGAAGATGTGACATGTGTAGAGGATATCTTGTAGAATGAGGATCGGAAACTTCAGTGGCATTTAATGCACTGTGAGCTAGCACTAGTCTTGTGCTTTCTCTAAAAAAAAAAAAAGCCGAGACACACACCCTTGTCCCAAAACCAAACCAGAAAGACAAGACAAAATACTCCTACCGATTGTTGTTCACAACATTGTTGGTTTTGTTATGATAAACACTGCTCCAATAATATGAAGTACTCAAGTACCTCATAATTATAAGAAACTTCTTCGGAAAAAGCATTTAGGTTTTGTGTCCCACAGTATTGCAAGAGTTTATTATGCTGTGATGCAAAATACCTAAATGTTCCAAAATGTTGCAGTCTTACTGCAGTCACCTTTTTTTGGTGTGGCTGGGCTCTTTGTTTAGAAGGTTTTTGTTGTTCAAAGGTAAGTGTACCTTCTTAAAGGAAAGTTAACATCTGGAACCTTGAAGTTAATTTTCATAATGCAACAATGCCTTCATGCCTGTGAATTGCTGAACTTTGTTTTCACTGCTTGGTCTTATCATGTTTAGGTTTTATTCATATGTGTGAAGCTACTGTGTTTTTTTTGAACAGGGAACAGTTCTACTTAACCATTGGTACCACTGTTCTTGGGACTATTGGGCCGTATTCATATAAAAGTAATCTTTTTTGTTAAAGGTTGTGCTTTGTTTCTATGAGAAACCTAGGACAAACAGTGATCATTTTAGTTTTAACTTGCAGGGAGCTTGCTCAGCATAGGCACTTCCTACAAAACAGTGGAAGAAAACATGAGAAAATGTACGAGATGGTTCATTTATACTCTTGAATCAAGATATTCATCTTTTCAATCTAAACTTTTTGAGTAAAGCTCTCATATACCGTATATTCAAAAGGTTAACAATAATCTGAGGTGTTGCTTAATTTGTATCTGGAAATTGGATTAGGTACATTTGGTCTGCAGTGTTCCAGTAGCCAAAAATACAGGAAGAAGGAGGGAGGATAAATTTGAAATAAGTAATTTATGAAAGGCTTATTGAGGTACTCTAATATGGCTTTCCAGTGATGAGTTAGAATTTTGTATTTTATTTGAAACTGACACTATTCTGTATATAGTATTATATGTATAATAAGACACTTTCAAACTTGTTTTTTCTGATGTTAAATGATGCATCCAAGTCTAATTTGAATGATTATTATTTTGTCTTGAACTCAGAGTCCCGAATTGGGGAAACAGACGTAAGGGAGTATATTATGTATGTGGTTATGGCACAAACTATTTGTAAAATACCAGACAAGTTAAGAAGGTCTGAGAGATGTATTGCTGCTTTTTGAACTTTTGTGACAGTACATTTCTTTCAGATGCTGAAATTTAGTTCCCTCACATGTACTTTCAGGGTTGGGCTGTTGAAATGTCCTTGGAAGGGAGAATCTGTGCTAGTTGCACTGTCAGGAGATAGTTTGACATAATGTTAAAGTGCAAGATTTAAGCTTAAAATAGCTTAAGCTGCTTTTTTTTCATTAGTTCCTCACCTTTTCATAGACTGCTTGAATTTTTTGGAACTTACAATTCTATCTTTGTACAAATGCAGGCATTTGGTGAGAATTTCACAGTAAATTATTCTATAAGCCAGAAAGAGTTGATCAGTTTCAATTTGGCATTAAGGGAAAGCAGTTTATTATTTTAAGTCTGATCTATTCTGGACACACAGACCTGTAGGGAATATGATTCCCTTTAGACCCTTTGCTCCAGGCTTATATCCATTATGAAATGACTTTAATTCTGACTGCTTCTTGAGATCTTTCTCTTGACATGAGGATATATATGTGAGAACAGAAATAACCACCTCTACATTTTGTCTTTCTTGAACTTTGTTGGCAGAAAGCCCAATATGAAGTTGTAGTTTAGTCTGGAACGAGCTGAACAGCAAGGAAAGGTGGAGTAAATCTGGGAATTATATTAATTAATATATCCAAACATTTCATGACTTTTTCTCCTGTCTCTTTGTGTTCAAACCCTTCCAATTTCTGAGTTAGATTAAAAAAAATTAGTAAAACTTGGTGGATTGAGTAGTATTGTGTAGAATGTGGAAGAAAAGAAACCCATTTTGTACGAAAAGTTTGAAATGTTGTATTTTCAGAACAAGTTTTTTCTGGCTCTTTAAAGGCATTTAAGCAGAGTTAACTATGCAATGTGATTTTATTGCAATATTCTGTTGTGTAAAGCAGTCATTTCTGGTTGTACAACGAAAATCATAAAAACAATTCTAGTTGTTCATCTGTTCTTTAGGTAGGTCTACATGTAAATATATAACTGAAAAGACAATGATAAATGAAAAACAGAATTCCAGTTCCTTACTAGCGTCCTAATTTTGAGAGCCTCCAGAATTGTTTTGTGAACATTATGCATCAGTTTCCTCGGAGAGAGCTTCCTCTTCAGACTGCCTCCCTGAGCTCTTTGAAACGATAATCACAGAATCAGTACCTCACAGCAGTGAACTACAAGACCTTAGATGTATTTCTTCTGTGTTGTCTTTATGCAATCCACCTGCATGAGTCTTAAAATTTTTGTGCTTTTTTGGGGTTGTGGTAGGGAAAAAATTCTGCAGTTTTATTTTCTCCATTTCTGATGCATCTTAGTGTTTTCAGTATGACTCTCTGTAGGAAGATGTTTCTTCCAGTGAGAGTCCTGTGTTTGTTTCCATGTCTGCACTGGAATTGACTTACAGTCCTTCCATCCTTCTGCAATGTTCCAGTATTCTCTTTGCAGTGCTTCAGCCTTGAGGGTTCAGGGAAGAGAAACTCAGTTTTCAGAGAAAGGATAGTGTGCCTCCCCTGTGTTCAGAACTCAGCTGTGTGAGTGCCTGGGCAACTTGACGTAATAAAACATAGTCTGAGAAGGGATGGGACGGGTGATGCCAAGAAATTCCTTCCAACCTATATTATTATTACACTTAATAGAAGCTGAGGATAGAGAAGG
Organism: Cossypha heuglini; assembly: GCA_027576195.1. NCBI lineage: Eukaryota > Metazoa > Chordata > Aves > Passeriformes > Muscicapidae > Cossypha > Cossypha heuglini. The sequence goes on from JAODKT010001744.1 coordinate 48,352,669, forward strand.
AACAAAGACATGGATGCCTACACACAAGCCAGCAAGTTATCAGTCTCAGTTGTGTGGGATCTAGCTCTAGCACAATGCGTTTCAGAGGTAGGGTGACTTGGACAAAGCCTGGTTTGGCCATGCTTTGCCTAGGAGCTTAAGCCTTGCTTGCTCTTTAGTATCACCTTTCTTTGCAAAATTGATTTGGAGAAAGAGGCAAGAACATTTCATAATTGTAGGCATCTGAATGTAACATTTGTATTGAAATCAAGGATGGAGTTATTTTAATTTCAGATTAGGAGCTTCCTCTATATGTCATGCCTGAATTTGCAGACATATAGCTGAATGGTTGTGAGAAATACGGTACGTATGCTGTTATACAAGTTTTCACAAATTGCTGAAATTATACATGCTACAGATACAGTGAAGAATAAAATGGGTGAGTATGACTTTGTCACTAGTAAAGTGCAGAGTAAATACTTAGTTATGCATATACAAGATATTGTTCAAAATCTGACTCCTTCTTGCAAATATAACTGAATTTATGACTGTAAATTTAAATATCTTGCTGTATGCAGACTGCTGAAATTAGAAATATTTCCCAAAAATGTAAAGAAAAACAAGATGCTTTGGAGATGAAAGATAAACAGGTAAGAGTCTTGCTGTTTGACTTTTCTTGATTATGTTTTTGTTTTCTTGTCTGCTCTTCTGTTAGCAGAGTGGCAAATTTCTATTAAGATGCTGCAAGTGCTGCAAGGTGTATACTGCATAAAATAAGTTGCCTAATAAAATATATGTGTATCTATATATTGATAGACAGAGATATATACCCACACGCTCTTTGTAATAGGCTTTCCTTGAAAGTGATGCACTTAGCATGCCCCCTACCTGAGAGGCTGGGGTTATTGCTTCTAAGGATATACATCTTGTAGAAGAAACATCCTTGCAGTGATGTGAAACAGTCTCATCTAAGCACTTGGTCAAGAAATGTGTAAATGTAATGTATAAGGATGCAGAGTCAAAACTTCAAAGACTAAACTTCAGATGTATTAAGCAACTGTTAAGCAATTTATTAATGTTTAAGGTTCTACTTTTGTGAAAATGAAGGAACTTCAAGAATTGATTTATAGTCTGGATTTTATATTTGTTTATGATCTTCAACTGCCATAGTGCTATTGGAATATGTCATAGTGCTGTTAGAGCAGTAAAAGACTCTTGGGGTTTGGGGCTCTTTGGGGTTATGTCAGCATTAATTACAGTTGCACAGGTATCGTAAGTATTTGTTGTAGGTTCTTTATACAAAACTGATTTTTTTTTTGGAAATACTAAAAATTTTTAGATTGAAGAAATTAATCAAGCATTCAGAATGAAAAAGGATGAGGAAACAAACAGGCAGAAGAAAATACAACAAACTCAAATAATAATAGAGGAGTGGCAGAACGAGCTGGATACAATGGCAGTCTGTGAGAATCTTCAGCCACAAATTGATGCTGTTAATACTGAGCTGAAAAAATTACAAGAAGAAAGGGCAAATATTGATAATGATATCAGTGATCTAAGAGCAGAAAAAAACAGCCAAGAGCGGGAAGAGAAAAGTAAGTTACTTAAAGGGGTTTTTTAAAATTGATTTTACTGTTTTAATGAATCTACTTGTACAGAATCTAGTTGTCCTGCAGTAGTGAAGTAATTCTAAGTGTTTACTTCAAGACTCATAGTTGGCTTACAAGTATAGCACTCCTCTTTCTTGTTATCAGTTTTATTAAAAGTAACAACCACTTTCAAAATCGAACAAGAAGATTCAAAAGTGACAACTGACCTTAAAACTATGCTTTAGAGAATCAATATTTCTGATCTCTGGTAAGGAGACTCCTTTGGCAGTTCAGAGGTTTGGGGGATTTTTTTTGTTATAAAGGAAGGTGTGTAGTTAGCAGGTTGTGAGAAACAGTCCCAAACCTGATGGCAAAAGCAGTTTGCTTTGAAGAGGCAGTATTTTAGCTACTTCATTTATCAAATGCAATATATTAGCTGCTGATAGTGCATTTGTCCTTCTTAGATGAATTTTAGCTAATCTTAATCCCAGAGTTGCTTTACATTAGTCTGGGATTTGCAAATAGTCCTTTCTAAGAAATTACATGAAATTGAAAAATTGAAGCTTGGCAGTATTGTGTGCATATTCCTCAGTGAATGTTGGTCATTTGCACATACCTGTCTGGCACTTAACTTGCCACAGAATCCAAGAAGAAACCGAGGTAGAGAGCCCAAGTGACCTGGAAGGAGACACTGTATATTTTATCTTGAACAGCACAAAATTCTCAGGTTTTGATCACTATCTCTTCTGAATAGCAGATGGTTTCATGCACAGTCTATTGTCACACATTTTGGTTTTTGCCAGCATGAAATAACACAGGTATTTCACATTACTAGTCCTACTGTCTCTTTCCTCTAGGCATGTTTTTGTTTTTAAGTACAAAGGTAGAGCAAGTGTTGAAAAAACATTCTTTTAGGGCAAAATTCCTGTATTTTTACTGTGCCTACCATATTTTGTTATTCTTTGGGTAAGTTTTTAATTCTATTTTAGATTTTGAGTTTTAATAGTTCTTAAGATTTCTTCATAAGCAGCAGCATCTCAAATCTGGAAAGAGAAATTTAGTTCTTATCATTTATTAACAGTTTTGAGGAGTGTAGTCAGTAGATACCAGAAAATGCTGGTTATAATGTGTACTTGCTGTGGACTCTCTTTAAGAAACTACCTTAAATTACAGGAATAATTGATCGCCTTGGACAACTTAATAATATAATGCATATGAAGGAAGAGAACCTTAAAATGAGATTCCGAGACACACACACTGCTCTTATGTGGCTAAGAAACAACAAAGACAAGTTTAAAAAACAAACTTGTGAACCCATGATGCTTGAAGTAAGAAGATTTACTTGCATACCACTCTGTTAATGGTTAGATTATTTATGTCTTGCAAGGCTTCGAGAATGACTGGAAGACTTTAAAGACACACCTTGGAATGTCCTGCCAAGTACACGCAGTATATTCATAATTAGAATTCCATAGGCAGTGTAGTAATTGAGTATGGTGGGATGGCTCCTTTCCTCCATAAGAAGGTGCCTGTTGCAGGTTTCTCTAAGGTGCAACCAGTTATTATCCAATCTCACTTCTTAAGTAGTTCTTAGTTGCTGCTTAAAAAAGCAGTGTCAGTTACCAATTGAGTATCTCCCCTTACAGCATAACCTGCTCAGCTGTGGTTAATTCTCTCTGTAATCTCTGAATATTTTTTTGATTTTCCCTACCCAGCCACCTAGAAACACAGAAATCTATTGCAAGGTGTAAATCCAGCCATCAGTCAAGCCCTAGGCGGCCGCTGTCTCAGTGCCCCATCTGCAGAACTGGGTAGAGAATCAGAAGAGTAAAAGTTTAAACAACTCATGGCTTGAGAAAAAAACAATTTAATAGGGAAAGCAAAAGCATGCACATGAGGAAAGCAAAACAAGGAATTAAGTCACCTTTTCCCATGGGCGGACAGGTATCCAACCATCTCCAGGAGAGCAGGGCCCCATCACGTGTGACAGTGACTTGGTGTCTTGGTTTTGGCCAAGGACAAGGTTAAACTTCCCTAGTGCTTGCAACGATGTGTGGCTGAGGGGGTGTGACCAGACCCTAATTTGTTCCATATCACCTCACCTCATTGTGTGGTGAGTGAGGGAAAGGGACTCTTGCTTTTGAGAACGGCATCCCTTTCAGGTTGTGAGAAGTCACAGTGGGGAACAGGCAGTCAGTATTTGTTGGAGGCTTTTGGTGTAAATCGTTAGTCTTACGCCTTTTATTGTTAAAATTGTTGCGGTTACTGGTTGCTCTCTTATCTTATTGCAGTTTGCAGTAAATTATTCTATGTCCACCAATGACATTCACCTTTTTTGCATCCAGTTTTCAACTCCATCATTCGGGAGCAGGAAGCAGGAAGGGGACATGGGGAGTGAGCAGTGGCATGGTTTTAATGGGTCTTCTAACTTGGAAGAAGCCCATTCCTAAACTATGACATTTGCAAAGCCATCACTCCAAGTGTACCCTCTTCCTTCTCCTTCCCTTCACTTTATATACTGAGCATGATGATCTGGAATATGCCTTTGGTCAGTTTGGGTCACCTGTTCTGGGTCTGTTTCCCCCCAGTCTCTCATGCACCCCTACCCTACCACTGTGGCAGCATCAAGAGTAGAATAGGCTGCTCAGAAATAGCAATCATCTTGGTATTATGAACCCTCTGTTCAGCACAAATCCAAAACACAGCCCCATACTAGCCACTGTGGAGAAAATTAACTCTACCTCAGCCAAAATTCGGTATCATGTAAATTAGTCTCATGTACTTAAAAATTCCACCTTGCAAATTGCTGTTAACTGTACCCAGCCTTTGGCCAACTTGAGATTATTAAACTGTGTAATTCTATGTAATTTTGCCTTTGTGCATCGTGTATAGTGACATAATGTCTAGTGAAAGTTAACTGAAAAACGCAGTCATTAACATTTCGTTCAGATTTGGAAAGCTTCATCCATTTGAAGTATGTGGGGCTTTTTTCTCAGGAATTCAGAAACACCTCATCTTGAGGAGTGTGGTGTTTTCTGCTGCTCATGAAAAAACCTTTACTAGTGCTGGAGCAACGCTGTTAGACATAAGATGGGAGGTGGTTGCAATTGTAAGGTCAGGATGGAGCAGAAGAGGGAGAGGTGGATGGCTGAAAATCAAGCTTAGTGATCTGTGACTTACTATAAGTTTCCTCCCAAGAGAATTGGTTGGAAAAAAGGCAAGGAAATATATTTTTAAAGACATAGTTCTTGTTTTCATTAAATGTAGGTGTAGATACCATGTTGACTATTTAAAATGTTTTTTGGGGGTGATTAAGTTGAATTGTATTAAATCACTTGCTTGTTACTTTTCTTTATTAGATCAATGTGAAAGACAGTGCACATGCAAAATACATTGAAAATCACATTTCGGACAACGACATGAGGGCTTTCGTTTTTGAGTGTCAAGAAGATATGGAAACATTTCTGGTGGAGGCAAGTTGGCACCAATTTTAATATTAAGTACTGAAGTAGGAACCCTGAACTTGGGAGTCTACCAAGTAAATCTGTATGACAGTGATAAATATCTGTATCATAACAAGTAGACAATGCAAAGTGTTCAACGATTTTCTTCATAATCAAGGTTTTCTTAAAGCTTAGACTAACTGGAGGAATGCAGGAATATTAAGAAAATGTGGATTTTTAGATTATCTTCCTCAGAAAGGCAATAATCGCTTAAGCAGAAAATACTGTGTACAAGAAAATGGCTAGTGCAGAAATCTACAAATTCAGTTCAAAAATTTTCCATTGCTCTTTGTCTAAAGAAGCAGTAGCCTCTTTTTGTGACATGCAGTGGTCCAAGCAGCAAATCAAGCTTGTATTTTCATAATACTGCTGTCTCCTGAATCAGTGAGAAGATTGTTCCTTTTGAAAGGATGATGATGCAGAAGGATCATGAGGTAGATGATGCAGGAGGAAAGAAAGGGAAGATTGAGTATTAAACTGTGACAATGTGTCCCAGCTACAGTCAACACAACAGTGTATTTAGTGACAAACTGTCCTGCAATTTCTGAAGACTTGTCCACTCTTCACGGAAGCTAATCACTTTTTTATACCTGAACACTAGTGGTAATATCTCAGGTTCTGGGAGCTTATCTTCCTTGTGTGGCTGTGGAACTCAGTTCAAGGCTGCTTTAACCAGCTCAACTGATCTTTCGCTTATGTGATTAGCTCTTTAAACTGAGCACTTGGCTGTGTATTTCTTTGATTGCTTTTATTTTCTCTAGCACATAGTGTTTTCAGAGACATTAATAGAGTTTACTTTTAGAGGACTTGGTTATTGCTGAGCCAGAGTGAATTTGTGAGTTCTTCCAGAGGTCATCAGTTGAAAATAATTCTGACTCTGTGAATCAATAATGAATATTTTATTTGCATATGGTGAATTTTTCTGGTGTTTACCAAATAATCTAATATAATCGAAATATAGGTGCGTGATCATCAGAAGCTAAGAGTGAATGCTGTGTATGCACCTGCTGAATCATGTGCTGAAACTTTACCTTCAAGACCTATTGAAGAATTACAGTATGTATCTGATTGTATCGGGGAAATAGTGTTAAATGCAGTTGGTTTGTTTAGTTGCTGTATATTAGAATTTTTTATGCAAATCAATTATCACCAGTTCAGTTCTGGGTTAGTGGGACTTCTTTCTGACCCTTCAGTAACTTCAGCTTGCTTATCTGCTGAATTTGATTTGTGATGCTTTTTTTCTCTCTTCTTCAGTCGATATGGATTTTATTCATATTTGCGAGAGTTATTTGATGCTCCTCCTCCTGTGATGAATTACCTTTGTTACCAGTACCGTGTTCATGATGTTCCTGTGGGAACACAGAAGACCAGAGACATGATTGAAAAGGTAAGGTATCTGAAGAAGCTAAAACTCAGCTGTGTGGTGTGGAGTTTTATTTTGGAAATTATTTGGCAAGCAAATGTGGAGAACACGAAAAATTGCTTTAGCAATTTTATTTATGCTTTCTTATTTGCCTTGTAGAAGTGGGAACACTTCTAACATACTGCAATACATTTTAACAAATTTGATACCTAATTATTCACTGAACGTAGTTGACGGAATATAGCTGATGCTGCATATATGAACTGAAAACCATTTTTAGCCAAATGTATCTTATCCTGTGGAGGCTTTTTGCTGTTTCTGGTTTACTGGACATTTTTTCTCTGAGTTATGGTAAATCTTTGGCTATTTATAGTATTCTTTTTGACATGACTCATTTAAAACCAGCAGCTCTGGTATCTTTTTTTCCTACAGGTGCATTTGCTTGACTAATACATTACAGCTCACTTTATGGTTTTATCTATTAAGTCTTGAGTACTGCGTTTCTTTGTTACACAGGATACTTGTGTAATATGTTACCTATCTGAAGCAAGTACTGAGTCCTTGTTCACTATGCTGTACAAATGCTAACAGTTTTTTATTGGTGTCTATAATATCTTAACATCTTAATAATATCTTAACATCTTAATAATATCTTATTGTTAAGATATTATGGTAATACAGTCTGACAGTAACTCAACAGTTCTTTGCTGACCAGTCTGAATTACTAGCATAATGCTGCATTAAACTTAGCATTTTTTGCAAAGATTGTCAATAAGTAGGTCTTGCATAAGCTGAAGTTTTTCTACTGTATTTATCAATCATATTTATTCCTTGTTCTGAAAAAGTCTTGCCTTAAGTAATGCTTTTGTCAGATTAATATTTTTTCGGTATTTCTTAGGTTATACAGGAAACACATCTGAAGCAAATCTATACAGCAGAAGAAAGATACGTTATTAAAGTATCTGCTTACACAAAACAAAGCCTCTCTAGTAACACGTGCTTGAAGGAGGCACGGTATCTCACAAGTTCAGTGGATACGGATGAAAGAGGACAGTTGGAAAACCAAGGACAGGTAGAAACTTGTTTCTGTAACTGTATATGTTGTGAACTACTGCCCATTTTATCATGCATTAAGCTGAGCCTGCTTGCGTATATTAGTATGGTATGCAGTAAGAATGCTAGTGGTGCTTGTTCTTTTATTTCAGGGCATCAGGAATACATTAAAGTCATTGGATGCACATTTGACTGCACTGTTCGACAGACAGAAACTTCTGGAACACAAGGACAATAAGCTCAGGCAAGAAAAGAAGGCGCTTTTAGAGAGAGGAAACCGGAGGAGGCAGTTGCAGTCAAAAATTGGTGTGAAGTATGATAGGTAGGAAACAAGCTATGTTGTCTATGAAAAAAATCTATGATATCTATGTTATCGTTTCAAGAACAAAGATATTTTTGATTTCTCTTACTGTAGTGTGCTTTTACCCTTAAAAAGTAACCAGTAGTTCAGCATCAGATACAGATGGTAATCAAGACAAGGAAGGCGTTTAGAAATTACTATAGTGTCTGAGACAACATGTAGCGATGTTCCAGATTTTTTTCTGAAATCGTAGGATTCCGGTTAAATATCACTGGATATTTATATATCAAATATTAGGTTGTTGGTCCGACTTTGTAGCACATATCTAGATAATACCATAATGTGCATAAATGGTACTTAAGTAAGCATGTCTGGGATTGACTAAGACCCCAACTGTCCACAGTATTATTTACTAAAATACTACATTACTAATTTACTAAATACTAAATTACTAGTTTACTAAAGGGACAAGGTGTTCCTTTCCCTGAGTGCTGAATTTGCGTTCCCATCTGCTCCTGTGCTTCTGTGGGCTTGTGGAGATGGGCATTTCATGGACTGATGGCTTCTGTGGTGGGCTTGGGTGTAGCCAAGATGCAGGGTATTATTTGGGCTTCTGCCAGCTGTTGTCTCTCTTGTGTATGTGTGCAGGTGAGCTTTTGTCAGGTACCCTAACAGAAAGCTAAAAGTGACGTAAGTGACAACCACTTGATCTCCTGTCACCTCGTTGTTTTACAGTTACATGCCCTTCATACATGCTTGACGAGTCTTCATCATCACCTTCTCCATTATGTCCCTGGAATTGTCATTAAGAATTTTTGTATTTTTAGTACAATTTATTTTTAATCACATTAATTAATCAAATATTGATTCCTCCCATAGTTTAAGACAGCTGGAACAGGATGCTATTGATCTAGAGAAGGAATTTCAGCTGACAAATGTAAAGATCAAAGAAATAAATAAACAGAAATCAGAACTTGTTACTGAATTGATGCATCTCATGAAGGTATGTATTTTTAACTTGGTTTGTGTTCCACTTTTATGAGAAGTCCAATTCTTGTAATTTAAGTAGGAGGCATGCAGCATTTGTTACTGCCAATGTTTTCAAGCTAGCTTTCTTAATTATTGAATAATCATGACTTTTTTCCATTTTATATCTCCGTTTAATTTTTTTTTTTCAGTTTTGATAATTACTTTAAAATCACTTAAGAGGATTGGAAACAACTGAACTTTCCTGTGTCCAACTTCAAACTGCAGAAACATTGTGTTGAAATGACATATAGTGAATATCTCAGACCTTGGCTCACCATTGTGGTCAGATGCTAGCACTCTAAAAATTTTATCTTGTAGGTCCCCTAGGTCTACAGTTGAAACCTTACCTTCCCTTTTATTAAGGGAGAGGATTCATTTGTATTTATATGCTGATCATAAAGAACTTGGCAAACAGTTGCTTTCAATGGCGTGTAATTGTAGCTACTCTTTAGACAGTAAACAGTCTGTTGATGGTTTTGAAGCCTCTGGACTGTTCCTGAGGCTGTCCTATTTGGAAAAAAAAGCAAACCTCTTAATGTTGTCAAGCCAGATTATAGTGATCACTAAAGTCTGTTACTTAACTTCCCAAACACAGACTTGTTTAGTTGTCATGTGCTGTTGCAGTTAAGACATCAGATATAAGAGTTGCTGTACATCTTGTCAGTCAACTGCATTGTCATTACAAGATGCATATGTCTTTTGTGTTTATTTTTTGACCTTTTTCCATCTCTACGTGTGACATATGATGTCCACCAAAATCCGCATGTTGGTATATAGTGAAGGGAAAGAGAATGGGGGGAGGGAGCGTTGATGTAAAGTTGTGGGTTCAAAGTGTGTTTGTGTATGTATCTACATATATGTATTTATATATATTTGGTTGAAATTATATTATATATGTATACCTAAAAGTACCTGAGAACTATACGTCTTGAAGAACTTGGGTCACCACTTTTCATTGAATTTGGCAGCAGTATTGATGAGCTGAACATGATGTGAGATTGCACGTTATGACTAAAAGGATGGGTAGTTTCTAAAGTAATGATTATATCAGTTTTGAGTCTGGTGAAAAAAAACTTGCTCTGCTTTCCTGTGTGTAGAAGATCATACCACTCAACGTCGTCAAAGTAGCTTTGAGTCTTCAGATGACCAGAGCAACTGCCAAGAAGAACAGACTGCAGTCAGAGTACAAAGCAGGAACCGTACAGCTAAGAGCTGCACAGGTAACAAACAATATTTGTGGGTAAATAGTGGGGTATCTACTATGAAAACATCTCACTGGGAAGCCTTTATGGTGTTGAAAAGGATGCTTCTGTGTTTTTGTTTAGAAGTGGGTGTTAGTACTGCTAAATATTTAGCCTTGATTTCTGTAGTTTGACTTCAGCCTGCTCATTTGAAGCAGAATAGTAGCTTTGCCATCCTAAACTAAGAGAGCTAAGCTGCTGTGAAAATGGGCCACTCAGTCATCTTACCCTGTATCTTTTTATTGTAATAAAAAGTGTGTAAACTTTTATTTCACTTCGGTGTTCCTCAGAACTTTCTTCCGAGTCTGTCCGTAAACAAGCTCCAACCCACGTGGGAAATACAAGCTCAAGATGAACCAGAAAGTGCAGCAGCATAATGGAGCTATTTTACCTTTCTTTCAGCTTGTTTCTTCATACTGTAATTAAATGCCTTTCTTGGAGGACAGAAAAGAGACTGAATGGTCCTTCTCTTGATAGATTGTGTTAGGAAGCTATGCTCTGTTCAGGTAAAAAGTCTGAGGAGTTAGTTCCACAGCAAGTACACATTTCTAAGAGCAGAGGATGCTGCCATCGCTTGTGGATTGCTGCAAAGGTCAATTTTTGTATTTGTGTAGTAGTACAATATTCTAGTGCACTGGGGAATAAACTGTCAACGTAGAGGGCGGTAAGTTAGGGACTTTTCCTTGTCTTGCAAGAGTTCAGTCACTACTGCTATATCCTAGTAATTCAATTTGATCATAAAGATAAAAGTAAAAATTGGAAAGCAGCTTGAGAGGTAGTTATTTTGCATGGATGGGTACTTCCAAAAAGAATGGTCTTAGCATGTAGTTAGAAAGCCACTCCAGTTACAGTTACCATCATTTGGAGGAAAATTAGGCTGAGGAGAACTTTTTAAGAGGAGGAGAAAGTAACTTGAACACAGAGACAAGTCCAGTTCCTTAGAAAACCACTGTTGCACGAATTCTTACACATGATGCATCTTTTACTCAGTTTATCAAAGTGCAGTGAAAATCAGTTAATTGCTGGAGCTCCGTAAGAAGTAAGAATGTATTTCAAAGCCATGAACCTCATGTCAGTAGTGTGTGTTGTTACTTTAATGTTTCTAGTTGTCTCTGCGCACATATTCATCATTTAGGGAGCAGCTTGGGCTGGTATGTCGTTAGATGTCTGGTAAGATCAGTAGACAGGATTTATGATTTGTAACATTCTGATAATTCTTAAAATTTGCCTCCTTCCTAGTAAAGTCCGTGAGTCAAATGGAGTCCCATTGAAGCCCTCTCAGGAAACCAACAGAAACATTAACATTGCCACATACTTTTTAATATATAGAGGAAATAAGGAAGCAAAACTTGTGTGGGTTTTTCTATATTTGTCTAAATTTTATTTTTCGTGTCAGCTTTGACAGTAAATTGGCAAAGTTGAGTGAAAATTGAAACTTGTTGAACAGTCAGTGCATTTATTCTAGTACGTGCTCTCATAGTAACATCAAATCTCTCTTGCTTTCTATTTTTTCTGTCATATACTGAAGTTTCTCCTGCCAAATACGTATTTCCTCTTCACTGAAGAATTTTACTTACCTTAGCTTGGACCAGACATATTCAGTATTGAATCTGTTTCAAATTTTAAGTGCCTACAGATCAACTTGAAATCTTTTTTCATACAGCTCTGCAGAGCTCCCTTCAAGTGGGAGCTTTGTATGCAGTTGAGATTCCCCAGTTCAGATGATTCGAAATTGATTTGGGCTCTGGAAATGATCAAACATGTAAAATCTATACTTCTTGTAGAAAAAAAAGAATGAGTGCTTCTCTTTTGTCTTCATTAAAATGTCAAAGCCAGTTGACTTTGTTGAATTTGTGGGATCCAAAATACTATTACAGGCCATATGCAGATATCCAGTGGAACATAACTCTTGTGCTGCACATTGTATTTGTTTTAATTCAGTACAGCCTGAGATTGTGGCTGTAAAGAAAAGGAGGGACATCCTCCCTTTACTATTCTGTCTGTACAGCTCTTGCAACTGATGTGACATTTCCCTCCTCTGCAGTAGACTTCGTGAAGTAGAAGGGGTGGTCTAAAAATGGCCTCTTCTAAAAATTTTCCAATCTTTCTGAAAACACCAACGCAATATAGAGAAATATTTTTACAGTGTGTTTGTGGAGATTGTGAAATACTTATTTGTAATGCAGAGATGTATTTTGTAGTTTGTATTTTTTTGTGTATTTGGTGGAGAGGGATGGAAGAGCAGGATTTTTTAAGTTGGTACCTGCTGAGAATGGCAGTCCTGACTCTTGAGAGTGTGAGATGCCACTAATGATCATACCAGTTACTACTACTTCTGTTGTATTTATTAAATAAAAATCAGTTACAGAAAGTAATGAGAGTTACTATCAATGTATGTGAACTATATTAAAACTCTGGACCAAGCATTTCTCTAACTGTATGATTTTTTAATTTTTTTCACCACTGGAGGGCTCCTATATTTAACTGAAGTACACAACAGTAAAATTTGGGAAGATAACTCTTGAATCTACTTCACTTGTTAAGCTGAGAGACAATAAATTTAGCTAAGTCCAAAGAAATTGCTTTTGATCAGTTTACCTTGGCATCTGTTGACTTGAGCAGAGTGGTAAAATGAGTTCTGTTCATTGAAGGAAATTTTTTTGATATTTTAATAGTCTGGTTTAATCTACTTTTTCTACTTCAGGTGTGGCTTGTTGCTAGTGTTACCTCTGGAAATTCACAATAATATTTTTAAATGGTGATTTTTTTAAAGTATCTTTTATCTTTTTTCTTTCTAATGTTTTTAACAGCAACGTTTTCATGAACTGGATAATAAGAAGCAACTTCTTTATGAGAAGTGCATGGAATTGATGAAACAAGCTCGACATGTCTGCAGATTGGGTCCAGGTCAAGATTTTCCAGAAGAATTTCGAGTTGTATGTACATAAATAAATTTTCACATACCTCTTGAATTTCCAGCTTCTCCTGCAAAGAATATGGTGTATTTTTTTATTAGAAAGGGTCCCAGTAAAGGATTACGTGTACTTCTGTCACTGTCATTAGCCTTTTAAACCACCTTTAAAATAGTGCTGAGATACCCTTCGATTACAACTTTGTTTTGTACACAAGGAAGAGAAAATTAGAGCTGTGATTTCAATTGAAATCTACAGTGTCGTGTTCACAGAAATAAATAGAGGCCATGTTTTTCCACCGTCCTGCTCTAATGGAGCAACACAAGAGAACTGAGGTCTGGACCCAGTCAGTGTCTTAGAAGTATTCATTCTTAGAAGTATTCATTTTTGTGCCTTCTCTAGCATAGTCCATGTCTTATACTTAATCTCTGAGTAGCAACTAATTATGTATCTTAATTATGTAACAGCACTTCCAACCTTCTTTCTCTGTCCAAAATAGTTAGTGAGGGAATCTTGCTATATTAAATTTTGAGTGATGCCCTGATTAAAAGTAACAATATAGTTTATGATTGATCCAATTTTTTTTTAAGAAAACTTGAGTCTTTCATTAGTATTGCTTTGTAACATGTGCAATCCTTTGTCTTGCAGGCTTTTCAGACTCTTCCAAACACATTGGAGGAAATTGATGCTCTTCTGAATGAAGAGAAAACCAGGGCTTCCTGTTTCACAGGCCTCAGTGCTTCAGTATGTTCACTGCTTTCCCTCCCCCTCCACCCACATTGTGCTTGTTTCCCACTCTGTGCTCTCTTGGTATAATAAGCTAGACAGTAGGAACAATGTGCTGTAAATGTCAGATGCTGCATCTACTCAGATTTCAAGTAAGTTCTTTAAAAAATATGCTTTTAAAGAAAGAAGTTGCAATAATCTAAGAGAAACAAAGCTTTACTGTTTCCTTGCTTTAAATCTAGAAATCTGTCTTGTTTAGTGTGAAGTGCAGTAGTCTGTGTAATTGTGTTTGAACAGTATTGGTGCAGTATGGTTTTTTCACAGTCAGGGTTAGAATTAGCAAGTGTTTTGCTGACTGCTTGTTTTTTATTCTGGCAGGTTGTTGAAGAATACAATAAGCAAACACAAGAAATACAGCAGTTGACGGAATATCTAGAGGGAAAGAAAAATGAGTTGAATAACTATAAGCAAAACATTTCACAGGTAATAGCTCAAGTTATCACTCCTGTATCATCATTATAGTTCTACCTCATTGTAAGAATGTATGTACAGAAATAAACAGTAACATTTCAGAGTCTTTTGAGTGTAAACTGAGATGTTAACTTCCCTAATTACTATGGTTTTTTCAATGTAAATGCTGTCTCCAAGGGAAAATTCAGTTCTTAAATTGATTTTACATGGATATGTCTACTTTTAGGTCAAAGAAAAGTGGCTAAACCTCTTGAAAGTGATGATTGCAGAAATTAATGGAAAGTTCAGTAAGTTCTTTAGTTCTATGCAGTGTGTTGGTGAAGTTGATCTTCACATGGAGAATGAGGTATGATTGATTTTTTGTATAACATTCATATTTTCTTGCATAATGTTTTGGTCATGTATTGCTAGAGAAGAATAACAAGTTGTCATGTGGATATGTTCTTTTTAAAAAACACTGAACTTTTGGCGTGCTAGAACTGACTTATCAGTCTGATTGAAGGCAAGTGAGTCTTTATCCAGATGACTAGGACTTCACCTCCTGACTTTTGGAATAGGCCTGCAACTTACAGAGCATGGTTAGAAACATTGTATTTACTTAGCTGTTACTCAGATTTTTGAAACTTATTATTTAATTCTGCATTTTCAGCTAATTTTTGTCCTCTCTTACCATCTAAGTCTTCTAGAATTAAGTGTTGTGTTGAATTGGTTCTACATACAGTTTCACCTGGAATCTGGGGCATTTTGTCTGTTCTGAAAGCAGCCGTCATTTGGTCCATCCTGTTACCTTCTCAGTAACCTTTTTAGGTAGGGTTTACCTCTGGTGAAGAGTTTAAAGCATCAGTAGAACTTGGAGAGAAATATTTAGGGCAATGGACAGAAGAGGGAAATTTGGTATTTTGTTTTATATTGATCACTGAAATGATGATGTCAAGACTTGAATATGTTTACACATAGACTACACAATAGTGAAAGTTAACACAATAATTTTTTTTCTGGCTTTTTTTGCTGTTGTAAATTACTCAAGCAGCTTTTCTTAAAATAGCAGTGGCAGTTATTACTCAGGGCAGAAGAGTGACTGGTAAGGCTCTTGATATGAACTGCATGAAAATGTTTACCTGGAGACTAATAATATGAAACAGTAGAACATTAAAACAGACTTCTCAGGAATTTTGATAATTGCCTGGACAGATCTATATTGCACAAAAACTGTCTTTTAGATAAAAGTTTGTTGGGGAGAGAGAGCACAGAAGGAACAGTAAAGCAGTTTAAAAGCAAAAGCTGTGGAGTACCTTTCTGAATCTCCTCTTTGGACGGTCTCGCTTTTCTAGAGCAAAGATACCACAAATTGTTTTAAGAGATTAGCTTGCATTAGCTATGCCAGTGAGTAAAACTTCTTTCCTCAATGGATCAATGGCTACAGTCTAGAAGAGTGGATAATCTATTCTCGAGTTTGTATTCCTTATGGTTCTTTGTAGGAGAATCTTTTGCCTCACCTGTAGATATGAAGAGAGAGACTTGTGAGGTAGAATCACTTTTTATTAGAAACATTTCTCTAACACTGGAGTTCAAACCTCTGTTAGTCTGCCTTTTAGGAATTTTGAGATCTCTGGGTGTCCTTGGTGGCTCTACCTGCTGTCACAATTAGATAATAGGAGGAACTGGACATTAGGAGGAACTTCTTTACAGAAAGGGTGATTAAATATGGAATGGACTGAAGAGGGAGGTGATGGAGTCACTACTCCTGGTGGTGTTTAAGGAATAACTGGACAGAGCACTTTGTGCCATGGTCTGTTTGCCACGTCGGAGTTCGGTGATAGGTTAGGCTCTGATTTCAGAGGCCTTTTCCAGCCTGTGTTTCTGTGTTACTGTGTGAAACACTTCACTAGATTCTTCCTTAACATCCTAGCAGAAGCCTCTGTGAACAGTTTCCTTGGTTACACTTAGTAGCCAGAATTCATACTGCTAGCTATGATAACCCTCACATTCCTTGATTATTCACCACAAGGTGTTTTGAGCATCATTTTTGTCAGTTTTTGGAACATCTGTTGGTTGTACAAACTGGCATTCAAAATAGTGTGGCAGTAGTCAAGGTCTGATGGATGCCATAATGGCTGTGTTTCACGTGAATCTTCTGTATTTGGTTTTGCTAGCCTGTATCTTGTTAACTTTTTCAAACTTAGTTTTGCCAATGCATCTGAAATTACAGTGGGCTTGGAGACCTTAGATTCTGGGTTTCATTTCTCCTTATATGAAGTTGTGATCAGAGCAACTCACAGAGTCGCAGATAAGTTGGACCAGCTCACAAGGACCATCAAGTCCAGCTCTTAAGTAAATGGCCCATACAGGGATTGAGCCCACAACTTTAGTTTTGTTAGCTTCTTGCTCTGACCAACCAAGTGACCTCTGTGGCCATTGAACACAACTTCGGGAATAATAGAGAGTACTCTAATGATTTCTTTTTCATCTTAAGCATGATTCCATATCGTTGCATGGTCCTTCTTTTGAACCACAAGTGTTATCCTGATACTTTGCATCATTGGGTGAGGCTGCTGACTAGTTCATTTTCCTGTTAAAGAAAAGCCAGAGTTGGAATCCATGTGTGTGGTTTGCCTGTTGGAGTATGAAAAGGAAATGGTTGTCCTGATAGATTTTGAGCTGCTTGCACTTGAAGAGGTTCAGATTGGTACTCAACCTACACACACTACCGTTACTCCACTGTTCAAATTGATAGTATCCTAAGACTTTTTTTTCTGATTAATGGCATTTATAGGGGCATTGCTTTCTTTTTTTTCTATCCAAGATTTTTATTTTCCTGTTGTTGTTCTTACAGTGTATAAAGCCTTTCTCAACAGGAATTAACAAATCATAGTCATGGAAAGAGAATGGTATTGGAAATTCTCCAGCAAAAGTAGACAAGAGTGAAGGAAAACAGATGAAACAGAATTAATATATATAGATGAACCAGAATTAATATATTGATTTTGAGTTGAACCTTAGTAGTTGGTAGACCCATGTACATTTGTATAAATGTCCTGTAGCTTGCATGTCATCATAAAATAAGCTATAAGACAAAGAAAATGAGTTTAAAAGGTACTGGCTTTCACAGGAGGAGTATGAGAAGTATGGAATTCGTATTAGAGTCAAATTCCACCATAGCACTGAACTTCATGAATTGACTCCGTATCATCAGAGTGGAGGTGAGAAAACTGTTTCCACTATGTTATACCTGATGGCTCTGCAAGAACTCAACAGATGTCCTTTCAGGGTTGTTGATGAAATAAATCAGGTGAGAATCAATAGTGTGGTATTGCACTTTTTGTATACAGATGCTTATGGCATAGTGGAGAGAACAGACTTTTTTTTTCTTTTCAGGGAATGGATCCAATGAATGAGAGAAGAGTTTTTGAAATGGTTGTGGAAACTGCTTGTAAAAAAAGGACATCTCAGTACTTCCTCATTACACCAAAGGTGTGTGGCAGAAAATGAAATAAGTTTAAAGTGTAGGAGAATTGGCTTTTGTGTGATAATACATTGATAAACACTGTATAACCTACCTCTGTTTTACCTAAGAACTTTGGATTAAAGAGAGGATTTGTCCATTTTCAGGATAGTCAGGCAAAAGTTCAGACAACTTAGACCAAGGCTCAGAAACCCACTCTGAGTTGTGGCCTCACTGGAAGTAACATGTGTTAAGCACCAGTGGACAGGGTTACCATGGAAAAGGCTGTAGAAGGTAATGCCTCTAGCTGACACAGAATTCAGACTGTAGCAGAGACCCACTTCCAGACAAGTCAGATGATGAGACTGGAGGAGGAGCAGGGTATAGCTGCTGACACCAGAAGAACTAGAAGAGTCCTGCGTGATTACTTGAATAGTTTTCCTGTATTAATCTGAGACTTAGAGGCTCAGAAAGCGTGAGATCTATGCTCTGAGAGTGACCTGTTTAATTGTACTCTTTGGTCAAAATTTAGAAAAAGGTAGTTGACTTACTATGCAGTACCAAGGCTTTAAAGGGGTAATAGGGTGGCTGTTCACCTGTACCATTAACAGAGACTAATGTTATGTTCAGCTTGATCCAAGACAAATTGCAACAGTAAAGGTTACTTGTACACAAGTAGGGAGACAAGCAGTCAGTAGTGCACTGGTTTTTATTAAGATA
This sequence comes from Cossypha heuglini, assembly GCA_027576195.1. Lineage (NCBI taxonomy): Eukaryota > Metazoa > Chordata > Aves > Passeriformes > Muscicapidae > Cossypha > Cossypha heuglini. The sequence goes on from JAODKT010001744.1 coordinate 48,370,998, forward strand.
TTGCTTCTGTATCCTGTTATACACTGTATTTTAGAAAATCTGGGTGGTATGTCCTGTTTTTTCAGTAAATAGCAAATGATGGGTCTCTGTAAAGCTACCTCATAGCATTTACCTTACTGGAAAGGGGTGGAAGGTAATGCTTGTTCATTTATGCTTACCTCCATGCAGTTTGGTAATTTCCTTACTACATTACCTCTTTGTTCTTCTGTGTTATCTATTCCCTTTTGTCTTCTTGCAGTTCCTCTCCTTATTGAATCAGATTTGCCATGTGCTCTCCTACTTAGAGAAAGAACAGAATGATTTGGGTGTTGAAAGATAGATATAGCTCAACTAACTCTAAGGCTTCCCAAATTTAAGGAGTTGTAGAAAATTGCTGTCTGGGGTCCAGAGTCTGTTGGAAAAGTTGAGTCTGTTGTCAGATTACTAAGAATAGAGACAGGGAAAAATTGTATATGCAGAGCTCACCAGAAAGATCAAAATAAAAATGAAAAATCAGAATTTAAAAAATCTCAGAACTTTAAAGAAGCAAAAAAAGTCAACATCATGATAATAGGAAACTCAAGGACTATGGGGCAGCACTATTTAGCAACAAGAGACAGGGTTATGAAGAGGTGGCTGAGGATGTTCTTTGTGTCTCCTTCCCTTTTCCCTCCACAAACAGGTCATATGGCAAGTTATAATGACCTGTCACAAGAAAAATGAGTGAGAAAGCATGTCACGTAAAGGTTTAGTTGATTAAGAGTGTTTGTGCGGACTGCATTAGAGGATAATTATAAGGCTGCACAGAGCAGGCTGAGAAGGTCAGACTCTGCTGTTCATGGCTTACCTGCAGTTCCTGAGCCTGTGCTGTGTCACCACTTATTAGAAAGCAAGTGTGTAATCACCTACCAGAAAGTGTAACAATTTGTCATACTAAGCCAAGTTCCATGTGTGTACCAGTGGATATAGGAAAAACTGCTTCCCTTTTTTTCAGTATGTTGACACCTCCCCGGCTGTTTTTTTAAGCAAGCTGCAGAGGGGAATGAGTATAAATTAATATGCAGTAAAGTTGTTTAGGAATATTGTATTTTGAGTAGTTGTGATTCACTGTCATAATGAGTAGATGAACTGAATATTAGAAGTAGGTTTGAAAATTGGTATTTTAATACAAATCTGTGAGGAAGCAGATTACATTTATCAAACATACAGATGATCACCTTGTTGATAGGTAATCTTTTTTTTGCTGTAAAGAAAGATTGGAATTCTAAATAATCTTAGATTAGGTAACTCTTAATGGAACAGGATTCATTTGAGTACAGACAAACATAAAATTTGGTATTAAGTGGGAAAAATCAGCAACAGCATCTGGTGTAAGTCATAAGTGCCTGAATGACTGGGGAGAGGGAAGTGACAAGTTGAGCATCAGTTGCAGGTAGTTTGTTCAATGCCATCCTGAGCACTGCTTGTAATCTGCAGTTTACATGACATCTGTCTGCCAGGCTTGTGTTTGGCAAGATTTGGATTATCCAGCTTTGGCTGGTACACTTCAGAAAAGTAGTGCAGGGACTGGAATTACTCCAGAAGGTAGCTGTGCAACTTCTAAGTAATTTTGATTGTTCTGAGTTTCCACTAATGGAAATTGCTTAGCTCAGAAGAGCACAAGGCTAAAAAGAGACATAGATTTGCTTGGGTACAATTACTATCTCCTGTTCTGCCATCAGGAAAAAAGGGAAAAACATTATTCTGTGCCCACAGAGGAGTGGAGTTATTCTCTGGATACAGCAAAAAAGCAGTGAGATGGATGGCAGCAAGAAGGTACAGATTAGACACGAAGATTTTCTTCTGATAAGAATAGGCATGCATAGAAATTGGCTGAAGAATGAGTCCCTTTGAGGAGGTTTCTAGGAACAAATACACTTCATTGGTCAGGCTGCAATCCTAGTATAGTGGTATTTTTGAGATCTAAGGTTTTTCGTAGATCTTATTCAGCTTTTTTAGATAATGGGGAACATGTAGCTGTTCTGACTTCAGTTTCTGTGTTTTTCACCAGCTCCTGCAGAATCTCACTTACAATGACAAGATGACTGTGCTGTTTGTCTACAATGGACCTTTTATGCTGGACACGTTCAAATGGAACACAAAGCGCTTCAGGAAACGGCAACGGCGGCTTTCAAGGATGACTACTGAATAGTGGTATATAGCTATAGATCCATAGTTCTACGGAAATATTTTATACATCTTTCTTGAAACAAATGGCTTTCAAGAATTGAGAAATTGTCCAAGAGGAAAACTCTCAAAGAATTGATAATTGAGAACTTCTTCAAAACTTACACAAATGTTTGACAGATTTGAAATGCATGATGTTCTTTTTCAAGTCTTTCATAGTGGTCACTTTCTCCAAGTAACCTACTTTTCTCAATAGTAGGTTTAAATAAAAATTTTCTTTTTTTTTTTTTTTATTCTATCAGTTAATGCAGCATCAGAAGTGCAGGTAATTTTTCTAGGTTATCCTGGACTTATTCTGTGACTTGTTTTTTAGAGGTTGGGGTTTTTTTCCAAAAATTGGAATTTGCTTTTGGTAAATAATATCCACAGACATGGGTGTTAGCCCATTTCCCTATTGAAATGAAATTTTTAAATACTAATTCAGATGATCTGTAGAAAAAGAATAGTTTGTAATGGTTTGTTTTGTAAAAATAAACCTGAAATTAATATAAATAATATGATTCTATTAATATGTTATTGTTGAGTAGATACTTTCTCTCAAAATTATTAAATAAATATAGTAACATTTCATTTTGTAGTGTTTGAAGGATAAGGTATTTCTAGCAAGTCTCTTAGCAAGGAGACTAACAGAATTCCAGGTCTTCCTGAAACAGTGAGGTAGCAGAAGGAAAACTAAGCAATATATAATTTCTTGTGTGTTTGTTTTTCTAAGTAAAACTTGATACATTTTTGGTCATATAGAATATAGTGATGCAGATTTGACATGTAAAATCCTCCTGGGTTTAACTTACAAGCAGTCAGGTGTATGGGAGTGATTGTACAGTCAATTGCTTTTCAACAGAAAACCATAGAAATTTTGAATAGACTGTTGGCCATAATTGTTAAGCATTTGGAAATGCAGGTTATAACAGAATGTTCAACACCTAAAATGAAGTCCTGATTATTAAGTTAACTATTCAATAAGTAAAATTCAGCATTTTGATGTCTTTTTTGAGTGGATGTTTTTCTTAACAGCATCCTGGCAATGTACTTTGCTAGTGAAACTTGTGTGCCAGACTTTGATATTCACATATTCAAAATAAAATAACCCACCACAAGATATGGGCTGGAATCTGGAAGGTTTTAGGTATTAAAGGGTAAGTATTGTAATTGTTCTTTTGAATAGATAGATAAGCCCAAAGTACAGTGGAAAACCACACATTCTTGTTACTGCAGGCCAGTGTTGCTCAGTGTTGTCTGACTGTGAAATGAGTTGCTGGAGTAATTTCTGTAATTAGTGTCCCAACACAAGTACTGAGCAAAAGATACGAAAGTGTGGAAACTCAGGCTGTGATCCAGAGTTAATTCAGTCAGCAGAGCATCTTTGACATAATTGAGGCTACAGGCCTATCTGTCTGTGCCCTGTATTGAAAGATCTTGGTTTTAAAAGTATTCTTCAAAATTGTCTATTTTGGGGAGTTTCTCCATGTGAATGGTTTCTTTTCCTTTACTCTCTGTCCTTGGTGTTGTTGCTGTTACTGTTTGTTTTTGTATCTCATTGCTGTTTGCAATAAATAGTTCTTGTCTCTCTCCGCCCTTGATGTTTGCCTTTTGTGCCTCCAGTTTTCCGTTCCAGCACACTGCATGGGGAAGGGAAAATGGAGCAGGAGAGCAGTGTCTGGTTTGGAGAGTCTTGTGGGGGCAAGAACTGGGGAGTACCCTTCCTAAACCAGGACTGGTTGGCACAGTGTCTGATGGGAGGTGTCTGACAGAAGAGCTACATCATGGGAAGCAGGGGAGGGGGAACCTTGGCACTCTAGCTTCTCTGTAAACAACTGAGCCAGAATGACTTTCTTCACTTCTGACTCACTAAAACACAGTGTCCAAAATCACTTGTCCTAGAACTTTTTGTTCTGGAAGCATTTTTTTCTTCATACCTTGTTAATTAAGAATAAAACCACTATTCAGTACATTATAATTTGTGAGAGAAAGGATATGTGGAAGGGATTTAAATCCTCCTCTGCTCCAAGAAAAATTCTTCACCTGTTTCTGCCTAAACATCTGAAAATCACATGGCTGTTTCTATGTTATTGCACCCAGATTAGGCTTGCCAAAAGCCATTCTTCTATGAGGCTCATTGATCCAGTCTCCTTTACATATTCCAACAGCTGGGGTGAAGGGCAATTTTTTGTAGCAGGGGCTGATCTAGTAGTTATAACCTCATTTTATTTTGGTGCTAACTTCAGCCATTGACAAAGCTGAATTGGTAGGGAGTAAGTGCAGAAAGCAGATATTTTTAGTCACTGAAAGCTTTACAGGGTTGAGTGTAGCAGTGTGGAAAGCCGTCAGGGAAAGCATGGAAAAATAAGGGCCACTAGCAACAGTAGAGGCAGAAGTAACAGGTGATAAGCAGCACTATGGCAGCCTACCTACCAACGTCTCCTGTGGCTCAGCTCTTTCCTAGTGGTGTAATCCTCTGACACCAATTCCCATCTTTATTCTCTCACCAAATTCCTCCAGCTTTTCTCCACTAATCCGCTCCCTGTTACTCTTGGAGGGAATTCCCCAGCTGTCCAGTCTTTTTTCTGTTCATCTGTTACCCCCACTAGGCCAATGGGGTTTTTTTGACAGTTGTACTGGTTTTGGATGGGATAATTTTCTTCTTGGAGGTTTGTATGGGGTTATGTTTTGGGTTTGTGACCACAACGCTGTTGGTTACATTGGGGTGTTTTTGCTACTGCTGGGCTGTGCTTTGCACTGCATTAATGCCTTTTCTGTTTCTCACACTGCCTGCTAACACAAGAAGTTTACAAGAACCTGGGAGGGGACATAGGTAGGACAACTGACCAGAGGGCTATGTCACGCTGTATGACATTGTCCTCAGCAGTGAAAGCTACGGGAAGAAGAAGGGATATTTGGAGTTACGTCCTCTGCAATAACAGCTATGTGTGGTGAAGCCCTGCTTTTCTGGAGGAATAGCTGAACACCTGCCTGTTAATGGGAAATAATGGATGACTTCCTTGTTTTGCCTTGCTTGTGCACACAGCTTTTGCTTTCCAAATTAAACTGTTTTTATCTCAACCCAGTTTTCTCACTTTTGCCATTCTGATTCTCTGACCCATCCCACAGGGGGTGAGTGGCTGTGTGACCCTGTGCTGCCCAGGATTAGCCCACAACAGGACTGTATGTTGGTCTCAAAATGTGATGCTGCATCTGTCATTTTTGCACCTGGAGCTAAATGAGATCTTGGCAAATATCTTGGCTTGATGTATATCCATAGAAGAGCAAGTCATCTGCTCACAGACTGACCTCTTTGGAAAGTGTGGTGATGAGAACGTGGCAAGTTAGCTAGAAAGGAATGACAGATTTCATTTCTTTGGGGATAAGGAACCATGCGTTGTAGTGAACAAAGCTGATTTTGCAGGAAGCAAAACAGGGGGAAGGGATGATAACTCAGAAGATGGTGGCAGAAGATATCAAGGAGCCATGGAAAATAGCAGAGAGCAGAAGAGTGCACAGGTAATGTAACATGGATGGTTCAAAGTGAATCTGAATCACGTAATTTACAGGGGAAAGATGTCCAATTCCCCCTTTCCAATTTATAACCAAGTCTGTAGACTGTGAACATTACACAGCTTGACCTTAAGTGCAGTCCATTAACAGTGGTTTACCTCAGTATGGTTCATGAAATAGGTTTTTCTTGGACAATAAAGGGTTTTTTTGATGGTTGGGTTTTGTGGGGATTTTTGTTTGGTTGGTTAGTTTGGTGGTTTGGGGTTTTTTGCAGGTTTTTTACTTGTTTTGTTGGTTTTGTTGTTCATTTTCCTAAGGAATTGCAAACACAGTGTAAATCCAAAGCAGATGATCAGTACAAGGAGTGCAAAGGGACTTTTCAGATACCACCAAGAGTACCAGCCTCACTTTGTCCTCCTGCAGCGCTGCTTGAAGGACTGTTCAGTTGGAAAGCCACTTTTTACAATTTTCTCTGGGCCTCTGCTGCTGAGGAATCTGATTCTGCTTTGTGTTTGCTTCTGAACTGAACTGTACCATTCATGAAGCAATTTCCATGGCCAGAGTTTTTGTATTATTTAAAATACACTTTGCTGTATAAAATATGCTGGCTTTGTGCTAATATATTTTAAGTGGTACAGCTGCCAGTGTGCATGCAATTCCCTAAGCATCAGTATGTCAGAAATGAGTATGTTCATGAAAAATCATTTCAGTAGCTTCTATTGGAGAGAATCGTTTATTTCAGTTTGAACAAAATTACAGTAAGGCTGTTTCCCTTGAAGTGTTTGTTTAAAAGTGATACCCCTAAGAAATATGACTTAATAGATGTAAGCATTGAATGTAGTTTAGCTTCTAGATAATGCCTAGCTTATTTCATGCAATCCAGGAAAGCAGAGGCAGTGATTTGCCACCAGCATTGCACAGGCTAGTAATACAGCTGTGGTTTTCCCTTTATTTTTTGGCAGAGTAGTTATCCATGGGTTTCCATAGGCCCTCAAAATATGCTTTCTGCTTGGAAATGCTGTTCAAAGCTACCAAAGCAGTCGTTAACAGCAGAAGAGCCCACATTGCTCTATCTGGTGCTTCTGGGAAGCACTAATATACCTCACATCTGTGTCTTCTGAAACTTTTGCTGCTGTCCTCCTGGCCCCTGCCCATTAGCCAGAAGAGAAAGAAAAAGCCATTGATGAAGTCCAAGGTTTTCTGTGATTTTCACCTTTTTAGCATAGTGTTGGAAGGGCTCTGATACTGTCTATGCTCTTTGGTTTCTTTCTCCATCCCTTCTGAATTCCAAGAGGGCATTTTTGTATCTTGTAATGGTGAACTGCCCTTATGTATTCAGTGATTCTCTTTGTGCTGTAGTTTACACACTCCATTTCCTTTGCACCTTTTATTTCGCTGTGGACACACACAGGCATTATGTGGTCTGAGAGGCAATAGAATGAAACAGAGACTGATGGGGTTTGATATGAAAAGTGATAGGATGTTTATCAGTTGGAGGTCACAAGCCAGTAAAAATACAGCAACAGTTGTAGCAATTTCAAAATACAAGCTGAAAGCAATAGGGAGTCTAGCTTACCCCAAAAGCCATGGATGAACCAGAAAAATACTGTGTGTTATCATACAGAAATAAATGTCTGTTAAGGATTAGAACTGATGGCAGTCAAGACCTTCTCTTTCTGAAATGGGAAGATTTCCACAATACCTGTGGAAGTGTTTGAGGAGGTGTTTTATGGGTCAGAGAGGTTCTCAGCTGAGAAGAGCATGGCAGTGAAAGCATGGTAGCTGAAAAATTCTTGCCATTGGGAAAGCTTCCTCGGTTTTAAGAGAGTCCCATAAAAAATACTTGAGTAAGTACAGTGTTCTGACAATTGGGCATTTGCATTAAGTTACTGCTGAAGAAATTTTTCCGATGTGGTGGAGCAGTGTGAGGAGCTCAACCTGCTTTTTTCCAAAGCAAAAGTGATTGAGAAAGTAGTAGTGGTTACACAGCTCTGATGCATAAATGAAACCTCACAGACTCTAGCCCTTTCGGAAGAGTGAGTGCTGAACAACATTGTTACAGACTCCTGTGGAGATCAAAATTATCCAGGTCACTAAGCAGCCAGATTCAGAAAGCCAACTTTCCTTGTATGCAGCTTTCTGAACAACTCTCCAGGCATTTAACGAGACTTTTAAGACATTTTGTGGCGTTCTCCCTTTCTTTCATCTTTGGCAGAGAGGAAAAATGAAAATACAGGAAACCCTTTCAACCTCGTAGAAGTTCTGCTCTCAGAATCAGCAGGTCTGTGTTCGGGTCACACTTCCCCATGCCACTGCTGCCAGTACTCTGGTGCTCCCAAGTCTTCGCATGATATACCCATTCCTAGTCAAAATTTATACTACTCCTAGCAAGACCCCTCCGTACAATGTACCACATCTCAGTGGTTGGAAACATCCTTCTAAGACCTTCTCTACACTAGGCAGATTTTGATAGCTGTTCAAATTGCAGCACTAAAACCAAATATTAGAAGGTTTAAGACAAAGCATAGTTAATGTGTGGAAAGTCTTTTATGAGGGGATTGCAAGGGAATGAAGCCAGTGCTACAGCCCTTATTCATAAAATCAATGACAAGCTGAAAAAAGAAAACATTATGCTGAGATTTTTTTTTTATCAGTCTTTTAGCCATCCAACACGAGAAGAAAAAACTCCAACTCAGCATTGAGTCAAAGCTGGAAGCTACTTAACAAGTTTTGTTCCAGCTGCACATGACAATCTTCCACCCGTTTGTCCCTGCCTGCACTGCTGGAAGGTTGCATGTTTCCTTGGGTCCAGGGCTCATCTTGTCATCCAGTCATATCCTAGCACCGTGCCCATGTACCAGGTTGAGTTGGTTCCTGTAAGTGGCTGCTTTCAGTAACTGTGGTGCCAGTGACCGTGCATGTCAGGGAGCTTTTTGGCACAGGGTACCTTGCCTTTCCCTCTTTCAGAGGCCAAGCAGATGCTTTTTATCTCATCTCCATGCACCAGGGAAACCTCCAAAGCCATGGAAAGCTCAAGGCAGCAGTGTGGCTGCACAGGCTGAAGCATCATTTGCTAACTGAGCTCACGGTGTGAGGGAGAGCACCACTCCGAATTCAAAAGCCATGGAGCAGTGGGAGACAGACTTCTTGGGAGCTGAAGCATGCCAGTGATGGGACACTTTTTCCTGAGTACAGGTTGTGTCTCTGTCTCCCTGCTGTATCAGTAGAAGGAATGCCTGGGAAAACACCCTGGAAAAGTAGAGAAAGACAACCCAAGCTAAATGATGACTAGCAACACTAAGACCTTTGAAGCTGGTTCACACACTGCTCAAACTATGGATTTCATAATGTGCAGTATTTTTTTTTTTTTAGTCTTTCAGGCTAAATGACCACTGCTTGACTCCAGTCATTCAAGACAATGTCTGGGTTTTTATTCCTTTTTTCTTTATTTGGACAATATATATATACATATGTACAAAAACACCTATGCCTACTTTTTTTTTCTTTTCCTTTTTTTACAATTTCATGTGATTTACAAAACAGGACAGCAAAATAACTTATAAAGAATACGAATACTGTACAAAAATAAAACTGATTAAACTGTTGGGAGTTGGTATTTTACAGTGTTACAGATTACTGGTTTGTAGAACAGCATTTTGAAGTATGTGTCCAGTCTGGTGTATGCTGGCCTAAGTCCATCTGCAAGCTGAAAACAGATCTGTAATGTCAGTCATGAAAAAAGTTCAAGAAGTAGTAAGTTATATAGCTATACCTTTAAATCCATGACTTCTCTACACTAATGGACTCTCTTAATCAAGGAAAGGAGCTGTCCTAACTTTAGCGCCATTAAGTACTTTCAAAATAGTACAAGTACATACAGTATTAGAGAACCTGATTTTCCTTTTCTTTTCCAACACTTGCAACACTATTCAAAACTTAACTTCAAGATGCAAAGATCTAGCCTGCATTTTTAGGTGTTAAAGCCATTGTTTGCTTTTACTGAAAAAAAAAAAAAAAAAACCAAACCAAATTAACAAAACAGTACAATGATATCCCCAAACCTGGTAATTCCCAATGCATTCTGTTAGTGATTAATTAATCACATTAAATCCTGTCTGTCCAATGCTGAAATACATTACCATTTAGGAAGGGTTTTTTGCAGAAACAGGATCTTGTCACTGGCAGTTGTGACACATGCCTTGCATGTCCCATTGTCCCATGAACTAAAGTACCTCCTGCCTATTTCAGACTTTGCAGGAACGTTTCTTTAAGTGTGCATTCTACCCCAAATACACAACATGGAAACCATAAAGCTGGACATTTACTTCCATATATCAGTTAATCCTGGTAGCTCAGTGACCAAAATTTAGGAGCTGCTTATCAGCTGTGGCTTCTAGTTGTGGTTGATTGGATGTGAGGATCTCTTGTATTTCACAGGATCGGGCTTTAATTTTCCAAGTGCTGCATTTGTCCCACAAAATGGCAACAATCCAGACTGCAGGACGGAGACTTGAAATCTAGCTTGATCTTCAGAGAGAAGAACAAAGATGAACATGGATGCACCTTTGAATCTCGTGCAAATTCTCAGGAATTTGCTGCTCGTGGCCCTGACCCTACTCCACAAGGCAGCATTAACAGTACTGGTAAGCAGAACACTTTCTGTATTTCTAGACCAATAAAAACACCAATACTACCAGTTTTTTTATTACAAAAAACCTATGTCCCTATGACTCAATCTGAATACGTGAAATTAAAGTTTGGTTTCTAAAATAAATGTTTCAAAAGGCTGAAACGGAGGTAGAAAGTGTGCTTGGTTTCCTGATGTCTTCACTGAAGAAAACACATCCCTTTTTATTCCACAGACTGTTCAATATCCCCAATGCTTTAAAAGAAGTTCTCTTCACATAGACGAAATCTATCATGAACTACACAGGTAAAAACACAGTATGCAAACTGATTGCTAATGCTGAAAGCCATATACAATTGTAGAGGAAAACACTCTACTCTCCAAGTTAATTTCTTATGTTTGTTTCTAGGAAGCAAGCTTTTTATCAGATAAAACAATAAGATAATATAATTGCACATGTGCTAACAAGATCTTTTATGTACAGAATTTTACAAGATGACCTAAATTCATCTGCAGTGGAGACACTTTGGGTTTCAGTGTAAATACTCACAAAATTAATTTGGCCCTAAGTCTCTGTAGTAGGGCTGCACCTCCCCTTCCTCTTCTGGAGAAAGGGGTAAAAACCAAACCAAAGAATGATTCTGGAAAGAAATAATGTGTAAACAGAATTCTCCCCTTTTATGCAGCGTGGGTAGGGGAAAAAATATATCACTTATAACCTCTTAAATTTCATGCTTTTAACATTAAAAAAATTGAATGACCACATCTGAAAGTTTTCATTCAGTGATATTTCTTCTCCTTTTAGAGATCAAAAAATAGCTTTAAAATAAAAGTTAACATTGCCTTTATCAGCATTGGACGTGCCATGCATGACACAAGTACAAAGTACTAAGAAAAGCTTATGCCATAAAGGAGTATTGCAAGACACCTTCTATATTTCAAATTAGCTTGTGGTATTCCCCCATACTCCAGAGAAAGAGCAATCAAGAGACACAGGAGCCCTTACAAAAAAGTGCTCCTTACAGTAATTTTAGGTGTTTCCATTAGCAGAGTGCTCTTAAGAAAAGGTCTACCCTCTCCACAAACACACACAACCCCCAGAGTACTCCAAGGGAGTTAGGCCATGGTATGAAGAGAATAAATCTTTAAGGCAAGTGTAGGAAGAGAAAAAGCCTTTAAAAAAGCAGCAGTTTGTAAAGTTGGTAGCTGCTTTGTGCACCCATTCAAACAAACCACATCAGAATAAAGCACTGTTAGTGGCATTTCTCTAGTACAGTACTGTATTACTGACAAGTACAGTAGAGGATCATATGAGAGACATATGTTTCAGCTCCCACATGCCCGCCACATTATCTAGACTGAGTTGTATTTTTCCAGGTAAGTGAATAACCGAGCAAAATACACACACAGTCAGAAAATTACTGAGCTCTTCATGGGGATTTTTTTTGCTTTAAGTATCTTGAATCATACATGTTTTTACTGGAAAAGTCCAGCTGATATTCAAAAGTATAGTTAATACAAAGAAAAATTAAAAATACCTATTTACTTTAATGGGCCTTATTGAGTATCAATTCACCTTATCTCGGTATATCAATCAGATACTATTGGTAACATATGTAATGTTTCTCTAAATAGTCTCTTTAAGTGCAGGATTGCAGAAGATACACAGAAGTAAACCCACTTCTACAATGTGCTATGGCGTTTTTATCTGGGTTATTAATGTGACTCGGAAAGTGTTTTACTCGACAGACTAAATACAAGCAGCATTACACTGTTCAACAAAACATGTTCATGACACAGCAATCACAAAGACTCTGGGGTCATGCTACTGTGGTGGCACAGGCCAGACCGCCCAGTCATATGTATGTACACCAGTATCAACGCATTACAGTGGAAGAGGTGGTCACCTCCTCACTGGCTGCCCCTTCCCTCCTCTCACCCCACAGCCCACTTGTTCCAGACTGTTGTTCTCAGGGCAGAGCCAGGAGGTGGAAGATGGGGAGGGGGATACTGAGTACTTTTTTGTTTTAATGCCGGCTACATGTGCTTTTGGACAGCGAGGGTGACCGGCAACGCAGTGGATGCTCGTGCTCTGGCACCACTGCCTGCATCCTCGCCACAGCCTGCCTCTTCCCCACTCCTCCCCCAGGGCCAGCTCTGCCTTCACGAGGAGCTGCTGGAGCTGGACTTTTTGGATCGCTTGATCATGCTGGGGTGGAATTCGGTGTGTCGGCGGGCGTGCTTGGTCAGGTGGTCGCTGCGCATGAAGCGCTTCTCGCAGAGGGGACAGCGGAACTGCTTCTCACCGGTGTGGGTCCGGTAGTGCCGCGTGAGCTCGTCAGAGCGGGAGAACTTCTTAAGGCAGTCGGGCCACGTGCAGGGGAATGGTCGCTCACCTGTGGGAAGAAAGGATGACAAGAGATTTAGGCGGGGGGGTAATGCAGATTGGCACATGCCAGCTTTGCTGAGCAGCCAGAGAACGTGCTGCTGAGGGAAAAAAGCTGCTTTTGTTTCCTGCCATGGTGCCAGCATCTGTGGAGTTGTTGATAACTTACTTCATCAGGTTTCAGTCTCACCTCCAGTAGAAGCCAAAAACCCCTCCAAACACACGAAACTTATATTCTAGTGCAGAACCTTACATGTCCTGAAGACTGTCAAAACAACAGATGAGCTCTGCCTGTGCCTGGACATTTTTTCTGTGGGTCTCACTACAGTAGCCTGGGAAAGCTGTACCAGAATTATTCCTCTGACACTTCCATTCTACTGAATTATTTGTAACAGTTAGAAAATGATGCCAGAAAACAAAAAAAAACAAACAAAACCAAAACAAAACAAAAAAAAATCCTTCACCTAAGACAAGTCATTCTAGCCCAGGAAGAACTGAGCTGGGAGGCATCAAGGGCTGCAAACACATAGGGCAAAACTGCTGCACCTGCAGAGAGAAGTCCCATGCTCCCCTTTCAGCCCTTCCTCTGGAAATCCAAGGTGTTCCAGTAAGTATCCATCTCTTAGACAGCTGATTTGAAGACAGGAAAAACGCCTCATTATTCACGCTCTATCGGAATAAATGTTTGCTATAAGGAAGAAAAACAAACCCAAACACCTTAACCTAAACAACACTGCAACTTTGCTTTTGCAAAACAAGGGTGCAAGGATTGAAGAGCACTCTACGTCATCTTCCTGGCACTTCATGTCCCTACAGTTCACCTCTGTGGCTTTCACAGGCTTTGCCTTCACAAACACAGAGCCTCCGGAGCAGTGAGGCTGACCCTAGTACACAGCACAGATGGAAACACAAGTGTTTAAGTTCACGCAAAAGCTTTCTTCCATGCACTGCTGCAGGTTTGATGCCTTAACTTACTTTCTTCAGAGCCTCCTGAAGGGAATACAAATGGCAGCTCTGTGACAGCTATTTACAGTCGACCATGAAATATAAAAACTATACCAGGAGTTTTCAAGCTTGGAAGAGCTGGAAAGAAACTCAAGAACTTCAGTATTTCTTAGTACTGTGAGGCTTGTCACAACACATGAGCTCATTTTACATTCAAATATCAACAAAAAAGGAGTGATTTACAAAGTGGGTCCTGGAGTTCTCTCCCTGTGGAGACACAGGGACAGGAGGGACAAAAAGCTACAGGCTTGAATGAACAGCCCTGAAGCCAGGAGGACAACAATCAGTAGAAAGTATGGTAGAGTTGCAGGGGAGGACTCACTGATGGCATCCAAAAGGCCAAAGAAGGATAAGGACAGGCCAGGTGAGCTGAGGTATAGTTACACCAGGGGCCCTGAAAGCCCTAGTAAGCCTCCCTGAATAACGCTTCACTGTTTGGGCTCTTAATTATTTGTGTTCCTTAACAGGCAGCTGCACTATTCCAGACCAACCCGCGTGCCATGGAGCTGAGCTGTACAAGTGGGACTGCATAGGTCACAGCACTGCCCTGTGCTGCTGCTCCTGTGCTTGCCTCCTTTGCCTCACGGCCATGCTGGTTCTCAGTCAGGGGAGAAGGATGGAGCATAGGAAGCCAAGCCAGCTGCCTGCCTGAGCCTGGTGGAGGCACAGCTGCCAGTCATCATGAGCCAGAGCTATTTTCTTTGTTATAAATTCATTTCTTGGCTCCCTGACGTATGCTTTTACACATGGCTGGAAGGCCTTCTGAACAGCCACTGCCTGTATAAAACAAATTAATTAAAGCAGTACATAGGGTCATGTGTGCATGAAGGCCATGGCCACAGCTACACAGTGGAGCAGCACCAGGAGCTGTACAGAGACCTCACAACACCACCATTGCCCAGTGCCAGCCCTTAGCATCTGAGGCAAGCGTTTCACTAGTGCTGCTCTTTTCAATCTATCTCATGGTTTCTGTCAGAGCTCCTGGAAGCAGGTGGCAGTGGGAAGTGCAGAACAGCTTTCTTGCTCCCCCTGGGAGTGTGGGAGGAGTGCTATACATCTTGCACGTGTGGAACCATCGCCTCTGTGTCAGGCACTTACACCCCAGTGCAGTGGGAGCAACTGAGACACCCTGCCTCATCCCCCGAAGCCACATTTCCAACCATCTACCTCAGACAGCTCTTCAGTCTGCAGAAGTGCCCAACTGTAAACAGGGAGACAAGTGCCAAGGCTGGATAACAAGCACCAGTCTTTGGGGAGCAGCACCTACATTTTAGGCATGGTAGTATCCAACCTGAGTGTCTAAAAGTAGTGTTTAAAACCTGGCCTCAAGCAGCCCTTAATAAACTGAATTCCCCCACACCATCCTGGAAGTTCATGTGGGAAGATAAAATGAAGCCCTGCTTCTGGAATTTCCTCTGACACATGACAGCAGCAGCATGACCTCCACCATCACTACCCCACACATCCATTGCACGTGCCAGGGGAAAGCACTCTAAGGTTATGCAGTGTAACCACAAAGCTTTCAGGAAAGACAGGGCTTGCTCAGGATCGCTTGAGGATCACCTCACCTGCTCTGCCTTTGGTAACTGTACTCTGCAGGCAATCAGCCGGGGCTTGGCTAGGGGAGGACACAAAGGCTGCGGGAGCCTGGCGTGGTGCAGAGATGCACCACTGTGGAAGTGCCTATATGAAGGCAGGCACAGTCCCTGACACCTGGATGCATTAAACTCCGTGCTTCTCAGAGCAGAGACAAGGGGGAGGGAGGCTTTTCCAGGCTCTTAGGGGTCATCTCCAAGCCTGAGAATTCACTGCTCTCCTTGGTCACAAAGCTATAAGGGATGACACCAGCCCAAAGAGATGGTACCACAGTAACAGCCTCAATAGGTGCAAGGCAGGCGTGGAGTGTATTGCCAGGAGGCACTTAAAGCAAGGCAGAGATGGCTGATGGCATGTGATAACCATCCAATCAACAAAGCTGGTGGTTGTATCTGCTGTATTTGACATGCTTTCTTATTGGAGCAGCAGAGATGTTGGTGGAAGAGCCCCTCTGAGAAAACAAGTCTTGCAGCTCATATGCTTGCTGGGCAGGCAGTGGCCTAGAGAGCTGCAGTGCAAGCTAGTGCTACCTCCACCTGGAGATACGGATTTGTGTGTCAGCTCAGGCAAGGCGTATCTTTTCCTTATGATTTTTCTCGATTAGTTGTGTGAGTAGTAATGTTAAAGCTTGAAACAGAATGAAACAGAAACACACAGTGATGTTATACTCTGTTTCCATTAGTGGCCTAGTGACTTTTTAAGTTATGCCTCGGATGGGATTTTCCATCAGGAGATGAAGGAAAGGTCAATGGTACCTCATGATAATTTGAAATGATGTGTGATTGGATCCTAACACAACAGACACAAGAGGTAAATAATTTTCTTTTTTAAAAAAAGATGAATATGTATATACACATGTATTCAGGGCAGCTTACAGTAGTAAAAAGTGAAAAACTGATTAATAGGTAATAGGAACAGGTGCATCTGCAGATTCCCATTCTTTGTGCCATGAAAACCAGCACCAGAAATATAGTGAGAGAGTTTATTCTCAGTATAAGTTAATAGTGGTGCTTCACAGCTGTTCTCCACAGTCTAAAGAACCCTGGCTTACTTCAAATCCCATATGGATGTAAAGGTCCCTGCAGATCCTTTTAATATTAGTCCTCTTGCTACACCTGCCATTTTCAACTTGTTCCTTCTCCCCACCCTCTACGACAAATGTTTAGTTTGTTCTTTCTGTGCAAGTTTAAACTCTATATCCAAGCTTACTTGTATGACCTGAGGCAGGTCCACTTTATTTTACTCTGAATAGACAAAAAAATTATCTTTTTTTTTCCTACCCTGGGACACTTCAGATTTTCCCACACTGCAGTCTTACGCAGAAAGAGCTTCTGAAAATATAATACAGAGTGGGCATTAGCAGACTGATTAACATAAGTACAGGTAGTAGTGGTATCCTGATTAGTCATCTGCCTTCTCACCACAAAATGCTGCTTTATGCATGGAAGATTGAGGTTAGGAGCTGGAGTTCACGGTGGCTTTAATACACAGAATATCTGCTGTCTCAGAGATCTCTCACTTTTCTCCCCAGTTATTTGCCCTGCACACCCTTGAATGAGCAATTTCTTGTGGGACACTGGACTTTGAATTACTGTCCACATGCAAGATATTCTGGTGAAGATAGATCTTCAGGGAAGACAGACTGAAGGCCTTTCAAGCAGGCTCTTTCCTCTTCTGAGATATTCCAAAACCAGATCATTAAAACACTCAAATGCTGGTGCAGAGAGAGATCAGCAGTGAGGATGTTAGGGACCATATGCCCTAGCAATGCTTGCTGGAACACCTAAACCATGGTCATCCAACCAGACAACAGATCTAACAGATGGGATGGGCGACAGATGGATGGGTTCCAGCAAGGGGTTTATTCTGATAGGACTTAGGATTAAACACAGCAGGTTGGTTCAAGTATTAAAATGATGCTTTCAGCAAGTATTTAGGATGTTCTGACATTCTTAAAACTACCACTCAGCAGCGGCTTGGACATATAGGTGTTTTGAGTCTCTTTTAAAAGCCCAGATGCAAAACCTGCTGTTGCTGAGTCTAAATTCCAGGAAAACTGTCTTGCTGTTATCCCACTGTGACACAGTATCAGATGTAAGGGATGCCCTTTCAGCTTCTCTGTCAGAGCACAAACCCCCTTGACTGTGTTACGAAAAGGCTTTCTCTGAGGTTTCTCTGAGGGATGTGTCTCCATACACACAAACATATATAGAGATTGAGATCAGTCATGTAAGCTACTTGGGAAAGATCTTTCCAAACCTCACCAGAGAGTTAAACCTAGACTTTTGTAGCTGAGATGAGAGCCCTCAGCAATAAATTCTTGGATATGTGGGAGAGGTTCCTAGCTCTTCTTTCCTGGCTTATCTTTGTGTGAACTCCCTCCATTTTGCAGTAATACTTGAATATTCACTGAACAATGGAGAGAGACCAACTCCTAGCCGGGTGCTTAGGGCACTTACCTGGGATCAAAGGATATTGCGTTTAAGCTCCTATCCTGTATGAATAATCAAATTTCCTTGCTAAGAAGAAACAGCTCTGACAGGGAAAGGAGGAATCCAGTTTTCCATGCATTCAGAAAGATAACGTAACTTTTGATATTTCACTCTGAATTTATTAGCCAGTGTTTCAACAGACTTTTCCCTCAAGTTTAAGGTATTTATAGAGTGCTCTCAGGCTATGCACATTCATTGTAACCTGAACACAGATGGTGAACTGCACTACCACAAGTGAAGTGTCTGAAGCTTATTTCTCTGAAGTACTCTTTGCCATCACTCCTTCAGACCCTGTTTCTTTAATCTAAAATTGGCCCTTCCCTGCTCTTCCAGCTGCAGGCTTGAAAACTGTTCAAGGCCAGAAACGCAGGAGCAACAGCCTGGTGCACAACATAGCAGCCAACAAAGAGGAACAAAGGAGTTCCTGCAGCAATCCTAACAGCTGGTGCTGTGAGGAACACAGGCTAACAAGAGCACTGACATCCACCACATGGGCTTCAGTGCCACAGCACAAACAGTCTGCAGAACTCTATAAAGCTGCAATTTCAATATATCCATCTGGATGCAGGAGTTGTGCTCTTACAGATAATGCCTGCTTGCTGCCTCTGTCCTACATGTGAACTTTGTCATGTTGACTCAATTGATAAACTCTTCTGGGGCACTTTCCCACAAGTGACGCATACATCTGCTTAAAATCTGAATTTTTGCTCTTGGGTCCTATTCTAAAGGATCTGTCTAAGTGACATGGCATGAGCTGTATAGGAGAGTCTTAAAATGCTCAATTTCAGATTATGCTCAAACAAAACTACCGAGAAAGATCTCGGCAAGCAGAAGACTGTCAACATAGCATCTGTACAGTCTGTTGAGTGAGATAATCTAGAACACAAATAACACAGCAGTACAGTAGAACCAAACCAATACAGGGGCTGGTCCAACACCACGATATCTGGATAGCAGCAACAGGCAGCAGCAGTGCCTGTTCTTACTCTCTACTGGAAATGCTCCTCCACTCCCTGTGCAGACTCCCAACCTGTGGGTTCCCACCTCTGCCCGAGCCCTGCTCCCAAGCACTGGTGAGAGCCAAGTGCTGGGGGCACTTAAGAGTGCATCATCTGTCTGGTGTAACAAAACTCTCGGCATTGTCTGGATCCAGTTTACATGATGATACAGATAGCTGAAAAGCCTAGCTGAAGAGGGAGAACTTTTCCCACATCTGGGTTAATTAAGGGCATCTGATGTGTATGTGAAATTCCCATCAACCCTCAGCCTCCCCAGGCAAGCAAACACCTACACGTCCAGTAGGAGGAAGCATCTCACAAGCTACTTTTATGGTACCTTCCTGGTCAGGAAGGAGGGACAGGGAAGATCTGGTCTCAGTGGTCATGTGCCCTTTAACTGGATTATATTCACACCACCACATAAACATGAATTTAGTACAGCTTGTTTCTCCTGACAGTTTCTCTCTCTGCCCTTTGCCCTGCACTGCCTGGCCAGGCCTCCTGACTGAGATTGTTTGTTTGTTCTTGTATGCCTTCATTTTCCCTGGAAACCCGCTGGCCTGCACATCCCTCTCTATTAAACTGTTCCCCCTGCTCCATCTTTGAGGCTAATAATAACCTTACACAACACCATAATCAAACCTCTAGACCCACCTATTTAGAGAATTCTGTGCATTTTGAACGTAACTCTCTGCTTTTCTGCTGTTGCTTATCTTTTTCTTGGTCCACGGGTCCTTCACCTTTTACTGACCTCTGTACCACTTCCAGGGCTTGGGTCTCACCCAGGCTAGCAGCACAAGCAAGAGGGCTGTTTGCACAAGTAGGATGTGCAGTGCCATCTGCTGATCTTTTCTGTAAAGATCAACTTAAAAGACAATTCCTGATGGATGGCTAATTTGGGCCTTCTGGAAATTGAATTAACATTATCACCGAAGGCCCAAATTCAAGCAAACAGTTATAACTTCAAGCAAATTGTTATAAAGACATTTTTAGTATTTGAAATACGGAACCTTTGAACCAACAAGTTTCAAGAATTGTTAATAAGATACATACCTTTAACCTCTGAGAATCAAGTTTTTGCCTTCTATCCTTCTAGGTTATTTGATATTTTGTTTCCTGCTTTGCAACTGGTGAGTTTTTAGCTTCCCAACCACTACACAGGAAGAGAAGGATCCAGAGCTTCCCACCTCCCTTGGTTAGGACTCATGAATAAAGAGAACTGTGAGTATGCACAAGTTCACACAAGGTGTGAACAGAAATCCTTAAGCCATTTTCCAAGACAGAAACACTGGGATTAAATATTTAAAATTTAAGACCTGGAAGCTTCTACTGGTGGCTGTGCACCTACTTCCACTAAAGGCTACACTGCAGCAAGAAGCCTAGCTGGTGGCTTGGTGAAAAACAACAGATAGATGAAAGAGACATTATCTGAAAAAAAAAAGGAAATAAAATGGTAGTAAGGAGGGCCCATTAATGCTCTGCAGTATAAAGTTATGAATAACTCCAGAGGTCCCACTGAATCCCACTGTTGTTCTGGAATTGTCATCTATAAAAATAATTAAAATCAGTATTGTCTAGCATTTCAGTTAGCTCCAATTAACTTCATATTAGGAAGCTATGAAAGTTCATTATTCATGGATGTCTGCAGTGAGTTTAAACACACAGAACAACCATGACAGTACACCAGTGTTTCTGAGTCAAATGCTCATACTTGGCGCTAAGGCCACCCACTTGTGAGCAGCACATGCTAAACCTCATACCGTTTCAGCAGTACTTATTATAACACTACTGCTTGCAGCAATCTGTGTGGGTTGTACAGTACATTAATTTACATGTCATCACACAGAATGCTATCTCAGCCAACATCTATTCTGATTCCCTCATTGGGGTGGATATTTGAGCATGGGGTAGTAAATGGAAATTATACTAACATTTTCTTTGTCACTTATTAGACAACATTCTGGAGATCACCAGTTACACACAGCCTCCAAAAGAGCATCTGAGCTGCAGTCTCTGAGCTGGTAACACAACAAGCCTTTGCACTGGTCATGAGGTCAGCAAAGGGTCACTACTGACCATCGTCTTTCCCAGCTCAGAGAGAAAGTCTAACAGCAGAGCTCATTGCTGAGCCATATCCAGTAATCCTACCCCCTCCTCTCCAACCTCCTGAGCTAAGCACCCAGCAGATCTGCCAGCAGGGCACTGGTAGACAACCAGCACCGAGTCTCTTCCTCTGCAGTGAACGCACACCTAGGCACAGCAGTGAACTGGAGCAGTGGAAGCTGAGCTGGAGCTCAGATGCAGTCATATCCTACCCAACCCGTATTAAATCCTACAGTAACGCCTGACAGTACATTCCTTGGGTGATCAACTCATTTTGTCTTACACCACTAACTATCACCACCAACAGACAAAACCCAAAAGGCACCATCATTGACAGAACTGATGTGAAGCACATGAAACGTCTTGGCAGTGCTTGTCTCTTTTGATTCACTCCTTCCTGTTCCTGCACACAACCCTTTAATTCAGAACATTTTTAAAGCAGCCTTTTGTACTCCACTATGATCCCAAGAGCAATTCAGACCCATAAAGGTTTTTATTCAATCCCTTGCACTGAAGGTCTAAAACAAACAAACAAACAAAGAGCCAAAATACCCCCAAAACAAAAACCAACAAACGAACAGAGAAGTCTGCAGCTGCTGTCCCCTTGGGGCCAGCCTGCCGCAGATATGTTCTATCTCCAGGTTTCCATGTTGCCACACCCTCCGAGGCGCCCAGGCGAGGGCCGGGAATGGGAGCACACAGCTCGATGAATGAAGCCCTTGTGGAACGCGTCAAAGCTGGATCGCGACAACCGATAGTGCGAGGCGCTGCCGCCGGGAAGAGCGGGGTCGGCTCTCTCTCCCGGCACGGCCCCTCAATGCCCTCGACCGGCGGCGGGGCTCGGGCTCCCCCGCCAGCTCGAGCGCCCGACAGCGGCTGTGTGCGCTCCCCGAGCGGGCCCGCGCCGCCCGCCGGAGGGGGTGTGTCCGCAAGCCCCGGAGGAGC
>JAODKT010001744.1:48403646-48420518 GCA_027576195.1 Cossypha heuglini
AAAATAAAAAACAAAAACAAAAACAAAAAAACCACAAAAAACAAAACACAAGGTGCAGAGAGAGGGTGCAGGGAGGAATATGGAGGGGTAAGGAGAATGGTGGGTGTTGTCTGACTCTACATTAGACTTTCCTGAAGTACGAGTTGATATTGAAGATGCCTGTATTTTCCTCCCTGGACGGTTCTCCTGAGGAAGTGAGGATCTTTTGCAATCAATCTGTCACCGCTGTGTTGCTTCTACTGCAAATTCTCCAGCAGTGGGAATCCTGAAGCATTAGCACAGACTGGCTTTAGAGCTTTCTCAGCTATAGTGCATGGGAGACATGCTGGATTGCTGTAATTGTAAGAGTATTGGCAACTAAATTTACAATAATGTGGCAATTGCCACTGGTTGTGTTGTGCAGTTCACTTGTGAGAGTTTTCCTTAAGAGGTTTGATTCTTCATCAGAAGAAACTCTTTCCAGACAAGGTGTCTGAGGAGCAGCTTTGCAGGAAGAGGCTGGGTGTCCTAGTAGACACCAAGTGGAACAGACACTGGCAGTTTGCTTTTGTAGACAAGAAGGTGAATGGTGTCCTGAGCTGCATTGGGAGCAGCGCTGCCGGCAGGTGGAGGGAGGGCATTCTGCCCCTCCCCTCAGCTTTGATGATGTCACGCCTGGCTCCTGTTGCGGACTCCCAAGTACAAAAGAGACATGGCCATACTGCAGCAAGCCCAGCGGAAGCTGCAGAGATGTTTAAGGGATTTTTACTGTGAGAAGAGACAGAGAATTGTGACTTCAGCCTGGAGAAGAGAAGGCTCGGGGGAGGGGGGGAGGAATCTTAAAAGTGTGTACAAATATCTGAAGGGAGATCATACAGAACAATCTATGGTGGGCGCAAACTAAAGCACAGGTGAGCACCAGAAGATACTTTTTCACAAGTCGAGGTGATTGAGCAATGGCACTTCCCGGGCACTTGCACAGGGAAGCTCTGAGGGCTCCATGCATCCAGAGCAGCTGGAACATGGCCCTGGGCGACAAGGCTGTAGGAGTCCAGTCAGGGGGTTGGACTACGTGACCTCCACTCCAGATGTCCTTTCCAACTGCACCCTGTGGTTCTGTGATCTGATAGCTGAACAGGTGTAGTCAATGCAGGCTCAGAGTCAATTTTTGGGAATATGTGACAGAGAAAGCCAAATGTTCAAACCTATGCCCTGGGTAACCCAAAATGTATTCCATATCTCTCTGTGCCCAAAGTTGCTAGTGTCCCTTTCAGATCCTGCAGCCACAAAACAGAAGGGCAGGGCAGGGACTGGGGGTGCTGAGGTCTCTTTAGAAGTCGAAGCACTGAGGCAAAGGCTCTCTCCCACTGCTCCTTTCGCCTCTTGGCTTTTACCTGCCTCTGCTCCCAACGGTACCGACTGCAGAAGCTACAGTTCACGATCGAAAACTGTTTCAAGTGGGAATTTTGCGACACCTGCCTGCAGCCGCAGCACTGTGCTGGGACAAGCGGAGCAGCCCCGCTCCACGCGGTCACCACAGCCACTTCTGCTTGTTAATAAACTGTTATTCTTTCAGTTGTATTTACTCATATTTGTTTCTCTTTAATGGTGGAAAGGGATCGGTTAAAACTAAGGGGAGATAACTAATTTTGAAGTGTCCCTCTCAAATGTATTAAACCAAGACAACATATTAACTTCCTTTCAGGACTTTAGGTACTGTTAATGTTAATTCTTCTGTGCTTACTGGTGCTGGTGAAGGGGTCTTGTGAATTCAACAGCTCATGTCCTAGTGCTGTTTTAGCTTTTAGTACTACACAGCCTTTGCACATGTAGTACAACATGAATTGAATGATGCTTGAGTATGCCTGTGCTTGCATATTTGCACCATATTATCATAAATCATCTGTAGGGACAGTAGTGAGACTAGAAACATGTCTCTGGCCTTAATCCATTTTCCTAGACCCACTATATTTTCTAAAATGAGATATCATTGTTAAAGAAGTTTTATCTCGGAAAGCTGTACTTAAATTTCATGATAGTAGGTCCTGTTTTGAGGTTTGTCTGTTGCAGCACAAACTGTTTAAGAGTCAGTTAAGAATGTTAACTTGCTCTTTAACATTATCTTAACTGTTGCATTCACCCCAGGATATGAAAAATGCTATTATAACTCTAGACTGAAGAAAATACTGAATTGCTTTCTTATACTTACAAAATGCTTTTCTGTATAAAAGTTAACCATTGATTTTCACTGCCACTCCTTTTCTGTGCTCCTATTTTAATGTTTTTATTCTGTACTGGGTTTAGGTAAAATCTCTTCTAGTCAGCCTTGCACTGAAATCAGCTTAAGCTAAAGTCTGTGGCAAAGGAGCTTTAGTTAACTTAATTTTGGCTGTTTTGTGAGAGAGAGAGGAGGTTTTAGATACATTAAACACCATATGATCACAATAAGCACTACACAAATTAAAAATCAAAAAGATCTGCTCAATACCTGATTCTTCATGCTAAAAGGACATAAACTCCCTAACCTGTCTTACATTTCTCTGAGCTCCTGTGTGCTCCCTTGAACAGTTAGGTCTTCATATCAGTATAGATTTGGTTTGCAAGTTTGCCTGGATTTCAGCCCTTGTTGAGAACAAGGCAGCTGTAGCAAACTGGTCAGGCCCATTGTGCTGTTTGTGGCAGTAGCCTAGGGAAGAGTTTAAGAAACTCCTTTAAACAAGCTTCAAAGCAGCTTGAGGCTTTGTGATATCTTTCTGTTTGATTGCAGAATCCTAAGGAACCCTTAGAGGGAAGTCTGGGGTTCAAAACTTACCCTGTTCCACCTAAGCATCCTAAGAAAGAGGTCATTCTCTCATTCAAAGTTAATAGTTTTAAAAGGAAGGGTGGATACCATCTTCTTCAGAGTAGCCCACCAGCTGGAGTCCTTGGTTTCAAGAGGAGAGTTGTGGGTGTCAGTCTCCTCAGGAAATAGGAAATTCCAGTTTTCACTAAGGACTTATCTTCTAGAAAGAGCCACATCTTCAGAACACACCAGGGCTTTGGGCCAGGTGGCAGACTAGGAGCTGGTAGAAGCCTTTCACTGACTTGACTAAGACTCCTAATTTCCGGAGAGTAGTGTGGCTAAAGGTAATTGTGTAATCCCTAGTATTTTCTTGGGTACTTAAAATGTCCTGCTACTTAGTATGCTTGCTCTGAAAGCCTTTCAAAGGCTGCTGTTGTACTGCAGACAGAAACAGGCTCTGCTTTGGCTTCCAGGATAGTAGATTAGAAGTGAGCTCCAGTGTGGGTAGTTAATACAGTGATAAATTAAAGCCAATCAGCACTGCTGGTGTGAAGAGGGTAATAGGTTGTGCTCACTGTACTGATTTGCTTGCGTAACGTCTAGTGTGGAGCACAGGCAGTGCTGGAGCATGGCTGTGCAGCATAGCCTGGGTTACCAAGCCCTTCTCTCCACTGAGTATGGGATCTCAAGTCCACCTTAGAGCTCTGCCCTGCCACAGGTTCTTGAGAAGCACATAAATATTGTTGCACACATACCATGGGATGCCTTGCTGTTGCCTCAGTAACTGGCACAACAGGTTCCTGTCAATGCAAAAGAATAGAGACCCTTGTCACTGCAGTTGCATCTCTGTTTGCACCAGAGTTCCCTTTCATTTTCCCCTTTCATTTTACCCTCTCCCTTTCCCCTTTCCCTTTTTCCTTTTTCCTTCCCTTTCCCTTTTTCATTCCCTTTCCCCTTTTCCTCTCCTCTTCCCTTTTTAAAGCTGCAAAATAATTTCCATCTATTCTTCCCAGTATTAGTGCCTGTAACAGTGGAGGATCTTTGCCATCATAAGTGAAATGCTGGCTTCAGCTTCAAACAGTTTTGTGTGTGTGTGACTTCCCCATGGTGTATCGCCATGCATGTAGGCATTGCAGATTTGCCTGGTCCTGTGAGCAGAGGAAAACAAATGTGCAGGGAATGACAAAAATGTTAACCAAGATGTCAGTTAGCTGAATTTAATTATGTGTTCAAAGGCTTCGGCAACCAGATGGCACAAAAGACAGTCTATTTCCATGGCATGAACTCTGAAAGAACATAATTCCCTTATGAATGTGTGTTCCTTCTTTCTAATGCATCTATTTACATATCTGGACAAATATTTATATGTATTTCATTTGTATGAAACCTAGGAAGAACAGTAATTGGTACTTATAGCATTAGCTGAGTGCTAACTATTTTTGTACTACAAGTTCATCACTGAATCAGGCAAATGGCACATCTTGCTCCAGGTTCAGAGCTCTGTGACAAGGTCAGAATGTCAGACTTGAAGATTAGCAATGTGCTGTTCAGCATTTCAGGTAAACCTTATTGTTCAGATGAGTAGCCAAACCTTGGGTGTGTAGGTCTAGCTGACTGTAAGCCTATTTGTTTACTTAAATATACACAGAGAACAAATCTTTTAAAGACAGAATCAGTGAAAACACTGTGTCCATGGTGGCCTTATACTGTACAAATAATGGTGCTGATGTCCAAACCAAATAATTTAACTCTGTGTAATCACTGTAGAGGTTTAGTTTTTGAGTGAAGCAACAAGACAGCTACAAGGGAGCTTTGCAGGATAAATCAAGCAGTCCTTCTAGTACCATGTCTCACTTCATCTTCTATGCCAACTTTCTCTGTGAAAAAGTTAGTTTTGTGTCACTAATGCTGTTCAAGGAGCAACTAATGCTGTTAGAAGTACAAAACTAGTATGAAATATTCATTCTTACTCTCTGAAGGAGTTGGGAAGAGAGACAAAAGAAATCTATTATTTAGTCTTTCTTAATTTTGTCTACTGCCATGAAGCTCCCTTCACTTAATGTGGCAGAACCTGGAAAATTCTCCTTATATGTTCCAGGTTTACTCTAGCTGAGAACCTCCCATCACAAACGCATGTGTATCAGAAGTTCAGTTATGTGTAACGTGTTTCTGGTCAAGTCACACCAGCCAGAAGCAAAATTGAAAATATAAAATGGTTTCTAATGGCCTGTAATGCAAGCATATATTTTGCCTCTTTAGTTTGGATTCAGTGTCATAAAGTCCAAAGACATTTAAGTATGCTTCTACTGGTTGTAGTAAAATTAGCACTTGCTTGCTGCCAGTATTGCACTTGAAGTCCTTCATTTAAATTACCTAACTTGATAGTTAAGTAATTATCTGTATATGGCAAGTAGTATTTCATGGCATGCAGGGCTTGTTTAGCCCCACCTAGTATTTACACCTGCAAGGGACTTATTGCCCATGATCCTGAATCTGCCAAGAGCTGTTCAGATACATAATTTGTCCTGCTTAGAATTGAGTATAAGAACAAATAATAAAGGTTCATTTCAGCAAACATCTACCCATGGAGAAAATATGAAATGACTGTGCTGTCCCCCTTAATATCCATAATGGTGTATTTTGTGTGAGATTGTGAATGGAAATTCAATTTACCTGTTGTGTTTACATCAGCAGATGCATTGAGGATTTCAGCATTCATTTCATCAAGTAAGCATATAGTTGTTATTCTATTTTTCCTAAAGCAGCATTGGCTGATATTGAATGATAGCAAAAGAAGTTTTAGTGTTTCTGCAGAAATTAATACATATTCCCTTCCAAGAGGGCTCTCCTGACTGTTAAAGCCAGTAAAAATGTTTGAATCTGCACATAGGTATATCTACATGTACACACGACTTTGAGAAGCCTATTTCAACATCAACACAAAGAATATTCTTCCTATTTTACCTATAAGCATTTGCTGGCTTTCAGTCTGCTGTACCAGAGGAGGTCCACAGAGAACAATACTACTCAGCAGACGCCAATAAGAACACAATCTGTGAGCTGATTTTATCTGCTTCTCGGGTTGCTGAAGCTACGAGTAGGAATCTCCCTAATTATCTTCTTTCCCTCTTAGCTTATAAAATAAATGTATTTCATGGAATAAGTATTGATACTGGAATGAATACAGAAAGACTTTGTTCTTTGCAACGGATGCAAATTTCATTTTATTTTGATCAGTTGTTACAGATCTTGCAAATGCTCACAGGTGCAATTGGGAAGTTTGTGTACAGAAGATCATGTGGTATCTTCACCTTCTTATTCTGTTGAGATACAAACCTTGGGCTTTTTGGGATTGCAATCCACTGTTGTCATAAAGTTGGTCTAAAATCCCTACTTTTAGTTGTCATTGTAACCTTTGTTCTCAGTTAAACAGCTTCAAAGTGATTGCCACCTTTTCTAGGTAACATCATTTCACTGTGGAGTAGTCTGTCTCCAAGAATGCAAATGGTGTGGAAGCACTTTCATAAAGCATCATACCTGGTCAAGACAATTCTTCTCTTCAAATTTGGTGAAAGGACTGGAACATTCACAAACACTACCTGCCTTATGTGGATTATGGTAGTGAAGCTCTAAATTACACAGAGTGCTCTGCAGCTTCTCCCAGCATCCAAGAATGCAGAGCCTTAGCAGTGGTTAATGTTCCCCCTTTGGGAACAGCTCACTCAAGAATTCTCTTAAAAGCTGGCATATCACATCCCTGAGCAGCTTTTCTGTAGTCACAATGTCTGTTGATTACTTGATATCTTTCCATGAATTTTAGTTGTTGTTTCTATTAAGTACTGTGTGTTGCTGAAGTTGTCACTGATCAGAATGATTTGTACTTTTGCACAAACACAGTACTATACTTAGAATAAGCAGCATGTTAATTTTTATCAGTGTTGCACAAGTATGGAATACAATTTGTTTTTAGGTGATACAAGCAATAAACATTGCTCTTGAGTTTGCTGGTGTTGTTTTTCACAAAGAGCATATAGTGAAAAATTCTTCCAGGACAAATACAAAACAGGTTCCGAGCCTCTAAATTAATCCCTTGAGGTATTTAGTTACTCACTAGGGCATGATGATTGCTATCAGTAAGAAAGATGAAGCTTTACACTTTTTAAAAGAGGTTGGATAGATACATAATGACAATAAATCAATTTATTTTTAAACAACATTTTGTTTCAGTGAATATTGCTGACTGACCTATCAAAATAAGCAATTAATGGAACCTTAAAAATTAATATGACAATATATTATGAGTTCTCCTTTTTTTTTCCTTTTTGAAAGATGCAGTATCTCAGAACGCCAGGAGTCAGTGAAGTTCTTCAGTTTCTAAATCATGATTTGGTCTAGAAGTAAACTTGCTCTTTGAAAGTGAAGTAAACCTCTAGACGGACTCTGTTACTTTCCCAAAATTGTTTCTGGTAAGTGGGTTATTTATGGAATTATTGACAGAGTTTGTCTTCAGCATGCTGCTTCATGCAGTCTTCTTTTTTTTTTTTTTTTTTATTTTTTTTTTTTAACAAAATGCAATAAAGAAAAGAAGTATGAGAAATCATGACGAATAGTGCATGAGTATGCACTGCCAATCTGTATTTTACAGATAGTACAAAAAATCCTGCAAATGTGTGTTGTATCCCTGACACAAACATATCTGCATTTGGCATTTGGAAAATAGAAATCCTTACAGACCAGCACCCTTTGGATCTCTGAGAGGCAGCCCAGCTAAATTACCAGAGAGTTACCAGAGATCGTGATACTCATTCTCTATTGCGCCTTCCTGAGGAATCTCCAAAGACTTGAAGAGAAGGAACGGGAATTGTCATTTTATCCTGTGCTGGAAGGATCTACTTGCTTGTAGGAATTAAGTCAATTCTCAAACAGCATAAAAGTGTAGAGGAAGAACTGAGGAATGCTTTTAATTCAGCTGCAGAAATATATCCAGAGTGTAAGTATTTATGTTGGAATTTGATCAGGAGGTTCCTACATCCAATCTTTCATGCTGAGAAGTACAGCGGCAGCTTCCTACCCACCTCATATGGACATGGGTTTCTCTGCTCTGAAGGAGCATTTCCTAACTTTATGATTTTTAATTCCCTATAATTTCTAATTCTAATTTTAATTTCATTCTGATCAATGTGAAACAGTTCTAGCTTTTGAATTATTGAAAATATTTTTTAAACTATCTTCTTATTCTCTAGGATTTTTCGCCAGCCATCGGCCAGAGCCACCATTACTCATCATGATGAGTTTTAACTCCCAAATTTCTTATGCTCCCCTCCACCACATTTTCTGTCCCTGTGTGTGAATATCTATCCCAGTTCATTCCACCATCCACTCCATTCTAAGCAAGCAAGCTACTAATAAAGCTCTTGATGAGGCGCTGAAACCAGCACCAGCAATGCGTCTTCCTTCGTGCTGGAGAAGGCTGGGGTGTTTGATAAGCATGAAGCTTTACACAGGCAGCTACAACTATAACCTACTATTGGTTACTGTGGAACAAGTTAAGTGTTGCAACTGTTTAAATCTGTTGCTCCTCTCTAGCAAAGGATTTATATTTCAAAAAGAAAGTAAAAGTGAAAAGTAAGTACTTCATTTTGGCCACACTTAAGTGTGGATGTTGGCTGATAAACATACATTGATTAAGATATAAATAAGTGGGGTTAAATGGTTGTGACCTGAGACCTAATCCAGTAAATGTTTGGGCTGTTCTGTATGAATACTGTGTCTGTAAAATACATAAATGTCTTACATAAACATATGTTTGTAGAGTTTGCTTTTAACATGTAACAGAGTCCTTAAAAATCTCACATACTCTTAACCAGTTCTGCTTACAGCTATGAAGACGGGGAGTCTTATGTCTGACATATATGTTGTGGAAGTGTAAGAGAAAAAAAAAAAACAAACAGAAAAACTCCAAACTAAAGCAAACCAAACCAAATCAATCAAACAACAACAACAACAACAACAACAACAAACTCACCCCAAAACTTAATTGTAAAATACTCCACAGTAGTATTGTAGCTGCTGTGGTGGCCTTCATATGTTCGTTTTCATTCCTGTTGCAAAGAATTAATATTCATGCTAAGCATGAATTTCCCTAACACAGAATAAAAGAAATGGAAGCTTTTAGCATTTGGCTGAACAAACTCCTACAGCTTTTAATGATTAAGGCAATTGCTGAGCAAGAGTATTTACTAGGCCAGGGTATCTCACTGTGCACAAAAATAAATAAACGTAGAGGAGAAGGGAAACTGAAATGTGTCTCTGAGCATGCATTATAATCTATGTCATTTTGGATAACTGGTCAGTTTGTAATTTCTTACGGAGTTATAAGAAGTGCAAGTTGCAGTGAATATCATTTTATATGTGTGGCTAAACTATGGTCTAAATACAAATTACGCTAAGATGGACCTTTTATTTCCCCATGCTTTCCTACCAGGTTTTAATTCATGATTCTGGGAGAATAAAGCCTGCTAACCTCATTCGGATTTAGAACAAAAATATGGATTAATTGAGACTGTTCAACCATTCACAGAAAAATCCAGATAAACTTTCTTTTGCAATTCAGTACCATCAAGAGCTGCAGCTTTGCTGAGAGGTAGTAGTCTCACCCTTGTGATGTGTTGTTGCCCTTGACAGTGTCAGAACAGATTAGCATTTGGATATGCTTACAGACACTGGTGGGGGAGGCTTGTAAGATATTTGTTTTCTGTCTGCAGCATGAACATTAAAGTAAAAAAAAATTATAATCCTAATAACTTACATAAACTTCCTCAGCATTTGTATATCAAGAGGAAGGAGGATGTCCTTGGAGCAGGAGAACCAGAGGCAGAGAAGTAGTTGTCCTGAGAGAGCATTAGTTAATAACAAGGAAAAAAGTGAATAGTGGATGAGAGGGCAGATTTACTGATAGGGCTACAGGATCACAGCCAACTGCTTGTTAAGACCTTATAGCTCAGCACAGATGTCATGAGATACATAATCAGCCAAGCTATGGTTTTAAGGGGACTGTAAACCTAACTCTACCACCCTTCTTAGCACTGAGTAGTATAGTGCATGTACTTGTGCATCTCTATGGTCCTCCCACCACTTAGATGGACTGATATCCACCTCAAAAGGCTGTACCATTGCACAGTCTCCCACCTCACCAGTATGGCTGCATCTAGTCTCACCGGAAAATGATAAAAGATGTTCTTGTTTTGCAGTACCTGCTGTAACCTCGTGTATATATCTCTGCTGGGAAGAGCAACAGCTCTATCTTCCCTTTGTTCTGCTGTTGCCACCAGGTGTTCTCTAGCACTGTGACATGTATATGTAAGATGTATATATTTCTTACTTTGTCTCTATAGTAACAGACTGCCAAAAGAAATCTGGGAGCTCAGCCATGAGCATAGGAAAAATGGAGGAGTATACCCTACCATCAGGAAAGCAAACCCTTTATATAAAATGTTAAGAACGGAAGACTGAAAATGGCACATATAAGTTTAGAGGATTTTAAAAGGTATTCTTCCCATTCTTTTTTGTTGCATGAAAGGCAATCGAAACGTTTGGCCTCACCTCTTAGAGGAAAGGAATAGGCATTCCAGTCTCAACGTTTTCTTTCATTGTTAATGCTTTATCACAACTTGTAGTGTTGCTTTGTGGGTGACCACCATATGTTTTTCCTATTCTTCACCCTTCATCTCCAGCCCCAATCTACTCAATGCATGATAGTGCTATCATACTTCTGAAGAATTCCATTAATTTCTCCTATTTCTCTACCAGTTTGCTAATTTAAGCCATACAAGTTCAAGCACCCTTGGTTTACTTCCAGCATTCTCTGTTATCCAGACTCTTACATTCACTTTCTTTTACTATGTGGTGCTATCATCACCTCCCCATAGATCATCAGATCCAGCTTAATCCAGCACTACCATGTTCACCACTAAATCGTATCCCCAGCTGCTGC
Source organism: Cossypha heuglini (assembly GCA_027576195.1). Taxonomy (NCBI): domain Eukaryota; kingdom Metazoa; phylum Chordata; class Aves; order Passeriformes; family Muscicapidae; genus Cossypha; species Cossypha heuglini. The sequence goes on from JAODKT010001744.1 coordinate 48,414,401, forward strand.
ATCCACACATCTTCTAAATACCTGCAAGAGTGGGCCCTCAGCCACTTCCCTGGGAAGCCTGCCACAATACCTGATGTCCCTCTCAGTGAAAAAAGTATTTCCTAATATCCAATCTAAACCTCACCTGGCACAACTTGAGGCCATTTCCTCCTGTCCTGTCACTTTTTAAGTGGGAGAAAGACTGGTCCCTCCACCTTGCTACAGCCTGTTCTCAGGCAGCTGTAGAAAGCTGAGCTTCCCTTTCTCCGGGCTGCTGCTCCTCACAGGATTTATGCTCCAGACTCTTCACCAGTTCTGTTGCCCTTTTCTGGGCTTGCTCCAGCCCCTCAATGACTTTTTGGTCATGAAGGACCCGGAACTGAAGGCAGCACTTGAGGTATGGCCTCACCAGTGCCCAGTACAGGGGAACTGTGCTTTGTATCAGCATTGCTTAGCTACACACACTTTACCATCTTGTGGTTTCTGGGCTTGCAAAGCATTTCAGCTGTGTTTCAGAGTGGGAGCCAAATATGCTGCAGCTTTGTCTTGTCTTCAAAGGTCAGCACTAGGATTTAAGGAAACAACAGCAGAGTATGTAGAATATCAAATGTTTTGGTAGCTGTTGAAACTAAAGCAAGAATTGGAAAATTAAAGTGACGAAATGCAAAGAATTCAAAGACTCACCCAATCCTTGCTGAGGGGTAAAAGATGCTTCTACTTGTGTTTTAGATAGTTATATGTTTGGCTGAAAATGGATGTGCTTAACGAGACCTTGTTTATCTTCTGTAGGCCATAAATATCTTTCCTGTTAGTAGCATGGCAGAAGCTATTCCAGCCACTGTGCAGGTTCATGGAAAGAGTGTGTGGGTTGTATGTGCACACATACAATGATGTAGGTTTGCTACAGTATGGTAAGTATTGATCCTTGAATTTATATTATGTGAAGGCAACATTTGTATTTTGTGTTCACTGCAATTTTTTGCCAATATATAAAAATTTAGAAAACCCTTGCATTTCACCACTGTCTGTAGAACTGGGGCAGCGTATTAGCTATGAAAAATAAAAGACACAGAAAAAAAATCTTGTGAAATCATTCCTTTGAAGCTGAAATAAAAACATTGTTATGCCCAGAGATTAATTATGAATAATCGGATTCTGCATTTAATCTGTTCAGTTGAGGGGGGAAGCATAGATGATTTGAGGAGGAGTATTTTTCCATCTTAAAATGATCAAAGTATTTTTGTATATTTGCAGAAATTGGTGGAGACATGACAGTCAGAGGTGGGGGAAAAGGGTACCAGTTCAGAATAAATAATGGCATCAGAAGAAACATGGAAAAATAGCGAAATAAATGGAAGGAACTTGTACTGGAAGTTATACAAACTCCTGCATGGTTTTGTAAATGATACTTAATTCGCAATTTCCCCATGATGACCCAGTTATCTCTGTAGGAAACCAGTTGTTTTCAGTTTTCATCTCTGCAGATATAAAATTATCCCAATGTAAAAATAATACAAGTACAAAAAATTGTAATGATAGCCAAGGGCTGGGAAAGCTAATGCTATGCAGTTAGACTTGGTATATTTTCTTTTGGCTACAGATTTCACTAGTAATTTCAAAGTTTCTCTGTGTCTTTTTTGAAACTCATGCACCAATGAACCGTAAGTTCAGTCCTGGAGGAGAGGGATGAAGAAACAATGTGTTCAGGCCAGAGATTTATTTTTGTTAGAGAAGACAAAACTGGAAATGAGTAATGTTTGTTGGTTTTTTTACATGCTGATGGATCTCGTAAGTTTGAGGCAAAGCTGGAGATAACTTGGTCTCCAGCATGCTCCATTTACTAGCCAACAAGGAAACTGCTTACATTTAGGCATTGTAAGATTGAAAAGACAGCAAGTACCACAAGCCTTAGGACACACACTTTGCAAAGTGTCCATCTATGTAGAGCTGTCATCCTGCAGCCCAGAACCAGAGCCTAAGCCTGTTCCCTACTGTAATCCACATGGGACATTGGCCTGAGCTGCACCTCTCCACAACCTCGTGATTCCTGCCTGCCTTCCCTATCAGACACCTTTAGCCTGCATTACCTACATTGTTAAGGACAAGTAGCATTCCTTCCCCATGGCTTTTTCTCTCAACCTTCACTGTGGTCACGTCCGGTTGGTTTTTTTTTTTCCCCCCCCCCACAACCTTACACTAGGAACAAACTGTCAGAAAAGCATGGATTAGTTTTAGAACAATTTTTGTTTTTTATGTTTGTGAGAATTCATACTTTTTTCATACCCAGCTTGCAATTAGAAGTTATCACGCAACAACAAGCCTTGGTGCTCTTATGTATATGGAATGATTGTGGCTTTTTCAGTTCTCCGCATTTCTTCAGATACAGGAAAAAAGGGCCAGATTAAATACTGGGAGTGCATAACAAGTCTCACTTCCCTACACTTAAAATGAAACAAGACCCAGTGACTGCTGAAGCAATGAATCACCACGATTTGCATATACAGGTCAGCAGGGAACATTCTCTCACAGCTGAGAGCGTCCCTGCAGTCAACATTTTGCAGCCACCTCTTGGCAAATCCAGCCCAATACATTTGCATTCCTATTAGTGGTCCCTTAGCCAGCACACAGGCGGTGTGATGAAGCCACACTTTTCGTTGCTGGGAGACCTGACCCGTGCAGGGACCCCTCCCTCCCGAGAGATGTACCAGGGCTTGCCTGGCTGCAGCCCTGCGCAGTAAAGAGGTGTTCCCCTCTTATTTTGTCAATTCTCTTGGAGGCCAGTCAGAAGTCAGTGGTGAACCCAGGGTGCGATCCTGGAGTTCAGGTGCTGGTGACAAACAAGAATACCTTATCTAGTACTTGAACGAGTGATGTTTGCAGAAAGGGGGAGGTGTTCCCACCACCATCCCAAAATCAGGAACCTTTCCGTGGACGTGCTTTCACTCTAACTAAAAGGTGGAGGGTGAGTTGGGAAGGAAAGGACCCTCTGCACCCATCTAAAAGCGAGGGGGAAGGATCTCGGCGCTCGCACCGAGCTGGCGGGCAAAGCGCGGTGGAGCCGGCGGAGCGGGGCTGGCTGCGGGCGGGGCAGCCCGGGGTGCTGCTGCCGAGGGTGTATCACCGCCGCTCGAGTGCCGTGCCGAGAACACAGCGTTCCCTTCCCGCCCCTGAACTGGGATTGAACTTCCCCAGCCCGCTGTGCGCCGCGGACCGCGCCGATTCCCTCCGCCGGGCGGGGGGAGAGGCAGGGAGGAAGAAAAGCAAGAGGGGTGGAGGGAAGGAAGTTCCAAAAGAGTTTATTTCATCCTAAGTACTTAAGGCGGAGTGTTGTTTGGGTTTGCTTTTTTTTTGTTGTTGTTTTTGTTTGTTTTTGTGTGGTTGTTGTTTTTCCCCTTCTCTGTGTATTTTCTTTTTAAGTCAAAAAAAAGCAAACAAAAAATTGCAAGGCAATCAGCAGTCCTAAGCAAACATACTTTCAGAAAAGATGTAGAAAAAGAAAAAGTCATTGCTTTTACAGAAATAGATTTATGGCCCTTTTGTTTTTTTGCCTTCCTGCCATTGTTAAACAAGTACTTTTCCTTTACTCTTCTCTCTGCCCCGAACATTATAATTATGTTTCCTTCCCGAAGGAAACCGAAAGTGCTGTGACCCCATGTAAGAAAGAAAAGACCAAAGGTTTGACAAAGACCTCATCCCCACAAGTTGTTTTATTTTTATAAGGGTGCCTTTACAGCAAGTGTCTCTCAGAGGTTTTGTGCCATTGTGGTGCAGGTCTCAGGCAAGGCTGTGTGCCTGTGAGAGGTGCACAGGAGCAAATCAAGCAGTTTCAGCCTGCAGCAGGTCAATGTGTCAGCAGGCTCAGAAGCCTGGATGTGTTCCTTGGGACTGCATTACTAGGGTTTTCTCTGTGAAATCTTTGTTTAAAAGGATTAGCAGCACACTTGGGTGTTTTCCTTGTTTAGTGAAATCAGGTCTGTGCCAGTCTTGGATCAAAATGAATAATAAATCTTGAGAGATTTTGGTAGCTATTTGATATAAGTGCTTATATTTCATGCAAGCATCACAGCATTTGGAAGACTTTTTGTCTTTCTCTGATTTGGTTTAATTGTGGAGAAACTAGAGGTAACCCACTTGTTTACAGCTGTTGTTCAGTATTCTTCACAGTAGCTAAAATCACGACCTAGTCTAGTTTAATTAACTTTCAATTCATTACTCAGAGCTGTCTGAACACCATGCACCATGTGCATTTTTTTTCTTTTTTTGGTAGTAAATTTGTACTCATATTACTGATATGTTACATCCTTAGTGTGTTCCAGTCCATTAACCACCTCATAAAATCCTTTACAAATATTGGTTTTAGCCTGTTCAATAGCTAAATGATGCAGTCTTTTGCAGTTCAACCTGATGGAGCAAGAGTCTTTTTTCTCTTGTTTATTGACTGTACTGCCCTGCATATAAGATACACCTCTTACCTGTCAAATGAAAAACATGGAAAAACCCCCCACTTCGAAATTCTTTGCAATCTTTCCTCTCACTTTGGAATTCTTTCCCTGTGAGACAGGTTATGCCATGTCCCATTTAAAGTCTGTGCAGGTTGCATCCTGGCAGATGCCTTCAGCATCAAGGGCAACTTATCAGGCAGCACTTGCTCCAAGCCTTGGTTCCACAGGTGGTAGACACAGAGCAGCACCTTTTGGGCCTGATTTGCACCCTTTGGCAGCTGATCCCCAGCAGTGCACAGGAGCTGAAGCCACCAGTGCAGGCTTGTTGCAGCTGGAGGGTCATGCACAGGTGGGAGCTGCGTGTTGGCCCTGCCTGATGCATTCCTGGTCTGCCAGAGAAGGATGCTCCTGCTCTGGTCCCTTGTTGGAATACATCTGTCTTCCTCATTCTCTTTCTAACACAGGAAACCCTTGCTCTTGCCCTTGTCCCACAGATATTCCTCTCCGTCTGCTTTTCCTCCTCTATCTTCCAGCTGCAGTGCCTTTTGGCTTTTCTCAGATGTTACTGCCTAGCACTACACTGGCAGCCACTTCTTATCAATTCACGTCTGCTTCATCAACCTCGTGATTTTACACTATCCACACTCCTTGAAATTGACTTTAGACCTCTTTCCTCATGTTTGCAAGGCTGCTGCGCCATAACTAGGCCAAAAGTACTAAAAGGCTACTTCTTTGCTATGAAGTGGCCATGTTTCATGGGCTGTGGCCCAGGCCTTATGAGCAGAAATGGCCATTGTGCAGGGCAGGGAGACAAATGGCCCCAACACAGCTGGGCTATTGCAGTGACTACAAATGGCCCCAACACAGCTGGAGGATGGCAGAGACTAGTGATGAACCCTTCAGAGGACATAGGGAGGGATGGAGACGTGGCGAGCTCCGGGCTGAGCGCTCTGCCGCATCCCCGGGCTGCTCCCGCACTGCCCCGCGCACCCGCACGCCACCCTGCAGACACCATTTGGCCATTCTTAGCAAAGTCAGTGGCCACTGGATGTCACTGTTTGGTCTCCGAGACACAGACACATGGACATTTGTCTCTGTCTCGAAGCAGAGGAACTGGTGTCCCTAAGGACAAAACCAAAACCACAAGGCAAATCAATCCAAGCAGAGAGCCAGAGCTCACCGGGCACTCCGGGACAGCTGCTTGTGGCGTTCCCTCCTGCAAGAGCAGGTGATCCAGGAGCACGGGGGACAGGCAGGGCCCTGCTGTAAGAGAGGTGACCCTGCAAGGCTGGGATTGCTGGCTGAACCACGGAGAGCCTCGGCTGAGGTACTCGAGCAGTTTCGGGTCTGGGAACTTTGCACACCAAGCACACTCAGAGAAGCCAGCAGCACTTCTTTACCTGAGCAGCACTGGGAGCTGGCAGGTCATTTTGGCACTGGCCATGCAAGGTAGAAGTACAGCATTGCTCCCTCCAGTCCTTTCTCAGGTTGTCTCCTCTGACAGAAATCCCTGTGGCAGATACTCAGCTTTCCACTTTGCTGGTCATTCTCCCTGCTTGAAGGCTGCACTTGCAGAGCACTCCAAGTTTGCGAGTGCTGGATTGAAGCAGGTGCTGCAACCTGGATTTGTGGCTCTGGCCTGTGAGGTGTAAACATTTCACCCAATCCTACACTACTCAAGCCACAACACCTTCCCC
>JAODKT010001744.1:48422705-48434711 GCA_027576195.1 Cossypha heuglini
AGCTCAGAGACCACAGCACATGGTGTATAGGGGAACAGGATGTTAGGTGAACAGAGGTCTGGAATTAATTGGTGGGCTGGATAAGTGTCTCTGATTGGGCAATTTGGCTTCCAGGATATGGATTTGTGTTTCTAGTGCCACTCAATATTGAACCTAGTCTCTGGACAAAAAGTCAAGTTTTGAGGCACAGCTGTCTTTCTGGTATGCAATATATACATAACTGCATTTGGTATGTGTTCATGGATTTATATATTTTGTGTCCTTCTCTACAGTTTGTAAAAGTAGCATTATGTCCTCATGGAACTGTTGTTTTGTTATGTTTTGCTGCTATGTGGTATTCCTGCTAATTGCAGTAAGGGCATTTTCTGATGGTTGTTTTTTCATCAAATTGATTGTTCTTCTATCTGCAGTAGGACCTTGCCTTCATGTCCTTCTCTGCATGTGTTAGTGCCTGGACTCAGTTTTCCAACACTTAATAACATTTTACCCTTACATTCCCAATTTCCACAAATCCTGCAAAGATCTCATATTCTTCAGATGGATGAGACTTTTTGTCATAATAATTTTGCCTACTCCTGACCACTGGCTACGACACAAACAAATTTAATCCCTAATTACTCCACCTTATATCTCTTAAAATTCAGAGGGCTTTGTCCTATTCTTTAGGGTGTTGTGGCACCTGAATCTTATAAGGAAAATATTTATTCTCCAAGTGAATTCTTTCAAAAAAGCAGCAAGTGTCAAATTTTGAACCCATGGAAGTAGACAGTAAGTCTCCAATAGCTCAGGGCTTGCTGTATGCAGCAGTGTGGAAGATCTCGTTATTAATTATTTTCATTCAGTTCCACTTTATTTGGAATAATGGGAATTGCAATTTGCAATTATTTTTGACAGTCTTGTCAAGCTTCCTCCCTGTTGGAAGTAGCAGGCAAATATATTTTCCCCATTTTTAGTTGTGTTTGCACTATTAATTTGGCATAAAACCAGAATGGTCCTACTGTCTAACATGGAGTAAGACAGTCCAAGGTAGAGGGAGTTACCAGCTCAGTTGATTGCTCACATCAAGCTGTTATTTTTCCCAATGTCAGGGCTCCAGCTGGGTGGGCCAACCACCTCCTCCATACTGTGTGGCTCTCTGCCTTGTTGGAGGTAAAGTGAGCAGGGTAGACAGCCACTTGGAGTTAGTAATATCTGTTGTGATGACAACCGATGCTCTCCACATTGATGAGAGAGAGAGAGAGAGGGCAACAGTGCCTTCCATGTATTAGAGCATCAGTAAGAAAAAAACAATCAGAAGTGAGAATTGCAGAAAGGGATAGATGATCAATGCCTGCTCTTGCCCCATGTTTCTATCTGTAGGTCACCAGATGTAAATGTAAAGGCCATAATTATTTTATTTTTCAGGAGAGGCTATTATCTGTGTCTGTGAAGGAAGCAGCTGTATGCTATCAACATGAGGCATTGTGGTCAGGGTGAACTCAGATGCTCAGAATCCTGGGGGAGTACACAGTGCAATCTCTTTTGATGCCACTTGGAAATGGGAGTACTGTGTCCTTCCCCTCCCAGAACAGCTCTGCTATCATCTGGCTCCCTTCTGGTAAGGGTCCAGTGCTTCCATCAGTAGTAGTGTTCTCCACCCTTTTCTCTGGCTTTTTCAGCTGTTGAATTCTTGTCTGCTGTAGGGGCGAGGTACTGATGGTTATCTACAGCTCTTTTCCCTCCACTTGTGTTTTGTTTGAAGGAACCAGATGAGCAATTTCCCTGAGCCCTGACAGTGAGATATTGCATTTCTGTAATAGGGATTGTTCGTATTGGGACACCAAAAATGAAATTTAGATGTTAGACTTGTATGCACATGTATGTTAAATATATATATGTGCACATACAAATGTGTGCATACATATTTTGTATATGGCTGTAGTAGACCTTTATCTTTCTCTCTACATGCTTTTTGAGAGACAATCACTGATAACTTTATGAAAGTTTCTAGTATAATTAGCCCATCAGAACGGTGCACTAATCCTCATTGCTATTGCTTACTCAGAACTGTTCTGGTTCTTGCATCCATTCCCCAAAGTCATCTCTAGGCCTTAGTTTAGCATGAGATCTTTAGCCTTAATGACAGCATATAGAGCTGGCTGAACTATTGTCTTTCTTTCAGAAGACAGACAAGCTTCTTTTGTGATTAGTCACTGGAAATTCATAGATGCAAACTTGCATCTAAAGGCTGAGCAGTGTTAAACCATGTCACTTTTTTTTTTTTTAACTCCTAATTATGGGTATAGGGATGTTTTTAATCTCTGCCAGGTTTTTTTAATTTATAATGTGTAGGCTGTGGAATCTATGAGAAACCAGATTTAACAGGTCTGGCAAGGCAGAATTTTCTTGTGAAGAGTTCTTCATCCAGAGAAGAAGCTGTAAAAGAACCAGTAGGAATTGCTCACAGTGGTGCAGCAAGTGTTTAAAAACAGGGAACTTATTCAAATGTCTGAATGTAAATATAGATGCCTAGTTTTGAAATCTTTGGCCATGATAAAGTAAACTTAGGAATTTTTACAAGCAGTGCTCTGTATCTGTAGCATGTCGTGAACTTTGAACTAAAGATGTTTGACTATGGTGATTATAATATTTGACTTGCTTAGCAAAACTATATATGTAAAACATCATATAAAAAGTCTAGCTATGAGATTTGTATCACACCTTTACTATCACAGTAGGTGAAAGGTGTCTTCCACTTAGAGTCATTGTAAAGGACATTTTTTGGGGACATATTTATGGCAGCCACATGGAAGCTGTGGATAAAATGCAGAAGAGTAACTCTGGTCATTTGCCTTCTTTCTCCTGCTGTATAGTACAGTCCAATAACTTTTAAATAATTTGCAGCTGCAGATAAAAGCTGATTTTTCCTGAGAATTAAACTAATTTTGTATCTTTTTTTTCAAGAACAAAAAGGAGTCATTAGGACCTCTGTAACTGTCATGCTCTACAATAGGCAAAGCTCATTTACGGATCAGATACAGCCTGTATGTGGGTCAGGTGTGCTCACAAAATGTGCTTGAAAGAGAACAGGATTCTTAATGGATTTATGCCTAGCTTTGTTACATTTGGATATTCTTTCTTTGTGCTGCCACCAAAGATGTAATTTTAGGTTTCTCCAGTACCACTTGAACCAAACACCTCCAAGAGGTGATAAACAGGAGAATAGAACTCTCTGTCTATTTCAAATACTACATGTAGACAAAAACAAGGTGCCAGGTCATTTACCCAAACCGTGGGTTATACCCATTGCCTGGGTTTGTGCTTCTTGCAGGCTCCTCTCGGGAGACACAGCTGCACCCTAGGCTGCTGCTGCTCGCTGTCACCTCTCTGGGTGAAGCAGAGCTGCTGCTCTTGCTCTGTGTTATCACAGAGGTGAGGAGCCCAGGGTGGGGAGGAAGACCTCTCTGTGCAGCACCTGTGCAGGTATCAGCTAAAAAACAGACATAGACGTAACAAGCCAATGTAATAAGGGAGTGGAGGAAACAGACAAGTAGAAGAAAGAATTTGATAGCACCACACCACACCAAGAACAACCTGACTAGATGAGTTTTCTGTGGGCTTTGAGCCTTGCATATAACCTTAAAGGGCTTCTGGTAGGGTAATGAGATCCCTCAGAAGTCTTTCCCAGGTATGGAGAGCCGCTTATGAGAAAGGCCGGCATCATGACTGACTGGAGAAACAGAGAACAAGCAGGGGCATGAAACCGGGAACAAAGACAAGATCTAGAGGCAAGAGTGGCAGTCTTTTTTGTCCTGTCATATCCACTATGTATGTTCCTCTCCTCTGGTTGTTGGCCACTACTATGAATCTGCAATGGCAGTGAGGCAAATTTGCCTCAGACCAACAGGTAATTGTCTACTGCAGCAATATGGATTTTAGAATTTATGAGGTTATGATTTAATCAACAAGTTTGGAGTTGAACTCTCTTCCTAGCCACTCTGGGGTTTCCTATTGTAGTTTATAATTTTGTAGAGCAGTAAACAGAGGAGAAGACACCTGCAGTTCTGCTGATGGACAAGATCAGATGCTTGCACTATGGGCTATAATATTAAAACTAGATCATAAATTAAAGAGGTCACAATCAACTTGACAATTCTCTTTTCTTTCTGATATAATTTTCCATATTGCTGCTGATAAAAGAAATACAAGATTATGTCAGTTGCAGCACCAGCTGTACTGTTTAGTTAACATTTCTGTGTCAGGTGTAACTTCTAGATTAATTTGCCTCTTATTATTTCCTCAGGATATTGTGTTGGCTTTTACATAGGTCTTTTACAACAGTGCAGGAGTTAAGGACACTCAGAATCTTATGGAAGTCTTTAAAACTAATTTCAGTTGTTTAAAAAATAATGTTTGAGTGATCTATCTCCTTTTAGAGTCTGTATATCACAGACTCTAATTCAAACACTGACCTAAATTTTTTCTCTTTTTATCTGAAGGTAAGTCAGGATTAGCAGTGCTGAAAAGGAATGAAATATAATTGATGTGAACTTAATGGTAAGAAGGAGTCCTTTCAGGCACATTCTCTCTCAGATTTTTGGCAACACAGAGAGCCTTCACTTTCTAGCAATTCAATTTCTTGTATTGCAATTGAAGTAATCTGCTTGAGACTCAGAACCAGAACTACTGCCCATAGAACCATTTTTCATCTTCTCAGCTTTCTTAGATGTCTGAAAGGCAGGACGTAGGGACGAGGATGAACAGATGGAGGAGACAGGTGGGGCTGGGAGCTGGGCAGGGGCAGCCGTGGGGAGCTGGTGGTGGGGAGCTGTTGGGCTGAGACTGTTAATTGTGGAAGGAGAAGGCCTGGCACCCCATCCTCACTGCTGACCCTGAAGGTGACGCCAGCTGCTACCAGTCACTCCACTAGCTCAAGCACAGAGCTCCAATACTGCAAACTCCACCTATGCTGCAATTCTGTATCCTGAATATGAAGGGACTACACTTTGAGGTGCCCACATTGCCTCAGTTGCACCGCTGAGATCTGTGTCTTCTGTAGATTTAATTATTTGATTATATACCATTTTCTCCACAGGGTTTTGCCTCAGTCTGTGCATGAGATGGAATTGTTCTGGGAGTGAGTAAGAGGTGTGCAGCAAAGGAACATTTTTCTGCAGGGGTCAGATTTCATTTCTTTCTGGAGTCTGAATGAAGCTGATTGGTATCTAACAACACTTCACGTGGGGAAAAATGCATTTGGGTTATGATGCGGCTTTAAAAAAATTATTCTTGAATGGGCATTAGAATTAGGGGTATTTTTATGCTTTCTTGATGCCTGATGCATAAACTGATTATGACAAGACCCTTCCAGTCCTGTGCCATTAGGTGAAGCCTTCCTTCCCCTTCCTGGCTCACAATGAGGTGAAGAAGGCTAGAGGGGAGGCAGATGGCAGCATTCACAGACAGGGAAGAAAACAGTCTGATTTTGGGTGAGCTATTGAATAAAGACTGTTAATGCTTCTGCAATTTTTCTACATCTTAAATAGTATTTAATTTTCCTAATAGAACTTATTCTGTCACAAAATACCTCCCCTGGAAAGCTTCCAGCTGGGGGTCCTGATTGGTACAGGAGATTTCAGGAAAAAAGACGGAGATCTGATGAAGAAGCCTGAGGTCTGTCCATGTTTCTGCCACGCCAAAGCTATGATGGTTTTGGTTAAGTTATTGTATATTAACTTTTCACAGTCAGCAAATCTCCCCTGTTTTCCAGACAACTACATTGAGGACATTTGTAAAGGGAACATATATTTACACATGTAGAAAACACCACCAACACCTAAATTCAGTAGAAAACACTCTAGAGGTCTAGAAGCCTGGATGACAATTTTTCAAATTGGGTTTTCACTATTACAACCCCTTTGGTAAACTGAGATTATCAATACTTATTTATGTCAATGTTGTTGTGGAAATAACACACATAAACTTGATAATTTAAAATTGCTATCACAGAAAAAGTCATAACGACACAATGACAAGTTGAACTTTGAGAGCAGACTGACAAAGATGTGCAGGCATTGATGAGAAAACAGCATAGATGCTCATACTTTAAACCAGTGATTTGGGTGGATTGGGGCAAGGAGGGAAAAGTATTTGAACAAGTCTATTGTGCAGAAAGGGAATATATGGAGTACCTTTTCAAAGCTTTGCAAATTTTATAATGCTTTTTAATGTGGGGCACAGAAAAACAATAGTTGGTAACTAGAGCTCTCCTAATACTATAAAAGAAATTCTAGTGTTTATTTTCGTGTCTACAGTTTTAAAGGACCTACAAGCTTGCAGGACCATTGAACTGTGTGTGTTAAAACATGTTGTATCTGTTGTATCTAGACTATCTCTTACAGTCTGAATAACCTATGGTGGCAGAGTCTGTGACCCTTTTGAATAACCTCAATAACTAAATTACAAGAAGACTCTTTGACTGAAGGAGAAAAGCTCAACTTCTTGAGTTTTTTTAAACTACCCAGGAAGAATTAATTACTAAACACTTTCAAATATCCAATCCCAACTCATAATTTAATTACATTATAATAGAAATATTAACTTCTGATTTTCTCGACCTGGCTGGGGAGAAGACTCACTTTATCCTGTCACCTAAAATCTTGTGCATTTTATAAGACATAGATGTCCCTTGAAGTCTTAACTGAAGTAAAAGTTTCAATTATTAGTAGCATGATTTTTTAAAAACATGCCTCAGATTCATAGGTACAAAAATTAATTTCCCAGAGAAGGATTTGGACGTACTCCAGTTTGTCAAAGAATTTTTAGTGTCTTGTTCTTTTATCATCTGGTCAGAGAGAATGAACTGCTTGCAACTAGTCAAAAGCCAAGAAAACATTTTGCAGATATTTGACAGATCATTCAAGCAGAGAATGATTCTCAAAGGACCAATGTCTGCCTAAAAAGTTCATGTACTATATGCTAAGAGAGGTGAACTTAATAAAAATAAACTACTGTATTGATAAAATATAAAAAAATTGGCCAAAACATTACCTTAAAATTATGACAATTCAAAGCTTACCTTAGAATTCCTATCTACTTGTAGGACATATCTCTTTATGGCTTATAGCTATCTAGTGCTTTTTTGCAAAAACAAAGTGAATATTTTCAAGATGGAGGATACATTTTATAATTTTATCTTGCTATTAAGTTTTTTGGGTTCTTTTTGGTGGCAGGTGCATGCATTTGAAGAAATGCAGGTAAGAAGCCCATAGAAATGCATGAGCATGTCCATGGTTTTAGAGGAAGGGGAGAAGTCTGAGGTGAGTGCTCTGGAGAATGCTTTTCTAACAAGTGGTATGACCCTTGCAGCTGGCATTTGTAACCCAGCATCTCTACAGAAACAGGTACAAAACTCAAGGAGCACATATGACCATGTCCATACCAGATAACAGTGCAGATGACAACCATTATAACATTGTTAGTGGTCAATAAAGCACTCAGCAAAATGGTGCTCCCTCTGAGCAGACCTGTGCCAAGAGAGGTTTACAGCAATCCTTACTGAGACGCTCTGGTGGGCCACATGTGGTGGTTCATGGTAGTCTCAGAAGAGCAAATTAATGTACCCCAGGCAGCAGCATGGTAAGAAATTACCTGGTAAGATCACTTGTGACCCAAAGACTGGTAGCAGAAGCAGTGGGACTCTAATCACAGTTTAACCCTCTAACCTCAGTCTGCACCTATAAGCTACAAGCTCATTAAAGCACCCTCCTTAACTGGAGCTCGACACTTCTGTAACAGCTGTCCATTTCTACCCCCGGGCCTTTGGTTTGGCAGCTGCTCTTTCTTCCTTGGAGACATTTCCCCACTGAAAGGGTTTGGTGATTTATTTTATACCCCCATTTAGGACAGCAGTGACCATGCAACTCACAGCAAACAACCTCCCCAGAACCTCACCTGTTTAAGCCCCTCAAATTGCTTAATTGCAGATGTTATAAATGAAAGGCAGGGCAGATTCCTCAGCAGAGAGGCAGAGCACTCAGCAAGTGAAAACTCTGGCTTTATGGGAGCCTGGCATTACCACTATGGGACAATGAGACACTGGCACTAATCAAATGGGGACCAGGCACCATGGAGCCCTGCTTGGAGTGAGGCTCGAGGGAAGGCAGAGCAGGGATGGGCAGCGGGGCTCGTGCTGAGGGACAGACCACGCGCACGCAGCGTCCTGCTCGCTCCTTGGTGACCCTGCCGATGGAATCAGGTGCTGTGGCCTGAGCTCTGAGCCCTGCAGCTGGACAGCCATGCAGAGGAGCCTGCAGTTGGAGCAGGAAATGGGAAGCGAGGTATCCCAAGTGACTGTAACAAGGAGACAGGTGTGCTTGGGACTCCGCGTACTCGGGAGGCCAACAGTCCCAGGGGATTGTTGTAAAAGGGTTAACTGCACCACTTAGTCAGTGGCTTGTCTTCATTTTCCTCTGTCTTCACTCAGGATTAAAAACACAAAGGAGATGAATTTTCTCATATTGGGACTTGGTTGTTTATTAAATCTTATCTAAAGTACAGAGAGCTCTGTAGCACTTCTAGCTGCCAGCTAAAAGTGAGCAAAATGGAGATGAATCAAGCTAGTTACAAGGTCTTTTAAAGCTAAGCAGTCCAATAAAGCACCAACACCTACACTATTTATAATTTTGACCCAATAACCAAAATCCCGTGACCTGCAGTGCAACACTAAATATCCAACCAGAAACTAGTACCTGAAATCATAAAGAAGGAAGAAGAAGACAGAAAAAGACAACACCCAAACCCCTTCATCTTGTCTCATACCTATTACTATATTCTAAAACCTTCACATTCAGAACCCTTCACCATGTGAAATCACACACATCTATTCCAACTACACACCTGTTAGTCTAACTCCATTACTCAAATTTGGAAGCCCTCTCCAAGGCCTCAAGTCAAAGGCAGTGTTCTCCTGGGGGTCAGTGTCAGAAAGCACAGAAAGTTCAAAACTCCCAGGTTTCTGGGTTCCAACAGATTGTGGCCAAATCTTCTGGTCTCTGTAGCACCTTAAAGTCAATTTGTGCCGTGCACTGCTCCCATTACTCTGGGATGCCCTAATTTTTCCTTGCAGGAAGGTGGACTGCTGGCATATGCTGTACAGTGCTTTGCTACAGATACAATTTCACCTAAATGCTGCCTAGTCAGATGCTCTTTGCCTCCCATCTCCCATGTCAACTAATTTTGCCAGGAGGAAAGGTGGCAGCTGGCTAGCAGAGCTCACCCTGCACATCCATGTTGGCCTCATGAGCTGCTGTTTGGCTCAGTGTGCCACCTGTGTGTGTGTGTCAACAGGTAAAGGCTCTATGTCTTTTATTTCTAAGATTATGCTCAGGAAGTTGCTCAAAAATGCTGACTTCAAGAAGCAAAAGAGATTTTTATCCTTACCTCTTCATTGTTTACAGCTCTGGCTAATCGTCTGCTATGAGTTAAAATAATTTGTGGGCACAAGTAGGTTCTAGGAGTCTGATGTTAAATTTAGAAATGTTCTGGCGGCTGGAGCGATGTTTTGCCTTGATATTCTTAACAATAGCTTTCACGGAGCAGATTGAGGATATTAAGTTTAGCTGCCTCTTGAAAAGGAAGAAACCTTGCATGCTGCTACTACGTAAATTCTCACTAATCATTGCAGCCCACCTGGTCTATGTTTCACTGGTTTCACTATTTTATATCAGATGAGGCTGTAGTTTTGTGGGTTTTTGGCTTTGTTTATTTTGTTTTGTTTTGTCCCATAGAAAGCCATTAGAAAATCAAGGTTGATGCATTCTTTTAAGAGAAATCTGAGGTAGCTCTTAGCCATGGGAGTTTAGATGGTTGTCTCTTAGGAATAAATAGCCAACACCACTGATCCCACTGCATTTCTGGTTAGGTTGATTTCATTTTTTGTGCCAAGTTTTGCTGTTTTAAGCTCCCAGTTTCAGTAACTTTGTTGCTTCAGCGGAACAGCAGTTCAGCAGATTGGGATTAAACAAGGTGAGACTTCGGTCTTCAAATTACATTTCTTCTTCTATTTGCATTTTTGTTACACTGTTCAGAAACTTCAAGTATTTTTATTTCTTTTTATAGGGGAAGACAGTTTCTAGTGTAGGGTTTATTTTTTAAAGTTTTGTTTAATTTAGATAGTAAAATACTGGTTTTGATCTCTGTGCTCCTGTCAGATGTTCTCATTTATCAAGATTTACTTGTTATTTGTATATCCATACTGCTAAGTGACTTCTAGCCTGGACATGCACCTTTGGATCCTATTTCAATTAATCTGTGTCTGTTCTAGTGGTCACAGTGGGAACACAAACTGGTACGAAGGAACATAACAGGTGTTGCTTATTTACTGTTTCTGAATGTTCATTTTTAGTACTATTTTTGATATTTTGATTGTAAAAGGAGGAAGACACGAGGTGTGGAGAGTATTGAGTGAAAGAGTTCTGTCATTTGCTTTCCTGCTTTAACTAATTTATATATGAGGAAAGCAGGAACTACAAAGCAGAGGAACTTATAACTTTGAGACTACCCAACTTCCTGTTGTAAAATTAGGTGAACTTTGCTTAGACTTGAGTATTGGGGTTTCAGAAGGATAGACTAGCAACCAGGGATTCTCAGAATTCCTTTGCAATCCTGGATAGTCTCAGTTTTTATTATTATTTTAATTTATTATTTGTATACAGAAGTGGATGTATTACAGGTGGTTCTATGTGGTGGTTCTCTCTCAGAGAGAGATATAAACCTGTGAGTTTGTCATTGCTCAGCTTCTTGGATGCAGTAGACAAGTTTCCTTGTAGTCAAGCTTTTGCTCTGCATTAAATAGCTACTAGTAATATCCCACACAAATTCCAGATTGTTAGACTAGTTGAAGATGTGCTGTTGCAGGATTTTGAAATCTTTGATACCAGCTTTGCCCATCATCAGTCCTTTTTCTTTTACAATGGTTCTAGTGGCAAACATGAAACTGAAGGAGAGTGTGATATAGCACTGGCCAGTTTAAATCTTTTTAAATCTGCCTAGTAGTTGCCTAATGCATTAAGTTAATAACTGCCTGTCCTGTGTATTCCCAAGACCTTTTGGGGAAGACATACCCATTACTTTTACACACCATTCTCTCAAGTAACCAGGAACTTGGCTAATATATGGAGTCCATCAAGGAATCATTAAACAGTTTTTTCCCCCACTATTTTTTATTTTGATTTCCAAGATGAGGAGGCTAAAAATAGGCTAAGTCAAAAAATGTGTGATAAAACAGGAAGAGGAAAAGCAGCTGGTTGTATCATTGGTATCCCCTTTTTATACATCATATAAAAAGCACTCTGAACTTTGAAAGATCTCCCACATTTTGCATTATTATTTCTCCCTGAGACTCTTCAAATTGCACTATAGAAATGCCTTAAGGTAACTTTGAACTCTCTGGCTCAAGGAATAGCTTCTATCCTGAGTGAGAGTGCTTTGCCCAAGGACACTCACAGATGGAAAACTGAAAAGATACTTTCTGGGGAGATGTGAGAGAGGCATGTTCTTAGACAAAGCTGATGTAGAGGGGGGATTGTACTCCATCATTCTATGTCCTGGATGAAGGTTGTGAAAAAAGGGTTCTTAGCTCTTGTATATAGGAGCAGAAGGAAAGGTGGAGAAATACTTTGTGGGGAGATTTAGATCCTGATCAGGGAGATACTTCCTCAGGAGTATTAGCCATATACAGTAGTGCACACAGAGTTATAACATTGCTTAAGTTGTAAAATGTATTTAAAATACTTAAGCTGAACTGTAAACTTGCCAATTCCACCACTAAACCCAGCTCCTAAGAGCCACAGCATCACATCTGTTAAGTACCTCCAGGGCTGCTTATTTTAAGCTCACCCACTTATGTGGGCAGACTCTTCCAAGTTAGAAAGAGTGCAAAAGATAGTAAACAGAACTTTGATTACTGAATGTCTGTTCACCTAACATCCTGTTCCCCTATACACCATGTGCTGTGGTCTCTGAGCT
>JAODKT010001744.1:48444363-48543516 GCA_027576195.1 Cossypha heuglini
CTTCTCCATGGGCTTGGCTGGTGGCCTGGAGACTCTTCCTGGACAATTAGCTCAACCTATGTCTGGAACCAGAGGGAAATCCCCAGAGGGATTTCCATATGTAGATGAATGGATGTTTTGGTTTTTCATTATATTTTCAAATTATCCCCTCACTGCCATTTGTTTACTGGCACTTGTGCTAAGAAAACAGTGTAGCACCTGATCTCTTCCAAAAAAAAGAGAGAGCCAAATGTCTGAGCACTGCTGTAGGTTCGCATTTTGTGTTGAGTATTCAAATTTCATAAAATACAATTGTCTTTTAAAAATAATAAAAAAATCACTTACTTTGCTAAAGATCAAAAAATAATGGAAATAATGTAAACATCCAAAAGTTTGAATTCATTCCTAACTGGATTCATCTTTACAGGCAGGCAATAGCAAAATGTTAAGTCTCCTAGCAGTCCAAAGAAACTCATGGAACAATGCATGCATTTTCTTTGACACAAAAAAAGACTGGACTGTAAGGATGAGAAACTACTTCAGTCATATCACACTGTTATTGTGAAAGAATAATGTGCTATAGTACAATACCTAGGACAAGTGTATACCCCAACTGTAGAATAGAATCACTTAAACTGGAAACAACAGAATGGATTACTATAGGAAAATATTTATAAAATACTGCACACTGCTTCCTCAGTCAACCAGCATATGTAAACAAACAGCTAAGCTCGATTGAGTTTTAAAATATTATTTAAGTTCATTTATCTTATAATCTTTTGCATAACATGCCAGTTTATCTTTCACACCATCACAACTCATCTGTCACAGCCCACAGTGGCTCATTAGAGGTTTATACATCAGCTCATACAGACGTTTAAGTGGAGCTATACAAAGAAATGTGCGAAACATACCAAACTTACACATTGTGACCAGAAAGGCATATTCCATATGTAAGCTAATAATTGGATAGTGGAACTTAATGTTTGATGCAACATGTGCTATTTTATTGAATGTTACAGATATACAAACAAGACCATGTAATGAGATATTAGAACTGTCCTGTAACGTTCACTAATATTGCCACATGTCACAACTATATATGTGTCTATTTCATAAGCTATCCTTTGATACAGAATACATCATATGGCACATGCTATAGCTACATGATGATGGATGATGAGACTTCTATCTCACTAAATGGTCATAATATTGAGAATGAGAAGTCTGGTCCCATTGTAAGAAACGGGTGTTTTATCATCAAATTCAAAAAGGAGCAGTTTGATGCAATGTGTAAAAATCAGGTGAAAATTAAATAGTCTAACATCCATCATAATATATTCTATAGAACAACATTGCAGAATAAATGGGAAACATTCAGGAAAGGTAGTGTTCTGACATCTTGCAATCACACTTTTAACATCTGAATTTACATTTTATATATAATGGCAAATTTTAAGAGGTAAATAAAGTGTTCTGTTTCATTTTACCTGGAATGTGTGCTCCAGATCAATAAGGTGCTGTATCCTAAACATTTATACAGCTTCTGGGCTTGGCAAATTTCTTTACCCTGACAAACTAACCAATGGAATCTATCCCACAGAAGAGCCCTATGCCTTGAACTAATTCACTAAGCACTGCCAAGGAATTTCTAATGAATCTGAAATTCCTCTTGAGTAGACCAGCAATACGATGAAGATGAAAGAGTCCACAACAGTTTTAGCAGACATTCATAAAAGTAACAAAGAAAACGAAGTAAGAATATCCCCCTCTCCTCTCCATAGATAGATAGATTTGGAGAAGCCTTAGGAAAAGGCTGCTAACAGAAGGTTGGCACATTTGAAGCATATTGTTAAACACAAGTTCCTTTGCCCTTGGGCATTTTGCTATTGTTCAACAATCAGCCTGCTCACAAGCATGCTTCATAATGCACAGAAAGGCTTCTGACCTTTCTTGGTATCGCCATGTGACTGTAACGCTGCACATGGTCTGCAAGGCAATTGCATAAACATGGTGTCTTGGTGGAGTTTGGTTCACTGAAAGCCTGACCAAACAGAAGAAAGCAAGGAACACGTTGGTGCAGGAAGTGTGAAACACATTGTTCTTAACATCCCCTTGCTGCATTTCCTTGTTTCCTGAACTTTCCAACGCAGTGACTTGTTAACTAAATGTTTTCCCCTTCTTTGCCTCTTTTCTTGAGGCTGATGATTATTTTTTCTGTCTGAATTAGTTGTCTTTTGGGCTTAACTCTTAGATGGTGCTCAGAGTCTCCCAGGACTCAATGAGAAAACATCAGCTTGTATTCTCAAAGCTGCCTTTGAAAGATAAGTCACATTTAAATAATGTGAAATATGTACCCCACTCACAAATGTTCACTTTTAATATGAAAAAGAAGCTGGTTCTACACAGGTATTGGTAACTGTTGAGATATTTTAACTTTTAATAGCATTAGCGTCAACTTATTAAAAGCTTAAAAGTTGTGCCATCATAAAGGAATGTGAATTGTTTTTCCAGTTGCAGTTTATGCTTCTCCACCCTTCTCCAGTCTTCTGTATACCCTTCCACCTGTGACCACTGGACACTGTCTCATGAGAAGTTTGAAACTCTGGTTGACAATGTGGACCCTTGGAACGTGGGTGGAGTCAGTGGAGTTACAAGTGTCTTCAGCCAAAACCTGTAACTGCGCCACCGTTCAGACACACCTTCTCCTACCAGAAGTGCTCACTGTGTGAACTCCTGATGAATGGTGGATGCCTACTCACAACTGATGGCTTTTGCTCTTTACAGACACTTGCAGTTTCCCTTTGGTTCTTTTACTTACCTTAGAAGCACATGGAAATTCTAGTGTTTTCCAGTCCTCTGCCTAAAATACTGTCCTTTAAGCAGCTCCAGTGTAATTACATGAATCTGGATTCAGAATTCTTGATAAATCCTGTATAATTTAAAAAGTCCAAATACAGCTGTGTTCACATGAAAGAAAAAGGTGTATATTTTTAGATAGGGGAATGATGTGAAGAATCGGCAGCTCAAATGAAAGAGCAAGAAGAATCTAGTAGCAGCATGGTGGATAAATCTCCCCAATGTATATATATAATTAAACTGAGCAGTGAGAACTGGGCACTATTACTATGCTCTGCTCTGATCATCCTATTCTTACTGTTTCATCACATCCTTTGATTTAGTGAGACAACATATTGATGACAAATGTGGTAAAAAAATAAATATATACTATTCCACTTAATTACATTCATCCTGAGCTTGCTCACCTGTGCTAGAATCTAGAATGCCTGTTTTATACAGGAAATCACCTGACATTTTAACATAAATTCTTCTTCCATTTAAGTTGCAGTAAAAAAGGCATTTCATTTCCCTTTCTGCTCTTGAAAATATAAACTTTCTGTGGCACTAGAAACTGATACAAAAGGAGACAAGTGAACATTTATAGTTGTTATTGTGTTCATATTTCTTCATTTCCACAAGTGTGGGATGCAAAGTACTTGGGAGACTTTAGGTTTGTTTGCTGCCAGTTCCTACAGAAATAATGCTTTTCACCAGTCATCACAATGGTGACACAGATGAAAAAGAAGTAGTGATTGAAGTTTGGAACATCTAACTTGTACATCTCTTTTTTGCCAGTTAATTCCTGCATCTTAAAAACTTGAATAATGATAAAAGGTCTTAGGACGCCCTCTAATGAATGGCAGATATCGGGATCTATTCATTTATTTCTTCTGACTTCATTAAGGGGGCTTGTTATTCCACTAGTTTCCTGAAGATTTTGTAAAGCTTTCATCCCTCCCTTTTTTCTTAAGTGCAAATGTCAACTGGGTCAAGATGCAATACCCCAGTGGTGATGCTGAGATTGAAAATGTGCTCCCTTGACCAGTGGCTAATGCCAATTGGACTCGACACGGGGTGGTCTGAGGGTTTTTTAAAAATTCTGCTAAGAAAAACAGACTGAAGTGCAGATGACCCTCAGACTGCTGGTGAGCTTTGTATAAGCCTAGCTGTGCTTGCTTTCAAAGCTGCAGAAGGCTCCTGTTCTTGACAGTCTCCTCATGGACAGGTTGTCCCCTCTGCTCTCTGGCCTTGAGGACTTACTCCTCTCCAAGGGGTTCCGCAGGCCTGCTGTGTTTCGCTGTCTGTCAAGTTTGTCACTGATGGAGTAGCTCTTCCGTGTGTGCTGTGCATACAATGCGCTGGACTCCTCTGCAGAGTAGCTGTTGGCTCGCTCTATTTTTGGGAGTGGGATGCTGTTGGGCAGAGTTGTTGTAGCACTGCTGTCTTGAGGAGATAAAGGGATTCCCTTCTTGTCTTTGACTTCAATATCCTCGTGGTCAGAGCTTGGGTGGGTTAGTTCAGCCTCTCTCTCTGGGTGGCAGCATCCCAAGTCCTCTACTTTGCCCCTGAGACTTCCAGGGAAACTGGCCCTCTCTGCAATGGCCTGGGGAGCACTCACACACCTCGTGTCTATGCAATCTGTAATGCTTGTGTACTCTGCTGTTTTGACTGGGATGCCAAGGCTGCTGAAGTAGCTTCGAGAAGGAGAGAACATGAAGCTGTGAGATTTCACAATTGGTGTTTCCTCCAGAATAAATGGAGTTGTAGCCAGGTAACGACTGCTTTTAGATCGCTCTAAAGTATGATACAAGGGAGGGTCTGAATCCCATGGGATTTGGCAATCTGTGATTTGCGAATAGTCTGAAGAAAATGGTCTTGTTTCTATCCCAGAGGTTTCCTCATAATCAAGACTCCTGCCAGAGATCTTCTCACCAGCTCTACTGCTGATGTATGCACTATTAGTTAAAAGCGAAGAGGCTACGTGAGCTGGCAGAGCTGCATCTTCGGGACCAAGAATATTTATGGAGCTCTCGAGAGGTTCTGTGTCAGAATGCATCTCATCCATGGCAGAAACATAGATGTCTATACAGGACGAAGGCCTTCTGGAGTCTGGGGCGATTGACAAAGTGCTGGTAGGGGGTAAAGGAGCCTTTCCTTCTTTTGCTATTGAGTGGGAACTGATTGCCCGATGCAGGCTTGGAGATCTTTCCTTAAAAATGCTTTCCAACTTTTCCAACCCACACTTGTCCTTCATATTTGTTGCATAGAAGGAGTGGCTTCGCATGCGGGGTGTGATTGTAGGTGACGTTGGGGACATGCACTCCTCTCCTGTGGGATCAATGCTCTCTTGAAGCTTGTAGGCATTTCCTTCCTGACTGTTGAAGCTACTCTGCCTCACAATGTAGGCTGCATCAGTACAGTCGGATGAGGTCCTGGACCGTATCTTAGTTGTCTCTGCTCTCTCAATGCCAGCCATTTTTTCAAAGGCAGTCACCATTCGTCCCATCATGTCTTCCAGCTGAGCAAGCCTGATGTCAACGGTCTGCAGAGAGGCCTTCATGCAGTGCTCTCTCTCATTTACCTCTTCCAACCTCATGGCCATGTTCTCCACCCTTTAGAAAGGGAAGAATTGAACAGGTAAATTTCTACAAAGCAGTGACGTTCAGCTAATAGGTCACCAAACCAGTTGGAAACAAATACGTCTCAAACCCCAAAAGCAATGTATGCAACCTCATCTGCCTCAAAATCCTGCTAAAAGAGGTTTTGTAAAAAAAATACTACGCACTCAGGGAACTGCTCCAGTGGGTTAAACCAGGTGCATCAGCTGTGTTATGCAGAGGGGGGTTTGGGTGTGCCTCATTTCAGGGATGGTTAGCTAAATGAAGTAAAGAAAGCAGGCAATGCATCACAGAAGATAGGCACTGTTACATTTTTTCCTGGTGTTTGCCCCAGATTCACACTACCAATGTCCTACCTGGATCTAGTTACGTTTTCAACAGGACAAGTGATTTGAAACTGACTGCACCATAACCACTCTTATTTGCACAGAAGGGAAGATTTTATCAAATAATGGAATATTGGACAGCATTAATGCCTCGTTACCCAATGTTCAGAACTTTTGCTGGTAAAACACTGAAGTCTTAATACCTTGAGGTGATGTGCAGCAGAACCTGCAGACAGAGAAGAGGAGAGGACAGGGAGGAGTGTGACTCAGGTTCCTACAGCAAGTCTCACATTTCTGGGAAATAAAGGTTTTTCCTGTGAAGTCTGTGAGTTTTGAAGGCGCAAGCACAATAAATTAAATGTGCAGCAGCCACTGTATTGCTATCATCAGTCTTTAATAGACAAATGATCCAGTAATCACTGCTAAGAAATGAACTGGCAGCTTCAAGAAATCTCATTCTACTCATTATCATTTAGGCATCAGTCTGTTTCTAGTTCTACCAGCTCCTCCAACAAAACAGATTAATGTTATTGCCAGTACAGGATATGATTCCAGAATGAGAGCAGTTTATATGGGAAGCAGTTGAATTTTCACTTATGTTATTACTTATATGAACTGCTATTTTATAAAAGCAATTACACTTTTGAAATATTTATTAGTCAATAATTGAGTCCTTCACCCCACATTCAGATTCTATAACAACTGCTCCAAGATGATGAACAGATAAAACATTGCAATTTTAGGGCTGCCAGATATAAGAAAAAATTTTACTGGATTTTACTGGATTACAGCTCAACATCCCACAAAAAACCTTTCACCCCAGCAACAGTTACCAATTGTATTACCAATGAATTTATAACATTCTTTAAAGCTAACTGGATAATCTGGCTATGGTACTGCTGTTTTGTTGTTTTTGCCATTGTTTTGGTTTGATTTGTTTTTTCTTTCCTGTTTTGACAGCTGTACACAAATGAAATAATTTTTAATACAAACATAGCCAGTTGGTCTATGAGTGGAACTGTCCATAGTGAGCTAAGTTTTGCATCTTGCATTCACGTGAGAGTTACACAATGCTGCTGAACACAACTAATGCATCCCAAGGAGAACCTAGAATAACACCTTGATGGTTGTTGTTCATGTATTTGTTCTGCCTTCCCTGAATGTGATCTAGCAGCTACTGTCAGTGGCACAGAGCATCAGACAAGGAGAAGAGAGACTTTTGAGTTACGTGGTCTGTTGGTTGCTATGGAACTGATGACAAATGTGATTGCATTGATAGTAGTGGAAAATTTATAGAGAAATGTAACTAGATAAGCACAGAGCAGTTTGGGTTTGGAAACCAGGGGTAACCAGAGATGTGCATAGGTAACTGAAAACATATACATGTGTTTACATTTCATGAGCCCCTGCTATAAAATTTTATTCACAAAAAGAAAGCTTGAAAGATGATGGTCTCCTCCAATCACAAAATATTAGCTTAGTCATCCTTAGCTATATATATTGCATATGGCTTCTCCAGAATGTTTAACAAATATTTATTCTATTAGTGATATTCTCTTGTATTAATTCAATGTTCAGTTCTGTAATTATTTATCATACAGCACCATGTTCTGGTAGTGAACATATCAGAAACATGATAAAATCACATCAGCCAAATGTTATGGACATAAGAGGATATGATCTGGAGAAATACAGCCATAATCTGGTCCTTAAAATGTTTTAATAAGTGATTTTTTCTATTTTCCCATATTCTTGGGAAAATATTTTTGCATTCAGTGAATAGACAGTCTGGCCTGTATATCCTTTAGGAATAGTTTTGAATTAAAACAGAATTTGAAAATAAGAATGCCCAAGTTTTGCTCCGGACTTTTTTTCTCCATGTGTATTCAGGAGCAAGTATAAACCTTTTAGCAAATCTCACAATATCCAAAGAGAAAAAGAGCAGGCTACATGCAACACATGCATCAAGGTGTGCTGCTGAAGCTCAAAAATTTCTAATAGTGAAACAAACGTGGACTTTATCAGGATAATATTCAGTAACGAGGTCAGGACTCAGAACTTGGCAAAGATTTTATATTATTTGCAATAAGACTCTTTAATTATGGTTTGGGAGATGATGACTTTTGCTGGCATTCATTTTGGTTTATTTATATTTAACCTTTGCACATTAGTTCATCAATAATTTATTTAAAATAATTCTTTAATGGGAGTAAGGCAGTCTTTTCAGAAGTAGACCTCTTAATTGAATGCTAGAATTAGGTTCACAAGCCTCTTTGTTGACCTAGGTCCATTTCTAAGGCATCATTCATAGTTCAAAATCCTTTTCAAAGCCACAAAGACTCTTAACATGAAAGACACTTACAGAGATACCACTGAGCTTGTGATAGGTGATTGTGGAATGGTTTTACTTAAATGAAACACAGACAGCAGTTCCCAATCCTGTAACAGGGTACTTTGCCTGACATCTCTTGGTAAAGCAGTGCTGATGGAAGCAGCCAGCCAGCTTTCCCGGGTGCAGTGGTTTTTCCTGGCTAAGGAAGTTGGGTTTTCATGGCTGCATTCCCACTGGAGCCTAAGACCACTTAACTTTTTATGACCACAGAGAGATGCCACTAGAGTCACAGACCTTTCCTGCTGTCATTTTTCAAGTGTGAGTGGGCCTGGTAGGGTCAGTCCTTTTTACCAGCACAGCTATTTCTGTGCACTTCAGGCTGCCAGCTCTGAAATCAAGCTAATAGCTATGTCATCATCCACATGGATGCTGTTCATGTAATTGCACTGCAGATTATAAAGTGCTGTACTAATGGATACCACAGAGTACCAAAGATGACATAATAATATCTGCTCTAGCCAGCTTATCTGCTTTTCAAATACTGTTATGATGTGACCCTGCTCCTTTTGAAATCAACATGAAGTTTTGCACAGGTATGAAAGAGTTGAGACCGCTTCACATGGATGCTTACTAAAGTGATTGTTTCAGTAGCTTCATGCCACATCAGGAAAAACAGTGCAGTCTTTTTTGATCATCTTACATATGTCTTTGTACTGGTTAAGATGTAATACAGTGATTAGAAAGGAAGATTCTCCACAAAAGGTCATGATTCTTCCATTGCAATGAAGTGAATTTGTCCAACTTAGCTTTCCTCACAGGTCTCCAGGAGATTCACCATGCATGCTTTGATAAATGCATTCAAGGGAAACACCTTACACCCTTTCACTGCTTTATATTTTTCACTTAGTCCATAACTTCATCTACTATATATCAGTAACCTGATGCTACTTCCACATGCTTGTGTGAGATCCCAGCTAGTGGGCTACTGTAGCAGAGCATCTCACCCCCCACAAGAGCTTATCTGTTGTTTATTAGTCAGTCAGATAACTCAAACAGGACAAACTGTCTCATATTTCATGGGGTATAATCTTGTGTAATCGCTGAGTGACTTTGGTGCCATGGTCACTGGTCTGGCATCTCCCAGCTGCCAATAAAAATCTCACTGTTGAAGCAAGATCTAGCAAGACACACTGAATTTCTGACTGACAGACTCTTTATACCTATAAAAAGCACACAAAACCTTCGCAAAGCAGAAATATTGCACACATTTTCCTGGAAATGTGTGGAGTTTCTCCTGTTCATGGGAATCTACTTTGTGTTTACTCCCCAGTGGTTAAGTGAAGGTACTTGTGCCCATTATCATCATTTCAGTGGTAAGCTACATTCGACTCCTAATCAATACTGTTTCTTTTGCTAGCTTTAATTTAGGTACCTTGATACAGTGCACTGTTTCATGCTGTAATCTACTAGTAGTTATTTTAGTTATATACTGCAGAGTAACTAATTCCAATTAAGATTTTTTCATCTGTTATCTTTTGTCTGTTTAATAAATCATTCATTTTATATAAATACTTGTGATTTGCCATAATTAGAACTTGCCAGACAAAGTGATTCCTTACATTTAAACTGTTGCCAAAATCTTAGGCTAGGGAAGGACTGACTTTCATTTAGACCCCTTTCTGTGAAGGACTTTAAATACACAGTGGAGTTCTTTCTTCCCATCAGAGTCAGAGTCAGAAGTCAGAAGAAGCAGAGCTTCTTTAATCAACTTTGTTTATTAAAAGAAATAACAGCTCCCAGCAGCAGCTACTCCTCTGAATTGCTTAGTACTTGAGGTCAAAGAAAGAGAAACATCAAGTGTTGTTCTACGCTTTTAATTTCTGAATGTGAAGTGATCAAGTAGAGGAGGTGACATCAAATATGAAGACATCTGTGGTGTTCTTCATTACAAGAGAAGCAAGGAGATTCCTGAACTGAGGCAAGCTCATAGGTTGCCAGGGTGGACTATTCCAAGGTGAGAGTGTAAACTGAAGCTTGTTGCAGGTGAGTCAGACAAGACATCGTGGTCCTGCCCAGCACAGCCCCTGACTGCATAGCTGAAGTAATTCAGTGACAGGTCAATGTATCAATGAGCAGGATCTCTTCTTGTTATAATTTCCTGAGCCCCTAACCTGTCTCTGTGACCCACTGAGGCTCGAAGCAAGACTCTGTTCCCATCTTACATTTCCCTTCCAGTGCCAGCCCCCTACTCCTGCTTCCAGGTACACCAGGCTCTGTATGCAGGGCGTGCAGTGTTCCTCCTCCTAGCACGACCTGGAGCACTTTGATGAGCCCAGCTGTAAGTAGGAGCTGCCCAAGCAGAGGGGAGCACTACCACATGCACAGAGGTCGGGAGGGCAGTGACTGGTGGAGGTCCAGGTGCAGTTTTGTCACACAGAGCTTGTCCCAGCCCTTCCCTTCTTGAGCCTAACAGCATGCTCAGCTTCTTGCAAATGAAAGGTCTTTAGGAAGAACCTCACTCACATTTGCAGGGTTTTCTGGTTCAATTTTACACCACATAAAGCTGACTTAATTGGACAGATGACTAAAGTGGTATCTCATGACTTTAACATGGGTATTTATACTTGGTCTACTACTACAGGCTAATGACTGGGTGTAGGATAAGAAACTGTAGTCTTGTATCTTCTCTATTTTCTTTGCCCTGTATCTTGTTACTTGTGCAATGATAACTCTATTAAGAAACTCCAAAGTCTGGAAAATCTGGATTTTATATATTTGAATGTTCCACAGGTTACAAAAAATAATTTTTGTGTTGTCATGGTTTAGGAATGGTATTCTCCAATTTAGAAACCATGCTGCCACTTCCCCTCCCTTGCTCCAATTGGAGCCACAAAAGGCAAAGTCTGAGACAAGAACAACTTACTGGAAATAGCAATGAAATAAGAAAATTAACAGTAGCAGCAATAAAATTACAACAAAAGGTGGAAGGAGAAGGAGAAGAAGAAAAAGAAGAAGGAGAAATTATTTACAGTGAAAAGACCCTGACAATAAACTGTAGGCTGTTCCATTCATCATGTTTTCTCAACCAGAAGGAATCCCTTCTCCTCAGAAGAAAGAGTCCCTTTCCCCTGCCCCTGGCAATGACATAAGGTGGTACCAAACAACCTCAGGGTCCTCCCATCTCCTCCTGGCAACTGTAAAAATTAATCCTGTCCTCGCTGGAACCAAGACAAGTGTTTTAGATTTAAGAGGACTTGGCCATGACTCCAGGCAAAATAAAAGACCCAGGTATCCTGTTTCTGAAATGGGTCATGTATGATACTTAGATAGCCCTGACTCCTCAAGCATCTTTTAAATATTCCCCAGACCCATTAAGAAAAAAGAACAGCATTCAGCTGGGATGTCATTGTTGAAAGTCCTATTAGTGTGCGTGGGCCTCTGAGTGACCTCCGCACCCCACAGGGTCACTGCCTGGATTCTCTTAGAGACCTGGGGCACACTAGTCTCCACATTAAACTATTGGCTAAGTTAAATGGATTTTTAAAGAGCTATTTCTCTGTAAGGCTCAGGTGTTTGGCTTCTTTAGGATTCATATTCATGAACTTGATTCTGGAGGTGTTCTGAGATTTTCATTAAAATTAGAGATAAGGGCTCTTTTCCTACAAAATAGGGTCAATACAGAATGAAAAGGCAGACTGTTGTGTTTTCAGTTTCAAGGACTTACAGCATTTGCATGATGTAGGGCATGACCTAGCAAGATTACTTCTTATTATAGGTCTTCAAAAATACCTCTTCCTTCCTTGGCCACAAAAAGAAAAGCTATACTCAGATTTGAACCTGCATCTACGATTTTTCAGTTCAATTCTGTGGCCACTGGACTATCAGAACACAAGAAAAAAAAGGTACTCAGTTGGACCACAGACCAATCTTACTACCTAACTGTGAAGTACACATAATTCTTCCTCCTGTATATTCTCCAGTCTTGAATATTTTTTGCTCAGGAATTTTATGTGCTCAACATGATCTCTATACATTTAGCAGTTCTTATTGGATTTCTCTTTCTTGTCTAGTCTTGTTTGAATGCATATAGCCTTTTAGCTGACATCATCAGCTTCTTTTGAACCTCACCATCTTTCAGAAATTTTTTCTGTTACACTACTTATGACGAAATAAAAATATCACCTATTTTCTGTTTATTTTGAAACTGGGATCCTGCTAAATTATTCTGTTACTCCCCTATATTTTGTTCTGAGTGTGACAGTAAACAATTCATTTCTGCTCACCCTTTCCACAGTTAAATAGACCTCTATAATTGCATCCCTCATTTGTCTCTTTTAGACCCAGTAATGCTGGATTACTTGGCCAGCCTTTGACAAGGTAGCCATTCCATGCCTTACCAACTTTCCCTCTAATATCTTTTTCTAAAAATGTATGTTTTAGGAGTACTTTTGTTTTCAGTAATGCAGATGATTAAATAATATTATATCTTCTATTCCTGCTCTGAAATAGATTTATTTCAAAACCAAATTAACAGCATCTTTCCTTGCCTATTGAAAACATAGTTTAGGTACAGCTGAACTGGAGGCAGTGCTGGAAGATTGTGTAGAAGGAGAGGAGTGTTATATCTGCGTAACTGATGAAAATGACAACTCACTTGTCCTCTGTTATTCAAATTAAAATGGAGTTTTCCAGGAGTGGAGTATTCACTGGTACATAAGTTTTATGAATATCTAACGGGACATTACCCTAAAATATTTATTGGCAAAAGTGCTATGAATCAAACACAAACTCAACACACTCAACAGTGTTCCACGAACGCATATGAGGGCCACAGCAGATCAACAGACCTAGAAATTTTTAGGACTGGTGAACTTGAACAATAGCAACTTCCACTAAATTACTGCACTGCTTTTTTCCTCTGTGCACGGCTGTAGGTGAAATGTCTTGCTTAAATGTCATTTAAAATCCATGTTTTTATTGGTCCCAAAGAAACTAGTTTACCTAGCCAGGCTATCCTGAAACAAGGCTTGTTTCTTACCTGAATGGCTCACAGATAAACACTAAAGTCATGGTTTTCATTGAGGAACTTAACTCTTCCATTTTGTTCTGACTACCTGTGCCCTGAAATTCCTCTTTAAGAACTGAAATGCAAGCATAATTGGTGCCTCTCACTGTATCAGTTATATTTTAATACAACTAGATAAAAGATCCCTTTTACAAAACTTATCATACAATGATGAGGGTTGGAAGAAACCTTAAAGATCATTTAGTTAACACCCTTCTGTCACAGGCAGGGACACCTTCCCCTAGACCAGGTTCCTCAGAGCCCCATCTAGCCAGGCCTTGAGAACATTTGCTTTACCAAAAATAATCAGAAAGAGAGAAAATAAACTCATCATATTTTATCACTTTACTTTTTAATTAAGACTTACCAAAACAATTTCATTTCCTTCTCAAGTAAAAAAGAAAGAGTGAGACTGGTGACAGAAACACATTTCCAGATCAGCTTATGAGAACAAAAAAGCTCACCTTTCTGAAGTGACACGGATTCTTTCATCATTGGAGGAGTTGAATCTATCATCTTTTTCTCTGAAATACTCTTCTATGCACTGCTCTTCAAAGTCATGGACCTTTTTCAATTCATCCTCAGTTATGAAAAGTTCTGTGGAAAAAATTGACAAAAGAATTTGGCAAATATTAACATGTGAAACCAACTACATTATTACATTTGTGAAACTCATGGACTAAACTTTCATAAGCAAGTATGTGGCATTTTGATACGAACGCAGATAGATGCTGTTAATTACTGAATTATTTGCTTTAGTTATATGTGATTCTGGAGACAGAAGCACTTAAGCAGGCAAATGCTAAGCAAATATGAATATATTTTGATTATATGAGATCAAAACACAGATACCGGTCAGATCCTGGACAGATGGTGAAAGCCAAAGCCCACCTGTAACCCAACCGATGTATAATGAGATTAGCAGACTTCTAGGAAAGCATGTGTGAGTACAGGGGCCTGCCCAACATGGCAAGAACTGATATCTGCAGGCAGCAGTGTGATGGGAGTGGAAGGAGAGCTGTCTGGCTGCATCTCCAGTGCCACACGTGACTCCTGCTCCCTCCTCGCAGAGAAGTGGACTGTGGCATGAGCTAATGCTGCGAAGAGACACACATCCCTCAGCTCCCTGCCACTGGCATGTACATTGGGCAAGGTGGAGATATTCTGCTTCAAGAATCAGATAGAGAAGAGGGAAGTGTTATCAAAATAATCTGACTGATGGAAAAAATAATTTTCCATCATCGTTATGGGACTTCATTTAAAGCGTGCTGAGGAACCACTCCTCCAGTGTGAGTCAGAGTCAAGAAGGGACTGCGCATAAAAAATTGCCTTTTGCATCTCTGAACTTATCTAGGCAAAAAGTGTGCTCAGGAAGCATGTGCTGTTTGTTCTGTATTTTCAAAAATACAGCTGGAAGTGTAATGGAGCAAGAAGAATTCCAGCAACAGCGGACCTCTAGTAACAGCAAAACAAACCCCTTTGGTTTGAAGGAACAAGCGAAGTAACAGCCTCCAAAAAAGATCCAGAAAAACACAGCCTCCTTAACATTCCAAAGAGAATGAAGGGTTGGACAAATCGGGTAAAACTAACTTATTCAGATAAGGTTTTTGCAGGTAAAAGCTGTTACTTTGCTGGGAAGGCTATCAAGATGCTGGACTTTGACTTCATGCATGTCAAACACTAGACATTATGAAAGGTATTGGAAAGTCCCCTCTGTGCATGATCTGAGTCTTACTCAATCCATAGTCTCTCTCGTCCGGGTCACTTTCATGCTTCCTCCATCTGCAGCACAGGTGTTGAAATATCATTGTCATGTGGCTGAAAATGATCAGAGGTGGTGGGAGAACAGGCCTTTCGTGGAATGTCATGATGAGCTGGTACCTTTGAAACTTCCAAACTTGGTTTGATATAGATTTGACTTCGAAAAAAGTGTTGCTAGAAGGAAAGAAGAGGAAAATAACAGGCTGAAAATGGTATTGGGTGCTTTGCCAAAGACGATACGACAGCATCATAACTAGATACATTTCAATAACACTGGACAATGTTTCCTTGTCACAAAACCAGGAAGAAGAATAAAAGAGTAAGTTTGTGCCTGGGCAAAGCACAGTGATAATCAGCCTTGTTGAAATACCTTATAGCTGTAAATGTCTGTGCTGTGCAACCCCTGGGCTTTACAAGAACCCACTGAGATGGGCAAGCACTTTTACTCGTTTTCCCTTTTGGGAATGAATGACGCCATAACTGAACCTTATTTGGCTTCTTTGCCCTTGTTCCCATTAGGTGTCTGTCCTTGGAAATGAGCACAGTGTGAAAAACTTGGCATTTCCCTTGTTTCCTGGAGACAAGTCTCATTCCCTCTCCCCCATACATCCTCGGAAAATGTCTCTCAGCCAAAGCCAAAGCTCAGCACTCTTCACAGGCTGTGAACAATGTGCATCCTCCCCAGGTCTACACTCTGCAATGTGTCACTCACTTGAAAACTGCAATGAGGAGGTTCACCAAAAGGATGTTTGCTACCAACAGGTAGCAGGCCATGATGGCAGGAACGATCCATGCTCCTGTCTTGCAGGGAGGTAGCTGGATTATTTTGCCGTCTTCTCTGGTTTCATTTTGACCACAAGGTGCTGGGGAAAAAAATTAAAAACAAAAAAAAAGCAAATTGGGAACGAATCCTATTTTTTCAGTAGTTTCTGAGAAATATTTAAATATTTATAATGGCCTGCCTGCCAAGGCAACGTGTTCCAAATAACAATGGCATTGATATTCTCCCCTCAGAAGTTTATTCTTGGTATCACAGATTTTACAGGCTGCAGTTCTTGTTATTGTGTGTTATGTGCCATGGGTACCAAGATATTTCTCTCAGGAAACATGCCTGGTGTTAATAAGCTGCCTGTTTGCATACATAATACAAAATAATATGGCAGGCTGGTGGTAATTAATAGCTGTGAAAATGAAATTATTGAATTGTTTAATCCTAAAAAAAAAAAAAAAAGCTTGCATATTATTTCTTTAACAGTGAAAACCTTGCCTTTTTTAATTGATTGAGATGGATGTGATAAATAAGGAAAAGGAAGTCCATGAAAGTAAATTAGAGAGTAGACGTCTTTGCTGTGCACTGCACTGTCTCAAGCCCCTCTAGGACGTACTCATAACAACCTTCTGCTATTAAGGACTCTTGACTGCATGCCTAGAAACAGTGGGGGAGATTATCAAGTCTTTACTGTACCAGGCACAGGGATATGTATGCAGCAGAGATGCCACCTGTTTCTTCCACAAATACATTGGAATCAAAATGTTCTTGGTATTAATGTTGTAGAACTGAAGCAAGGGGAGAGAAAACATGGTGAAATAGTTTTCCCTGCTTGTGTTTTAATATGCCTTCACATGCAGTGATGCGTAATCTGCACTTGCAAGCATGGGTTCAGTTCATGTCTCCCTAGCCCTGGTGGTTCTATGTACCTCCATAATCAGCTTTTCAAGAAAATAATGGAAGCAGCAGCTTACATATACAAACCACCTTAGTAAATTTTGCACAGCACTACAGCTAGCTCCCCCTCATCTCTATCAGAAAGAAGTTTAAGTGAGGAATTTCCAAAGTGCTCAGCACTGGCTCAGTTCCTAGTGATATCAATGAGGGTTTTGTACTGACTTCATGGAAAATGAAATTTGTTGCTGCCATGTGTAAAATTTTATTGTATGGCAACAAATCCATATTTCCAGTACCAACTATTGCATCTTCTCAAAAAAGCTCTTCTGAACTTGGTTCACTGAGCTTGACATTCACTTGTGGATGTCTGCACTGGCAATCACATTATGTGTGATTTTGGTACTTTGTTTTGGGCACTACACACAGATCCTAGCCTTTTACACACAGAAATATTGTACTATATGGCATACAAGACTACATGACCTCTACAAAAATACTTAACTCACTCAAAAAGAAATTACACAGTCAAATAAAAGCAACACTGCTTTTTATCAGCAGTTCCATTGCGTTTGGAACATGGTGTCACCAGTCCTTCCTATTTACAAAAACACATTTTATTACTGAAGCAGGCTGAGACTAAGCAATTCTTCCTTTCTCATTAAGCATCTCTTTGCAGATAATTTTAAGGCAGTTCTATTTCTACACTGCTCCAAGCAGCGGTTTCATCTAGACATTCAAAATACTGTCAGTGAGGCGCTGTGAGTGCGGGGCTCTCTGCTCTCAGCCTTCACCCAGCAGGAACTGCACCATCCAGTATCTCTTGCTAGCAGCATTCAACGTCAAACTTATGTCTCTGTTTGTGTGGAAACATTAACTTGCACATTTATTGAGTCAGACGTACAAAGTCCTATACAACAAAGTACCAAAACCCATCATGCTTTCACCAGTGATGGAACAATCGCGGTATCAGTTGAAGAAAAATGTTGTCCTTTTTTGTGCTGAAAACAGAACAAATAACATCTTTTCAAGTAATGAGAAAAATTTTGAAAAGCATTTTTCAAATCTTAGATAAATGAGATCAAAAACTCAGCTCCAACTCTGTTTCCAACTCTATTATTTCTTTTTTTTTACTTCAAAAAATATTGAATTTAATCTGGAAAAAAAATCCGTTAAGAAGACAAAAACTATTTTTCCAGCTCCTCTTGCTTGCAGCTGGGTAATTTCTGTCAGTTTATGCCACCCAGGGATGGCCAAATTAGATTTCCTGTGCAGACATATTCCCACAGTCTATTCTATACACCCACTATGGTTCAGCTTGTCCTGAAGCTTTGCAGAAGTTTTTCTCTTTTGCATGTTCTGTTGTGGGTACAGTTTTAAACTAACATGAGAATACTCATTTTTTGCCTTACTTGTGGAGACCTAAGCCACCACTTAACTGTCACATCTTCAGCTGCATAAGAAAATGTATGACATATGTCCAAAAATGCAGAAGTCTGTGTTCCATGTCACATCATTGAACATCTTCTTTCATCTTTAAACTATGACATTTATTTTTAAAGATTTTTTTCCTCCCACTATTAATTAAAGGTGTGTGCCTTGCCTCACCCTTGAGGAATGTGCACTGCCCTTCATGTGAAACATCACTTGAACATTCTAATTATTTTTGGAGAAATGAAATAATTTTTGTAATATGTGCAGTAAGATATTGTAATTGATTTCAAAATACAATATAAACATGTATGCAAACTTGACTAATCTGTTTTACATTATAGCCTTGCTCTAACACAAACCACAGAATATTCAATTCTAGCAAAATGCTTTGCTGAAGCAAATTCCATTAGCATAAGGATATGCCAGTCTCAGGTAACTGAAAAAGCCATAACTCTGATACCTACAGGCCATTGGATAAAGTTCAGACATTATGTCCTTAACTTAGGCTTTAGAAAACAGTAAATGGTTGGAGTTTTAATTTCAATTATACAAATTAACTACACTCAGATTTCAAACATTTCATCCTGACACCTGTAGATGTACATACTTTCTGCATCCCTTGTTCCCTTTTTCACAATCCCTTTCCATGCTTATTTTTCCTTCCTGACTCCCACTTACAGTTTCCTGCCTGGCCTTTCCTGCTACAAACCTAACCCTTCCTCTTTCCTGTCCAGGAAATACGTGCAAAAAAACCAACAGTAATTCAAGCCTCTGTGGGTTTCAGGACTAACATGGAGGTGGAGCTCAGGAAGAATTAGTTTCCCTGCTGTAATTACTGTCATGGAATGGACACTGCTCACTTTTACTGTGTGTCAGGTGGAGGGCTTGGCAAAGGATGCTTCTGAGTTTCTGCATCACGACTCTGCCCCCAGCTGCACCCTTCCAAAGTAGGTGTGGGAAATAATGAAGAGACAAAAGTGCATAATTGAACAACTCTGCAACTGAACAGCTTTTTGCCTTTGATGCAAAATTCTATATAAATGGATACCACTTTTACTACACAAGCTGATTTTTTTGAAGTCACAAGAAACAGAGGAATGCTTTCCCATGCTGACATTTCTAAATAAAGTGGAAACAAATAAGTGCAACCAAATAGCAATAAACACTTTATCTTTATTTTTTTTTTAAATTCAAGTCTGGATATTTTTAATGCACTTTAATAATTCTATTTATGAGTATATAGGCACCTTCCAATTTTGACCCACAATAACCTACAAGGACGTGAAAGTGTTTCATAATTTCTGAACCAAATGTCTAAGCAATTTTACCAGCTTACCAGGCTAGTAAACATTGAAACCTCTTCCCAGTCCCCACGTCCCCCCCCCCCAAAAAAAATTAAGTGGCCTTCCTGAAGCTGTTCTCTTCTAAAATCTGTGAACCCTGAATTTCACAAAATTACTCTGTTCATCAGTAGAAACATTCAGGGAGTTGAATAGGGTATCATTACTTCAAGAAAGTTTCTTCAACTACAATCCTGACCTTCCATGTTGCTCCTTGTCCCAGCCCACATTAAATGTGACTTCGAAGCGTCTCTTCAATCTGCTGATATTTTAACAATAATTTATAGTAAATCCCTGTATTTTCTTGTATTTTTCTTGTTCACTCTAGTGCTTTCTTCCCCCCCTACTCCCCTCCTTCCCCCATTAAAAACAGCCAACTAAATAGAATCCAAATCACAACATCAGGAGTGCTAAGTATGGGAATACTGCTGCAATCCAACCCAGAGAGACTTTCAAAATTTTTAGTAGTCTGCACAAAAATCTTATTCACTACCTTTGTCTAACAATGTTAAAAGTATTGCCACAGGTATGATTTATTCTGTTTTGTACAGAGCTGCTCTGTTTGTTCTAATTCCAGAATGGTCCATGCAAATGACAGGCCTCGTAGGAAGTGCCTATTGAATCATAAAAAGCATATAATTTGTAAGGTCATAAAGAGTTTAGCATATAATTTTCATCTGTACTAAGAAATTTTCAAGAATTATAAAACTTAAATCTAAACGATTATGAAATCTAAAGAATTTTAAAAAAGTTTTTGCAGTAATTATAGTTTCCTCTGAAGTTCATTAATAGTTAAAACCTGTTTATAATGATCTCTCATCTTCTGAACTGATTGCTTTCTGGTTACTTGATATTCGTCCCGTACAGCTGAAAGAGAAGGCGGTCCCATCTTTTTCTCTTAAACTAGGTAGGCTTTTCCAAAACAGAAATAGACAGAAGAAACAAACACAACTCAGAGTGATATTCAGATTCCAGATAGCATGCGAAGTACTGTCAGCTGGTAAGAAAATCCAGATGGAAATCTGACCTGTGAGACACCAGGAAAATCTGAAAAACTTCCCAAAAGCCATGTTGACTAACAGCAGGCTCAGTTGCTTGGCCTTCTGGCTACAGGAAAATGCAAACTTTGATGTTCATTTTCTACAGACAACTGCCATTTCCCAAGCCAGCATTTATTTCCTCTATCTACGTGTTTTTTACCAACAAACTCACCTTTCCTCTTCAGTATTTTCCTTCTGTATCCATAGTATTCTGGAGGGGAGGATAGTTTGTAAGGTGAAAAAAAAGTTCTTCACAGGTGAGAACTATGTTACGAATTTTCCTGGCTAAAACTGCCAGCACAAATGCCAATGTGTGGTGAACCGAGGGAGAGAT
Organism: Cossypha heuglini; assembly: GCA_027576195.1. Lineage (NCBI taxonomy): Eukaryota > Metazoa > Chordata > Aves > Passeriformes > Muscicapidae > Cossypha > Cossypha heuglini. The sequence continues at coordinate 48,465,097 of JAODKT010001744.1, forward strand.
TTTACAGTGTTTGTGGGAAATGCACTTCTGGACAGGCATTAACTAAAGCAGTTACATGGCTGGCTGCTGCCCCATGGATCCCATTGAGCAGCACAAGACTCAGATGGATTAGGAAGGACAGCCTCAAAGCGAGACAGTTGTCATCACCAACTCCCTGATTCAGATTCTCCTTCCTCCCCCAGCTATCAGTGGATAATAATATATCTTTATTTAACTACATAATTGATATCAGTCTATTTTTTTCAATTTATCAAGCTCTTATTATTATTCCTTTCCTGAAATATATTAATTTTTCATTTCCCGACCTTTAAATAATTCATAAATTTGATTAGCATACTGCCTGCTTTCAGTTCTCTGATCTATCTAAGCCTTTCTCTCTAATCCCAATTGTTGCTAACTGGGGTTTTCTAGGCCCAAGTCAAAACTCAATAGCTCAAGGTGCTTTCAGTAATTATTGATGTTTCACTTGGACTGATATTTTGACCGGTTGGACTTTTCCATGAAGTAGCTTGACTATTCCTTGATCTTTACATATTTCCAAAGACTGTTTCATGTAACTGCTAAAACTTCTGGAGTAGACAACATGGTATGTGTCACCTTCTGTCCGTGCCAGATCAGCTATATAGAATTAGCTGAACAGCTGGATATAGCTGTGGGAACAATACAGTCTAATTAACTGTAATTGCACCTCCTTTGTCTATAGATCATATTCTACGAACTTCCTGCTCAAAGACCTGGAGGGAGACCATTACGCTTGCACTGTACTAGTAAAGTCTGTGTTTTCTAGCTTCTCATTCCCCAAGTCCATATGGAGTTGGGCTGTGGACTCAATGGGACTGAAGGAGCAGCAGGAACCCAGGATGTCTCCATTTCCAGCAGCGGTCACTCTTCCACGTGTTACTGTCTGTGGTCCCTCCCCCAGCATGTTTCACGCATTTTCAGTGGTTCTCACTTCTTCATCCAAGAATTACTGAAGCTGGCCATTCTAGTTCTACATCTTTTTATATGAAGCACCTGCTTAATATGACAAGGCTTTTAGATTTTTTAGTGGTCATATTACAATGAACCGTCAGTTCGAGAGGAACTACTTAAGAGAGTGGTTTTGCTGGTTTTGTTGACTTTACTTGAAAATTTGAACACAGAGCTAAAAGATTTACTCTCCTTCCCCTCCACTTTACAACTGACTTTTAGTCAGAAATTTGTACGTGTGCAGTAGTTACGGACATCACTGATAATAAACACCATCACTGAATAATGTATTCATAATCCCAGAAGTGAGGATATAATCTGTCCTCACTTTTGAGTTGAAGGTAAGATCACATACCAACAAGACACTAACACATAGTCTAGCTAACGTTTTTCTTTAAAAAATGATATGAATACAGAAATTATGGGTAAAAAATGTAAATATGCACTGTTTTAGAGCAAGGTATTTAGCAGTGTGTTGAAATAAAAATCAAAGTAATGGATTGAAAAGGCTGTCACCTGATGAGACGGATCCAGATATTGTATCTGATCAGCCTTAATCGCATGCCTCACAAATAACTTTAAAAAAAATGAAATATATAGAAATAATTTTTCTTAAAAAAAAAAAGAAAATTAGAAATGTTAGAGTAGCTTACTTTTTTGTACATTTCTCAGATACCAGGATGATTTCCAGTATAGTGGCTCAAATCAACCTGCTTTTCCATGGTCAGCACTTTTGCTGAAACCCAACCTTGCTAATAATGTAGCAATATTAAGCACCAAAATATAAACAAAATCACAAAGCAACCTTTTTTTTTGGTTAAAATAATACTGATTAAAAAAGAATGTGCTCCAAGCCATAAAGATAAATTGCAGTTTAGATGTAGCGTAACAATTTTAGAATGCTTATCTTATTTGAGAAAGTACAAACACTGTAGCACTTTAACACGAGTACAGTGGCTGATTTAGCTTAGAAAATAGTGAAAAATAGAAATAACAGCAAATGTTTAAAAGTGAAAAAATGTGAGTATACTAGTAAAACCTTCTGAGTGTCCATTGAGTCATTTTGATTGTGTAACATCATCACCAACCATTTCTTGTGCTCCCAGTCTATTCCACAGGTAACATTTTTGAGACAACTGAGCATCAGACAGACATGACATACTGCACATATTTTGTGCTGGAAGAGTGCCAGATTCTAATTCCCTGCATCATCTGCCTCTCAGGAAGGAGGAAGTAGGTGATACTTTTCATTTTGAAGTTTCCTTGACACAGGCAGAGAAACAATATGTCTATATTTAAATCTGGAGTTTAAACTGCCAAGAATTTTGCTTTCTCTGAGCTCCAGAAACGATTACTTTGCATCTTTTTGCATGACTTAAATGTTGTGCATCTAAATAACACAAATCCTCATGCAAGGGTGTGTAGCCTGCCACCCTGTTTTCATACTTAAACACCCTTCAGTTTCTTACTTTTATGGGTTCTAAACTGTAATCAGCCTTTCATTTAAAAAAAAACCAAAACGAAACAAGAACCCTTTATTCAGCCAATTGCCACGTTTGTTGCACTATGGTCTTAGTTACTTAGTACAATATCAATAAATGGCCACTGTAGAGGGACAGACAAAATTCTGCTTGTAGAAGGAAGTTGTAGTTTAATGGTACAAGCCCTAATCCCTCTAATATATGCTTTCAGAGTAAGATGAAGTTTTATATCCCCAAATATTATACCCTTGGAATTAACGAACTTTTAAAAATAAAAGAGAAGGGAAAGGATAAAAATGAGGGAATTGGGTTAAAAGCAAAATATAGTGAGAAATTTGTGATTATAGGTATTTTCTTACTTCCTTGCATTCCATGCTGCCTCTGAAAATCAAGTAGGGAAGCAAAGATAAAAAGGAGGTTCCATCTGTATCCACAATAATGATTCTGTGCTAGCCAGGAGGAAGAAATTAACATGAAACTGCTGAAATATCTGCTATGGGATATGTACACATCTATCCATCTGAAACTATATTCAGCTGGGGGCATTATTTGTGATATAGATATACTTATTGCTTTTAATCAGCTCAGGAAAAAGCTCAAGAAATACCTTTTGTTTTCATTCAAACTTTGTCAATACTGAACAAACAGCAAATAAATTTTGAAAAGACTGCCCTTTCCTAAGAGGGTACATAGAATAAAATGAAACATCCTAAACAGAACTTTAATGCCACTGGAAAACATACTGACTTCCAAATGCTGCCAAGACTTACCCTTAGTTAAGTAGGAATGATGAACATCAGTTACATGACAGTAGTTGCAAAAGATGACATTGTTTGTGATTTTAGTTTGGTCATCTACTGCATCATTTCTCATGACCAGCTCTCTCATTTGGTGGCAATGCAATGAGTGGCACCACAAGATTTAATCTAAACAGAAAATCAGCATTTTTCTGATCACCTACCCAATAAATCCTAAGGAGATAATATATTTAATACTGGCTCTTTTCCTGTTTGCATTGGTATGAGCACAGTCTTGCCTTCTAAAAATAAACTCAGCAATATTCTAAAAATGGATCTAATTATTAGACCTAAAGAATTGCATCACAGGGTTTATCTTAAATGTGGCACTGAGAAGGTAACAGAGAAAAGAAAACTCATTGGATTAGATCTCCATGAAGTACAGGAGCTGAAAGGTCTAACCCTCACTTATTAGACACAATGCTCAATATGAAGTTGGATAAAAACTATTTAGGTCTAAAAATAAACCAAAGGATGAGATAAAAAGAAGTGACTTTTTGTGTCCCAGGTATAGCCCCAAACTCATGTTGGATACCTGGAAGGGGATTCTTGCCACCAAGCTGGTAAAAACGACACATTTATAAACCTTCTCTACATGCATGATAATTTAGCATTACAGATTTCCAGTTATATGATTGCAAAGAGATGTCAGAAGCATGTTCTGAAACTAACACCCCAATATTAGCTGAAAAAGTACTTTTTCAACCATTTTCTGTGCTGAAGAAGTTCCTTTATGCAGAGCCATTTATTGAGCAAACACACATGATCTGACAGGACACCATCTGATCAAAGCTGGATACCTGACTATGGAGTATGAGAATCATAAACTTGCTTACGGTCTATCTGGTCTGCAAACACTTCCCCATAGATCATCCAGTAAGGCATGTAAAAAATGTTTTTCGCCAGCTTCCACGAAGGCTCCTCATTGGGGAAGAGAATTGCCTGTCTTGCCACACCAAAGCTCATCAGAACCACCAACATGATGATGACAAAGTACATCATGTCTATCATCTGAATGTAATGACAGGAAAAAGAAGAGAAAGAGAGAGAGAAAGGACAAGAATTAGAGGAACTTATATGTCCATATTCCTATTATTATGTGCTGCAAAAAAAGAAAAAGTCTGTGAATCTTAGAAACAGAATTTTCAAAAACAAATTGTGAAAAGCCATTCTCATTTACACGTAAAAAAATATTTTTCCAAGCAGTGAAGTGGTATTATTGTGTCATTGGTTTTACCCAGTGTTACTTTTAAGAACAATTCAAATGCTATGAATAGGCTTGAAAATACAAAGTACCATCTGGTCACCCCAGTTGCCTTAACAAGAAAATATAGGTTCACTGGAATCAGCAACCTGGTCTGGGCAAGGGTCATGAGATAATGTATTGTTTATAGGCACCAAGTGGCAACTGTACATAAGCAAAAGGACTGACATGGATAATTTTATCCACTGGTAGTCATTATCTTGGAGCAAAGGGAGTTGCAGCTAACATAAGGAGGAACGGGTGGCAGAACAGCCTGTTACTGCGACATAAGGGACACCACAGTGGCAACCAGTGAGAAAAGAAAGCTGTGATACCGGCTGGGCTAAAAATCTGCTTGGTGGGGGAGTCTGAGAAATGCCTTATTATAAAAACCCAATCAGATAACAGACAGTGAACTCCATTATTCTCCACTGTTGAGGGCCTCATTAGCATATGCCCAAGATTAACTACCGTTTGCAAACAGCACTGACCCATTCAAAATGTTTCTGAAAAGTGGGACAGCAATCCTACAAGATGCTGAACAGATCTGAAAATTAGAGGAAGCACTGTTGAGGCCCTAAGGGAGCAGAACAATGGGCATCAGACAGGTACAGCAGAGATAACCCAAAGTGAATGTGAAAAAAACTGGGAGTCGTGTAAATCCCTGGTAAGATACCTTTAAAACTTACAGACTTGTCAGGTCTTTAGAATTGTTACAACTGAGCTGTTTTTCACAGTTCTGGATGAAACTTTTGTCTGTAGCCAAAACTCAAGTTAAGAATCCTCTAAACCTTATGAGTTTCATTCCCTCCAGTCTCTGCATTTTCTAGCTCAGCCGAATTCAGCCTTCCTTGAAGAGAGGTGTGAAGCCAGGCTGCCCCTCACTGCGGTGCTGGCCCTGGCTCCAGGGGGCACCTGCTGCAGCCCCACGGCAGGGCTGCTGCTGGCAGGAGCTGCTGCAAGAGGCACCCACACGCAGCAGATGGATCTGGTACTGCTGCAGGGGCTCCTCAATTTCAAAGCAACCTGAGGGCAAAGGAACACCGGGAAAGTAGGTACCAGAGAGAAGAGTGTTGCAGGGCAGCAAAGAGAAAAAGGAAGGCTCGTGTTTAGAGAGAGAGGCTGTAGGAGAGAGGCACCAGCTGAGCAGGGGTCAGATGAGAGACAATCAAGAAGATGGAAAGAAGGAACTGAGGACAAGTGAAAGAAAAGCAGGGAAAAACAAAAGTCTTGAGGTTCATAAAAAAAGCAGGAAATAAAGGAAAAAACCTTGGGGATATGGGAGAGGAAAAGAAATGCTTTAAATAATTAAAACACAGTGAAGTCAATCATCAACATTTCTATTTAATTCAGGGCATTAATCTCTCAAAAAATATTCCTTTAAGAAGCAGAATTTCAGATCATTGTATTTCATAAAGCATCTTGAAATAGGAAAGCTGAATATTAATACTTAGTTCTCACTGCTTTTAGGGAACAAACCTGAAGGTGAAACCTGATTCCTCATTTCTTGTCTGATTGCTTTGTTTCAGATGGCAATATATAACTTGATAAGATGTAATGTAATAACTATTTTAAAATGTCATGCAAAAATATAAACAAAATGAGTACTTTGAGGAAATTTAAGACAATGTCTTAAACGTTTCAAGCATGATCAGGTATCACACAGGTATGATCTTGCAAGAAATAAAATTTTTAGTGCTGCTCTCTATTCAAGATGCACATGAGTTTTCTCCTCCTTCAGTTTGGTATCTTCTAACTCCTCAAACTTCTATCTCTCAGTAACTAGTCAGAAAGACAATGGAATATATGAACTGATTTCACTGATTTTAATGAGCATTGTATCAGGTCCTTTTAGCCTAATCAAATTAAAATTGCTGTTTTAGCAAGGCAATGTCTACTTCAATCATTCTGAAGAACTCATCAGTCACCTGTTCAAAAAGTGATAAACTACAATTTTTTGGGGTACAATCTCATGAAGAACTTGGCTGTATTTTGACTTCTATATTTGCAGAAAGGCTAAGAAAACGCAAATATTTCCACACATTAAAGGAACTGATATACCTCTGACTCTCTTGACATTCCACAGCAATTTCATTTCATTCCTGAAATTTTCTAAACGAAATTAAATCTATCTCTGTGAAGAAATCAGAAAAGCATAAGCATATCCTGTTACTGAAATCAGTATATAATAATAAGCTTGGCCATTCAGTTTCCTCCCTGTATCTTCATCCTTGCTTTAACCTATTGCTTTTAAAGCACTTAAGCCCATTCCTGCTCCTTGCTTAATTTCACTTGCATATTTGTTCAGAGTGGCCAGAGGTAAAACTTATTACAGCTATTTTGTTGACTGCAGTGTAGAGGCAGGTGAAGAGAAAGCTCCTCAACACTGGAAAGACAGAAATAGCCATCCTTTTCCTACTGAGTCTAAAACATACAATAGAAGCTCAAGAAAAAGGTCTCAGGCATTAAATATGGTCTGCTGAGGACCTCAGTAGCTGTGATGTGCTTATTCTGTAGAAATATGTATAACCAGCTTGATGTCCTTCATAGTGCTGAACTGAACTTCCAACACCATTTGGAAGACAGAACACAAGGCAGTAGAGAGACGTGATTTAAACAGAAGTACACAAGAGAGCCCATTGAGCAGCCTGGAGTGAGCAGGTGCAAATCCCAGGGAGTGCATGAGTTGGCCCGGAGCTGCACAGGAGCATAAGCTGGTCAGAAAATAGATGTGAGAGGCTGATCTATGTAGCTCAAACTAATGCATTGGATGTGTGGGCAAAGGGGATGTGTCAGAGTGGCTGAAAGTACAAGGAAAGTTGGACAAATTGTGAAAACCAAGCAACAAGAAGGCACAAAATAGAAGAATTTACCTCCTTTAACAGCTGCTCAGAGCTTCAGAACAATTTGGGAGCTAAATTCAACACCCTTTAATGCAGGTACTGAGCCCACAGAGACTAGTGATTTTCCTGCATTTGTTTTCCACAGAAAGTGGAGTGAGGTTTGATTTGTTGTACACATGTGAAAGTGACAAAGGAACAAAAATGCTGTTAATTTCAATCACTTCCTTTCTGTGTGACCTGGAAGAAAAATAAACCACTCTTTATAGTGCTGGTGGAGTTGGGCTGCCATCAGCCACCTGTAACACTGACTACTAGAAGTTTGTTATACATGGCCCCTCTATTGTTGAACTGTTTCTCACATTGCCTGTGTTTGCACCACAATTCTGAAACTTTTAGTACATGTGGCCATGAAAAGTAAAGCAGAGTAGAAGTGTAGTTGTTTTTTCAGAAGTTTTATACACTGTGTATTGTGTAAGCCCCAGTGACCACCCCATCCACTGGTAGAAAGAGAGTGCAAATGTGGCAGGAAAGAAACCTGCTAAAGCAGTGTTTTCCCATTGATCTGAATACCTTTCTCTGGTTCTGCTATCTTTTAACAACAACCTCCAACACGAACTGCTGAGTATTTTCACTCTGGAGATCTGCAAAACCTCATGTCAACCTCCTATAGGCTTTCTTGAAAGAAGGGCACTTCAAAACCCCTTTTCCAGGACATAAAAACTCAACTATCACTTTCATGTTTTCCCTCAGTCTCTCTCCCTCAGTTTTTTCCCACCAAGCTGTTCTTCTTGGTCAAACCCACTACTGTGGGCTTGCAGTAGAAAGCTGGTAAATTGAAGAGATAAGACAATGGTTCCCTGTTGGATCAGGGTGTGTTACTGGGTATGTACTTTGCATTTCAGTTTTATATCTGCTCACTGAGCCTGTTGTGAGTAGAGTATTATCAAGGAGATATTGTAGTCCATGCACTGATGAAGCTTTTCTTTAAAGACCATTGTAAGATAAATAGTACAGACAGCCTGTTTGGACTTGCTGATTATTGTCACATAGCAAACAGACAGCAGTCGTATTTCATCTAGAAGAGTTAATATTCAGTTTAATTTATTTTTTACTTAAAGCCAGCTTCAAGGGGCTTTAATCTACTTAAAAAACCCCAAATCTTAAACCCCAAAATGCATGAAACGACATGATTTACACAAGAAAAGCTGGATACTGCATGTCAAACATGAACACATGTTCAGGTATCCAAGTATCAGGGATGTGTGCACATGCATATCTAAACCCAGTCATTTTCTTTAACTGAAACAAGCAAAATGCTGCCTAATTGCAACATTTCAATTGAAACATGAAAATTAAAAATTGAAAAAAATCAGAAGTCGAGCACGTGGAAGCAAATGTCTCCTGATTCCTCGTGCATGCATTTACTATTACACAAGCTGTTAATATTCCTGCTATAGTGTGTACAACTGATGTGGCCAGGGCACAGAGGCTGCACTTGTGCAAATAGATTTCTCATCTCACAAGGACATACCTGAACTGAAATGATGGAAAAGCTTGTGGATATGGATCAAACTATAGAAGGGTCAGTCTTAACCCTAACATTATAGTTTTGAACATGCCATAACTATTACAACACATTGAGAGCCTCAGAGTACAACACACTAGATCAATTTTTTTTTACTTTAACAAACCACCTTCCTTCATAATCACCAAATCTCCTTTGTACTTTCTGCAAATGAGGTGCAGAGGGGTGTAGGGTGGCTCTGCTGTTGAAGAGTGATCTCAGAGAAAGACAAACCATACATCATCTAACACAACAGGGAAAATCTAATCCTCAATTCCAGAGGTTTCCATTCGATAAAGCACTGATTTCTAGCCTACCTGTAATGTGTAAAAAAAAACCCACAGGTAAATCTGCAGCAACACCACTGGCCAAGGACACAGAGCCAAGAACAGGCTGCCAAAGCCCTTACCATTTTCCCAATCATCATGACGTAGGGCCCCAGGTACTTGTTCACGCCGAAGATGTCCAGCAGCCGGATGTACCAGTAGATGATGTTGACGCAGTAGATGACGCGCCCGTCGCTCCGGAGGGGCAGGTCCTGCAGGCGGAGAATCATCCCAACGGAGAACAGGAGGATGGCTATGAGGTCGGTAACATTCCAGTACTCCTGGAGCCAAACCTTCACTTTTTGCAGCAGTTTCCCAGGTTCTGACATGAGGATCTGGAGGACGGAGGAAATGGAGAGGAACTGAGCTGTCTTAAAGTTGAAGAAATCTATAGTCAACTGGTAGATATATGCCACACAGGCCAAAAGCAAAGCTGATAGACGACTATCCTCCAAATATCTCAGGTACTCTTAGTTTTTTTCCCCCAAAATCTTCAATTTCAATCATTCTTAAAATCATTCTATGTGCAAGATACTTTAAACAACAGAGTGATCACTCAGTCTAAAATCCTCATGAAATCAGAAGAAATAAGTATATGTGTTTTTGTTTTTCAAATGTATTAACCCTACTTAGAGTCTTGGACCAGAGGGTAAAATACTAAAAGATTTTTTTAATCAGAAAATTCACATTTAAAGAGGCTGTATATTTTAAGAAAGTTACATTAAAATGTGTATCAAATGACCAAGAAATAATGGATAACCTTAAAGATCTACATCGGAAAGTTAATACAGAGAGATACTAGATACTTGGGCTTGGTTTTGGAAACTAAGTTCCGCAGCCAAGAATAAAGGTCACAAAAAAAATTAAATTATGAATTTGCTGTCATTCTCCTTGCAAGATCATTTGTGAAACTTGACTGTATTCCCAAACTACTCTTAAAACTATTATTCAAGTGATCTCCATGAATAAGTCCTACTTTTTAGTGAGTTAACAAGCTGTTGGTTTTAATTTTCTATATTTAACCCCAGAACATTTGAGCAAACTCATACAGTTTCTCAAAGAAGATGAATGTAATTTGTATAACTTGTTTTTAGAATGAACTTTAGGCTCATCTGTGAACAATTCCAACATCTGCTTAGAAATCAATTGTGGCAAATGTTCTTGGTAAACTTTTGTGGAAAGGACAGTTTGGGGTGAATGATTAGACAAAAACCAGCTCACATAACTCCTGTCTGTGACCTGCCACCTGCTGAGCCAGCAGTGCGTTGCCTCCATCAGTGTTGCAGAGTCATAGTGTGGCTACTGCCACTGCTTTCCTTTCTCTTTTACTCGATATATACTCATGGGCCACTCAAGCAGTGTCTTTTCTCTGTTCCTTTTATTTATAACATAGCACTTACCAAACACTGTCATAAACCTGCCTTTGAAACCTAAGTGTTGCAAGACCATTTTTAGTCTAGTCCTCCAGAGTACTGGCTTCAGAATGCACAAACATAACTGGTAACAGATTCAGCCCAGGGGTACAAATGTGCTATTTCTGCTGAGGTCAATGGGACTTGCATTCACTCACATTAGCGCTGAATTGGGCCTCTGGTGTCACTGTGGAATAAATGCACCTTTGGCTAAGTGAAAGAGGACAGCATTAGGTGGGAGAGAACACGAGGGGCAGGGTTAACAGAGTTACTTCACTTACTTTATAGATTGAGTACTACCTTAAATCTTCTCTTCTATATGTCTGCTTTTGCATCCTTAGGGAGATGCACACTATTGCTTGACAAATCAACAAAAATTTTCAAGAGTTACATTTTAAGGAATTTAGCTGACTTTTAGACTTGTCAGAAGATCACCTTGAACTTGTGAATGCTACTAAATGAGCATCACACTGAAATTTGAACATAGAAAATTTGTGGGAGAAGAAGGAAATAAGGAAAGAAAGAAAGAGAGAAAGAGAGAAAGAGAAAGAAAGAGAGAGAGAGAGAAAGACAGGGAGAGAAGAAGAAAAAGAAACTGCTAATTTTAAAGTTAAAGAAGATAGATCTTTTTTCCTCCTTTTTTTTTTTTTTAAAGGCAGTCCATCTGCCTTTGTGAAAAAAGAGGCAATTTTATGATAAGCTCATTCATAAAAATGTACCCGGAGAAAAAGAAAAAAAGCAGATATCAAAATGAAAAAAAAAGCCCTCAAAATCCACGCTGATTTCTTTTTCATTCCTTCTTGGCTGGGGAGACTTTACCTCTCTCATCTTCTCTATTCCCAGAGTGAAAATGTATGAGATGACAATCCACTCCTGAATAGATGGCCAGCGATCCATCTTCACCAGCACAATGTAGTTGAACAGCATCAAGTAGCCTATGTAGGCCAGCTGTAAAGACAAAAAATGAATGTCAGTTGTCACTGTTTATACAACTGAGCTAATTTCTTGGATATGATTTGATATTCCTGATTCTGCTGTAACCAGGGTTTCACAGACAAAAGAACAGTAAGACTGTCCTGGGTTGTCTGAGAAAGCTCACATTAAGTCATATACTGTATGGAATCTGCAAAAAACAGCTATACCTCTCTCCTCAAAAAAACTTTATTAATGCAGTTCCCTTGGATCATTTCCAAGGCAATTCTAATACCACTGTGTCAAATACCCAATTAAGTAAGCTATGTGAATATTTCTCCCTCATCTGCTTCTAAAAGCGTTTAGTCCTCTAAACCCCTCCTTGGTTTTTCCCCCTGCTGTTCACCTAATCTTGGCTGAGTCTGACATTCTGAGTCCAGATTTTAGGCATTATTAGAGGTCTTCTTACCCAGTGTAGTACTGACGTAACCTATAGCATGTTTCCTCCCCAGAACACTGCTACTCCTACTCACACGGCTGCAGCAAGGAGCCAGCACAGCCATGCATTCATTTGCCTTATATATTTTGCAAATTTCTAATTGTGAATGTTTTTCTTTTCCTTCCCAATATATTTCTTCGCCTTCCAGGTTAATTTTTGATCCAAAGGAAAGTGTGAATTCAGTTTTTAGTTTCTTTTTCTCTGTTTTTCTGCATGCTGAATGTAATTAAATGGTCTGTCAAAAAAAGACAGGCCAGGCAAATTGCATCAAATCCATAAAGTTCAAGAAAACTGAGTGCCATTCTGGAGCATGGGCTGTAGCAAGGATTTCACTCTGGCTTGTGGAGGGCAGAATCCAACTGCCTGTCTACTTTGCCTTTTAAACAGCAGCCCTACAAGAAAATGCATCTTAAGGCTAAATATAAGTCAGAGAAAAGATGACTCAGTTCTCTCTGTGCATGAACATTTAGTCATTGTGACAGAAAGCTGTAATGCATACATCTATATTTACATTCAGTTCTCTCTCTCAACTGTCTTTTACTCACTGTTGCGTACATGGGATCACATGTAAGCTGACACAACCACAGAGGACCTTGAGACTTCTGGGTAGGATTATTTCAGTGTTCTGCACATCACAGAAGAGTTTATAGTCCTATTGTATTTGTTAGAGAACGTCACTTCCACTCTTTGTAAAAGCCACAGGATTCTGGCTTTTGTTCCAGTTGCTGGACTCTCAAGATAATTTGTTCTATTGGCCATAACTATCAGTACAGAGGAACCAGACAGCTGAAGCACTGCCTCTTGTCTGCCTAAACCAGAGGAGGAAATTATCTCATTTGTCTTTCAGTTTGTGAGGCATGATGGATTGCAATGCGCAGGTCTAGAGGCTGCTGTTCCCTTACCACTCCTGAAGGAAATGGAGAGCAATGTTGACGTAGACCAGCACTTAGGATGACACTGGAGTCAGCAGAACCTTTATCTGGGCAGAACTGAATACACACCTCCCTAGAGGATATTGCACCTTCTAATACAGAGCAAAAAGCCAGGTGATACTGTTACTTAACACTCCTCTTAGACCTTATAGATTACTATTTATCAGGAAATCTATTTTGATCTCCCTTCAGCAGCCTTTGGTGAGTACTTGCAGTCTGTATGGCAAAAGAATAAGGACACTGAGGTTACAAAAGTGACAGAAACTGCAGGAATCTAACTGTAACTATGCAGTTTTCTTTTGAAATGCTGGCTTTTTCTGGTTTTGGTTTTGGCAGGTTTCTTTACATCAATTTAAACTTACTCAAAATTGTAAATGTTTTTGTTTGACAAAAGAGAAAAGAATCTTGATTTGCGAGTAAAATCATACTGAAATGTCTCCACTTTAACCCAAGAAATAAGACCTTCAGATAGCGAATGACATCGTCCTTCTCCCTCCCCACACTTCTAACCTGCTCTCACTGTCCAGGAGGATCCAACTGATCCAACACTCTGGTCAGACTTCAGCGTAGCTGTTAATGCTGGTACTCAAGATTCTTTAAAAGGGCTACTAGAGAAGTAGCTGAACCCTACCTTTTCTTGCTTTTACCTGGCTTCACAGAGAGCTAAGAGCTGCCATTGTCACTGTTGAGGGCTAAGGAAAGGAGTGCCTGCTAAGAAGTTTTAAGGGTGGATTGCACCCAGCCCTTCTGTGGATGCAGTCCCATTCTATAGAAAATACTGGAATACTCATTGTGGTAGAGGACAAACCTGGAACGTGTACCAACAGGTTAATACTTCAAGAAGGAGGTCGCCCTCCTCTTTTCTGATTGATTGCAATAATTAAATGATCATAAACTGAAGTGGTCCCAAAATGCAAAACTTAGGGCAAAGCTCTTTTGATGTTTAGAAGATGACTTTTATTTGGGGCTCAATTCCTCTGCAGCTTTCCTCTTCAGAAGAGGTAGAAACATGGTCTTTTACCTCCTTCTAATATCTCAGTTAATGCTAGCAGTAGTGATGCCTAAAGATTTTGCTTTTTATATATTTTTCATCTATTTGCATCTATTTTTAGACTACTATAAAATAGTTACATCATTCCTACAATTTTTGCTGCCCTTTCTCTTAGATTTCAGAGTAGTAAGTTAACCTTCTAACATTCCTGAAATACTGTTTACTCTTGCTCTTAGGGGAAGAAGGCTGACAAGGGGCAGTCTTCAGTTTTCTAATAAGAATCTGAGGAGATACAATATGAAATGGGGTAAAGAAGCCCTAGACCAACTCCAGTGGGGAAGTAGCTGGGGAAAAAACCCTAACCAACTCATCTTCTAATTGGACAGTATTTGTTAGTTATGCTAATTTGTTAAACTGATAAAAATTGCAGAAATCCAATGCATGTGAGCAAATCACCACCAGGATACCTGGAAGCTTTCAATAAGTGTCTACTTTTAATTTTACTATTTTAACACTGCAAGAGTTGCAAGAGTTGCCTGAGTTTTTCTCTTTTGATATTAGGACAGTGGGAGTAGTCAACAGTAGGAGAACATCATCCCCTTCTGCTCAAGCAATCTGTGGGATGAAACATTTGCATTACGGTTTCCAATGCAACAGCCATGAAACAGAACAGAGCAGTTCACTTTTCAAATTGCTGCATGTCTAGAGAGAAAGGCTAAAGCTGGTGGGGAGTTGTTTTTTGGTTTGTTTGTGTTGGTTTTCTGGCTTGTTTTGGGATTTTTTTTTGAGAACAAGTTGTCTACTGTCTGCTGAGACAAATGTTACTTACTCGAATATCTCATTTAACTCACTCTTCTGTATTTGAAGAATGAAGGTGAATATAGCTCTATAGTAATAGAGATAGGTAAATATAGAATATTAATTGTTTTAAGTGGCATACAACAGCCATAGGGCCTTTTACGTGCATTTTGGACTGTGGAATGTAAAATTTGAATGATTTCTTTTGAAATCCATGAATAATGTTTGTGCCTGTGTAAAAGGCAAAATTGTGATAGGCTGTGCAATCTTAAACCTTCTCTGAAACTCATTTTGCTTTTAGTCTCCAGGAGTTCTCAATATACACAACAGGTAAAGCATCGCAGCCAGAATCCACCTCAACTTGCTCTCCAGGTTCAGTGTATCCAGATCCAGTTTTAATAAATGACCTTGATTGAGACCTGCCTCAGGACATAAAATTGTAGGAACAAGTCTAAATGGAAATGCAATATTGATTTCCCTCTCCCATTTAAAAATTGAACTAACAGGGAAAGCCAGGATGCTTCTTTCCATTTGCAGTGTAAAGACTTTTCAGTTTGTGCATAATACACACTGCAACTGATAATGAGACTAGGCTGCTGATGACAGTTTCTGGACTTGTGGGCTTGATTAATGTTCAGTGGCCACCGAGCTGAGCCATAAGCAAAATGTTAAACTATCTGCTAGTCTACAGCATCCACCACAGTTAAGACTCGATTGATGTGAGTTGTTCCCAGTGTCTGCAGGGCAATTTTTCTTATAAGAAGTCACTTGCAGAAGGATCCATTCTTTGTGACATCCTGTGCCTTCAGCAGAATGATGGAAAATACGACTGGGAAAAAACACCTGAAACCATCAAGCCAATTCCATTGGGTTGGGGCAGGATTAATTCCAGTGTACCATAATGGACATATGTCTCGATAAGATAGTTTAGAAATCACTATTAATGGAAAATCTAGCATGTCCTCACAGTGTTCATGACAGACTTCTTGGAGCAGCTAGAAACTGTTTCCTAACTTCTTACCTAGAACTGTCTGGGTGTTATTTTTTGTCCTATTCAGGATTTGGAGGTTCTTACACATATTTGAAAACTGTTACATTCCTTCTGCAGACTTTTTTTTTTTTTTAACAGAGAAACATTCTCACTTCCTTAATCTCTCCCCTTAAGTTTTATGAACCTCTTGAAACATTCTTCATTTCTGGGGTCTTTCAAATCAGTCCAAGTGATGCAGAAGCTGGTGGAATATTCCAGCCAAGAAGAATGAAATGATTGCTTTCTGTGATCTTTTTTAGTCTTATCCTTCTAAATTTTAGTGCATTTTGCAAAATAACTAAATAATAACTAAATAATAACTAAAATAATAACTAATCTCTACTCCATCATCCGTTTTGAATAGCACCAGATATACAAGAGAACTTAATGGAATTCTTTCTAATCCCTGCTTCCAGCTTGATAATGAATAATTAATATCTACTCTTAAGGACTAATTGTCCAAAAGCTTTTTATCTACATAGTAACTTTAATATACTAGTTATTAATTTAGCGGTGAGAAAATCCTCTGAAGTTTTTGGTACTGTTTTACTGTAGTTGAAATACATGACATAATTTTTATCTGCTCCTTTTGGAAGGTCCATTTCTGTCTAATACAGGGGGAATATACTGACTTAACTGAATTTTTCCCTGAAAAATTGACTGTCAGCCATGTCTGACATCTTGTTGGGTACTTACATACACATTTTCTCTGAGAAAAACTCCACAGATTGGCCAAAACAAAAAAACACCCCAAACCAACAACAACAACAACAAAAAACCCCAAACCAAACAAAAACAAACAAACAAAAAAACAAAAAACCCAAAAAAGTTCCAAGGAAAGAAGTACTTTATCTCTTTTTTCATCAGTTATTAGATAATTCATAGTCTGGCTCAGACCAGCCTCCCAATGGGCTTACTACTGGAAGCAATCCTATTTTGAATTCTTCTATAGGGAATTCCTTGGGAACATTAGAGCAAACAGTCCCTTATCATTTCATTTAAAGAAGAACACGCAATTATTCAAATTTTAGACATTAACTTCTTGAATGGTAAGATGGTAATCTTTAAAAGTCATGGAAAGGTTTGTAATGCTAGCATTCCACCAAATATTTTTATTTTTTAAAAAAAAAATTAAAATATTATTTTATTAAATTACTTATGTGTAAGCCCTCCAATACATGTAAATGTAGACATCAATGAAACACAAAAGATGACCTTAGTTCAAGCCAGTATTTGTACAAACATTATTGATACAACAGGAAAGATTTCTTACGGTGTAAAACCAAAACTTCACGATGGGAGCATTGTAGAACTCGTAAATCTTTCTTCCAATGGGAATCATCCTGTGACTGCTCTGAACTTCCTCATCCTCTTTCTTTCTTGAGGACTCTCCATTTCCCCGTCCCAGCATTGCCTACAAGAAATGATATATTTGTGTTTCTTTCTTTGTGAAAGAAAAATTACACTATTTCTTGAAATGTCAATAGGAAACTGTTCTTGATCTCTAGATAAAACCAAGTGGCCATAGCTAGGCATAAAATGCTCTGTTTTCAAATGATCTTTTTTGTAGGAAGGCTTCCATTTAATACTCCGAAAATTGAAAGCTATAGCTTTAGCCTCAACCTCAACTCTCAGCTTGAGAGTGGAATTTCTGACTAGTGAACAAAAAATAGGACGTGGAGAATATTTCTCCTTTTTTGCTGTATGGACAGAAACACTTTTATCGGACAACATCTTTTTGTGGTGTACTTCTATACAATAAACAGATGCAGACAGAAAACAGGTAAATTTTGGTTTGAAACAAAGAGAAGTTCATAAGGCTGAGATTGAGAGGGAACAACAGGGGAATAGATGAGTTGGTAGTCACTGAACTAGAAGCAAAGAAGACAGTGGCATTTCTAAAGTTAATTACTGGACTTGTCCCAGGCCATCATCCCCCAGTGAAGCTCACATGGATGTAAGAGGACTTATTAGTAAAGCTCACTGCAGCAGAAAGGCCTGGAATTGAAACATCCATGTACATTATTGCAGCTTCTTCCATAGTGAAGTTCCAGACTTTGCTAGGCTTGATCTCACGGTTACCATTGCAATTCAGACCCACTGAGAGGCTATACCATGCTCAAGAAACACATATGCAAGAAGCCCTCAGCTATGACTGCAAACCTAATAGTCAAAAGAAAGTAATATTTTGTTTGTTTACCCTTAATTTTCATTATCAGCTGCAGAGAAGTGGAAGGACTAAACTTCAATCACTGAAGCTAGTGCTTAAAAGAACTTCCTCTGTATTTGGAGTCTGATGTGACCTATTAAATGTTGACTTTGGAGCAATTATTTAGTGAACAGTAGACTAAGACTGGATTTTAACTCACTAGGCCCTTTGCAAGTTCTTATTATTTAGTTTAAGGATGTGCCTCTGGAATACAGCACCCTGCACATGAAATACTTGCAAGAATTGAGACAAATCTAAGTATGCAGGGACTACACGATGATGCATTTGTTTCAATACTTTTATAATGCTTTTCTACACGTAGATGAAGGTGCCCTTGTACTTTTATGTTAACTGAAGCAAACTTTCACCATCCGTGAAGATAGCATTCATCTGCAACTTAAATGGTGGAAAACTAAAGGAACAGTAAATGCCAGACATATGGTTTTTCTACAAAAAGGTCCTCCTTGTCACTGTATCTGTGCCCTCCAATTCAACAGGATGTACAGCACATAACTAATTGGCTTCAGGTGAGCTATCTGATCAGGTTCTAGAGCCCCTGCAGGAACTGGCAATGCACCCCTCACATATTTAAAAGCAAGACCTTCTCTTCCTTTTTCCAGCCTCATGTGGAGCTTTTCATATAGGTATTTTTCGTGTGAAATAGTAACTTGTAATGATAAACTTTTTTTTAGTGTAGATATTTGTAACATTATGAGGACTGTGCTTGGTCCCACATAGCTCCTTCTCTTTAATTTCATTTATGCAGTTAGTTTTTCCTCTAGTACTATTACTTTCCTTGTGGGCTCTTATATTCTTGAATCTCACAACACAGAGATGGTGCTGTACACATTTTCAATAGAATACAACAAAGATTCAGGACAGAAGTATATTGCATTGAAACTAACCTACTGGGAGTATCTCAAAAACCAAAGCCTACTTTGACCAAGTTAACCAATTTCCTTTAGCTTTAATGGCTGAATTTAATTTCCATAAATACAGATAAAATATCACCTATTCAAAATTTAAATGCACTGCCTGTTGGCTCTCACAGAGCACATAAAACACCTTGAGAGTCCATCAAGACTTTTATAAAAAAGGAAAAAGACAAAGTGACTTTTAAGCAGATGAGAAGGGTTTTTACGGGTATGAGACTTACTGAATACAACTACAGTAGCAGAAGTTACACAACCTCCACAAAAGGTATCATTACCTGAACTCCACAAAATCAAAGTGGACCCTTTGGTCCATTGACTGGGGTTTTTTCTTGGGGAAAAAAAATTGAATATGATCTGAATGCTTTGGGGACACTATAGTCCAAGAAGGTAGTAATTTGGTTTTCTTTCTCTACTTACTGACACTGTTCAGGGAAAACTGCCATCTGGAGCTACAGAGTTTTCTTTAGCTTTTCCCAAAGCTTTGGCTCTGCTGTCCTCTGCTGCTCAGGAATTTTGCAGCAGAATGAAAATGAATGCTGCCTGCTTTAACAAATGAGCAATGCTATGCTTTAGTGAAAGGGATTATTTAAAATCCTTCACAATTTTACAAATTTACAAATTCTGAGACAGACTTAATTCTCAATGAAATCAGTGAGTTGTGGATGTTTTTACAATAATACTCTTTCTATATCTGGATTTATGCTTTAGCTTATGAATTCTGATTTCCTGTTTGCTACTGCTTTCTTCTTGATAATGGAGTAATTTTATCTTGTTATAATTATTTTTTAATTAATTCTATCGTATAATACTACCTTCTCCCCTCCCCCATGCTACAGATGGGGAATTTCTCTGAGACGGCTAGGGATTAGGTTTGACCTGATGTTCCTGACTGTTAATTATACCTCAGTATTAACAAACTGAAAAGCTTCCCCATTAGAAACATTCAGAAATAACCTAAGTAACTGTGTTAACAGAATAATTGCAGTGCCAAATGTGAACAAATGTTTTCCTTGGAGTGGGAGGCAGTAGGGTGGGAACAACTCAACACACTGCGCTGTGTGGGTGGCATCTTTTTCTCTAATACATTATTTTGTCCATGATTCACCATGAGTCATGCAAGGTAAGCTCGACAGCAGCTCAACCTCATTGTGAAGTACAGTACAACTGCATCATTTTAGCCCGAGGGGATTGATGCTTGCATAGTTTTTACACAGAGATTTTACTAATCTGGTTTTTGTTGTTATTGTTGGGCCAGATTTTATTTTATGTAATTGAGGACTGTTTGCTGATAACGAACTATCAGGGGAGAGTTTTGGGTTGCACATTTTTGCATTAATGTATGTTAACCATCCTATACTATGTTTATGTGTTTTATAATTAAATAACAGGATTTTCAGTCTTTCTGGAATGAATACAGCCTCTTCCAACTTAATCCTGAGTGAAATCTACATGCTATATAGAGACTTACCCCAGTTCACAGAGAACTGGTGCAGAAATGATACATAGCTGTGTAGAGACACCTCCCTCAGCACACCCTGCTGGACCCTACACTGTGTGTGAAAGTGCTGCCCCCATGGTACGTGTTCGAGGATTACTGCCCTGAAACACTGGTAGAAAAATGTTTTAATGTCTCTGTTTTACAGATGCGTAAAATTAGATTTTGCACATGCTTGATGGTTACAGTGAGCACAGAGGAACAGGACTAAAGTGCCAGGAGCTCAGTCATCCTGTCTGCTGAGCAGGGCAAAGAACACAGACCGTGCCAGGACATGTGTGGTGGTGGTGGTGATATGGAGGGCTCATCTGGAAAATAGAGCTGAAGGGGTGCCTTGTTGCTGGTATGTGAGATGCTGTGAGAGCACTCTTCCACAGGGAGGGGCTGGGGGCACCAGGACGTGGATCTTCAGAGATTTCTGTGTTAAGAACTCTATTTTTAGTATATTATTAATATTTGGTTATTTCTTGCCATTGAGAAAAGGCTAAGCACACATACTACAGATGAATTAATGTTATCCCAGAGGCCAACAGAACTAGCTTTGCTGCTGCTGAAAAGTTCTCAGACTAACTCAGTGATGCTCATGAAAGTCCAGACTTTCCATTCAGGGTGGAAAATCAGAGCAAAATGATTGCTCTGATCATTTTCCAACAATAGAAGCACCTTTTAAAGGATTTAGATGAGTTATTCTGAGTTCTGAAATAAAACCATTTACAGGAGAGCTCTAAGACCCAAACAATAAAGTACTGAATAGGGTTAAGGATGCTCCTAGTTATGGCTTCCAGAATCAGGGTTATTCTGGGAGGAAGGGAGACTTCTGGGGTTTTTGACTGACCTGAATTTCAGCAATTAAGGCCTTGATTAGGACATCATACAAATAGAAAATATCCCTGGCCTTTAGACTTCAATGCCCTACCACTCCTCTGTGTTTAATATTCAGGATTAATGACTGTCAGCTCCACACATAAATTGTGGTAAATTTCTTGCTGCTGAGGAGCACTGATGAGAGCAGTATTCAAATGTGTTTTTGTGAGTAGCTGCTATAAGCCTGTTTCTTAGCATCTAGGTGTTAAATAAATGTGGGCACATCACTCTCATGTATCTGCTATAAAGTTAAAAGCAGGTGTGAATAACAAGTAGTTTACAGTAAATAAACACTTCGTCATAGCATATCCATATGTTTAGTTACCCACCAGACCCTTTAAGAGGAGCATAAATACAAATACATACTTGCATACAGATGCACCCATGTGGAGACCTAATTTCACTGTTACTGGAGTCTGCTGATCACATTGTTCTGTGCAAATGAGGTGTAAAATAGGGAAAAGATCACTGTGGCCCTGTACCTCATGCACTCTGCATAAATGCAGTACAGAAGAAGAAACTGGATCCTTGGCCTGCCTTTAGTCACCTGGGCTTATCACAGAGAAAATCAATGAACAGACTTGCCTAGACAAGACATCTTTATCTTCATTTTAGCAGAGAGAATATGGGTGTAACATGATGAATACAGAGACTTGAGAAGTATGTATTGGGAATGATTAGAAAGAGAATCGGGAAGATTATTTCAATTATATATTATTTGCGAGAAAAGAAACTTTTGAGATAAAAAATGATTTTTAACGTCACTTTTGTTTGTTAATCTTTGTGCTGAACAAAGCTTAGGTTAGATGAATGACTGGTCTATTGATTCAAAGTTCAGCAATGGATTAAACATTTATGATACCCCAGCATAATAAATTATTAATCTTATTGAAGTATTTATAAGGTATCTTTAATATACTAAAGGATACCACAGCTAAGAGGAAACCTCACAAAGGCACTTCTCAAAACATCTTTCAGGCATTCTCTGATCAGTAGAAAAGAAACCTGACCTTTATGCCAGACCATTTGACTATGGCTGGAACAACATGAAACTTCAGTCTAAAGTATTTTCTTATATTCAAAATATGTCAGGTGACCAAATGTAACTGCCTGTGGCAGTTACAGACATGCAAATTTCTCTCTGCTACCAATTTGTCTCTCCTCACTGCTGAGGGGCACCTAAATGAAACAGCTGTGTTAGAAGTTCTACAGTATGGTATAGATTATAGGCAGAAATACTAAGTTAGCAGTGCTGTAGCAAATGTATTGTTTCTAAATTTGCTGGACTCCACAGGAAGAAATATTGTTTTATAGAAAAAGCTTCAAGTGTCTGAAATTTCACTAGAGTGATACACTGAATTTGGAGGAAATAAGGGGAGAGTCAATGACAGAACAGAGCAATAGGACTGTCAGCACATGGAAAGGAGAAGAGGGGGAACATCTAAGGTTCATCTGGAATAGCAGATATACTGGACACATCACTTATTTGCAGCAGGAATCAGAAGGGAAAAAGGAAACAGTATTGTAGACAAGAAACCAGGAGTTGGGGTAACTATGGTGAGATGGAAAACAAATCTTCCCCAAATTTCTCCCCATTGCCAGGTAAAAGGCAGCTTGCAAAGTGCTTATTTGATTTGAATAGGCACTTCATAAGGGGATCAGAAGCCAAGGGTTAGTAACTTGCAATCAATAGCTAATGAGCAGAGAATGCCCCATTGCTGCTACTCTGGCTTCTGGTCCTTTCCAACAGCCAGGTTCTTGCCTGCAAACGGGTCCTGTAGGTGGGTCTGGTGGGCTGCTCCTTCGGCTTGCCTGCATATTGGATCCTGTAGGCAGGTCCTTCTGCCTGCCTGCAGTCGGGGTCCTGTGGGCAGCTCCTGCTGTTTGCCTGTGGGAAACAGTCTGGGTTTTTTTGTTTTTGTTTTTTTAACTTAACCAGGCAAATCCCTTTTATGTCTATGCCTCTATCCTGACCAACTGGGGCTGAGTTTTAAGCCTCTCAAAGATACCACAATCAAACCCAAACAAATCCACATCAAACTAGACTAAGGCAGATGTAATAGCCTTAACTATTAACTAGCCCAAACTAAAAACTGTGAGAACAAGAGACAGGAGATAGATGACTTGTGTAGTTTTCAGAGCTTTAGCTGTCTTATTCCTTGTGGTGTAAATTATTCCTCAAAGGCTGTGTTACTAACACTGACAAGTCCCTCCTTACACAATTCTGTTAATTTGTAGAAGTGGAGCTGTCTAGCTGCCCGCTAATGTTTTCAGTGGATTAAAAACTGGATGTGTGTTTATGTGAAAGGCAATGACCACAAATATAAAAAGAACTTTAGAGTAAGTTTTCATAATTTTTCTGGCCTGTTTGCACACTTCCTTTTTTTCTAGTGAAGTCAACTAAAAGAAAAAAAAGATCTCTGGCTTCCATGGATCTTTGGGCATTTCCAACCCTAGATGAGCCCTTTTCCACCAGAGAGGTCATCTGTCAATGCTGAGTGCTTCTAAAATCTAACTCACTTAGTTCAGACAATGCGGCATCAAATTAAGTCAAAATATGAGGATATTACAGCACAGCATCACCATGCACTGCTGCAGCATGGAGGCAAAATGATAACTTGAGTTGCTTGAGTCCCATGGAGGAGAGGGGAGTGCGAAGAATGGTATCCTATCATATACTATATTTAGCCATCACATGGTCTGTAGTGCCTACAGAAGTAGGAATAACAAATTGACAGCACTGAGGCTGATGATTTATTGTGAGCACTTACAGTAAGCTCCATGTCTTCTTCATCTTTCTCTTTCACTGGCTTCTCTGGTTCCTCTGGATCCTTTTCTTGAAGATGGATCTCATTGGCCTGGGTCATGTAGGGCATATCATCTTTGTTCTTGAACTCCAAGCTGAGGATTGAAGGAGGAAGTAGAATTCCCAGAATTACCTAAAGCAATAATAATGATAACAATAATCATCACAGAAAACACATTATGGTCATAATGGTTACTTAGCATCAAATGGAACAACTCCCACAGGAGAATTAGGAAAAGAAAGATACGTGTGCATGTGAGTTTCTATGACAATAAAGTATTTGCCATTGGGGGTATTGTTACCAGAGTACTGAATCAAAGCATGTAACTTCTACTAGTGTTGCTGTGAATGCTCTTGAATGTTTTATCTGCTTACTCATCACCTGAAGCGTAGTGCTACATACTAGAATATACTTACATAATATTACATAAGGTCAAGAGCAGGTGTGGCGTACACGTACACATGGATATGCAGACCTGTAAATGTCTGCATTTTACATAATACAAAATATCACTATAAAGGACACACAGAGAGAATTTATTTCTACAGAGAGCATTAATATCTCTTCATGTGCATGCTTAATGTACACTTGTAGTCAAAGAAATGTAACTATGTGTTATCTGAGGAGATAAGGCAAAGCCAGCAAAAGCAAATGCTGATGTGAATAGATATGCAGTTCCCTTAGATTTTGTTTCAGTAACCAGGCAGCTGTGTAATGGCAGTTCTTTCTTTTCTGCCTTCCCTCTCTTAAATGCAGGAGTGTAGAAACCACTAAAATTACCTTGTTGGGAAATATAAGTAATGAACAATGCTTGGGTTGAAACACTAGCTCAACTGAATAGATATCACAGTAATACAAAGCAAAGTCTGTATTCATAGGCGCAATAACTTTTCCTGGTTATGCTGCAATTTGATGGAAAATGATTTTCTTATAAATCTCTCCCTGAATGAGAGTGAAACCAGATAGTTAACTTAGCAGGTTAGGGAGGGTGCTTGTGCTCATCCTATCAGCAGACAGCCTGTGGGTTGTTGAAACCTTTCAAACTACACAATGAGGAGGAGTTATGTATGCTGTACTCAGCCTAGGAAAAGCTTCCTGCACTGCTCCAGCCTCACAAAATGATGGGTCTGGGGAGAGGAGCTTACAGGCAGACCTGGCTTCACAGAAAGGCTCTTTTTAAGAGCAGGCAGGATTAACAGCTGCCCCTAGCCCTTCAATTGGTGCCATACATCCTCAGCAGGAATCTAAAGAATTATATTCAATCTTCCTCCCATTTGTCAGTTTCGAAGGGAAAAAAACTTGGGAAGTAAACCATGACTCATGCTTGCAAATTTATTTCTTTGTCATGCTGCCTCATGGAGCTTGTAGCCTGCTTCAGCTTTAAACAAGTTCTGCTAATGAGCTTCAATGAAATAAAGTACAGACGAGAAACTGAGTAAAGGATTCTTGTGAAGCCCTGGTGTTAGAAGAAGCAGAAAGGAAACAGAGCCTGTTACCTTCAGTTATGCATTATGAAATAAAGGTCTGTGTTAGGGCTTAAGAAATGTGCGCTGTAAAGTGGAATGCATGTAGTAGGAAACCAGTGCATGCTGCATTGCCCTTCACGTATGTAGGCTGAATATCTGCAAAGCCAAACAGCCAACAAAGCAGCTGTCCCTCTGAAGGATAATAGGCCTGTGAGTTCAGGAAAGAGGTATTAGGAATGTCTCCAAACGTAGCAGAGCAACTTGTATGCACAGGTCCTGCATAGGAATGTTATCAGCCACTTTCTCTCACTCATCACTGTCACTGGATTAAGAGCCAGTCTGGAAGCATTCTTGCCATTACTGAACATCTTTTCACATGGCAACACAGCTGAGTAATTACCTATTTTCACACAGGCAATTAGTGCAGAAGAGAGAGTTCTTTCACTGAAAATACTTCTCAGTGATCTGGGAGGAAGAGGCAATTCCTGGGTGTGTTCTGACTGGTGACTGCTTTGGTGAAACATGCCATGGACTCAAATTCATCTCAGAATTCACTTTGCACTGTTAGCAGTTTTGTCAACTGTGGAAGTAAAGCTTTAACAGCCTTGAAAACTGAATTATCCTTTAGACCCTCTAAAGGAGTCCCTTCAGATGCCATCAGGAAGATCTGCAAGGGTTTGCAAGGAAATTTGTGCTGCTTTGCCTATTCTGGGGAAGGTTGTCAGATCAGCACCTTTCACTAATGGTTAATTCACTCACACTTCCTTTCCCTTTTTTTATCTGTAAAACTCTTAGGTAACTCCTCAGGTATATTAGGCAGGGTGGTGACATACTAACCTCCTAGCTCAATTCTTATTCTGATAAATGATGAAGAGACGACTTTAAGAAAGAGCATGAGTGCATCGAACTCAAACTTATAATAAGCCCCAGCTAAAAAACTGAACACAGGAAGAATACACCCTGCTTAATATCACTGTAAATAAACATCTGAAATATGGTTACTTTAGACAGTTATTATGGATTTGTTGTGAACCCTGTCCCCATCTATTAGAATTCTCTGAATGTTAATTTTATTTTAAAACAGGAATGACCTTTAGGCCAGAATTTTTTCTCATCCGTAGACGACCCATCCACATGTCAGTGAGCAGCATCTGGCTGCACGTGTGAGCGATGAAGTCCCTGTGCTTGGCTGCCACTGCGAGCTGCAGGCACGTGGCGTTGCTCCAGTTCTTCAGCTCATAGGTCAGCAGTTTCATTGCCAGTTGCTCGTCCTGCTTGTAGGACTGGTCCAACAGCTCGACCGCCAGCTGGCCAAAGTCCCTGCAACAGAGGGACATCCACTCGTTCCCGTTGGCTCACACAGTCTTGTGCCCAAAACACCTCTCTGCAACTGCCAGCCTCTGCAAGGGGCACACCACCTTCCCTCATGCAAATTGTGATGGTGACTCCACACAGGAAACCAAACCCACATTTTCAAATGTCAGTGGCTAATGTTAGGCATATAAATAAGTGCCCCAACTTAGCAGTGATGAGCACCCACACCTACCAGCTGTCTGCTCCCGCCTCCCTGCCCACCTCCCTGACATTTTCTAACTGAAATCCTCTGGTTATCTGCAGCTTAAGGGACTGCTTCTCTGCTGTTTGCCCACGGCTTCACAGCCAAGCCTCCTGGAAGAAGAGTGTCCAATATCCTTTCTAAAATCCTAAATTTCTAAAACTTTAACATCAGGAAAGGTTCTTATGGAATCTAGTATCTTGCCTTGCTCATCTAAACATGACCTCTTGGTTAATTAACACCTCTGCCTGAATACTGTGCTCATAAGGATTTCAATAACTGTTCTGCTCAGTATGTACAGAGTGTCCTGAAAAAGCACAGAGAAATGTTGCAGTCTGACTCTTGATGCCCCAGGGAGAACACATAAACAATATAGACATTTCACTGTCTTCTTGACATCGTCTCATTTCAGAAGTTATATTGCTAACAACTTCGTTACTCTGGCAGATAGATTGTATAAAAGCCACTTAGATTTTCTCTGAAGGGACTGCACTTCTCCTACAAGTTAGAAATGAAAGCAAAGTACAGATAAGAACATTTTAGTCAGGATTTCTTAACCTCTTCCTTCCTGTTTCTTTTTTTTTTTTTTGTCCCCTCAGGAAAGGGTACTTGAAAGGAAATTTACCTGGAATTGTGGTTCAGCTCTTGGGATATGTCATCCACCATGTCATTTTCTGATGCTTCGTGGGCCATGGCTTTGCAGAGTTTGCAAGCCACCAGTGCTTTAGCCATAGCCTCTTCCCCATGTTGCCAAAAGAAGAGGGCCATCTTCTGACGTTTCATCAGCACAGCCCACACCATCAGCTCATGGAATGGGAAGGGAAAGTGATTGATCTCAGGGTCATCCATATCGATATCAACTTCTTCTTCTTTTTTCTTTGTTGGTTTTCTCCCTCGACGCAAAGGGACATCATCCTGTGGGAATTGAAATTTTTTTGTCAGTGAAGGAATCGAATCAATTCACACAATTCATTGAAATCAGTACCTGAGATGTCAAGCTTGTCCTCTGCCCATTCATAACTTTTTGGACAAAATATTTAACTTAGATAAACAACAAAAAAGGTATTGGTGTGTGCACTGTAATTAAGACTGTAAACAGGGAAACAGAACTGTGGACTGTCACTCTGAATTGCTCTATCTCCCTAATAACAGAGAGTACAACCACACCATATCCAAAACCGTTTTGGAAAAGTCATCGTTAAAGCTAAGAGCTCACTGCAAATGTAACATCTGCTGTAATGCATCTGCCTCTTTCCATCTTCAGAAAGAATACATCCAGGGAAATTTTCTTGTGTTTTCTCCCTTCATCTCCTTACAAAGACAGCAATCTCCCTTTACTCCTATTCTGTGTGTTTATCCCTTCCTTCTCTACCCCTTGGTTGTTACTGTTGCCTTTAGTTTTGCCTTTCTCATTTCAGCCTTTTGCTTTTGTCAGATGAGCTGACCTCTGTCCTGTGTCTATGGATGGAAAAATGGAAGTGGTTGCATAAAATAAACAAAAATGAAAATACTATCACCTTGAAGCATTGGGGTAGCCAAAATTGCCAATAAAACTGAGATAACTTTGGCCTGTATAAAAATTTCTTCATCATTCTCTGCAAGTGTTTAATTTCTCTGAACATGTTTTGAAGTTAGATGCTATCTGACTGAAATTCTGCTTGCCCTGCCAGACTGAAACATGTTGTTTAATTCTTATTGAACAAAAAACTGAAAAGATCCATAGTTGGAACAGAGCCCTCTTTTTCCTTAGCTATCTCCTGGACTTTTATTAAGAAATGTTTCTTAATCTGTCCCTTGCGTAAACATGTTATCCGGAGGAAAAGTACTATTCATGCTTTCATTACAGTGAATTTAAACATTATCTGGATATAGTTTATATTTGTCAAAGAAGGAAAAGACATTAATATTTGCCACAGGTTGCCTACCTCCATTCCCAGCAGCTTCAGGGCTTTTGGCTGTCAAAAGAAAAAGGTAGAAAAATGTTATTTCTCACAGAATAGTGATGAAAAACTACAGCTATTTTAGTATACATATACACATATGTACACGTGCATGTAGAGTGATGTAGAATATACAATAAAATCTAGATAATATATTTATAATGTAATGTAATGTGGTGTAATGTAATAGTATATATATACCCACACGTGCCAATCATATAATCACATATATGTAGTTATTTCAAACAGGAGTTTGACACTATTTCACCCAAACCACAACAGAAGACATACATTTGGATTCAGGTACAAATTACAGCTGGTTAGGGCTGTTCTAGCAAGAACATGATAGGGACCGCTGATAAGGCATGAACGGATTCATCTGGAGTATATCAGTGTTTTGGCCACTGCCCTGGAACATTTTTATTGACTGTTGTGGATTTTTACACTTTTATTTGTTGTGGAGCTGCTCTGTGTGTTTGTTCAGTGTCAGTGAAATCACTGCTTAAATGCTTTTCTCAATGTAGTGACTATAGGAAGGAAGTTTCTCCCACCAGCTACAATCACTGTCTTTCCTTTAAAATGTGAAGAATCATAAGAAAAAGGACAGGGAAACAAATAAACCCATTTTAGCCAGCTGTCTGTAAGAGTTTCACAGAGCTGTTGCTATTGATAGCCACTTATTAATACTTTCAGTGCTGTGTATTGCTAAGATCTGAAATGTGAGGCAAAAAGGGATAAAGAAGTAACTACAAATCTCACTGGGAGGAGCTGAACAGACTCCTGTTCAGGCTGGATTGGGTCAATGGCAATATGGATGGCAATAAACAGCTTTTGTGTTTTAGAAATACCTTACTTTGTATTCACGGTGGCATAACTTATCAAACATAGAACCCACAAAGATACTTAACAGTGGTGCTGCCATGAACTCAATGATTGCTGGAGCCACATCCAAAAAATAAAACAAGTTTTGAGTTATGGGTTTCTTTGCCCTGAAAGCTTCAGATCACAATCAGGAGATGAGCCATGAGATAGGAAATGCATCTAACAATGCAGAAGTTTTCAACTCTAACTTGGAGTCAAAATGGTAGTATTATTGGTGCAGATCAAAAGATTTGTCTTTTAAAAGCTGTGAATACTCATAATTACAGGTTTTAGAGTCAGAGGAGACTTTTATGTGCTGGTTTCAGCAGGGCAGCAGAACACAATTATTTTTTCATTAAACTAATAAAAGCTATAGCTTGTATCAGTGTCTGGCTTGTGATGCATTATGGTGAGATAACTGCAATGCACATAATGTAAATGAATCAGTAGAATGAACACTGTGTGCACTGGATCCCACCAGTCTGCAACCATGTAAGAAGCTATGGTAACGCCTGCCAGCTGGAACAGTCATAAGGATAGCAAATAACTCATTTCTTACCCTCTTGGGCCCGAACAGATTGTGGTAAAGTGTTCTGAACCGCTTTCGGGTGTAATTGCAGCGATAGGCTCCTCCCATCAGGTACTCTATCACCAAACCAATATCAATCAGGCTTATCCGATAATCAGGAGGCAAGTTTCCCTGAAATGAAAAGTAAGGATGGTGGGAGAAGAAATGCTTATTACTGACATTGTTAAATGTCAGTAAAATTATCTTAGAATAAAACAAATTAAATAGGTAAAAGCAGGAATGTATTATTATGCTAGTTAATTAATTCACCTTAAAATAGATCCAACCGAAACCTGGATATTCTCGCTTGGAAAGAAGACATAAGTTAAATAAGAAGGTGAAGAACTGGTTGGAAGCAACAGAAGATAACGTCAGTACACAGTACTCATATTCTTCAGCTGGGGAAACAAGGAACATGACTGCAGAAACAAAAGCATGAGGATCGATACACTTGAAAATTCAGGCAGTGTTGCTGGACTAGCTCTGCAACATAGCACTTTTCCTGCATCAGATCTCACCCACTACTCGTCCTTGCATCTCACATCTCTGCTGGCATCTCTCTAGACTGCCTCATCTGAACTGTCAAGGCATGGTGAAGTGACATCACACAAAATCTTTTGTTCAGATGCGACCAGCTTCTTCCCATCCTGCAGTGTTCCATTCCCATGTTCCAGGAAAGGAAGGGAAGGAGGTAAGAATGGTGTTACAATTCTAAAGGACATACATAGTTCATGAACTACCATTATTACTAGTTGATAAGGGCAAGGAGAGTCTATTAGCATTCAGTCTTGGAGTTATGTTCAAAAAATACACACCCTTGCTTAAGTTTCACACCAAGAAAATGAGGAAAGCATCTGTATGTATGAAAGCTGCAATAAACAAAATACCTGCGGCTAATTATTTTGGGATTTATTTATGAAGAAAACTACAGGCCTAGCAATTTTTCTATATATTCCCTATTTGAGTTCCTTACATATTTTACTAAAAGCCCCTTTGAACACATTATCTGGTTATGTAATTTCTAGCAGAGCCATGGAGATTGCCTCACAATGAGTGAACCGAGTTTTTGGCAAGTGTCATTAGCAGGATCCTGGAAAAGATGTCGACACATTCTCTTTCCATTTATTTTCCTTTCTTACCCTCTGTTAGATACTTTTATATATCTACATCTAAATAGATATGTATGTGTATGTGTATGTGTATGTGCATGTGTATGTGTATGTGTATGTGTATGTGATGTCTTCAGCATGTACGTTTTAACTTGAAAGGAAAAAGAATTACAAATATGACCACATCTTACTGTCCTTTTTATGGCAACTCCTTTGCACACATCTTCTTTCTCTTCACTTTCAAATCTGAAAATGGCATCACTAAGGTTATGAGTTCTCCAGTACCTCTGGGTTGCAAAAATATGAAGAAAGATTTCACTAACAGATTTTCTCTCAGTGCATACAAATTTGCTCTGAGTTAGTGGGGCATTTCTATTCTCCAGTTGCAGTAAACCCAGTGGGATATCTTGTGTGCGGAACAATTTCAGGCAGGGCTGCACTCACAGATGTGCCAGTCAAGTCTCATGGGGGTCTCTGGCAATGGAGGAACAAAACCCCAGGGTGGGCACACCTGCTCTTCTATTCCCTCCAGAGGAACTACACAAGGTAAACTCTGATCCCTTTACCAGAGGAAAGGACTAATGGGAAGGAATGAAACCCAAATGAAAGTTTGCTTCCTTCTCTAACTCACTGCTTCTGAGTTGACTGGATGATAGTTTGTGTTTTAGTAAGCATTCCCTACCAGAAAAAAAGGCATGATTCAACAAATTGTGAATAGATCACTGGGCTCTAGAGACAACACTAAGAAACCCTTCAAATTTACAGAACCTTCTCTGTTTTGTATGTCACTGTGCAAAAGATATGATTACAAAACAAAGGTGGAAAGAGAGACAAATTATCCTTTTGTGTACTGTGAATAGCAGCTTTGAAAAAAGGAATATTACTGTAATAAAAAATGATCTCATATAGCCAATATTGCAGAAGGACTAGAAATTGTAACTCTTAGCTCCAAAATTTTTCAGTGCACTGCAATAATCTAATGTTCTATAATGATATACATACAGAACACGTTACAGTGAGCCTGTAGCTCTTTTTATGTGTTCATTACAAGAAGGTTAGTAATTCACACACAGCAATTTTACGACTAGCATGTCTTTCTGGAAATATCTGCATGTCTGGAGGTCTGTCTGGCTTTTCTGGAGATATCCTTGTTAGATTACAGCAGAGAAACACTAATGGAGAGTAGATAGCAAGTGGTTCTGCAGAAGAGAAAAAATGGATGCAAAGATCCTCCCTTTTCTGCATCAGCCACGAAGAGCAAGGCTTACTTCCTGCCCTGCTGCCAAGGTACAAGGAGCATGGTGAAAAGACTGAGGAGGGAGGGAGGGAGGTTGCGCTCTCATAGTGTACCATGCCCAGCAATTGGCTGGCATTCAAAGGGACAGAAAATCAAGCAAATTTAGTGGAAAAAATTGAGCCTCCAACATTTCTAAGTAATGTCCTCTAGCATATCCTCCTGCAACCTTCCTAATCTTGTCTAATTTGACAGCTGGAGGAGTTACTGTGGTTTGCAGGAATGTGTACTAACAGATAATTTGGACATGGCAACATTTAAGCTGAGCAGTTTAAAGAAAAATAACATCTAAAAATTAAATGAAAAAGAAACCTAAAAATGAATTTTTAAAAAATTAATTCTGCTAGGTTTGCTTGGTTGGTTTTTCCCCCAAAACGTTCTTCGCTCCCCAGAATGTGTAAAATGATAATTCTACTAGAACAAGGAAGAAAGCATTAGCAGAAATGGGAATTGCAGCTCCAAGGCAGTATTGTAGTTCAACTGACTCCTTCTATCCTAAGGTCTTCACTCAAACTGAATGCTTTAATATAATTAAGTGGCAAAAACCATTTGAGCAGTTAAGAAAGAACAACAGGCACCAGGGTTCTACACGTGTTACAAAGTGTGAGCGCCTTGATATAGTTCTGATTTCTAAATTTTCATAAAAGATTATAGATTAAAAATTTCCAGTAAAGTAACTTTGATAAAAGATGAATCTTAACCTCCCAGATAATACTGAAGCACTTCACTAATGAAAACTCCGAAATGAAAAATACAAATACAAAGCGAAAATACACACTTCAGAAACATTACCTTTCCAAAGCAAGAAGCGCTAGTAGAGAAAACTGGACCATCCTTGTGCAAGGAGTCACACGCTTGCCAAAGCATTTGCTCTGTCAGCAGACAGCTTGAACCACCCTGGCAGCGCTAAGAATGCTTGTAAATGAAGCACAGCAGTGCAAGTGGGACAGCACTGCCCCAAGAACAACAAGAATTTCGATGAACTAATTCTAGTGCAGTCTAGGTGGCCAAGAATGACCGAGGAGAAAATCTGACTTTGAGGTAAGATAGTTGTCCTGGTTAATAACCGACAAATCTTTTAATGCTGGGACAAACTCTTCAGCGTTAATGCACTATTCTTCTCCTGAAGAAATTTCAGGTTTAAACTGTAACTAGGCAGTTGTAGTACTTCTTTCACTTGAAGTGCATTTTCATGTCACCACGTATCAAGCCTCTGAGTTTGCATGCTGAGGAAAAAGTAATACTGTTAAAATTCTATATATTGGTAGTTTGTTCTTTGGAAATGCAGATGAAGAGTAGCAGTCCAAAAAACTCCTAACTTTGGAAATGTAAATAATCCTGAAGTGGAATTGAGATCTGTTAGTTATATACAATGTTTTGGATAAATGAAAAAAATCCATCTGTTAATTTCTACTGATCTTCATCAGCTAGCTGAGGCAGTGAAGAATTTTTATTTATTTATTTTTTTTAATTTGTAGAGAGCAACATCCACTTGCAGACAGGGTATCCAGCTCAGCCACTATCTGATTCTGCTTAGCCTGGGAACATTACTGTGTATGGTCTATGGAAGGAAGCCAAACTTAAATGTGAAATTCTGGACCCTTGTCAGGAGACGTCAAAACGGCTATGAGGCCAAAAATGCAGGCAGGTTGGCCCCGCTATGTAGCTGTGGAATTGAGAGGACTGAAAAGTGATCTGAGGCAGAGTCATTATAACTTAACTTGTCTTGTTAATACATGCAAAATTTATGCACATTTTGATTACTGTAAATTCTTTAAGATTGTGTCTCCAGGCCTTTACGATATGCTGCTTAGGTATATTCACAGCAGTATTTGGAAATCCAAAGCGAAAATGTATTCTGTTACATGTTTGTGTGCACGTGTGTGTGTGTACACATGTAGGCTACCACAAACGGAATCTAATAATGTGACTTCTAATTATTTGCTTTATCAAGCAGGCAAAACTGTCCTTCAAACAAAACATAGCATAACAAAACAAAACAATACAAAACGAAACAACACCCTTCTACTCATTTATACAGCTGTATAGTATAATAGTAGTAAATTACCGCTTCTGTGATTTTTAAACATCCATTTTCTATCTCAGAATCCACAGTGATCAAGATGAAAATAATTTTTTTTAGCATACACCCTTAAAAATAGTGCAGGTATAAAAATTGAGATATACATATAAATGCACAATTCACTTCATATTGATTAGGTATTGACTGAAGGTGGTGTGTTACGTACTGTTGTATTTATATTCTGTGATGTTGTAATCAAATCTGAGAGATTAGGTGTCTGTCATCAAAATATACATGATCCCAAAAAATTAGCATCAGCAGCATGGTCTATCTCTCACGCATGATGGGCCATCTAACTGTCAAATGGTGATGTGTCCATTAGGAAGCTTTTTCCGAGGAGGTGTTTTCATTTAAACTGTTGTCAGATCTGCTGACAACATCTGACTGATAAATCTGACTGATTTATGGCTTGGGTGACTGGTAAGGGATCTGCTCAGCTGGCAGGACTATGGTGAGCTATCACTTCTCCTTGTGAACCCTGGCTTTTCCTCAACACTCACAAAATCAGAAATGCACCCCAGGAAGGTCGTAAAGAGCCTCACAAAGGCCTCACCTATACTTGTAAGACTGATTCAATGTAGTTGGAATTACTGAAGATTTTAGACATTGACAGAGGAAAGAAAGAGAAATTTGTGGAAAGATAACCATCACCCAACAGTTAGAAGTCAGTGTGGAATAAATAATGTCATCAAATATAGTGCAAGTTTATTTAATGTCTATCCATGTATATCCATGAGTACAGACCATCTTTGACCACTTTGATGCCTTTTCTTTCAAGAGTTTCTTTAAAAATACATATTTAGTTAGGGGCTCAGAAAAAAAGAGATTCATATTTTTTAGTTACTCAGCATATAATTTGCTATGCCTTTGAAGAAGGACTTGGAAAGGTGATTCTCGGGGAGAGAAGGCATTTGGAAAGGTATGTACTTTAAAAGCAGAAGACACATTATGCTACTTTCAAATTCTTATAGGCACATAAATAACTGCATATTGAGTAAAAAATATTCTGGAAACTCAGGCTTCAAAAGCAGTATCCATTCTAAACACATTCTAGCTCCACTCTGCTCAATCCAATTTGTGCATACTTTCCTTTTGTAGGCATTTCACGCTTTTTAATGGTCACTTAATATAATGTACATAATTGGGCAATGATGATGCCATTTAACACATTAACCAAAGAATACCATCAGAACCTCCTAAACATGCTACTGATTATTCTGTAGAATTACTTAATAAACAGGTGCTATATAACACATTACTACTCTCCTCCCTTAGGTGACTTCAATTCTGTTAAGTTGTCACTGACAGAAGAAACCACTAAAATCTGTGCTCTTAGAAAAAAACTCCTTCCTTTTATCTAGTCCCATGTACAGAAATATCCCTTCCCAAGTAGGCTACCCTTGAGGTCTGACTTACATAATGTGCAAGGTTGTAATCTGCACATGCTTTGGGAGAATATTCAAGCTGATGAGTTCATTTGCAGACTCAATCTCCTTACTTGATCCATATATTTAAAGGATAAGGGATTTTTATTCATTGCAGCTGCTGTAACTCTTTTAATCCTGAGCACATTGGTAAAGGCATCTCCTTCCTGCCACTATACCTTTCAGTATTTCTGTTTAGCTCTTCTAATGGATTTTTATAATTCCAGATTCTTGAAATTAACATGATAAGGATCAAGGGAAAGTTGCACTACTCCGTTTTTGTATTTCTGCTGAGGAAGATGGCTACAATTGCCACACAATACAGAAAAATGAACTATTTCAACAAGCCAGGATCCAGCACAAGGGAAAAGCTATTTTACAGGCTTGGAAGTAAACTAGCAACACAGAAAGTAGCTTTGACAACAGTTGCAGGTATGGAAAAATACAAGTAATAGCATAAATCCACACAGTATGTAAAAGCCTACAATTATGGCAGCAGACACACTATTACTCAAGCGTCTAAAACTACAGAGAAAGCAAGCCAAATTACTTGTTAATTGTGCTTTCTATGCAAAAAGTTCATATTTGGAGCACACAAACAGGACATTTTGTACTGGCGGGAGGGAGAAGGCTCTGACTAAAAGCTCATGCAAAACACAGATTGTATCTAGCTACAGAAGAAAAAATAGCATTATTTTCAACCTACCGTCTATTGCACTCTTACCTTTTTCACGTCCCTGACTAGATGATGCAGAGTGTTGGATGGTCCATGCCTCTGCAAAGGACAAATGAAGAAGAACAAAATAGTTTGCACAAAACATAAATGTTGAGATAACTCTCTCACCTTGGTAGTTTAGAATTCAGGCAGCTGAGAGCACTTCAATTGTACGGTGCTATTAATTTAAAAAAAAAAAAACCCAAAATGATTACAAGAACATTATTTCCTGTTTTCCTCTTTTGTAGAAAACTCTTCCATAAGAAAACTCTATGAACTGCCACTCTGGATGAAAACTGAAGTCCTGTGTATCAATTTAGGCTCCTGGCTTAGAAAAAACAGGAGCATAACACAAAATGCACAGCCTCTGGGAAACAGTGGAGGCAAAACCAGCTGCTTTAGTCTCAGCCCTCCTGCACTCAGGACTTCCACTTCCACTGCTGGTGGATCAGAGACACTCTGAGCCTGGCATTGCAGCAAGGCTGTCTCATCTGAAAGCCACTGTCTGTGAACACACACATGTGATTGCAGAATGCAGGCTGTGAATTTGACCAATTTTCTTTTGACTCCAGCTGTCACTGCAAAAATTTCTGCAGTAGAGTCCTGCCATTTTGATACTACTGCTACTACTGCTACTACTGCTACTGCTACTATTACCATTATACCTTACTTTATTTTCTGCTTTTTTTTGACTGTTGCTGATATTTTAAGAGACTTTTATGAGAGGTCTTCTTGGTTGTAGCTGATGATGGATGAGACCACTAGACATGTGTAGAGTCGATGCTTCCATATATGCATTGCTCTGCACTTCCCAACACTTACTTTATATAGCCCCATTTCTGAGCATGATGAGACTTACCTGTGATTCTTCATATGCTGCTTCAGATTTAAATCACCTGCAAATATTATTGTCTCTTCTGTAGGTACCATTTTTCAGATCCTACATGAACAAGCTGACCAGCTGTGGTCCCAGGACAGGTTCTTCCATGACCCTGGTCATAATGTCCTTTTGTGATAAAAATGGATCATGATTCCTTCTCCCTGTTTTCTAACATTCAAGTAGTTTTTAAACCAATATTGTCCCTGATCTTCTAAGCCATGGCAGCTACATTTTTTTAATAACCTTCAAAGTTTTAAAATAATACTGTCAAAGTCTTGCAAAAAAAAAAAAAAAAAAAAAAAAAAAAGGGACCAAGTGCAACATCCTTATTCTCCTGCATGCTGATGCATGATGCATTTCTGCTGATGCAGAAATGGTAATAGACTTCTAAGGCTTAACATTTTCTTACAGAAGGTGAGTAAACTCTTTGTTGACAATTGATTCCCTTGTCTATAGGTCTATACTTTATTCTATTTTTACAAATTTGCCATGCAGAGGTAAGATTCACTGGTTTGTAGCTTCACAGGTTACTCCTAGGTCTCATGCTGAAATAGGGTTGTTTTTAACTGGCCTTGTATTTTTTTTTGGTGCTAAGGTTACTGTGGATGCATTTGGTCATACAGTATAATTGGTAGTTTAGGCATTTCAGAGCCTGAGTCTTTTGGAATTCGTGCCTGAAAATATGTATGCTGATTTCTACAGCAATAAATTAGTTAAAAAGGCCTTTCTTTTAGCTGTAGAACTGAAGACTTCTGTAAAACTTATTCCCTGTAAAAACTGGCTTTGGTACAAGTACAATGCTTATCCCTGTTACAAGAAAGCTTATGGGCATTCTGTTCTTAATACATAGGTGCTAGTCAATATTCAAAGGGTAAACTGACCAAAGATCAGATGGGAGTTTGGGAGTTTGTCTTTAGGGTGGCATATATATACCATATATATATATATAGATATATATATACCTGTTCCTCTATATTTTGCCCAAATTTAATGAATCCTTTTCATATTTGATATTTTGAAAGACTGACTCTTCTGGTCACCATCAATGTGAAACACCTCCAGATAACAGCCCAGTGTGGTAGCTTATGACAGCAAAGGCTTTGAAAAGTACTGGCAGTAAAAAAATTTTTTTGAGAAGAGATATGTCCATATCACAGCCCTTCTGCAACACACAGAATGGGGAATTCTAAGAACTAGGCAGTGCTTTAAGATTTGTTCCATAACTCATAAGAAGTTTGAACTTTCTGAACTCCTACCCAAATAGGTAATAATACTGTGAATGTTGGAATGTGTTTTGCATTTGAGAATTCAGAAGCAGACTTAATTTGTGCAGTTTTATATTCATTTTAATGGCAATGATTAAAAACTTGCAAACAGGTTTTTAAAAGTCAAAGGTCTAATTTTTGGAGCTCAGAGGGGACATGGGGAAGTCCTTCACTGTAACAAGGACTGATTAAGAGTTGGAAGATTTTTCTGAAACTATCTTGCCAGGAGTCATATGATACCACTCTATGGGTCCTAACTTGCCAGTTACTGTCTTCCAGCCAGTGCCACCTGCCTAAATCTTAGATTTGTCATATTGGAATCACAATGACAAGAAATTACCTGTGTCACTGTGTGAGGCTTATTCCATTTCTTACAAAATCCATTCAGCAGATTACATGGGCAAGGCATAGCATGTTACTTTATATGAGACAAGCAAGAGAGACAACATGGACTAATGAAAAATTTCTGCAGCAGGTGTTGACTGCCTGATGCATCACCATCATCATCATCATCATGTCATTACAATACAAGTGGGAGCTTGAACAGTGAATATAGAGACAGAAAATTTGCCTTAGGCTGGCCCTACCGTATTGTACAATTCCTCTAGCCGGGAGATGGTGAGAAAACGATGCATGCTTACTCCATTTTCTATCAGTAATTTCACAAAATCCACTCTGTCCAACACCAGTGCATCCAGCATTGCTTGCTCAAGGGAGCCCACCTGCAAAGCAAGTGATTAATTGAAGCTGTTCTTGGGGTGTGGCAGGCTACATACAGCTGTTTCAGTCATTCCAGCACAAGCAGGGAATCCTGACAAAATTCTGAGGGTTGCTCTTCTATGCTTGAAATGGGATATTCATGGTTTTAATCTGTAACAGTTTTTCTGACTCAGGGCTGCATTTCAAAAATTAATATCAGAATACTAGTTAAAATATTCTAGGAAAAATAGATTAGGACAAAGGAACTGGAACCCAGTAAACTGGTGACCACATCTCAATCTTATTCACCATGTCACTATTATCATTGTTTCTTTTCCTGTCAAACATTTTATTTGTATTGGGTATATTTGTTATGTGCACACAAAATCATTTTAATCCTGTCTTTTCCAGAGTTTTCTTCTGTTTGTGGTGTGAAACCTCAGGGAAATTTGAACACCCAGGAAACACAAATAGCTTCATAATTTGCATTTCTTTGAAGGCCCAAATACAAGAGGCTTTCTTGCACAAAACCTCTACTTCTCATCTCTTGTAGGTCAGGCAGAGTTAGAAGGATGAGAAATTATCTCATCCTTCCAGCTTTTAGCTTCCAAAACAATTGCAGTTTGCAGGATTTATGCAAATTTTTGCTATGATGTGGTGATGAAGAGAGAACAACGAGGACAGTTCAGTGCCATTAAAATTCCTCGTATGTTTTGACAGGTACTTATGCCCAATACCAAAGATAAAATAAATAGTTCTGTTCACTCTATGGCTGAAAAGGCAAGGATTTTTTTACTAGCTTTTAAGGGTGGCATGCTGCAGAACGCAGCATATAAAGCAAGGACACTTAAACAGAAGCTTTTCCCATTGTTATAATTTTTCCATGGGGAATTGTAAATGCTCATGTAATGACAGCACGTGAAATTTTAATGATAGTGATGAAACAAGTGTCACACTAATGGCTATTGTGGTCCAATTGAAACTTCTGAGTGAATAAGTTGGGTTTTAAGAAGATACAGGTAGAGATCGAGACCTTCTGGTTTTTGGTCTTTTTTTCTGTGTGACTTCTGCCCCTCTAAAAGCTGCAGCACAATCCGGGATTTGATTCTTCATCCTCTTCCTGACACAGCATTCAATAACCCCTCTATTTACAGCCCTACCATTTCTGAAGAGAATCCACGCCTCTGGTGCTCCCAGGGAATGGTAGTAGCCAGGGAGCAACCGGAGCACGGGACAGTGCAGATGCAGATCAATGCACAGAATTAACACCACCTGAGGTCTGGGGCCACAGCCCGTCCGTGGTGACACTGCTTATCAGCTCCTGCAGCCTACCTGACCCCCAGCATTTGTATGGTGTATTTTTTATGTCAAATCATCACCTTAAATTCAGTATTTGCATGTAAAAGCATGCTGCTTGAAAAATAAAAATTAAGTTTTGACTTTCCTTGAATTTATAGCCTAGCACTAAAACATGGCTGTACACTTGTTTTCCTCAGCTTGCAGTATCATGCTCGGCAGCATAAATCCAGCGCTTCCCATTTTTTCAGAGGTATGGTTTCCTGCTCTAAAGGCATCGCTAGATGTCACCATTTCCTTGGACAATGGAACACATTAACCTCCCTGCA
Source organism: Cossypha heuglini (assembly GCA_027576195.1). Lineage (NCBI taxonomy): Eukaryota > Metazoa > Chordata > Aves > Passeriformes > Muscicapidae > Cossypha > Cossypha heuglini. Next base: position 48,506,688 of record JAODKT010001744.1, read on the forward strand.
ACTGTGCCTGCCTTCAGCAGCTGTGATTGGGAACCGTGTGCTTGGCAGGACCCAGTGTATTTCAAACCACACTAAAAACCACCACTGCAAACAGAATGAATTTAATACTCTGTAGGGTTCAAAGTGTTTCCAACAGAAGATGTTGTGTATATATACATATATACATATATATATATACTGTACCGGCCACTGTTGCCCATAAATAAAGATCTGACTGCGGGCGATGTCTACTCTGTTCCAGGCTAGTGCTAGGCTCAGCTGGTCGGGAGCAGATGCGTTAGCTCCTGTGTGCACAGACAGGGGTGCAGGGAGGAGAGAAGGAGAAAAAAGAAACAAGACATTAGGCTCATTATGCCCTGGTAACTCCTCTTTGTGAAAAGTCTCACGGATGTCCAAGGCATGTCTGCAACTGATCTCACATTAAAACAAAACTAAACCTTCCATTGCACCTGTAAAACAAACAAAACCAAACCTCCGTTCTCAAATCTGGATCTGTGGTTCTCTGATTCTCTTATAAACATTAACTTTTTTCTCATGTTCCCCCATATTCAAAATACAGCAGATACAGGTGATATCAGAAGAGGAAATTTGTGGTGGACTAAACTGGTTTCCCTCCTATCGGATGGGAAGCAAGAGAACAAGCCAGGATACAGATGGAGCTGCAGGAATACACACACCCACACACGTATCCTGTGAGCACACATACACACACATACACATGTGCCTCTAGCAATTACAAGGAGATTCAACTCATACAGATACCATTGATTTCAGTAGTTGTGCGTTTTTTGGCATCTTATGCATTCCAGCTTGATAAGAAGCATAGGAATTTCTCTCCTATTTGTACGGAGGCATCTTGGTGGGACAAATTTCCCTTCACATATGAAATAAACATGTAAGAAAGCATTCTACAAAGCTTGTGTCAAGGTATAATATATCCAAATTAAATGAGAAACTATGCAGATGATGAGATGGATTTGGAGCTGTTTGTTTTTGGAAGGAAGGGTATTTTTTCCCTGCAGTTTTGATGGACACTGTGGGACATTCCTGTCCTGCTGTGCTTTTTTAATATTTCACAGTTCTCAGCTGATTTGTAATAATAAAACAGCATTTGTGTTTCAGTGTCAAAGGGAGAACTGGCCTGAATGAACTGATCAACCAAATAAATAAAGAGCCCTTTGACTTTTTTACTATGTATCTGCTTGCAGTGGTTAGGCAATTGTATAATGGCTTATTTTTTTAAAGACCTCATACCTCTACTGTTATTTTGTCTTTATTAATTCTTATACTGATATCATGGAGTGAGGATAAATAACAGCTTTTCATTACTTCAAAGCATTTCTGTCCCCATTTCAGTACTCTTCAAACCCACACACTGCTCCAGTTGAAAGTGGACTCTGAAATTGGAGGCAAGGAAAACATAAGGCTGGTTGCTGAAATTCTCTGTGAAAACATTAATAAAAACAGTCGTAGAGCTTAGCCTATAGTTTAATTTCATAACTTTCAACTTTGAAGTCAGTTTACTGCTGACACTGCCAAATACTTGTCAATATCTACAGTAATTTTTTGGGAGATGCTAGACTGTGAATCATCCAAATCACATTCATACAGAAATGAGCTCTGATAAAAAGGTGGACAATGCAGAAACAGAACAGAACTGTAACAAATGAAGAAGGAAAAAAAAGTGAAAATACTTCTGTGACTTCTGTGGCTAAGAAGTATCAGGAATTCCCCCTTGCATAAGACACAACTTCTTGTTGCTATATATTACAACACAAAAAATCTCTCACAAGGGACCCCTGGGGGGATGCCAACAACATCTAAAACTTCTGGAGCTTCTTACACAAGTAACATGCAGCCTTCAAGAACAGAAAATATTTACCTTTGGGAAAGGCAAAATTGCCTCTACATTTCAACATCCCAAGATTTATTTATAAAAAAAGAAAAAAAATATACCTACAGTGAGTATGACAGTGCAAGTAAAACACAGAGAGCAAATAGCTCTCCCCCCTTCTGAAGCAAACAAGAGATGCTCTCATCAGATCTCCTCCTTCCCAATCATGTGCCTGTAGGAGAAGTGAGAGCTTTAGCAGGTGCTCAGGTAAGGTTTTTGTCATGGAGGAGGCACATGGGTGAACTCTAAATCCTGGGGGACACAGCACGACAACATTTCACACTTGTGATGAGGGAGCTCCAATCCCTGATTTTCCTACTACAGACTACAGTATGGGTATCCAGGGGTGCCATCAGTAAGAAATCATTTTGGATCAAAAGTGGATCAGATGGACATGGGGAGGGAAGAGGACTATTTGCACTGCCCCCACTTCAGGCAAAAGTCAAACTAAATCACCAAGGCTCCAGGTGAGTAACTTCTGAGTCCCAGTGGGGAGTGTTCTCCAGTTTGTGTCAACCAACCCTAGCAGTCCTGGGCCTTTTCATGCTTTAGAAAAGCTTCAGCTGGCAGATGAATAGAGGGTCTTCTGGTGCATTTGATCACTGGAAAGAACAGATGGCATGGGGCATGAGGTGCTGCCTGCTCATTCATTCACCAAAATTATTTTCTTTGAGCTTGCTCATTACTCCAAATACTGAGCAGAGGGGAAAGTAAGTCATGGTCCAGCCTGTCTCCTTCGCTTCTCCCTTCATTGTGTTTAAGCCCGCCAGCAGGGACCAAGTTTTCCTGTTGGTACATGTGCAGTCCCAGAGTTGATGCTCTTCTCAGTGCTTGTTACCACAATGTTTGATTTCATTGTCTCACAGAGCACTGCAGGTATCTGGCAGTCAAAGGAAATGTGTAGTTTCTCAAGGGGATGCTGTACTCCAGGTCTGAGGCAGCCTATCAGCTATGGTGTAGACTGGGCAGTATGGGTGTGCATGCCGGGGCTCTGGTGTATTTGGCTGGATGGGTGCTTCCACAGTACAATTTCTTGCTGGAAAGCCCTTGCTTCCTTCTCCTCTTTCCTGTCTTCCCTGAGGGGTTTTCAGATGAATGTGGATAACACTGATGTTACTTAAGAGGAGAAGGAAAATCAAAGCTATAAATATTTGTACAGAGCAGTATGTGGGCTGTGGATGCCTTTTAACTGATTTTATTCTAGGATAGAACTGATGGCCTTTGTCTCACACAAAAAACGGAAGTATTCAGGCTATTTTCGGTGGAATTCTACCCACTATTAAGAATTATGAATGATTCTACTCATATAAGAAAAACTCCCCAGAAAAAAAATGAGATGGCCTTCTTAAGGTACTGTCCCCTTTCAATCATTTCCTTTACTGCATTCAGTGCCACAGAATATGGACTTGAGTTGGTAGGAAGAATCCAAAATGTGATCTTTTTCACTCATGTCACTGCAACATGCCCAAATTAAAGCCAAATATTTAGGAAACAAATAAGGTAGAGTTAATAATCTATTGCATTGTATTATTTTAATTACCATATCATACTTATTGCATTAAATAATGTTTTAGGTAATGTGAATAATGTCTTTGTAACATTTAGTCAATATTCTGATATCTGGCTGATTGTAAGATATGTTCCTCAAAAGAATATTCTGTTACTACGACAGCATCTGCAGTGTGACCCTTCGTTTCATCTGCTCCTAGAAGAAAAGTTGCAGTTGGGATGCAATACATTGTTTTGGCAGTATTTTATCTTGGTATAGATACTACTGGATAGACTGCTGGGACAGCTGTTAGTTCCTGCAGATGTTAATTTTATGTTCTTAGGCTGCCATCCAGGAGTGCTTTCATAGACTCTTCTGGTAAAAAGCCACACTGTCTACTCAATATTTTGGACTGAAAATGTAATACTCCTTGATGATAAAGCCTGGTACTATACACTCAACACTGTCTCCCTGTTGTGCACTTGCAGAATTACTGAAGAGCTTTTATATACTTATTTTATTACATATTCATTATATATTTATTTATATACTTATTATTACTATTATTCACATACTGGCTAAAGCTTACCGTGACCAACATAAACCCCTAAAGGATCCTCCTGGAATAGCCTATGATCTTGGTGCTCAGGTATCTGGAAAAATGAAATGACATGAAACACCTACCTAGGCAGAAATTGTTGTGGGATACCCATTTTCACAGTGCACCTAAGCATGTCAGTGATCTCTTTGAATCAATATATAAAGAAAATAACTACATTAGGGAAAATAGCAAACCAAGTTAACTTTTTGCTTTGTGTCTGTAGGTCCGATGCTGGCTCCTGTTTCAGCAGCTCTTTGGTGCAAAGGCTGTGTTTCTACAGCATTTGCTACAGAATTATCCTGGCAATTAGGAAACCAATTGACAATAAAAAAGCAGATAGCAAAACCAGCTACAAGTGCAGTAACCAGATAGCTGATCTAACTCTGAAACCTTTTTGTGATTTCATGGTAGGCAGACCATCTTTGACCATCTGATACTACATGATGGCTATTCAGTGAGCATGAATCATGACTTACTCACAGGCTGTAAAGTATGCAGAGACTTCAGCTCTGCTTTAGTCTAACCTCTCAGTGATAGTAATATCACTGCCATGTAATATCACACACCACACAGCACCTCTTTCCCAGTGCTGACAATTGCACTGGGAAGGCTTCTGAAGCACCATCTGAAACGTGACTGGTGCTAGTCTGCTCCAGACATTGCAACAGCTTTGTAAACTAGGATCTTTGAAGCCACTTCAAAACAAGTATTTTTTTAGAGCATCTCCATATGCTATCTTTAACTTCGCTGTCATATGCCTTCTGCTTCACTAGCAGCTGCAAAAGGACAAAATCCATTATGGTGTGGGTTCCAACTGTTCAAGTTAAGAGAGCACAAACAGTTAAACTGTATCGATAAACTTGCCTGCTAAAAACTCAAGCCTTTGGAAATTTACTTCCCACATTTGTGCCTCTCAAGATTAAAAAAAAAAAAAAGAATTTGCAAACCATATGCTGTTGTGACATCCATGCAATGTAAATTGATAACCAGTTTGGATACCATTCTGCAGTTTATTGAAGATCACTTCCAAGAAAGATAGATCTTGCTGACAAGATTAAATAAGTGTCTTGTGAAAACAAACAAAGAAATAATATGTGATGCTGGGTTTGGGGCTTGTGAACTATGCTGTCCAGGAGAGCTCCTGAACTGGCAGTGTGTCTGGTATGGGTTTAAAAAGAGATGAGATCATCACAAATTTTACACAGCAAATAGGAAGAGATACTTCGTGTTTCCAAACCCTTGTCCCACTCCTCCCTGACCAAATCACTCACACAAGGGTGGGATGGGTCATTAGCTGATATGTTCCTCTTGCACTATCAAAAACTCATCAGGAAGATTGAGAAAAAATTACTGGTAATCACTCACCAGTTTCATACATTGCTCTGTCCCTTTTCTCTCACAGTACTGAAGAGTAGGAAGAGATGAATTCTTACATTTAAATTTATGAATTTCAAATCTCCTTACTTATTTCACTTATTACAATTATTATTTTTCTTTAATTTTAGAGACAAGCAACTGTGGGGGGTAAGTTTCAAATGCCATGAAAACTCCAACGTCTTGAAAATTCCAATGCCATGAAAATTCCTACAGCATGAAAAAATAATTTTGATTTATTTTACCTATTACAAATAAATTATTAAAAATCAATAGACAAGTGGTTCAGCATTGCTACCTTAGATGTTGATGAAAAACCCAAGCATCCATCAGGCTAGTGAAGTATATTTACAGCAAGTCAGTATTTCTTTCAAGGGCCAGAACACTTGTACAAAGACATGGTGTAAATAAGGACAACTGACTTGGCTAAGACAACAGATCTCATCTTTGCACATATGGATTAAACACCTTGTGATCAGGAGGCTTATATGAACCAGGGGTGCCTGATGAATCTGATCATTGAATGCCTCCATCATCAGAAGGTCCTGAGGAGCAGGGAAGACTAGGTATAAGTCTTAGTTCCTCTGGCTCTTTCTTGAGCAAAAAACAAGTGTTGCTGCCATCAGCAGATTTTCAAATCAAAATTCTCAGACAAGCATGAAAGGAGATGTCAAAAGTACTTAGACAGATCCAGGTACCTCCTGAGCTAACAAAAGTTTCTTATGGTGATTTGCACCCTTAACACGAAGAGGAAAGGAAATTTTATTTTATTGAGGGGCAACAGTACCAATTAGATACTTGTAAAATGGATATTCCAGATCAGGGAGGACTGCTCATGTACTGAGACTGCAACCACTAAAACAGTTACTCATGTAATACTGCAAACAAACATTTCAAATAGAAAACAATCCCTCACAGGCCTGTGATTTATTCTCTTCAGCTTACAAGAGTCAGTTTCCAGAAGACTCCAGGGATCTGTGTTGAGATACATACCTTGAAAACAGTGGAATCACAGCTCTAAGACATTCTTTGCCTTATTAACAGAAAACAAGAGCAGTATTTTCAGGGATTGTTTTAAGAACAAATGTGAAGAGAATCCCTTCACACTGAGAATAGTGATAGATTCAGTTACATTTAGATAAAAATGAAACCTGCAGTTATATTATTTCCAAGGGACAAAAAGGAGAAATTTGGTGATGGATGAAATTCTTGATTCTTGTTTTGAACTAATGTAATAATTAATATAGACCAGGGTTGATCATGAAGTGTAGCAACAGCAAGTTACTTTCAAGCCAACCTCTTAGGAGCAGAAGTGTAACGTGTAATGGCTTAGAAAGATGCAACAACCAGCCAAGTTTAAGATTAAAAGGGCAACCATCCCAATAGCTACATTCTTAACTCTACAAGTGGAGGCTGAAAGGAACCTCACACTACTTCCAGACTTTCCTAGGAATGACTACATATAACATCCTACTTTGACAATAAAACCAGCTTTATCTAAATGGATGTTCTAGCTACCAAGGTAATCTAAGTTTGAGGAGTTCTTTGGCTGTCTTCTTGTGAATACTAAACTTCTCAAGTAACCAAGTGGGGTCACCACTGATATTTCTAGTGACACATCAATGACTGTGGAGAACAAAAACTCAGAAAGAAAAAACAGTTGCTGTTTAAAGAAAGAGCTGGATTTGTATAAAGCAGTTAGAGCATGAAGCATACTTCAGTTCCACAGTACAGATTTATCATCTTGATAGATATGTCAATAAATGCAGGTTTCAGCACATCAGAGACACAAACTGGATTGATATAGACTCATTGTGAAGTTTAACTCTGTTACCTTTTAGTAGTGCTGTCAGGATAGCTAAATCAATATCCTGGTGTCCTTCTGATCCCATTCGAAAAACTGTGATCTGCAATGTTAATAGAAAATACCATTATTGAAACCAGGGTAATTAAAAAAAACCCAAAATCAGGGCAGCATGACTTGAGTCTTAAGATGTCCTGATGTCTATGAGATAATCTTACTTTATCTGCTTTATGAGAAGTTTAATAAATAGGATTAATATACAGTATATTTTGTGCCAAAAAATTTGCTAAGATAGAAATTGTGTTAATCTTCTTATGGAAAAAAGGAGTTCAGTGACACTTTCAGGGTGAAATTAGAGATGAAGAAATGTTCCTGTATTAGAGTGACATTAGACTTAGTGTTCCCAACAGATACGAGGAAGATTTAGGTGTATTATGAGTGTGGACCTAACTGATGGCACACGGCATAGAATAAATATTTTCAAGTGATATTAGAAACATATTCAACCTTGCAATTCTATATAGAAGAGAGTTTGATAAATAATCTAAGAATTATGCTTCTAACAGGTCCAGGAACGTCTTCAGCCATGTATGGTCAATGACCTATTACTCTAACTTCTAGGCTCTGAGGCACCGAGGCGAGATACACAATTCATAAATAATAAGAATGAATATATGTGCAGCTTCTCTTTCTCGCCAGATTCACTCTTGGTTAAGACTGCACTGAAACATACAGAAGTGTAAATCCCCTTGCTCCTTTTGTTGCCATAGCAATAGCTTTTTTTGAACCCCTGCTTCTTTGGAAGCAACAGATATTGCAGCTTTTTTACTTGTGCCTTTACTTTACTCATGAAAACTGTCATCATTTGGATCTGAACACTTGGTACCTGTTTTTTTTATTTTGTCAGTATGGACTGCCTCAATTCCATTTTTTTTAATCATTAGTGACACCTTCAATTAGAATTACATAAGCATTCTTTGCATTCACATTGAACAACATCTGTTTTTGTCATGTTCCTAGATTTCTACTCATACAGCACTGAACTGCAGCAGCATCTGATGTAGAGCAAACATCAGGGCACCAAGAGCTGTCTAGCATCACAGAAGAAGACATACAAGGTCTGAAGGACAAGGCAGAACTTCAGTGATAAGCTTCAGACTGACAGCTGGGAAGTGTTGCAGAATGTATCCAAGAAAATCCAGCGCAGCCCACCTTTAGCACCTATTCTACTTTCATTTGATCCTAAAGCTCTAGGAGTTTCAGATGCTTTGGCTTCAGTGACAGTAAAGCATCTTAGAGGCTAAAAAGCAAACTGGATAAAGTAATAGGAAACTGGCTTAGCTCAATTAGTCAATTGACTTACTTGATGTCTAAAACAAATAATACGACATTACTTACGTTAGGCAACCTCCCCAGCTAAAGTACACTACTTCCAAGCTAGACTTATTTTGATCCTTCGAAGTGTTCTTGATACAAGGCAAAAATTATACTTTAATGAAGTATTTTCTCTCTCTCTCTAGAATATACAGATGTTTCTGGCAAACTAGGTGATGTCAATTTCCACACCATACTTTGGAATGGAATAGAATAGGATAACATTAGAATAGGAATATAATAGTAACAGAATAGAATATTTCAGTTGGAAGAGACCCTTCACAATCATCTAGTCCAACTGCCTGACCAGAGCTGGCCAAAAGTTAAAGCACAGTATTAAGGGCATTGTCCAAATGCCTGACAAGCATGGAGCATCAACCACATCTCTAGGAGTCTGTTCCAGGCTTTGATCACTTTCTTTTAAAGAAAAGTTTCATGATAATTTTGCCATTTTTTTCTATTTCCTTGATGACTTGCAATGAAGCTTTCCCTGCAATGCAGGCAGTCTGTACACAGGTGCTGTGAATAGAAACACACATTTCTGTGTATGTCTCAACTAAGAAAACAATCAGTAGATGAGCTGATGAGATCAGACCCTCTGCTGTACATAGTTATGATGTGCTTCCCATGCCAGAGATGACAAACTTGGATGTAGCACGAAATGGCAAAATGTCCCCCTCTGTCTTTAAGGCCTCAGGAGAGGCAGTCTGATATTGAGGACTGGACAACAGAGTTTGAAGAAGGAACAAACAACATCACGAACTAAACACAAGATCGGTGAACTCCCAGCTTAACAAAAAGTAATAATATAAATTGCAAGCACTGAACATCTTATCACCACAGGAAAATTAAAGAAAGTATTTTTCAGACACTGGACCACATATAACCTTAAACTTCCAATTTCTTTTTCAACCCTCTTCTCTGCATGCATCAGAAAAATAAACTCATCAGAAGAATGAAGTGTTGCTGGACTAAAAATAAAATGGAACTATGTAAATTAGTTACATTAGAATAAAAAGGCTGTCCTTCCATGTGAACTATTGCTTTATTATTACTTTTAAGAGGCCGAGCATAATTGAAGTAGTAAAATAAAGAAGACAAATAATTGGGAAAAAAAGATGGAAATTGAAAGACTGCTCAGACTCACACTAGAATTATAATTTTGGGGTCATGTCTGAGATTGAACTAGAATTTCAGACAGAACCAAGAAAAAATATGATGCTTCATACCATCACACAATCATAGGATTTTTTAGTTTGGAAAAGACCTCTAAGATCATCCAGTTTAACTATTAACACCTCACTGCCAAGTCCACTACTAAACCATGTGACACATTGACTCATCTTTTAAATACCTCCACCACTTCCCTGGACAGCCTGGTCCAGTGCTTGACAAGCTTTTCAGTGAAGATTTGTTTCCTTATATTCAATTCAACTCTGCATCTGGAAGAACCTCAGGTTGTTTTCTCCTGTTCTGTCACCTCTTCCTTGGGAGAAGAAACCCATCCCTGCCTCACCACAACCTTCTTTCTGGCGGTTCTAGAGAATGATAAGGTCTCCCCTGAGGCTCCTTTGCTCCAGGCTAAGCACCTTCAGCTGCCACAGCTGATCCTCATCAGATTTGTGCTCCAAACCCTTCCCCAGCTCTGCTGCCCTTGCCTGGACACACCTCAGCTCCTCACATTATCACAGAATCACAGAATATTGTGAGCTGGAAGGGACCCACAAGGATCATTGAGTCCAGCTCCTGGCCCAGCACAGGACACCTCAAGAGTCACATCCTGTGCCTGAGAACATTGTCCAAATGCTTCTTGACCTCCGTCAGGCTTGGTGCTGTGACCACTCCCCTGGGGAGCCTGTTCAGTGCCCAAACACCCTCTCAATGAAGAACCTTCTCCTAATAACCAACTGGAACCTCCCCTGACACAGCTTCTGGCCCAAACCTGAGCACAGGACTCAAAGTGAGGCCTCAGGGAGTGACCCTCACCTCAGACAGAGCACAGGGGGACAATCACTGCCCTGGTCCTGCTGGCCACACTGTTGCTGATATAAGCCAGAATGCCATTGGCCTTATTGGCCACCTGAGCAAACTGCTTGCTCATGTTCAGCTGGCTCTCAACCAAATGCTAACTTAATTTTAAAATGTTCTGAATTTAGGACCTCAGAGACTCCGCTGGCACTCTGGATTTCTGTCTTTTCTGAATGCACAGAGGCAGTAAACAAATATGTCCAGCCCCTTCTATGGCTCAGATTTACTGTCACTGTCCATAGCTGCTTGCTCTCTGTGGCAGAGACACTCCTCCTGTTTGAGGTCACTGAACTTCTGTCCAGGCAGATACTCAGCAAGTAGGAGTAACAGAGGTTAACTCTATCGTATGAGGTATCAGTGATAGCACAGAACCAACCCCAAATAAAGAGTCTGGCTGGAGGCCTGGCTGAAAAGAACACAGCAGAAAATCTGAGTATGTATCAACCATTTTATACTACAGATATCTGCAAACACAGGGCTGTTTTAGCTGTCCATCTATGGCAGCTGGCTGGGTGGCCTCCACCTCTCCTTCAGGACAGATGCCTCTCACTTATTCCTTGACATTGAGAGATTTTTTACCTGGCACCAGATATTGATGGGTTGATAAAAGACATTTTTCTGCAAGCATACAAGGTTTAAAATACACATAGCAACCTTTAATTTCTGTAGTCAGAGGCAAGAGGAAAAGCAGACATAACCTGAAGTATTTACGCAGAATTTACACTTAGAAATGTCCAATATTTTTAGGTCTTAAAAACCCCGTCTGTTTTTCTAGATACCTCTTGGTCTGGTGTTTTCTTCTCCCTGAGCTGACAGGTAAGAATTTTATGTTGGCAATGTGGTCACCTAAGTCCAAGAGTCATTAATGTACCTCACAACCTGCCAGTGCTACTTACAATACATTGGTGGGTGAATCTCTGCAGAGAACTGATAAGCAACACTGGTGCTGTTATAAGAGGACATTGGCTGGAGCCCTGTTGGAATGGTATATAGATGCTACTGCACTAAAAACATGCTGTGCTAAAGGAAAACATCTGGGTCAGTAAGCTGTATTCCCAGCTACCTCCTTCTGAATATGTGTCTTCCATCTTGGTAGACGCAAAAATAACAGAAAATTAAAGACTTAGAAACCCATTTAATAACCCATTGCCAAGAAAAAGAAAAAGCCTTTCTTCTTTCAGTGAAAAGAGAATGCCTAGGAGCTTTCCACGTACCTACTGTAGACCCTTGAAGAGTTGTACCCTCTGGACAACTTTAGAAGGAAAAAAGTACAGATGGAAGAACAACCTAGTAAGGTGTGCATATGAAATCCAGGACATTTCGTTAGAAAGTAATAAATCCCAAGAAGCCTGTATGAAAAAGTAATACATGCTAAGGACTTGCTTACATACCAAAAGGAAATAAGGGGTTAAGACTTGCAGTTTCAGCCAAACTACCACTAGACGTTCTTCTGTATTGCTTTGAAAAAGGGAAGATTAGTTTAAAAAGAAATTTTCTGTGTGCTGCTCTGTTTCACATTGTAGCTATGAAAACGTTTCCTACTTTTCATAGGAGCAAAATGAAACTGTGTTAGAGAGCAAAACTACCATTTACACTATTCAGCTATTTCTTTTGAGCCAAAAACCAATTTACATCCAAAGAAGAAAAGAAACCCCAAAACCAAATACTCTTTTTTTCTATAGGGATTTGGGCCCACATCATTGTGTAAATGGTATTTTCAATTGTGTAAACTCACTTATTTTAAAATAACATTTTTTTTCTGCTTCTCTGCCACTACATTGGGTATTTTGGAGACGGTCTTTTTCTGATTTCCTCCTTTCTTTCCTCAGTGTTCACACTATTTATATGCTTGAAACTACTTTTTCAGGTAATTTTATGAGTCATCTCAGTGAGCAACTGTGATTTCCAACAGAAAGTGTTTTTTAAAAAAGTATTTTTCTTTTCTTATTTTCAAATATAATAGAAGCTGAGGTTACCATTCCGTACAAACACAAAATTGTATTGCACTGCACTGAAGAGACAGATCTTCAGAAAGACATACCTGAAACAGGCAAGTTTCATCAGTAGAGGTTGCCCAACAGCCTGCAAAGCAGTTGATACGCAACTGGAGTATTGCTAAATGTCTTAATTTCTTTGGTGTTCCCATAGTGACATCTTTGCAAAGTACAGTAGCAGATACTTTCAAAGCTGGGGGCAGCTGGAGTCCTTTCAGGTGGAGGTGCTTAGAACCCGACAGCCAAACTTTTGCTGAAGCAAACTACCTCTCATTTCCCTCCACAAAACCTGCCTAAGTAAAATGCATGAGATTTACCCTTAGGAGAAGGGACATATGCTCCCCTGACCCCACTAAGCCTCCCCCACAAACAACAAACCAACAAATCACAAACTAGCAAACTACAAACGAACAAACCCGGCAACAAAAAGCTGGTAAGGTCTGCCCTCTACCTCACTGCAGATTTTACTGAAGTATCTTAATGTGAACAGGATTATCTTCCAGGAAAATAAACTAGCTGTATCCTCATTCTGCCTAGGAAAACGTGGTAGGAAATCACTGAGCCAAAACTGAGCCTTCTTTGCAAGCAGGATTGCAGCACACTGTGATAACTGCCAGCAATAATTACAGTCCAACAGGGCAGAAACCTAATTTTCAGGCAGGGCAGGTAGTAAGCAAATAAAAACCAAGAAGATGGAGTAAAGAAGAGCAGCAGGACAGAAAGCAAGGTGGGATGAGGCTGAAGAGGTGCTGGGGGGAAGCAGAAGGAAAGTATTATCTGACCTTAGGTGCTGCCAAAAACACCTATTTTAAAACTGCTTTGCTCTCTGTGTATAATCTGTTCCATCCTTGTTTGACAGATTACTTTTTCTTTCCTCTTCTTGTACATAGCTTCTGGCTCAGCAGGGTCAGTTTAGCCTTATGTGTTTCATTCATTCTTTTATTTTTCTACCTTCATGCTGATACTGCACTGAGCTTCTAAAGTCAAAGTCAGGTAACAGTATTTTACCTGAGAGCATTGAATACCAAACAGGCTTTCAGAAATTATTCACACACAGAATAGAGAGAAGAGACAGAGACACACTGAAGAGAGACAGAAATAGTACCACTACCATGTGAGATTTTCCAAGTTCATTATTTAGATATTAATGTCCATGCAGGGTTACTTAGACATATAAATTATAGCTGTCCATATGTAGTACATAGTGGCACCTACCAATCAAAGAAGGGAGGGATATCTCAAAAAAACACTGAGGAGGGAAGATGATCTGAAACAGGAGGAAAAGGTGGTCATAGGTGACATAATCCCTGAAATGGCAGGAGCACTGGGACATTTTAGAGGACAAGAAACTGCTGTAGTAGGTTGTAATATAAAATCAAGAATTCCTGAATTCCTCAAACTTGTTCCAATAAATGTTCACACTTCTGTCCCTTACTCATCTGGGTGAAGTAGACCTATAATGTGTGAAGAGGACAGGACTTGTGCAGAAGGCAGACACAAGCAGTGCTAGTGCCCAGATAAGTTTGTTTTTTTCATTATAGAATGCTCCCCAAGCCATCATAACTGTGTCACAGCTTGCCATATTCAGGTCTAGCTGGATATATAAATTATTAACTTTCATCAATACGAGCTGCTGTGCACTGGACAGTATGTAAAAGTTTGTAGCCCACATGGGCAAAGTTGATTTTACCCCTAGAATGACAAGCAAGAGCAACAGATAATAATAGGATAATAACAAGCTATAGGATGGTAATGAATCTAAAACTGTTCTGAAATAGTCTAAAGCAGTACTGGTAAAATAAATGACAGATCATAAATAATCTTGCCAACTATCAGCATATTCAGTTCTTCTTTTCATGCCTTTATTAGCCAAAAAGTGAGTCTTTCCCTCTGAACACAGCACTTTCCCCCCGGCTAGGATTTATTCTGAAACTCCACAGAGATGGAAGATCTTATTCTGTTTGAGGTAATTGTAAGGTGTCAGGATTAAATTTGAATAGCTAGGCAGCACAAGGCTGTACTTGGCATTTATTCTATACCATCTTTTTTTTTTTTTTTTTTTAATAGTATGGTTGGTTAACTTAACCACTTCAGAATATGAAGAGAGAGCTGAAATATGCTCAGATTTTTAGCATGTATTTGTTTGGAGAGGGAAACACCACCAAAACCAGAGGGAGACTGATGTGCACAACTGCACAGAAAGGTATTTTTCCCTGTCTCATGAAAGAGACAAGAGATGAAGGAGAAAAATAATTCTTTAAACCTCAAATTGACTGTACCTGCTGACTAGACAATGTATAGCTGAAGGGAAAAAACAGGACAGCACTGATGAGAGCAAAGAGAGCACCAAGTGTGTTTATTTTACAAACTTAACATTCCAAGAATGCTGCAAATTATTAATGCTTTTAGAGATGTAATTGTTTCTCATCATCATTTCACTAGTTTCAGGAGAAACTATATGGTGATTTAAAACATATTTGAAGTGATATTTTTAGCTACCTCTATAAAATGTTTTAGTCTTTAAATTTCACCTCTGAAATACAAATTTCAACACTGACATATAAATTTTCTTATGCATCTCAGTTACATAAGTAAGAATAAAACCTCTCCCTTCTCTAAAAAAAAGAGCAAATGCAATTGTGAGTGCAACCTGAAAGTCTCATGTTTTAGAACACAGTTTCGTTGAACAAAATAGGCAATTGCTTCCAGAGTACATGTTGACATTTATAATTTAGCTAGACTTACTTAAATATTTCAGAGGAAAATTACCCTGAAAATAAAAATTAGAGTTTGATAAAACAAAAAATTAAAGGAGGTCAGTTATGCAAAATGTGAAAATAATTGAGACAAGAGGGAAAAGCATCTCCCTTTTTCTTGGAACAAATAATACTATTTAATACAGGAAAAAAACTGTTTGAAGTGGAGGCATAATAAAGATCAAATGAGTGGGTCACACTGTAGAAGTGGGATGGACAAGTAAGAGGAAATTCAGGAACAGAAAGATTAGAGGGAATCGTGTTTATTAAAAATCTAAATTAAGTAGTTTGCTATTTTGAAGAGCATAGAAGAGGACTCCAAATGAGGAAATATGAGGGTGCAGATACGAGGAGAGAACTTTGAATGTTGGTTGCAAAATTTCAAAAATTTTACAGCTCCTTCTTCACTGTGCCAGCACTGCAACATTTTACTGCAGTTTTAATTTGATTTTTCAAAAACTCAATGTCTAGTAAAAAGCAGGGAACAAGCAAAACAATCAGTGCTTACCAGAAAGGCAGCAATTCTGCAATTGAACCATCAGTTGGTATAAGCCTTACTGTAAATGGCTTTCCCTGTACTTGGTACATTTTTTTCCAGACTGGACATCTGAGACAGCCTTAATGACTTAATGTTAGAGAACAGGTTATGGAAATTTCACAGCTTTGTCCCATTTAAGAAAAAAAAAAAATACATTTTATGATGTGCACGTACAGTGTAAGTCTTACAGTACTATCAAGATTTTGGAATAGAGTATGCATATTTTCCAGTGGAATAAACAATCAAAAATGTTCTGGTAGTAAACCCATTTGTGTTCCCCTACACAACAGGTTACATACCAGTATGTTACGACATTTCACTGCTTGAATTAACAGTCTCTGTCGTTAAATTTGTAGATAAATGAGTAAATATAAATTGTAGGTCACAAAGCATATAAGCAGGTTAACACAAGTCACATTGTCCTTTAAAACATTGGACTGTGCATATTACAGACTGTGAAGCAGAGATGTGATTTCATGTAGACTTAGCAGAAAATTGTTAAAATCAGCCAAAAAAAGAGTAATGGTTTTAACTGCTGAGATACGAATTTCCATTCACATATTGGTCTAGTCCAAGGTCTTCTATTACCCTGATTCAGACAAGAAATGTGGAGGAAGTGTAATGTAGTCCTGCAACTCTTCCACTAGAGAGAGAGTTCTTGGCGATATTGGAAAGGAGCTGACATAACAGATATTCTGAAACATAAAAGTCACAAGTTATGGAGAAAGTTCATCACTGAGATGGATATTATGTTAATCTAAAGAAAAGAAGAATTCAATTTGGTCATTTCCATTGCTGTATATCCTGAAAAATTGTGTCACGCAAAAAAATATTGTCTGTGAGACTTACATGCACATATAAGTAAGTCTTCTAATCTGAACGGAAAATACTGACATTGGAAGGAAGTATTGTGAGTTGTTACTGTTATTGCAAAGGAGTTATTGTAAAGAAGAAGTTAATGTGAGTTGATTGCGTGGCAACAGCATTGATGCTGGGGACTGTTGCTTCATGTTAAACTTCAATTTCTAGCCTTCCTTTGCAACAGCTCCAAATAGTCTGAGGGGACATGGATGCCCAGATTGCTTTGCTATTGATGATGGAGACTTATGGCTGCTTTGTATTGAGGTTGACAGTGTCATGACCACACGAAGAGACCAAGCAACAAAAATAGCCACAAACAAACGAAGACTTGTTTCTTAGCTGGTTTGCTGGTGAGACTAAATAGGCAACACTTGGAAAAGGCAGTTTACTTAGTGTGAGACATTCCTGTAGGACTGTAAATTTGCAGTTCCTGCTCTATCCACAGAAACCCTGCATCTCACACAGTGAACTCCTTGTCTCTGACTGAGATATTACAGCAGTAATGAATGGATCTCTGTGCCCCATGTGACGCCACAGAGAGGATAACTTTATTTTCTAAGAAAGAGAAGAGAAATTATGACTTCTCAGACACAACAGAGCCTGGCATTAAGAAAAGTTTCTGAACATTATCATGGAGTATGTAAACTGCACTGAACCCTTCCAATTCCCTAATTGCAAAAATTGGTTTTCATTATCTAATACAGAATTTTGCTGTGCCACTAAGTACTGCTTTTCCTTCAATTTCCTTATCCAGAAAATTTACAGAGCTGTATAACAATTCAGTGGGTATTATCTGTTAATAGTGGAAATGGGGTAATGGATATTTTCACAAGCTTATATATTTAGAGGGAGAAGAAACATCCTAAATTTTATTTCTGCAGCTGCAATTTGAAACACAAAATATGTAGGAAGAAAGGAAGTAATAAAATTGGTATTAAGTTGTATTAGTATCTATCAGATGACTACATGATATCCACTGAATAAACCAAAAATGTTTGCTTGCTGAGTGCAAGCAACAAAAAGAATATTGGCCTTTGCAGACATGTTCCAGATGTGAAGATGGCACAGCAGAAGTTCAGGATGGACCCCATACCTAAATTGTGGACTTCTGCTTCTGTGGTAGGTCTGACATTTTTGTAGTTTCTATTAGCATACTCCCTACCTCATCTGGCAGTAGCTGAAAAGCAGATGGTATGATCAAAAAGGCTTTTCCAGTCTTTGGTGTAATACAACAGCTGTCTTTGGTTTTTTTTTGGTTTGGGTTTTTTTTTTTTTTTTTTTTTTGGTGGGTGTTTTGTTTGTTTGTTTGTTTGTTTGTTTGTTTTTTAATATAGCTCTTTTTCTTGTGAAAGCTGTTTTCTGAATTACTGAAATGAAAATAACTACTCCTAGGATTAGATTTTTGTTCTCTGTGGAGTCAATGACTAACTTCAGCTACCTTCATCTGTCTTCTTGGCAGATGAAAACACAAAATATGGTCTTAGTTCTTTACCAAAAAGAAATCAAGTGGGGTTTGCAGAATAAAAAAACACTACTCATTATCTTCACACTTACAGAGGTAGAACCTAAGTACTAGATTAAACCTATTGATTTGTATGGGCTGGATAGCAGGTTTAACCTTCTCCAAAATTGCTAGTTTCACAGTCAATGCTGAAGGTGGCACACCAGTTTGGACACAGGGGACAAATTGTCTTCCACTTTATGTTGGAAATCTCACAGAGTGTTTCCATGGGAGAAACAAGAGCTGTTTTAGCAACCAGCAGGCCAGCAGTTCCATGATGCTTTCCTACTCCAAATGCGTACTCCCAAATTATATGCTGTTGACAGCAACTATGCTGCAAGGACTACAGCTGACTTTTACTCTTTGAGAAGATACCAAGCCCTCTTCAGATTCCTCTCTCAGAGAAAAAATTACATTATCGCTAAAAAACATTAACTGAAATGATTTTATTGTTTTTGAAGAAAAATTTCTTGAAAAAAACAGGCCTAAATGAACCTCTAACTGGGAAGGGCCAAAGAAATCATATGACAATATACTAGCAAATCCTTAAAAGTGCATCTGACTTAGCTAATCTTTAGGTCAAATCAAAGTGTATGCTAATAAACAGTTGCAGCCAGTATTTAATTAGCATAAGAATTCACTGAGCTTGCACATCCAGCTGGAAAACACAACGTTTTTTGCAGCTAGTATACGATTAAGTCAAACTCTTCCCTGTATAAACTCTTACAGAAACATGGACGGGTTTGCTACAGTAACCTTTTCAGTCACACAGATCTGAAGCCATGGAAGATCAATAAGCCTTATTTGTAGCCCGTACAGAAAAGAACTGCTAAATCACTGTGAGACACTGGAATGGTGGTGACTCAAAAACAAAAAGCAAATATGCTGCTGATGCTCCAAGTAAGCGCTAGGTGCAGAGGGGATGCACACTCACCTCTGGACACTACAGCTGGGTGGTGAACAAGGTAAGGGAAGAGGCTGAAAGGAGGCAAATCCTGTGAGGTGGGATAGTGCTTTTTGCCATGCCAACATCCTGACAGAAGTGGCTCACTTTCCACTTAGCCTGAAGGTATTCATCCTTTCTGAGAATTGACTCAACCACACTGAATCAAGAGGTTGTGTCCCATCATCCACAGTATTACATTATCTGTGTAAAACTCCCTGCTCCAGAAGAGGTACCTGGGCATTCCTACGGAGCCTGAGTGTGGTCTTAACCCACTGGACTTGGGGTTTCACTGGCTTCCCCCAGCCCCAACAGATCAACACTGTGATCATCACTTCAACAAGCAGATACAGAAATTGCAACAATCAAGTGTCATCTCTGGATCCACAGGTGGTGATCCACCTTTCTAATCTTCTCTTTTTCTTTTTTTGCCCTTATATATTTTCTAAAGTGTTAATTTTTATGCTTTTATACTGTTGGATTTCTAACCAAAACTCCTACATTTAAAAATTTGCCAAGTATCTTATTCTACCCTAAAGTTAGCAAGTAAAAGTTTGATATTGAAGCTCCCAAGAATTTTGGTTTATTTCCTCATGCACTGCTCACAGTAAATCAAGCAACCTTCTCCGAGTGGACCACGACATAACAACGACTCAACACCTTCCCAGTACTTTGTGTAAGCAACCGTTAAGAAGAGCCAAAGCCCTACACTAATGGGGCAATACTGTGATTTGAATATTAGCCTTGCAAGGCAGCTTTCTCACGCACTGTGTATTTTGGGAAAACTGGGATCTACCTCCATTTGAAATAAAAGCACAATAAAAAGCAAGCACCCGCGTGATGCTTGATCTCAGCCCAACACACTCAGTTACTGCAGCACTTTGTTTCAACCTGACAACACCAGAGCTGCAAGTTACACATTAAGTCACCTGGAACTACCTACTGGCACACGCATCAGCAGCACAAAGCCAAAGTAAGGTTTACAGTGCCCCTGAGCAGCCATCCTGATTGCCACAGCAACCACACACTGTGGTACAGGAACAACGGGGAGCAGTAGAGGAAAGAAGAAAATATCTATTGCTGCCATGAGCTAAAGATGGGATTTTCTTTTTTTTATTTTAGCAGGAAACTAATCAAATTGTATCTCTTGCCTCTTTGTGGGAATGTGTTCCATGAATGAATGGATGCACACAAACCCATGCCTACTGACCACACTCTCTTTGTTCTGCAATTCCTTCTTGTAATGCAGTAGCAGGCAATGACACTATCAGTTTGCTTAATGTAGTCACTGAAACTTCATATATTCAAGAAAACAAATTAAGCAGAAAATGGCCATGGTAGTAATAAGAAAAGAAACTTAACCAGCAGGTGGTAAACACTTTACCGCTGGAGTTAATGTGCCATTTTTTATTACTAAGGTGTTTATATTGGACCTATCCTGACAATCCAACTACAATTTCCATTTTCTATTCAACAGATAAAAGATTAGGTGCATTCACTCTCAAAACACAATTTTGGAATAATTAGCTTTATGACAAACATCTGTTACTGCCACAGGTGTGGTTGTTTTCAAGGACACAGACCTTTCTGGCTTGCCAAAGTGGCCTTTCCCAGTGGCTGCCCAATGAAGCTCCACAGACAGACCCATGCAGCTCACTGGAAAACACATTCTGGCTTCTGAGAAATTCACATAATGATTTGTAAAAAAAGCACTCCAGCAACATGCCAGTCCAAGCTGCAAAATGAAGTGCTCCAAAAAGTGTAGAGCAGCCTGTATTTGTCAAAAAATTCAGACACCAGATTTACTGTCTTTAAGGGAAAATACTGAGACTAATTTGTTTATTGAGACAGAAGTAAATACCCCTTTGAAAGCTGAAAACAGACTTCTGAGCTATTATCCAACACAATGTGTTTTACAGGGACGGCCTGAAATTGAAGTCTCCTAGCCTGCTTACTTAGCTTTGGTGAGCCCTCATGCTCCTACTTTAGCATAAAATAGGTCTTGGCATAAACTTTTAAAAAGAATTCAATGTAAATGTGACAATAGAGAATCCCCATAAATGGTCTATCGAACACTATCCTAATCTTGTAATTGAAATCTATATCTACACAGACACATGTAGTCTACTTCATTTTAAATAGATTTTTATACCATAGCCCTCATTAAGCACCTTGGTCCAAATACATTTCTGAACAAAACTCTGATGCTTGTAATGTCAACTCAGATAAGTATGTAATTTCATAAAAATTATTCATTGAATTGAGAAGTGAAAATTTCTCTGTCTTGCAAATCTAACACATCTAGACCACTCCTCTACTAGGGCCTCACTTTATCATTCATCTTGTGTTTTTCAGATTTTATTCAATGCAAAATTTAAACTTAATCAAGTAAATTGAACATTACACATAATATGAATTATTTTTTGATATTTATATAGTTACGTAATAATAATGATGCTTCCTGGGCATACAATTCAGAGACTATGATTTAAGAGTGAAATCCAAAATATTAGAACTTGAATAATCTCATGATCTGAGAAAAAGGGTAATTTTTGCGATGATTGTGCTTTTTCCCTGGCTACAACACTTGCATCAGACTTATATAACTGATGCAAGTCCTTTCGCACATTTTAAGCAAGTAGAGAAGGAACAATTATTTCCAAGAAAGCTTTTTGTTCCTTGCATTTGTTACTTGCATTTTATTTTCGTTCTCCTCATCTGTGATTCAGCTGTATTGATGTACTTTATGAGCATCTTCCTGCCTGTATCCTGTTTGCACTCAATTATTTAGTGGCACATAGAAATAAGACAAGCCTCTCCCGCACTGTCTACTTTGTTCTCTATCAATCCAGCAGCCACCAAATCAGATAGGCAAACACACTGACCATGAACAGAGAGAAAACAGCCAAGATCAATTTAACTGCTGCTGAGCTCTCTGAGATTATCTGTTGCATCTTCCTTCTATTTTTTGAGGGGTTGAACAGACTAATGATGGTCAGTTCATCAAGCAGTGTTTTGCCTTAATTCAAATCAGAGGGTCAGGCTTGAGGAAGGACAACTTCTGAGACAGATGTGGCAATATGAAGCATCTGGCTTTGTAGGAACAGTGAAGTCACCACTCACTC
Organism: Cossypha heuglini; assembly: GCA_027576195.1. NCBI lineage: Eukaryota > Metazoa > Chordata > Aves > Passeriformes > Muscicapidae > Cossypha > Cossypha heuglini. The sequence continues at coordinate 48,528,970 of JAODKT010001744.1, forward strand.
CTGAGAGGGACCCAACTCACAACCCAAGGTCATCCATCGCCTTCTGGTTATGCTGCCTTCAGCACCATGAGCACCACGTTTCTTTTACATACATAAAGGAGGTTGTGAGTTTTATCATCAGCCTAGCAACCACACCTCCGACATAAAATCTTTATAGCATACCAATGTTAGAATTAGCTGAATACAACTCAGGTACCAGACAGAAACATCTGTTCTAATGTATTATCTTTATATATGGTTAGACTAGTATTAAAAATTCAAATTCAGAATACTTAATTTTGAGCACTCCATCTCCTGACCAATAGCTTTTCATGTTAGTAGGTAGAGAATGTCAGTGGCGACAGACTGAATATCTGCAAAGAAACTTGCAACAAATGCACAACCTTGCTTGGAATAAAAATCTTAATGTGAATACTGCAGACAAAATCTTCACAGTTATTTTTCAGTAGCAATGTTTGTTCAAAACCTGACAACCTGCTCTGGATTTAGACATCCGGAATAACCAAGAACTGCATTTTTCTAGTCTTTCAATGTCTGCCTCTGCTTTCTATCCATCATTCCTTCTTTGTTCCTGTTTTTGTGCTCCTCTCTCATTTCCTCTGTCTCTTCCTCATTCTTTTTTCTTATCTTCTATCTATAAGCATGTTTTTTATGTCTATATGAAGAACAGTGGCTTACAAGTAGGTGTTATTATTATTATTATTATTACTACTACTATTACTACTACTACTACTACCACCACCACCACCACTACTTCTCCTCCTACTACTCCTACTCATGCTACTGAAGTGGCCACAAAATAATTAATGCTGTTATCCAAAAAAATTTGCTCTGCTAATTACTCATCAGAAACGTTACAGCAAATTCATTTTAGGACACTGTGATCAACCTGGAGTTCCCAGAAGCTGTGACGTGAACCAAACCCAAACCTTAGAAGAAAGATTAAATTAAAAAATTGAAGCATGTCTGTCCAGTCAGTTTGTGACAAATAAAAGCCTCCAGAAATGAATCACAAACTTTTTCAATGTGCTTTTTCTTCAAATATATTTCTGCAAAAGCAGCCTCATTGTTCTCCAAGAAGCTCTTGAAGGATCTTATGCTCTTCAAGAGAATACAAGCATGAGTTCAAGGGATACCCTTGGCACTGCAGAACACGAGCCTCAGAGACAAGTTGCTTTCCTCTCATATCACATATCTCCATAGTAAGGCAGTAGACCCCGTGATACTTCTGCAACTCTACAGCATCTTTAAAATACAATCCCAGGGACAGACTGATCATTATGTCTTCTGCTTTCTGTAGTTGCATGAGGTAGAATTTTTCTCATGATCTGACTGAGGATGACTGAAAAATAGTAGTATCCATACCCTACTAGCTGGATTCTATGCTGTCAAAGGAAAAGTAGAGGAATTTACAAAAGGGAACAGATCTCTTGCATTAATAACTTTAAATGCAAAAGTATTGAATAAAGCAAAGCAAATTCAGCATGATATCACTTTGGAGTCTGGATAACAGAGATCAGATTTATGATACCTTCCAACAGGCACATAAAAGACTTGATCAAAAGAATGCATTGAACTCAACATACCAGCTCCTTCTTCTTCATGCACTCCATGAGGATAATGAAGAGGTGCTGTGCCTGGGTTCGGGTGTATGTGAAAGTCTTCTGGATGGTAACTAGCAACTGGTCTCTCAAAGACTCATTGATAAGTCTGAAATTCAAAAAGAAAAGATTAAGTAAAAAAACAGACATGAGGGAACACTGTAACTTCATTTCAGCTGTTTTCAGGGACTAAGGTCAAAAAAATAAGAGTCAACAGATCACTGAAGGTTGTTTTGGGCAGCTTTCAAAATCAGGAATTGCTGAAACCATAAGAGATAAATTGGAAAACACTATTCTAGAAAAACATGTTGATTGTGTTGAGGTCCCTCACCTACAAAGTTTTTATATCAGTTCCCACATATTGCGTGACAGAAGGTCATTCAAACTATCAGCTCTGTGGGATTTCCTAACAAAAACAAGAACCACACTGACAGTCTGAATTTGAGGGAGACCAACATTTTTAAGTGAACTGAAGACTCCTTTCTATCAGTGAGTTAGAAAAATTCAACTCACAGTTAATTTTATGAAACTGGGAACATTTACGTTGTCAGCAGTTTTGATTTTAGTTTGAGTATGTCAACTCGCACTACTGATGGTACACACGACCTCATAAGCAAAAAAATAAATTTCTCTGTTCTTCATTCCACTCAAAGAAAACATTTTGATTTTTAGGCATGTTGATCTTCTAGGAGCTCAAGAAAACCCATTTTATATTCCTCCTCAGTGCTAAGGTCAGTAGTTGCAGAAAGTGGCCCAACAGCAAAAATAAACAGTAATAGTACATTAAAGATAAGTATTAGAATCCTACCTCTTCATAGCAAAAAGCCTATTCCTCAGGACTTTTCTGGGGAAAGTTCTCAAAGTCAAAATTATGAAATAGTGGGGTTTAATGTTGAATGTGTATCCTTTGATGCTTCTACACAAAATCAGTTTTCTCACTTCAAAATTATATCGCAGTGTTTCAAATTAGCCAAGTTGGAATATTCTATGGGATATGTCATCCAGTGGAATGAAAATCAGAGAATCTTCATGTCTCATATTTCAGGCCAGAAGATAAAAAAAAATTTAGTCCTGGAGTCCCTTGCTGTGTGGGAATTATAAGAGAGATAATCTGACCTCCTGTACAGGAGGATGTATGTTGCAAGCACGTGGGGACAAGAAACAAGATGTCAAGAGTCCAGGTAGAAATGTAGGACTCTGGGCTAACAAGAGCCAGCTTGGAAAGACTGATACCTGGACAAGCACTAATACACTTCGAGTTGCAGATCAGTAGGTCATATATATAAATTCTGATTTTAGGCTCTTGAACAAAAGGTGTTGGAAATCTGCTTCATTCAAATTTAAACAAAATGGTGCTTTCACTGTATTTTTATGTGGGCCAGAACTATGCAATTTTCCATCCTTCGAATGAAGAAAGAAAAAAGAGGTTATTCACAATTAACAAGTTTCCTAAAAACATCACCTAGAGAAGCTAAAGAGATTCATATCAATATCCTATTTTCTTTGGAAACTATATATGAAAGTGAAATATATGAAAGAGTATGAAAATTATATGCAAAAATATATGGACTTGGAAGATTCTCAAACTAAAAATTCTGGGAAACATTTCCAAAGTTCCTGGAATGTAAAGCAACCTACTTTCTCATAACAATCTAATTTTCCTTAAAAAATGCGTGGAATCCAAATCTGAAATGTCACTTCTGAAATTGTCTCTCTTTCAGGCTAACAAACATAGAAAGCAAGAGAAAATTGCGTTGCGTTAAAGCAAAACTGCGTCCTGAGCAACCATCACTTTTCTTTCTTAAATTAAAGCTCTCAGAAACTGTATAACAGCATTAATTTAAGCAGCATGTAACGTAAACTTAATGCGAAAGACACAGAATTTAAAAAACCCAAAAAATCAAGAAGTGCTTTCCTCAGTACAGGGTAAAATATCTGTTGAAGTACTGCTGCTCAGAAACTTTCTGTAGTCATAATTTGATTTACACTGTTGTCTAATCTCACTAAATGTTTTTCTTTACCATCTCCTTGGTCTGCAAATTTACATCAAGCCTATTCAATATCTTCATGAGACCAAAACCTTGAAGAGATTATAATCAGAAACACAAACTATAATAGCAATCTTTCCAGTAAACAAATCATAGCTTTGTGTGCACTGAAATCAGTCGTATCAAGAATGTATCACTTTCGTTCCTTAGGAATCTATAAATGTTAGAAGGTATCAAATCAGAATTCCCAATTGTCTAACCCAGTTGGCACAAACACAAACTGTTCCATGCTAGTAAAGGCTAAATTTACGATGTAGACACCAAATCCAATTTGTGTTAAACAAGTAATTTCACAGACTACTGTGAGCAAAATAACTGACTTGCAGGTGGGAGATGGCTTATCTCCTTTGCAAACACCACCACATTTCTTAAATATACACTTTAAATACATACCTTTTAAAATTATAGATTCTTAGTATTAGATTTAGAGAAAAAGAGACCCACTTTACCTGACTGAAACACTACAATTATGTCTACCATCAAAGTCAGAATAGACTGAATAGTGTCAGAAAAAGACAGCATTTTTATCTTCTTTCTAGTAGACTTCAGTTCTAAAAATATTTTATAACATGTCAATAAAATCCTTTTTGGGGCATTGTGATGGCATGATTCTCTGAATTTCACTTACTTGACACAGAAAAAGTACTGCTCCTGCCCAAACAAAATGTACTACAAAACAACCATGTAACCTGTTCTTTTTTCCCTTCCTCATGTAGTTTGAAACTGTTTTTTCATTCCCTAAGTACATAAGACATGCCCATTATCCCACCAGTCCAGGTGTACTCAGCTTTTTTTTCTTTCCCAGAGGTTCTGGATTGCTGATGGAATATAGGTACCTCATGTCAAAAATCTGTCATCCAAAGTAGAGCTATACACATTTACATTCATTTTCAGAACAAAAATTCTTGCCTAAGAGTGTGTAGGGATGTTTTGTTTGCTTGTTTGTTTGTTTTCAGAAGGTGCCAACCTTAAGCTGTGCCAAGGGAAAATTAGCTTGGATATTAGGAAAAACATTTTTTACTGAAAGAGTGGTTAAGTACTAGAATTGTCTGCCCAGGGAGGTGGTGGAGTCACCATCCCTGCATGTGTTTAAAAAAAGATGATGTGGCACTCATGGTTTAGTTGAGATATCAGGGAATGGGTTGGACACGATGATCTTGAAGGTCTCTTCCACCCTAGTCATTCTGTTAGTTTTGACACATCAGATTATCAGATCTGAACTGTATGGCTTTCAAAAAAAAGTTAGGATCTTGAATTTTAAGAAAAAAACCCCTGCATGGGCTCAAGGGTTCAGTCAATAGGACCTCCTGGGTAACTTCTCTCCGGGCAGCAGAACTGCCCTGGGAAACTGCCCTCACAAAGCAGAACAGAGCTGGCAGATCTCTAGGGACACTTTCCAAAAAGCACAAGAATGAGCCATCCCCAGGTGAAAGAAATAGGGCAAGGCAGGCAAGAGGCCACCATGGATGAGTGGAGACCTGCTGGTTAAAGTAAAAAAAAAAGCAGAAAATGCACCATCAGTGTAAAAGGTACAGGTAACCTGGGCAGAGCTTAGCGGCAGGGACCAGTTATGAAGGATGGGGTGAGGAAAGCCAAGACTAGGAAGAAGCTGAACTTGGGAAGGGACACAGGAATAACAGGAAGGGCTACTACAGGTATGTCAGTGAGAAAAGGAAGGTTAAGAAAGCATTCACCGAATCTGGTAAGCAAGGCTTGCCAACTGGCAATAGTGTACAAAGAAAAGGCTGAGGTACTCAACAACACACCAGGGCCAAGTGCAAAGGGTACCTGGGCTGGGGTAACCAACCCAAAAGCAACCCAAGCTGAGGGATGAGCAGATTAGAAAGAGCCCTCTGGAGAAAGATTTGGGGGCCTGGTGTGTGAAAGGCTGGACAAGAGCCAACAGCCTGCACTCACAGCCCAGAAAAACAATAGTGTCCTGACTGCATCCAAAGCAGCGCGATCAGCAGGGCAAGGATTGTGCCCCTCTGCTCTGCTCTGCTCTGGTGAGACCCCACTGCAGGGCTGTGTCCAGCTCTGGTGTTCCCAGCACATAAATGGACACGGACCTGCTGGAGCAGGTCCAGAGGGGGACATGCTGTTGATCAGATGACTGGAGCACCTCTCGTGTAAGGCTGAGAGAGTAGGGAATGTTCAGCCTGGAGAAAACAAGGCTCTGAGAAAACCTTATTAAAGCCTTTGAGCACTTGTAGGGTGCCAGTAAGAAAGACGGGGACAGACTTTGTAGCAGGGCCTGCTGTAATAGAGCAAGGAACAATGTTTTGGAAACTAAAAGGGTGTTGATTTAGATTAGATATAAATAAAAAGATGTTTACAATGTAGGTGATAAAACAGTGAAAGAGGTGTCCCAGAAAGCTGGTAGGTGCCCCATGCCTGGCAACATTCAGGGTCAAGTCAGAGAGGGCTCTGAACAACCTGATCAACTTAAATATGAATTTGCCCAGGGCAGGGGAGTCAGATCGGATGACCTCTAAAGATGCATTCCAATAAAAACTATTCTATGATTCACTGTTTAGGATCAATCAGGAGACGCCACTTCAAAAACCTGGACTGACAAAATAAAAAAGACAACACTTGGTTTCTGCCCAAGATATATTGGATGATTAAACAGTGAAGCAAAACTTTCTTCATTGCTTTGACTGATGCAGAAGACAGATGACAAAATTTTGGCCTACTCCCTCCTCAGAAAGAGTATTTTTTAAAATATGCCTAGTATTTGAGGAGATCAGAGACATTTCACTCACTTTAAAACTCATGGCATGTGATTTTGTAGTGATAATTGGAGAAAGATCTCACCTGCAATCCACCACCTAACTTGTTTAGCTTTCTTTTTCTTCCACAAATCTTAGTAATGGAATCTTACAAAGTACTGGAGAGTTACAAAGATGATAGTCTAGCCCACTTTCAAAGTGCAATTTCATCATAGATTTTTAAAAATTTATTGTTCTCAAAATGCTTTTGAAATGTCCTTAAATAATACACTTCACTTAATGAATTGCACAATAATCTGTTTCTAACTTTTCATTTGTGAAGTATTTTTTTCCCAGGATAAAGTAAATATATCCATAAAATATCAGTGGGATATGAAAAGGGTTCCCTGCCCTTCCTTATAGGAAGCTTAGGGAGATTTTTTGTTTAAGTTATGATTTGAACTCCAGACAATCACACCATGTGTAAGAAACATGACCAGAGGCTCTGCTCATTTTTCTTCCACTTGAATTATAAATAAGATACAGTTGTGCAACTTTGTGGGACTGGCTGAATTTCTTACACATTTTCAAATCCACACATTTTGCATATCATTGTCGTGAGAAAAGAAATGAAAGAAAGTAATTATTCCTAAATAATATTCAAATATTCAGGAGTGATTTCTGTGTGCTTTTAGAAGTAATCAGCTACACTGCAGACCTTCACTAGCAGTTCTACATAATTTTTTCCTGACTACAGTTTACTGAATGGTTGTTTCCTCGCCAAATGAAAGATGAATGTATTGACCCACCCAAGGTCAACAAATTGACCTTCTTCTATCCAGGATTTGATTTGCAAAGTACTTTGTTACAAGAGAAAATCTTATAATGATAGAAAAAATTGCAATGTGAAAATAATTTTACAGATTAATTCAGACATGATTTGGATCCATGATTCCCTATGGTGTGGGGGACACCATGAGGGATACTGAGGAACCATATCACACATCATGATCCCTTTTGCTCAAAGAGAAAAATTCCTGCATTTTGCCTAATAGCAAAAAGGGATTTACATAATCTTCCTCAGATTTGAAACGTAAAAACTATGGATCCAGATCCAGATCTTTAGTGATTCTTATACGAGTATGCTCATTTAAAGCACAGAGAATGTTTGATATTTCCTTGCGACCATTAAGCAAGAAGTACATTTTTAAGGTGTTAAATTGAACTCTTATGGGTCTCTTGCTTGCAGGAATAGTACTTACAGACTAGTTAATGAGCTATAAATTTAACTTGGAGACTGCATTCAAATACTGCAAGTAATTTCTCATTCTGTAAGGAAATATTTTTCTAAGAAGTGATATAATTTTGACCTAGTGTTTAATTTCTCTTATTTTAAATTTGGTATTTAATAGTGAAAAAAAACTCTTGAGAATTAAAAGCTTCAAAATATTCCTATAAAGTTGCACTTTACAGTTGTTTTACTTTCAGCTTCTGCTTTTATGCAAGTCAATGGAATGAAAAGGCATCCATCCTTGATGATACAATCCAAAATACTCCAGCTGTATGTGGAGGAGAGTTACTACCAACAACGATATTCACTTAGGATTTAGTAGAGACTAAATTTACATATTTATGATTGATCTTATGTTCTCATCCCTCAATGCTGTTCATCGTATTTTCAAGTAAAAGAAAAAATAAGTGCTTCAGAGCCTGGAAAACCTGACCTTTAAATCAAGGACAATAGTGAAAAGCAGCCAAATAATTCTTCCAATTTATGATGGGGGGAATGTGCACTTAAGATGCCTTCTTATTTAAGTTATACTGCGCACATAGCTTGTTTGTCATTAAAATGTAAAAGGTACAAGGAATTTACACAGCTGTACTAAATTGCTTTCGAGAATTTTATTTACTTGTACTGAAATGTAGCCACCTATTGCATTCATAAAATTCCCTTCCAGACTTTTCCAGACCAAGGCAAAATTTAGTCTCTGATATTAAAGTCTTAATAAACCCTTAATAATAAACCCTCCCCCCATGTTAGTTCTGCATATCTGACACTTGTAATTTTGAAACCTCAGGTCAGCGGACAATTCCACATGTGCCTTACCTCCCCCTGAAACTTCAATGAGTGAGATGAGACAATGAGACCTCAAAAGTGATTTTCCCCCAGAGACATCTTTCCTTCAAGGCATCCTTCTGCCGTGCCCATGGTGCCTCACAGAGCCTCCTGTGCACAGCACAGATCTGGGCTGAGATGGCAGCCTCCTCCACTGAGTGCACCCACAGGGACAATGTCTACCCAAAGACTGTCCTACGGGAGGAAAATGTCTGCCTTGTCGAGAGGAAAGCCTACAATTAGGCCTTAGAAAGGCAGATTGAATCTTGTCTTCTGTCCTTTCAAAGATGCACAGGCAGTGGCATTGTAAAGGGGTACTGCACCTTCATTAATACAAGAAATCATTCACTTTTCTGCTATGTGGAATACTCCAGGAAGAATAATCAACAAGGAGGGAAGGCTGGCACAACACAATTCTTTGAAACTCAATACAAAAGGGTATATAGTAGTTCAACACATGAAAGGATTTCTTAAAATGGATGGATTGGCACAACACTCACCAAAAGTCAAGCAGAGAGATGTATTTGTTCTCCTTCATCTCCAAACATAGTTATTCTCCCCATGGGAAAAAACTTTCAAATCAACTTAAAAGCTCACAGAACTCACAGCAGGGTTAAAGTAGACATATGCACATATTTTTACGTGTAGAAAATTTATCCTTGCTGGGCTGCCGTGAGTTAGAATTTAAGATTGCGCAAAACCAGCATAGTAATATAAACATGGAAGTGAGCTTGTTTCTGCCATTAATGATATAACTGCTGAATTATTTAAATCAGGTACCCAGTCCATAGCAGCTGGAAGAAATGCTGGGTCTCAGAGAACACCTAGCTTCTGACAGGCAGCCAGAATTAAAATAGAATTTTGACTTGATAGTCTGACTGCACAGTGGACTGCAGAACTAAACTTTGCATACAATTTAGATGTATTACATTGATTTGGAGTGTAATAAACACAATTTTGTATAACCTACTTGGATTCTATCCAAAAGGAAAAGCTACTAGCTGAATGCCAGACTGCATGCCAGACTGATGTTTTCTGAACTAGGATGAACATACAGAAATTTCCACCAGCTAGTTTAGCAAATTTCATAGTTCATGCATTCTATGTAGTGCAAAGTGAACAGAAAAAAAGAGCAATTTTGTTGGTTCATATTTCAGGAAACAATCTAGAAAGTGATCCCAACAATAAGAAGACCCATAGTAAGACAGAATAATACCTTTCATAAAGCCAGATATGAGAGGCCCAGGTAATAAATTGCTTGTTCTGTCTATATTGATATTATAACTTGCCTTTTCTACAGGCAGGAATTTGTGATGATGAAATAGAACCACGGCACCATAAAATCACAGAATCATAGAATGGTCTGGTTTGGAAGAGATCTTTAAAAATCATCCAATTCCAATGTCCCTGTCATGGGCAGGGACACATTTCACTGAACCAAGTTGGTCAGAGCTCCATCCAACATGGTCAGGAACAACTCCAGGAATGGGGATTCCAAAGTCTCTCTGGGCAGCCTATGCAGTACCTCGACACCCTCACAGTAAAGAATATCTTACTTATGTCCAGTCTGAAGCTACCCTCTTTCAGTTTAAAATAATTGCCCCTTGTCCTGTCACTGCAGGTCCTCATAAAAAGTCTTTCGTATAAGTCACATTTACATATTGAAACAAATTAATAAATTCTCTTTCTGTATTTTTTTATTACGACATCAGACCACAGACAATGTGGCAGATGTACCTAGCAAATAAATGGAAAAGCATATATGAGTAAGGCTATGTGAAGTTTTATCAGTGAGGTCACTGAAAACAGAGAAACAACTTCTCAAAGATTCAGTGAAGCCTGGCATATTCATATGTATCAGATGCAGCACTGGACTAAGCATGAATAGAAATATAAAATGAATAGAAAATGGATTTAAGTATTTATGGAAAACTGTCTTTTTCCCAGTAGGAGTTTGAGGTTGAATGAGTTCATGATCACACTTATTTCTAAAACACATAATATTGCTTGGTCCAGAGCTCAGTATTTACAGATTTATATTTTATTATTTGCTTACAGTGTGTGTGAATACATATATCCCCACAAACCCTAACACACATAAAATGAGTCCCAGGGAACCCCGACTGTAAGATTACTGCAGCTACTTTGGCAAAAACAATGAAACAGCTCTTAGTTATAAGAATCTGTGGGATTTTTGCTTCCACTTTTATGTTTTGTTCTAAAATTGTTAAATCTTCTCTTTGTTATTTTCTACTGTGGGCATCAGACTGAGTTCTGCTTTGGGAACTTCTGAGAGGACAAAGTCCATAATCACTGTCAAATACCTGGGAACCCTCTGACGGTGCTTGTGGCTGTCAGTTAAGGAACAGGTTAGGGCAGCCACAAGGCTGTGGACCAAGAAAGCTTCAGGATTTTCTAATGGACATGTTGCTACTCTTGATCTAGGATGCCTGTAGCCTTGTTTGCAACTGATCCCTTTTGAGGCAGGGCCAAAGCCTTGCTAACTGGTGCCTGGGAAAGGCCTATCCAAGAACCAGACCAAGAGTACAGCCAAGCCTGTGCAGCAGCTTCTGCAAGAGGATGCAAAGAATGGGTCCTCAGGTTAATTCGTTCCATCACAAACAGACTCAGGTATGCTGGTGATACACTACATTTAATTTTCTCAGAGGCTTTGATGCAGATAGAATTTTCAATGGTAGATGCAGCACTTCTCGTCCCAGGCTTCAATGCTCATTCTTTATGCCAGGAGACAAGGCTTTTTCCCTGTAGGTCTCTAGTCTTGGAGGAGCTGCATCATCAAGCACAGGATTATGTACTTAGTGAAAACAACAGTGTTGTTGGAATAACCCAACAAGATGAGTACTATCCTTGGTCTTTCCCAGATTAGGGCAATTTTGTGGTAAATTGCACAAAAACGTGAATGGATGAAGAAGATGTGCACAGGCCCTTATCGTTATAGATAATTCTAACCACTGTGGTACCTGCTGCAGGGACAGCACAGTAACTCATAAGCAATCCTGGAAGTTCCTGAAGTGCATTGGCAAGAACTTCCAGACTCAAGTAACACAGCAGACAGTGAGGAGAGATGGTGTGCTGGATGTAATAACAGCAAAGAGGGACTCTCTATTGGGATGTGAAGGTCAAAGGCAACCTTGGCTGCAGTGACCATGAGCTGCTGGAGTTCTAGATTCTGAGAGGAGGGAGAGGACAAAAAACAAGTCCCAAGATGCTGGTCTTGAGATGAACAGACTTTCTGCTTTGGGAATTGTTTCAAAGGGTCTCGTAGTAAGACTAGAGGGAAGAGCGGCCCAAGAAACATGATTAATATTCAGGAATTGCCTCCTCCAAGCTCAATGAATAGGGCAGGGAACCTGGTGATGTAAAAAATGGAAAAAGCTGAAGTACTGAGTGTCTTCTTCAGTCTCAGGCCCCAGACACTGGGAGAAAGGTCTGGAGGAAGGAAGTGGAAGATGATAATGTCACCAGTTCATGGATCCTGACAGTGTGTAATCACAAATGCTTGGGGAGCAGACTGATGTCATGGCAAAATCATAATCTTTGAACAATCAGTTGTCTTTGACAACTGGAAGAATTGTCTGTGGACTGGAGAAAAGCAATGGTCACCCGTGTCTTACAGCTAAGCAAGAAGGAGGTTCCAGGGAACTACAGGGTGGTCAGCTTCCCTTTCATCTGTGGGGCTGTGATGGACCATTTGTTGCAATCACATGAAGGAGATGAAGATGATCAGGGGTAGCCACGCTTGACAACCTGATCATCTTCTTTGTGACAGGATTGGTAGATGAAGGGCAAGGAGTGAATATTCCCCATGTAGACCTCTCTAAGCCCTTTGACACTGTCTTCCATAAGATCCTCATAGGCGAGCTGATGAAGTATGGGATGGAGGAGGAGACAGTGAGGTGAATTGAAACTGGGAGAAAGGCTGGGATCAGAGGTTTGTAATCAGTTAAAGGTCAGCAACTTGTGGCATATTTCAGAATCCAGTCCTGGGTTCAGTCCTGCTCAACAGCCTTATTGATGATCTGGAAGATGGGACTGCGTGTAGGCTCAGCAGGTGATCCTTCCTCTCTCCTTACTACTTTTGAGGACACATCTGGAGACATGTGGTGAATCTACCTTCCCCAGTACAAGAGAGTGTACTGGAGTGTACATACTGGAGAGTGTCCAGCAAAGGGCAAAGGTCCACTAAGATGATGAAGGGACTGGAACACCTCATATATGAGGAAAGGCTGAGGGAGCGGGGACTCTACAGCCTGAAGCAGAGAAGGTTCAGAGATGAGGCGTGTTTGAAGGCTTGTTTTGTTTTGTTCTGAATACCTTCAATATTTCACCCATATCAATGATGGAAACAGCCACGTGAAGTAGGTGTTGCTTGTGTACAATATTGTTAATAATTTCCTGTGCTATACTTTACCACTGAATTTAACCTGTGGATAGAGAAAGAGCATACGCTATGAAATTACTTACCCTCCTTCTTCAGAATATTTGTGACCAAAGGCAAGGATGTCAGATGCTCGGCCACTGCCATCGCATATCACAACAGGAACAGGAGGAGTGTCTCGCAGGTACTCCAGAACGATGGAGATGACATTGGGACCTCCTTCCACAATAAGGGCCACCACTGGGACCCCTTGGCCAATTCCTGGAGCAAAAGAAAGAAAGAAACAAACCAAACCAAACAACACAAAACAAAACAGCCAACCAACCAAATAAAAAAACCCACAAACACATACAAAATAAATAAATAAATGCAATGAAAAAGAAACAAACAAAAAAAAAAGCAAAGCCAGCACGGCAAACAAAACGTAACAGAAGACAGAAGAAAAAATAATCAGACTGAAATAACTGCATTATGACTGTACAGTGTTATGTGAGAGAAAATGCATTCAATAAATCCAGTATTTTAAGGACATGTGGGACCAGTGTAGCCATTTCATCAGTTCCACTGCATAAACCAGTATTTTCTAGAATTATCCTCTGTTTCAAATACAATAGTTATATTTAAATAAACAATGATTTATTTTTTTTTTAAAGATCAAATCTTGTTTTGAAATCATAAAGAAGCTACTGCAATCCTTCCTCACATGTTCATAATCAAGACTGTAAACTTGCTTGTAATCTAGCTTTTCCATGATGTCAGCTTCCCATCATTGGGTCTTCTCATAGTTTTGCTTGCTGTTTCAAAATTACCTCTATGATATTTTTCCTGCTGTATGACATCCACTTTGAGGTTGCAGCTGAGCAGCCCTCTAACCTTCCATTCAATAAACCAAGCATATTTTCTTGCCATTGCTTTTTAATTCTAGTCAGTCTCACAGTTTTTCTCTGAATTGTCTCCAATTTTGCAGCATATTCCTTCATTTGCAGACCCCACACCAGGGACATTGCTCCAAAGAGAGCTCAACTAGTGCTTAATCAAAGGAGAGGCATCTTCATTTTATGCACCTTTGGTGTAATTACATGGGACCCCTCCACAAAAATTGTAACACAGACTGCCAGGAAAGTTGTGTAGATCTAGAGAAAGGCAACCTGGTGCCAGGCTGGTGTTAACATAGCTGAAAAGGCTTTTATGGTAGTCACTTCTTGACCAGTTGAGACTGGGGACATTCAAAAAGACTCAGACAATAGAAGAAGTTGAACATTTTGTATTGGTATTTTTTTCCTGACAGCAGCCTTTTTCCTTTTCAAATAGCTTTTTCTAAGAAAACCTATATGCATTCTGCACAAAATTCTGACATTTCACTGGAAAACAAAAACAAAAAAGTGTCCTTCACTATTAATAGCTGGGTTTGAAAATGTTGCACAAAGCCATGTAAGAACTGTTAATATGTCTGATGAAGCTTTCATTTAGAAACAGTTCAGTTCTTGGACGCAAAGGTAAGCCTGTGAGGCTGGAACATTAAATCTGGTTAGACTCTCTAGAAATGTTCCCAGATCAAATGATTTTCAATAATTGTAAGGGATTGAATTACTGTCAAGAATGAAATAAAATATTCTTTGAGAAAGAAAGAAAGAAAGAAAGAAAGAAAGAAAGAAAGAAAGAAAGAAAGAAA